>JAFMSR010000007.1:30416690-31074767 GCA_022818135.1 Saxidomus purpurata
TAGCACTGATTTTGAGAAGCTCAGATCACCGTTCCGTGAGAACGGTCATACCTGATTATGGTCAAATATGATGCTTATGTGATAAACCTGCCTTTTGGGGGCAAGCTCGGTTTCAAATGATCCTCTGAATTGACTTAGTTCGTGGGCTTTCAATTTATTTATCAGGATGACCGACACCACTGACCATTTATAAGACCGGTCAGAAGTCTTTTACACTCGGGGTTCAAGGGCCGAGCACATTAGAATATTCCCTTGTTCAAATTGTTCTATGTTGCCAGGGTAAATGGCTTAAGTTTTGGGATCAAGTTTTCTTATTTGTTATCTCTCTTTCATTCATTCACTATTCCGTTGAAAAAGCCAACACCATTTGTTTTGATACATTTATTTTACCTCAGCAACAAGTTCTACATTTATTTACAAAATGTCTAAGACAGTAACTTAGTGTGCTTAATGTAATGTCAGGTTTCCATAGTTTACACACCAATCTTTAACTGTATTCCGAAAGTGCCTGTTGAGGATGTTATTAATATTCAGGCACAATATAAGATATTTAAGTTAAAATCATTCCAAGAGAAATCTTCATGTCCAATACAGTTCCATGATAAAATTCCATATTTTCATTGTTTTCCCAGAATTTACTCATCAAAACTATTAACTAATTGTTCTCACGCTAAAGTAATTAATTTCTGTATTAATTTTGAATAGAATTTGCTAGTTTTAGTCCACAGTGCCAAAAAGTCCAAAAGTAAAAAGTTCATAAGCCTAGAGATCCAGGCCTTATATAGAGAAGAAATGCTGTCTTCTGCTTGGCTAAAAGACCAGTCTTATTTCTCACATAATTGGCATTTTAATTCTAGCTCCTCCCATAAATTACATTTTCCAACAAAAGCAAGAAAACCAAAAAATTGTCATCAAAAACAAAATAAACCAATGTAATCTATGTAAAATTATACACCCTAACATCTAAGTCTTAACAAACAGATAATTCTTTAAAGCAATTAAAATAGCAGATATTTCTCTCCCTCCAAACATGGGGAAATTCCCAAAATGGCTGACCAAAATGAGTGGTCACTTCTAAGAGCTGATTTTGCCAATGACAACAAATTAAAGGTCTTAAAAAATACAAAAATATACTTAAAACAAAGCTTTTCTAAGAAACTAGCTCTCTAACCATTTGCCACTAACTTCTTGTTAACATACTAAACTAGCTGATCTTCATTTTCAAAGCACCTGTTACATAAAGGTACAGCCTAGCAAAAGAAAGAGGAGACACCTAAATGGCAGACAAAATCCTGCATGTCAACTTGTGAAATTCCTCACAAACAAAGGTTTTAATCTATATAATAATATGGCAGCCTTAAAATTATGCTGACTGACTCAAAATGATGGCTTTGAAGCATTCTTATATTTGGTCTATTTTTAGCATCCGACCAGCATCACTTAGAATGCAGTTTCACAAAACTCTCAATAAATCAACATAATTAAGCACTAAGACTCTTTACAAGTAAATGATATTAATATATACCTAAGCTACAGTCATGATTTGCTTAATAATGAACCAATAGTGATTAAGAAAGGATGTTCAAGTTTGGCAATATTGAGTTCCGACTTGCAAACTTAATTTACAGAATTGCCTTAAAACTATTCCCTTTCTAAGCATGAAACTTACAGAAAAGTAAGGTAACAAAATTTCGCATCTACAAATGGTACTTTATGCACCAAAAGCATTGTTACGTCATCATATATACAAAACATAAGTTAACAAGTTTTCGACACTTATAACACATACAATAAACGATTTAGAAACATGTTGGATATAACTTACAGTTCAATAGTAAAAAAAGAACTATTTTAAAGATTTTATCTGTTAATCATAACTTTGGTCATAATCAATATTTGCAAGAGTATAAAATATGATTACATTGTATATTTATCGTTTGGATGACAATATACCGTGTGCAACTGGATTGTTTTTAACTCATGTGTCGTTTAATCAGTTCCAACATACAGTTACCGTTATTATCTGTACACAGATCACAGTAGGAATGATCAAAATAATATCTAAATTGATGAAACATATCAGAAAATAATGAAAACCGTTAAGTTGTAAATGTAAAATGAAGCCTATCATATGGCAGCATAAAAGTTCATAGAACTACACAGGTCTCAATCATAGTCACCTTCCGATTGTGCTGAACACTTCAAGAAACTGAAATAAATTATTTTTGAAGTGTTCAGCACAATCGGAAGGTGCCTGTGATTGAGACCTGTGTAGTACTAAAATAGTTCTATGTTGGCGTATGATAGACTTCATTTTACATTTACAACTAAACGGCTATCATTATTTTTTCTAACATTTTTCTTAAATCTACTTTTGTTTAGAGATTATTTTGATTAAGTGATTCCACACCATGAACATGGTTTAAAGGCTACTCAATTATATAAATTGTAGAATCAAAGCACTTATCCAATAAACATGTTTAGTCTGTAATAGTCCAGACAAATATCAACACCGTTCATTAAGCTATGTCCTTGAATACAACGATACAGGTCGAGGAGAGTACATGAGTCACGTTTCATATACTGCTGTTAAACTATATAACTTATAAACACATATAGGCTTAAACCAAACCCCACTTAATATTCTTATTATCCATATTAAAAGATCAACAGTAAGATTCAAAAACATTTTTGATAACGGAAGGTGGAATTGAGAGAGTGGGAAAATTTAGGTTTTGTTTTCTATGGCCCGTTGATAAAATCAGCACATTTATTCCAGAATACTTCTTTGTCTTCCCGTTTGTTATTTTTAGGGTATTCTAAGTAAGTGTATGTCCCTAAGAAGTCTATCATTTCAATTGTCATTTCATCTTTAGGTATGTTTTCCAATATTATTACAAGAATAACATCTCTCTTTTTGTACATTGTTTCCATTCGTGCGATATTGAGTTCGTACAAACACCATTCGCTCTGAAGAAATGCTTTAGAGAAAAATAAGAATGTCCTTTTACTACTATGGATTCCTTTAGATATATTATAAGAAATAGATTCTCCTGGTTTAAAATCCCTTTCATGTATACAAAGTCGAAACCCTTTCTTATCCTCTAAATATTCCATCGCATTGACTCTAGCAACTTCAAAATCACCCGACGCATAAGAAATAAATGCATCATAGTCAAACAGTTGTTCATAATCCCCCCTGGTCTCCTTGTGTTGTAGCTGTAATCTCGTCATGTAATAAAGATAACGTAGTTTCCATCTGTATCTATAAGCCACACCTCCAAGTACCAAGGACAATGTGGAAGCTAACAGTATACAACTAACAATTATCAGTGTTGTATGTGATGCGCAAGAACGGTCAAGTTCACTGATAATGTGACGTAAAATCTCTAAATAAACAAACGAATTATTGTTAAATGCACATGTATAGTAACTGATTCCTAAGAAACGATCCTTGTTCTGTTGTAACCATCGAAGAAAAGCAAGTGATTCGCAATTGCATACCAATTTGTTCTTGCCTAAATCTACTGAAGCGTTGTGAAGAGAATCCAAATCGTTCATTGTCATTTTCGTGAGTCCTCGAATGTAGTTGTTTGAAAGATTTAACATACGAAGGTATGTAAGATTCTTCAATGCAATCTGGAAAGATTCTAGGAAATTTATGCTCAAATCAATTGTCTGGATCGCTTTCAAACCTGCAAATGTATTTTCTTTTAGACACTGTATTTTGTTGTCACTTAATCGCAGATGAACAAGTGACGGTAAATTAGTAAATCTTTTACTAAGAGAACATCCCATGTTTCCAAGTGAATTTGACGACATATTTAGAACTTGCAATTTACTATGTGCCAACGCATCCTCTTCCAGAGTTTCAAATCCAAATCCTGATAAATCAATGAACTTTAGCAAGGGCATTTGTGTTAGAGACCCTCTGTCTAGAGACTTATCATTGCCATTATTTGAATTCCAGGACAAATCAAGATGTTTGAGTTTTAAAAAAAACTGGAGTTCCACGAATGTAATTCTAAAGATAGAATGCGTAAATGTCAATGTCTCAATTGTGTTAAAGCTGGACTCCATCATATGCAAATTACCTCCTTTATGTGTTGCTCCTATACAATAGTGTTGGTCACTTGCGTCAAACGTGTGTACAGAGGTCCACAATCCTAGCTGCATTGCAACGAATAAGAAGGACAAGCAATTACTCCGAGCAGTTATTTTTTTTAAAGTCAATGGAAAATACGAAAGATCGTCGATGTTGCCTATTAAGCCATTTCTGGATATGTCCAACGATTCTATAGTCGAAGAAATTCTTAGTGGAGACAACGCTATCTTTAAAGAAAAAGTTGGATCTAAGCCGTAGCTAATTCCTCGAAGACTAAGTGATTTGAATTTTTTTAAATGACTGACGGAAGTTGATATCTTGTTAAAATGATCTGTCATATTGAACCCCTTTGTTATCCAAGGAATATAAGGTATGCGGTACGTTGTCTGTATTTCAAGAATCTCCATATTTTTAAGGTTATCGAATGTGTTGTTGGCAAAGGAAACTAATTTGTATTGAAAAGGAACGATAAGTACTGGAAACGGGTCGTTATAGCTGATTGTTAATTTCTTCAGAAATGACAAATTCTGAAAACATGTTTTCTTAAAAAATTTGTAAAAGCAGTGTTTCGTTATTCGTATTTCGAGTTCCTTAATTTTCCAGAAAACAGTTGCGGAATAAGCGATGCCTTTCAGAAAACTTGCATCTATTTCAAGACGACTCAGTCGCGATAAAGCGTTGAATTGCTGATGTTTGATGACTGAAGCGGTGTCAGGACAAGCACAATGTGTTATGTTTAGTACTTCAGAGCCCTGTTCCTTCTTCAGTGTTAAAGATAAAATAGTCAAAGCAGGTAACTGTGAAACGATTTCCTCTATGTTCTGTGGGTTCAATTTGAACAGTTTGGAGTGACGTATGTACAGCTGAGACAGTTTATTCAGTCCATAGAAAGCATTTACGTCTATAAACACGAGTGGATTGTGAGAAAGATCAAGTAGTTGTAACAGATGGAGTCCAATAAATTGTTTGTCAGGTATCCTGTCTATATTGTTACACGACAAATCGACAGCGTAACTTTCTTTTGGCAAATCTGGTATATGATGAATTTCTTCACTTGAACAGTTTACGTAAATTCTATCTCTGATAATAGACTGAGAACATTTGCTGACAGCTTCCGCGGATATTGATTTCCGTGACGAATTTGTAACGTTGGAGTTTATCAAATAATCTGATCGTTCTCGAATTTGAGATCTACATTCAGTAAATATTAGTAGTCCATGTGCAAGTAAAATAAACGAGAAGAAAATAGACATTCCCATGACGTCTTCTTTTTCTCTTGTCAATTTGTTCTCTTTCTGTAAGACAACGTTAAATAAAGAGTGTATTAGTTATAAGTTTACTTAAATTGAAAACAAGAGCTGTCACTGGTAAGAGACAAATGCCACCGAAGTGGTGTCTCATAGTCTGTGACCTTGACATTCAAGGTCTGGACACGGTACTTGTGCTGAACATCTGTGCTAATTTATTTTAAAATCCTTCAATGCATAACAAAGTTATAGTCTGAACAGGAGAAATGTGTATAGCTTCATCAAACTTTATTATATGTTTTCAAACTGGAGCATATATTTACCTATTTGTTGTTTGTGCCTTTTACTTAGCTATATTTAGATGGGAAATGGTATACCCTGGTCCAAGGGCACTCTTATCATCAACCATCAATCAATCAAAACTATTTATCATACCTAATTGGACATTGCAGGATATGGGCATTAATTTCCACATCATGGCTATTATTATCTTGTCATTTATCTTTTTAAAAATTAAGAAGGTGGAAATAAGGGTGGAGATAAGGATGTTTTATATATAAGACAAAAACAACACTGTAGTGGCATCTATCATAATTGAGTAATTTATGTCAATCGACTGCAGACAAAGGATTAAAAATTTATTTAGCTTCTCAATTGTCATCAAATGTGATTGTTTTTTTTAGAATAGACCACAATTTGTTAACTTTAATGTTGTTTGCACACATTCCATTTAAAGCAATAATTAGCCAACACTATAAATTGATTATCTCTAAGTTGCAGTGGTATGTATCTTTATTTTCTATCTATTTCTTTGACTACATTTTTATGTAACATTCGAAGCCACTATATAAAACTTACCAGCAGACAGAAATAACTTTCATATAATTACTGAAAAGTTTCGTTTTTGTTTACAAAAGACTCTGCAACAATAGAATCAGTACTAACTGTTACCCTCTTATAAAAACGTAGACATGAAATCATCATTAAATCTTTTTTTTTTCTGCATTCAAAATCACCATGCCAAATACCAAAGCCTCCCCTTTTATCTCATTGTTTGCATATTGAATAAATTCCCTGCAGTGTTTTTGGAATTATACCACACACAACAACTTTCAATAATGGGAGACAATTCACAAATAAGGCAATATCATTATGGTTAATATCCCCACTCACTGAATGCAATTAGAACAAATTTCCTTCAGTTCAAAGAGTTATGCTCCGGACAAGAAAATGAAACAATAAGGCAATGTAGAGTGTGGTTCTTGGACACTGCACCTTATTTCATTGTATGCAGTTTCAAGTAATTCCCTTTAATACTTCTGCTATACTTCTGATACGGACAAGAAATATCAATAAAGGAAGATAATGAAAAATAAGGCAATATAGGAACTGCACTTTCCTTAAGTGTCCTGTCTCATTGTATGCAATTTGAAGGAATTTCCTTTAGTACTTTTAGAGTTATGCTCCGGGCAAGAAATTGTAACAGTTATGGTTCGGTTCTTGGGCACTGCACTTTCCACCAATATGCTCTATCACTGTATGAAAAAAGAAGACAACTGGGTTATGGGTCTTGGCACTGCACTTCCCTTGAGTGTCCTTTTTTTTTTTCTTTATTTTGCTTTGAGGAATTTCCTTCCTTCTTTTCGAGTTACGTGGTGAAAATTTAAAAGGGGTTTATAATAGCAGGTTATGGTTCTTGGGCATTGCACTTCCCCTCAAGTCTCACATTGTATGAAGTTTCAAGTACAAATGTATTCCCTTCTGTACTTTTGGAGTTATGCTCCGGACAAAAAAAAAGTGGGGACGGATGGACCGACGTACGACGGACATAATGTCGATTTCTATATGCTACCTGAAGTTCCTTCGTGGTGGTGGGGGCGGGTTAAAATAAGCGCAGACACAGGGCACTGCGATATTTTACAAGTGTCTATGTGTAGAAGGTGATTAATAAAACATATTATCTGAAAGTAATAGTAAATGTGCATACACATCACTTCATTTAAAAGCCAATCAAGACATGACAATAAAATAGATAATTAAACATCAAGAGGAAGAAGGAACAAAACGAGTATCTTAATGAACACATGCATCGCTTACATGCGCTTGTGTTAGAGAACGAATATATATTCTGATCTCTGATATATGTCAATACATAAACTATATTTGGAAATTTGCATTAGAACTGGAGACAAAACAATGAATTATGGTTGAATGATATTTCTGGAATAGGTTTCCTCTATAAATATTATAAAGACGAAATAGTAATGCAGACATAGCAGACGCTGCCAAAGATGTGTTTCCATTTGCATAGCTCTCCGTAAAGTGATTACATAGTTTTTCTTACGCTATTACCTACTTGAAATGAGCAAACGTTTTACAATAGTTGCATAGACAGAATCGTTCATGGTCATTTTCATATAAAACAAACCGCATATTAACTATTTTCCCTTTGTATCGCACTGAAACAGTTTTAACTACACTTATTAATAAAATCTAACTTAACATCACAATGACACAACTTCATAAGTTATTTCATGTTATATAATTCTTATTATTTTATTGTATGTAATAAGGAGTTTAGTTTGCGGACACGGTTTTGATTAACGTATCTTTTCTTCAAGTTTGTGTACACATCAAAGTTCATGCCCCAGAGGCCTCGAATGTAGAAAAATTACGTGTTTAATTCTAATTTTTGACGAAGCTATTTATAGACTCGCGTCCATGGATCAAATTTATTTCGGAGGCGGCGTCAAATTTTTTTTTATCTTGAGGCCATTTATAGTAATCAAATATAATTACCAGCAAGTAGACTTCACAAATATTGTTTTTGAAAATCTTGAATTTGTTCACAAAACGCTAATTTTCAATGTCCTCCATTTATCGATCAAGTATGACACAGAAAAATAAATTCACAAACGACTCTTAGTTTATATATTACCATAGGTACAAATATGATTCTTGTACATTGAATTGAAATTAGCTGAATTAGAAAAAAAGTTAATATACCTTCAGTAAAAGATCATGTTAAAAATAAGACAAAGTACTCACACAACACATTAAGCAAACGTTAAAGCCACCATTTTCCTTCTATGTACTATAATATAGCTGATTTGCTAATGACATCGATTAAAATGACTTTCGCATATGACTTTGTAACGGTACAATGCGGATTTTTTTAGCCCACTGACTCTGTCATTTAAGCACGTGTAAACCCTTTAAATACGAAATGTAGCCCCCACTCTAATCCTGCCTCTCATCCCTATGAACCAGGTAGTTGATATATGCAAGGCATCTATTTATGTGTGTTCCATCCCCTCAGTATTTAGAAAAGTATCTCCTCGTACGTTCGTTTTTTTCTATTTCTCACAACGCATGAACTCATATTTTAGTTATGGCTGATCATAATCATTGTTTTGGATCAATGAGTTTATCAAATCTTCAAATATGTATTAGAAATGTACGTTGATTGCATAAAAATTCAGATATACATCGATTTTGGATAGGCTTCAATTGTTTGTGTCTTATGTTTTTCATTTGAATGAGCCCCTTTGTTTGTGTCTGATGTGTTTCTTCTGGTTTGGACCCGATTGTCTGTAGTTTTCTTTTTGTGTTATTTCGGGTTGGCTCCATTTGTTTGTATTTAGTGTGTCATTAAAGTTTGACTCCATTTTAATTACCTTTGATGTGTTTCTTCTGGTTCGAGTCGTTTGTTCTCTTTGAAATGTTTCTCCTTGTTGAGCCCCAATTGTTTGTATTTGAAACGTGATTTCTAGCTGGATCTCATTTTTTTGTCTTTACTCTATTTATTTATATAAACGATACCGCTACTGAATTACAGTTTGAAATGTCCTAAGTATTGAAATATAAAGCAATTAGTCACATTTCAAGTATAGGGCTACTACATCCTTAATTATAAACTAATTCCTTGCTAAACAACTACTTAATCCTGATTAAACGGAAGTACAATTTAACCGAAACAAGAAAGATCGTGCATAAAGTTGAATTAATTTCCGCAAAATCATAAACTATATGCTCAGACAATATCGCAATTTCCCATTTGATTATAAATGTATACTTAATAATTTTTAATAGACTTCCGGATCGAGATGAAACTTGAACTAAAATAGTAACGTAAAAATGTGAAAACATGGTTTTAGATCGCTGGAAGTGGACATTTTGCAGACTGACATTACATACCTTTTTTATCAGAGGTGAACAGGAAACCTATACAGTTTATGACCCGATCAATTGTGACCTTTACAGTTAACCAAAAGTTTATTATGAACTAGAATAGAGCTTATAAAATCATACAGGTCACATTTGCACCGAGGTCTACTTCTACTAATACTGTTACTGCCACCCGTACCACGGGCACTATCAATGCCACACCGCCACTGCACATACTGCTGCTGCTGCTGCTATTACTGCCATTACTATCGCAACTTCTGCTACTTCTTCTACAGGCAAACCTGTCCGAATAAAGAGACTCATATAAATAGAGACTAGAAACAAATTCATGAGAAGAAATCACGTATAATTGATACCACCTTTCAAGTGTCACCTTTCAGTCTGTCAAAAGTCAGTTTGTGACTAATTTTACGACATTTTATTCGGTCAATTCATGTACTTTATAAAAATATTATTTCTTTTTACAAATTCATTTAAATAGTTTGTCCCATGTTTTTACTAAATGAAAATCAATTGCAGATATAAAATCTAATATTTATTATATATTTTCATGTGTGCCAGCCCCAAAACCCCTATAAAAGGTCAATATGATACTTATTTATCATATTTGTGATGTTTGTGATATGTTAACCCAATTTATGCTGTACCATTGTTCGGTGGCAATTTTGTTAAATGCGTCATTCTACCATTATTTCCTATTTTGTGACATCCTTGGTAATGGTGTACATGTCGTGGATTAGTGTGTGCTTTTGTTTATTTTGTATACTAACTCATATTGTTGTATTTAACTTATTGCCATGGTATGTCACGTTTAACAAACATGTCGGTCTGTCTGTCAACTATGATCGGATATTAGTTTTTCTATAGTTGGTCTTTGTGTAAAGGTTTGCTTGTAATGTAACAGCCTAAGTTATAAATAACGTCATGTAAAGCTTTACTGAAATGGCATTTGGAGACATCATCAGAAAAAGTCTAACTTCTAATCTTCATAGGCTTTTTCACACAAAAATATAATGCAACAATATACTCTACAAAGGCGTTCACTTAATTAGGGTAAACATTTTAGTATCAATCAATCAATTTTGATAAAAATGACTAATCTTACTGACTGTAAGACTATCTGACGACTACATTATGACTGACTACTTGACTGACTTTTTTTATAAGCCTCTTGACTGATTGACTCTAAACATCTAGTCATTTAAGGACAATACAGTATCAGTCTTCATTGGTTTTTTGCGCACGAATATTCAAAATACAGGGAAAATGCACAATCAACTTCCTTGTCTTCCAATACCTTAGAATGATTAAAAATGTGACTCGTTTTCTCGTGTTTTCTTTAATTTATTTGTATTTCTATGAAATCAACATCCTCGTATTCACAACATTTCTAGATTTTTCAAACGTCGTTTCTGACACATCTGTAATGGAAATAAAAATGTGTATATTTCATCAATCAATTTCATTTGAATCACTTGTGTAAAACAGTGATGTATCCTGTCATTTCCATTACACTTTCCTCATTTTTTATATTATACATGTACTTATAGTGAGTCATACCGACATTTAAGGGCTAATTCGCTTTAATTGCTTCATATATAAAAATAATCATTTGGTTTAGATCTATTTGCATATGGCTTAATAATACATGTATGTTATTTTACACATCTTTCTTGAAAACATAACAACAGAGCATTAACAGCATCTGCTAATACCTATGCGCAAACAACCCCTACGTCTTCAATATGATCACAGTTGTGATTGCCCCAAATACTGTGGTTACAATGCAGTAAATTTTCCTCATTGCCGTTACAGACTACGTCATCAAGGTAGATTGGCACAGAACCACCACGAACGGACGTATCAGCTCTAGCATTCATACTGAAAATAACACTAAAAATGTCAAACACGCTTACGTTTATTACATTTAAAGTAAAAATTAAAACTGAAATAAAAAAACAACAAATTTTCTACATTAGTATAAAGAAACATAATCAACATTGTATTAAAACACTTCAACCGACACAGCACATATGTTTGATAGTTCGTAAGAAATATTTATCAAAGATATACTGGTATTAATTCTGACATGACGAGCACCGCAATATATTTCAAAACATCTGATTTTAAAATTGTGCTGTCTACCATCCTCGAAAGTGAATTCCACAGGTTTAAAAGAATTTTCACGCAAGGTGTGGTTATTAATGACTTGGGATATTTACAGTTTATTACGAGATAGATGTATATGCAGAATATGGACCAGACTCAAATTTTCTTTTCTAAAATTTGAAGATAGGCCTCGTACATCTATCGTTATTATGGCTCATTTCTGTAAGTTTTAATTTGATTAAAATAAAACTAATCAATAATTCATTTTTCTGTTCTGAGATTTGATAGGATGTTTTCAATTTCTTTTGACTCTGAAATGAAAGAATGTACGTGTATAATATATATAAGAGGACTTACTTTGAATAGAAATAAAATACACGTACGCTGCTGAAAAATATTGAATTAAAAACATCAAATACGAAACCATGCGAGATGCATTTCGAAATCTCACAGTCACTAATATTTGTTGTTTTCAGTTTAATAAGCAGCTTACTTAAACTAAAATGTATTTAGTAGGACCATATGAGAATTAGTACCCCCAGAGCATTCATATCACGAGCAGATATACGAGCGCTTTCGACTTCCGGTTAGTCCTGCAAAATAATTTGAATCAAATGCACAGTTCGATTGTTTAATTAAAGTATTTTTGCATTACGCCCTTTTCAAAAACACATTTTTTTTCCAAAATACTTTGAAATCTGAACTAACAGGCCTTTTCAAAAGCCTTTTCAATGCCATCGGAGAGCGCAAAACTTTTGCCGAAAGAGATCAACTTAATCTGCTAAATTGCAAGTTTTCGCCAATATCAAACGCGCCGCCAACGCGTCACCATTTATTACATATTTTGCTGCGAAAGTAAAGTCATCTATTTAGTAGAAATGCATATACATTTAGCAGCGGGAAAATATTAATCATAGTATTGTGTCGAATACGAAGCCATTGATACATACTATGGATATTCTAGCATTCTGCAAACAACTTTGGCAGCGTTGTAGGTGAAACTGTCATCACAGACGGTGCCCCAGTGAATTCCATCGATAGAAACTTCAGCACGGCCGCGCAGATAAGTGCTTCCTCCAACAAGACGAACTAGGAAAGCTTAAATATATCCTTAAAATACGATTGTTCATTTCATAAAGTTTTACAAAATCCCCTTTTGCTACATACTTTTGCTTTGTACAGTTCATTACCATTTTGACTAGTTTTCATCCATTACTTGTCACTTTTGTCAGCATAAAACTCAGTTAAGTACGAAAAATGTTTTGTATACACAGGCATGTTCGTCCAATTATTTTAATGATAAAGCAAAGAATTAAAGTGATGTTAAAATTTAATTTTCAGTTTTTAGTAACACAATTTAATGTAACAGAGCAACATATTCGATACGATATAGTAAAATAATAAATATAGAGTACCTGTAACATTTTTGTATAAATTTGTATAGGACAAAGTTTTATCCGTCCTCAAGAAGTTTTATAATCTTAGACCCCGCACGCCCAGGAGCTATATACAGTGCAACATCTCAGGAGCGAAAACCCTTTGGAATACAGAAATGTCTTTGGTGGAGAGAATTATTGTTCTGGAGAGGTCGATTTCTTGTATAAGTGACGCAACGGGAAAAATGTATGTCTTTTTAGAGAGTATTTTGCTCAAGGGAGGTGTTGTTTTGAGAGGTTGGATTGTCTGTTCTTTCCCTAGAAAAAATGTGCACTAAATATTGTGACGTAATTTCATGACAAAAACTTGTTGCCGCTGAAGGAACTTTGAAGCGATTAGCCAACAGATCATGAAATAAATCGGAAGCAAATAACGAGCCATGTCACTGAAAAACACATCGAAAGTAAACAAATATGAATTAAGATTGTAACTGTTCATATGTTCTTTAGAAACAAGGTAAAAAGTTCTGTATGCCTGGCTTACGGCTTGCGTTAGCAATGTTGGATGGGAATCGAGAATAGACACAAAACCGTAAAGGAACAGGGACACTCACAGACATTAAACGAGAGTGCATAACTGTCACAAAATACGCCAGTCAAAGAGGCATAACTCAATATCTGGGCGGTTTTTTAAAAGCTTCTTGATCTAAAGAGGACAAGGCTAGCTCACCTGTTTGAAATATAGAGCAGACAAGGCTATTTTCATCTTTTTTCGATAATTAAAGGGCCATAATCCAAAAATAGCTTGAGTAATTTTGCTGGTTATCAAAATTGCCCTAGACATTATGCCCACAAAAACTTTCAGCAAGTTTGGTAAAGATAAGATAAAAACTATATGACTAAGAGATCGGAGAAGGCTAATTTGGCCAATTTTGGATAATGCAAGGGCCATAATAATAAAGGGCCGAGATAAACGTTTTAGGCACTTTTGGATGATGGCCCTTGAAATATCCAAAATTGGCCAAATTATCCTGGTTATCGAACTTAGCCAAGCCATTATGCCCACAAATATTTCCATCAAGGTTGAAGGGGATCAGATGAAAACTGTTTGACTTAGGGCCATGATAATTCAAGGGCCATGATCCAAAAGTGTCAAGGGCAATTTTGCTAGTTATCGAACCTGGCCCAGACATTATGCCCACAAACATGATCAGCAAGTTTGGTGGAGATCAGATAAAAACAGTTTTACTTAGAAAGCGGACAACATGTGTGGACGCCGCCCGCCGGCCGCCCACCCGCCCGCCGCATGCGTTCCCATAATACGTCCCTTCGGGAGTATAAAAATGTTTAGTGTGTGTATGAACAACTATGGGACATGGGGGGTCAGTGGTAGCATATGCAGACATGAATATGAATTTATTTCTTAACAAGAGCTGTC
This sequence comes from Saxidomus purpurata, assembly GCA_022818135.1. Lineage (NCBI taxonomy): Eukaryota > Metazoa > Mollusca > Bivalvia > Venerida > Veneridae > Saxidomus > Saxidomus purpurata. The sequence goes on from JAFMSR010000007.1 coordinate 30,431,154, forward strand.
CCTCATTAGTGACGAATGCTCCCAAAGAGGTGTCTCACAGTCTGTGTCTTTTATCGTCAAGTTGCGGAATCGGTGCTTGCGCATGACACTTTATCTTCATGTGCTGAACATTTGTTCCAATTCATTTTCAATTACGTTGCTTAGAGTTTATAATGTAATTTTACGTTTAGAACTAAACATTTTAAAAAATACGCTTTATTACTTTGTTTATAAAAAAGCCAGGGTAACTCCGAAAAATTCTACAGAGTTGAAGTCATGTGTACCACGCCAGTTTGGTACTCTCTAACAAACCATGGTATTATACATGTTCTCAATGTCTGTACAATAATCTAGAGCACATCAGGATGTCGCTGAATTTATGAGGTCCCTCTAGGGACAATCAGCTTGGAGTCCGCTCCAAACTGCTAGAGGTCACTCACCTCATCTTAGAGCCAGGAGGCGAGGGAGGAAGTCTACTGGCCACACAACGACACGGAAGATCCCAGGGTCAGCCAGGAATATAAACAAACTAAATCAACATAGGAAGCCAAAGCCATTTTTCAGGGCTATGCATTGGAATGCAGAAGAACTTTTTTATAAGAAAACAGACGAAACGGAGGAAAAGGACTCACCTTACCAAGGAAAATCTGTCAAGGTTAGAGGTTATCAGTGCTTCCGTTGCGACAGGTTAGAAAGAGCAAAAGTAGGAATCCGTACACTGGTAAGAAAGAAACACTACTTGTGTAATACAAACCAGTACGCACATGGATGATCCCGAATACCAGGTTTTGATCATAACACTGAGCACCAAGGTGCAATGGTGCAATGGATGTTGTCAGCCTGCACTCCCCAAATGACAAACGTCTGTCCTTGGATTCTATCTATATTAAAGACACCAACTTTTGCGTCATATGTGAATTTAACAGCCACTCTCAGAATTGAGAATATGACCACATAGACAAACGTGGAGAAGAGGTTGAAGCCCGATAAGATGAACATACATTGATGCTGATTAATTACCTGGATGATCAGCCAACATTTCACTCTAGACGCTAACCACATCTACGCCTGACCTTGGTTTTTGCACTTTAGAAATACAAAGCCATGTCACCTTTGCAAAAATATACGTGTAGATGGCCGAGTCATAAATCAAGTCACCAAATACTTCAATGCGGCCATTCTAAGAGCTGCAATAAGTGCATTCCTAGATGGTCCTGGAGAGACTATAAGTTATAATTGAGTCATGACCTGGAAGAGCTATAGGATCAGTTCCTAGGAGACCAACCAGATTGTGGCTAACCACCAGGCTAGTTTCAGGCAATTTCCGTTCGGCAAAAGACCAGAATACATACCTTGCCCATGAGAATGAAGGTACATTCCAAGGAAAATGTAACAAATGTTACTTGGGGTGATCTCCAGAGAGCATTCGATAAGGTCTAGAGCACTTTATTACGGAACAGGATCGGAGGCACAATCTACAAGTAAAAATCATGTCCTATCTGTTCAACAGAAGGAATAATGTCAGTGTTGTTGTGATTCTTACAATGTCATAGTGTACCTAAAGGAGGTGTATTGTCACCAATTTTGTTTTCGAGTCGAACCTGCCCTCTATGGAGACGTCTTTATGTTGTGGTGTTCAAAATAGTATGCATTCACTGCTTATAGGATGCAGCAAGCTACAAACAGACATGCTTTCAGCATGGGCAGAAGGTGCGTACAGGTGAACACAGAACATGTCTGTACAACTCTTTTCACACTGTCACCTAAGAAGGCTGGTACCATCACGATTTGAAATGGCTTCATATTTATGTTTTTCCTCCGACTTACATGGGAGCCCCATCTAGCAAAAGCTTAAACTAGGGCCCGTAGAAAGCTAGCGATACTACTTAAGTAAGCTATCAATAACTGGGAGGCAAGTGAGAGGATACTGAAACAATATTCTTTGGAGCAGTGAGGACCCAGTTTGGTGCTGAATTAGTTCCAGAACCAGGTTTTTGGAAACATTACCGGAGCATTGCACACACCTTCAATTAAGGCAGTGAAGGAAGTCACTACAAATACCAATTCTTGCCAGACCATCCGATGAGAACAAAACTTTAGACGCAAACACAGAATCGCCTAAAACAGGATTCTTTGTCCATGCATCCAAGAAGCTGACGAAGCAAACGCTACCTATCTTGGCCCATCAACTACTTCTCTGGACAAATCGGAACTGCCAGAGCCGCGGAGGTAATACCTGTCAAACATTAGTATCTGCACTTCAGTACCTGGTCTCCAATGAAAATATAACACATTCCATGAATCAAGTTATGATCTCACGGGATTATCCATCAGATACACCGACGCCTGTGTAAACAGACAGGTCTGCTACAGTTAACAAACAAGATAGTGGCGCTGGCACTTTCATCATGCACACGACTGGTAGGTCAGAGGCAGTCAGCATACCAACAATCAAGCACCGTACCAACTACAAAGCAGAAGCAAACGCCATCAAACAGGCATCAAAAACTATTAAAGAGTCAAAAGAGGAATGTCAGCAAACGGTCATTCTAACTGATTCTAAGAGAGAGATAACAAGAAATGTTGTTATTGTTTTGCAAAAGTATTCACGGTAAAATATGTTTGTAGCTTTGTACAAAATGTATACCGGTATTCCGATTTCTGCATGATTTCTGCTGTAAGGGATGATAATCCTTAAAATATTTATATGACAGGGTTTTGAATTGAACCTAAATCTATATTTGCAGTTTAGATAATTTACATATTGTCTATATCACAAACAGTAGAGCAATAATCACTTAGAGGAAGAAAAGAGGAGCTGTAGAATAGCCTTTTCAAGTCCCCCGATAAATAGTCTTTATATCCTATGCACTGAACAGAATTTCTAAACGTCCGTTTTTATAAAATTCAGTTGTAAGAAAAGGATTTTATGTACCGACTTACAATTTGAAACTCCAGAATTTTACATAGTACTCTATCGATTTTAAAGAGAAATTGACATTTTACTTTCACGGTTGACCGCGCGAGACGATGACTACGATATACGACTTTTGGCACGAGGATCACGTGTATTGTGAATTTTGCGCTAAATATTATTTCAATACAATAAGTAAAGGATAGGTCACGAGTAGCCGTTGTTAGACAACAGCTGCCCGTAGCCGACCAATCACAGGCTAAGATTGCCGTTTGATAAATCCCATATACAACAGTCCACTATTGTCTATTTCAAATTGTTTTCCTCGTGCAAAGTGTGCATGACCTAGTGTAGCAAGGACAATTGAATTATGTCCTAAAATTGTTAATACATTTGTATGTATTTGAGGCCAGACAAATGTTTGTTTTTCTTTAAACTGGTCCAAACCCAATGTTAATCGACCCCCAATTAACAAAATTATGCTTGTTCAAAGTTGACACATCTACCGTCTAAGCAAGTGTCAAAAACGCCGATTTCTAACGACACACATAACTTGATTGGATTATATTAAACAAAACCCGTTTAAAAGCATCCAATTATACAGAAGTACAATTATATGATCCTCAATACAATACTGCCAAATCAGAAAAATACAAGATCAGCCCACAGAATCATTTAATTGGCGAATTACTATCATTTAGAACTATGTGATTTTTTGCCACTACAGTATTTCGACAAGACGGCCATGTGATTATCTAAAGTATTTGTGGTATACAGCGGGGAAAATGGAGAAAGTGTAACGAGAACTTACAATGTCTATCTGCAGTAGAATCAGCGGGGTAATTGATAATTATTACACTCGAAGCTGTTGTAAACAACTTGAAAATATGCTTATGTTTTTTTTTTAATATAAATTTAAACAAATCTTATTACTTTAAATTCCGATTTTATCCGAAAAAAGTAATTTATTTAGTAATCTGAGCTAATAAGGCGATGAATAAAATTTGGAAACATCTGTAAATAATAAGTACAACTATCATGCACTGGCCTTCGTGCAACTGTTTTATACAAATTATTAGATATTATATAATAAAAGGTTCTGAAAATAGTTAAAAAGAATGACTTTGTCAAGATCGAAAATTCATTTGAATACTGTCATTTTTAAACTGTACTTTTGAAAATAAACTTTATTGATTAGAATTATTTCAAATGTGTTCGAATTATAACAAAATCTTATTTATTGTTTTGCCTCTTGTTTCTCTTGTTTCCAATGTTTACTTATACAAATAATAAACAATCTCATTTATAATTTCTGAATTGCTAAGTGTACACATCTAACTATCGGAACAATTAACTGATCAATTCCGGTTGACTCTACTCGTTTGTTGATAATCCCTTATCGGCGCCTCAAAAGGGGCGGAGCTATGAACGGCTATCGACACACAGAGAGCGCGACGCTGTTGGAATACGTACGGATCAACTTTAACGGTTCATAAAGCACGTTTTAATTATTTTTTAATCATCTTTAATTTCGCTAATATGTAGAAGTTAAATTGAACATATGATAATGCACAAAAACGGAAATTTGCGATTATAAAGCAAATTAGCATCGATAGCTACCTTAACCTACAGACGGTTTGCAACCTCTGGGCCGTCGGTATTCGAGCCCGTCGTCCACGGGAGGTTCCTACCCTTTCCGCAAGGGACAAATCAGCTCGGTTAGCATGGGCGAGACAAAAAGTTATGCTTACTACAGCTGACTAGACTAATGTTTTATTTGTGGATGCAAACAGAAGAAAATGTGTGGGAATTGCTTAAGAGGAAGGTTGGGGTTTTGCCCCTACACCGTTATACCGATGAACCCATTGGTGTTATTCGTCATATGTGGATCAATAATCTAAAGAATAACATGCATAGATATGTGATTTCAAATAGGTCGAGGTACCGAGCAGTAGTTGCTGCAAATGATGGACATACTAAATTTAAAACTTTCTTCTTGACAATATTTTGTGAGTTTTAATTTTTTGGGTACCGACTTAAACATTCTCATTCTACATGAATTGATTATTTTAATGAAAAGAAATTTTCTAAGAATGATTGCAATAAAATGTAGAAAAACGTGTGATTTAAACAAGTTTGTGTATATTTGCTTTTATTCTTATATTTATATCAAACACCAAGTTGACGTTTAGAAATTCTGTTCAGTGTACAATACAATAACAAGTTTCGTGTTTACTTGTTGCATACATCGTTTATTTGAAGTTGTGACTTTCAAGTTTTGTCTATATTCATATGTAAGAAGTTCCGATTATTTACATTTTTGTTTGTATCACCTCCAACAGTCGAGGTGAGATTTTGTGTAATTTTGAATTTATATTTGCATCCAAAAGTTATGCAAATTGTTTTATTTTGGCCGAGGATTGCATGCGTTTTGAAAGTTACATAAATCAGACTGTAATGTGAGCTCTTAATATTTAGCAAAGACTTATAACAAAAGTCGACCTTGTTCGTCGTCATATACATGTAAATAGCAAGTTAATTACATTGAGAATAAAGAAAACATATCTTAACTAACGGATTTTCCTAAATCTAGCGTTGAGTTCCCAATAGGAAATTAGGTTGTTAGAAAGACGCACACATAGCTCTATTCAAAACTGGCCTTTTACTTTGTCTTTTTTCTTTACTTAACTTGGTTTAATGGCTCATACATACTATAGGTAATCTTATAAAAAAATTACAATTTACTACCATGTCCCGGTGAAATCAATCTTCAAATCTCATATACATGTTTATCACAGTGGAATGCTAAACGCGATCGATTACTTTAACATTTTACTGCAACAAGACTGGTATGCTGCTGCCAAATGAAAACCAGAGGCCCCGATTTCACGAAAATACTTAAGTAATTGCTCAGCTAAGCACGTTATTTGAAAGTCAAATTGTCACTAAAATTAATGATATTACTTGTTGTCATTTTTAACGATAGTCTATTTCTTAATGAAATTAACATGTTTAAAGAATAAAATGTTGTATAATACTAAATGCTAGTCAGACATAGCGAAAAATTCATTTGAGTACAACTCAAAGTACAAATACTGACAAGTGTATTATAATTATGATAAATGGGTAAATACGATTATGACAAACTTGAATTCTTTAAAGGAATAAACCTACAAGGAGCTGTTAAGTGTTGAAATAACTTGAGCATGTTACTGAGTAATTACTTAAGTATTTTCGCGAAATCGGGGCCAGGTGGCCATATGTACGAAAGACCGGTGGTGACATCTCAACTTCAACATTTCACGATTTCAACATCACGAGTTTAGCCTTGTGGTTTCATGAATTCACAATTTCAACATTACGAAGTCACGATTTCGACTTCATGATTTTATAACTTTACAAATTCATTATTTCAACTCAGGATTTCATTAATCACATGACAACCTTACAATAAGCAACCCTTGTCCGGGGAAAAAAACTCCAAAAAGGGATTTCAGTAGAAGCATATCAGTGAAATGAAGGAACTATAATCCTACTTTAATTAATTGCTGAATTATCTCCCCTTTTAATTTTTAACTGAAGTACAATTTGTCTGGAGAATAACTCCAAAAGCACATAAAGGATTTCATTGAAACTTTGATTATGGATATATTAGTAAGAGGGAGTACAGAGTGCAAGAACCATAATTCTGCCTTGAGTAATTTTCTAATTATCCCCCTTGACTTATTAACAGAAGTAAAATTTGTCCGGAGATTAACTTCAAAAGTGTTATAGGCTTTGCAATGAAACTTGGAATATAGCTACATATCAATCAGGGGGTTTGCAGAACACAACTATAATTATCCTACATTGAGTAATTTCAGATTCATCTCCCCATTTAATGTGATAAACATAAGTCTAAAATATTACCCCAAAAGTGCTGAAGTGATTTCATGGGAACTTGGAATATAGATAAATATGAATAAGAGGGGGCAAAGAGCATAAGAACTATAATCCCATCTTGAGTAACTGCAGAAAAATGTCCTCTTGTAATAGTTAACATAGGTACATGTTAAATTTGTTCAAAGAATAACTCCAAAGGTTATACAGTTGATTTAAATGAAACTTGTAATAGTAATTATATCTTGAATAATTACAAAAAAAGTATAATTCGGCAAGTGTATATAATATCTTTGAAAATTATACTTTTTCTTGTCATCTCTTATTCCCTATGCATCTGTTAACTTGACAAAGCCCTGTCTAGGAGCATCCATCGGTTACTCCGATATACTGGCATCCATTAGTTTTAATATATAAACATGTCGAATTACATCCGTTGACCGTTGTTTGTTGAAATTTGAAGATATCTCGAAAGTTCACCATCATTCTGCGCAATAGTCGCTTTATATTTCGCAATTTCTTATTCGCAAAATTAGTAAAAAGGAAAAGAACAAAAAGGCTTGTTGATATGTTATAATACTTTTCTATACTGCCTGTCTGCTATACAGTATTCAGGATCAGAAAAGTCTATAATACATTGATCATTGCACCTCGTAGCTTTATATATTTCTTTTTCCTGTACTGTTGTAAGGATTTTGCGGGGAAACATTTAGCACAAAATGGTCTCTTATTAGTGACCTCTATTAAAGTAATTTCAGCCGTTTGTATTAGCTGCACTAATTACAAATTTACCCAGGATAGGGATAATGCACCATACTGTACAGGTCCACTTGTTCACCAGCAATTGTTGAATCGAAAAATAATGAAGTTGAAATCGTTAATTCGTAAAATGGAGAACTCATGTAGTTGAAATCGACAATTCGTGATATCATGAAGTGGAAATTGTGAAATCATGAATTAATGAACTTATTATGTATGTAAAAAGGTATCAATCAGTAAACTTTCTAGAAAGCTGTACCATTTTGCAGCAAAATTATTTCAATAGTATTGATGAACCGATAATATACTTACTTAGCTCTTATAAAAACTTACATGAAAAACAAGATACCCCGACATCGTTATTGTGACTGCAGGTACTAATACTTGAGTTCCATGCGTTGTATGTACAATCGAATAAACTCGTCTCCGTACCACTACAAATTACATTGCCCAAAGAAATTGATCCCGATCCTTGCCCAAAGAAAGTATTTCTGACAATATGTGCGTTTTGTCTAGATTCAAAAGAAGAAAAATGTTCAAAATACGTAACATAATCTAAAAATGTTACAGTGTGCGCTACAGTCGTAATGCAAGTCTGAGGCACTTACTTCTCTTACAATTTGTCTTACTCTGCCACATGTAGCTAGGTACAGTATGTAGACAGAATATTAAAGCAATTGTTGAAATATTTAAATTTGCTTCCATTGCTCATTCACATAGGTGCGAAGAGATAGGTTCAGTTAACTCTACTATTGGTGGAGAATCATAATAAATATGTTATGTGGATGAACTATTAAAGGTTTGGATTTATATTGTCAAAGTAAAATATTTTCCATTGATTTGACCGAATTTTCTGTTGTAAAAATCGAATTTCGTTTTCGTTTACAAATGTGTTGCGGTACCGCTAAAACAAACTAATCAGTCGTCAATCTGCAAAGTGTGTACATGTATGTTAAAGTGTATCAGTGATTAATGTCATTTATGTAAAGTCGCAGACATTATGATGACTTTTAAAATCTACATCAGAAAGTAGTATATTAAAATTACACCATCCATAACATTGTTTACATATGTTTTGGCCAATTGGGTCAAAGAGAAAAACATTATTTGAGTGTATTTAGTGTTTCTCATAATTTGTTTTAGTAGTATTTAAGCTACCATTCGATAGCCCTTTGTGAAGTACTAGTTTTACTATGCTATAATTTGTTTCGAAGTTTTAAATCATCTGACAGAGTACCGGATTTCACCTTTAACGTAAGAGTGTCAAACATTTTCGTATCACATTAACGAAAATATAAATGTATAATGTGACTCAGCTAGTCAGTTTGAATGCGTGTTATGAGCTAAACAATCACCCTTGAATATTAAGCATTCTACACACAACCCTTGCAGCGTTAATATTGAAAGTGTTGTCGCACACAGTTCCCCACTCTCCATTGTGATAAACTTCTAGTCTACCATCGTACATATGTGGCCCATTTACAAGACACACGGGCGCTGAAATGTATCGTTATTCAATAAAAATCGACACAATGCCAAACCTATATTGTCAGGCACGTGGTATACAAATCCTGTGCTTGTTCTAATTCATGAAATGCATTTGTATGAGGAAATTCTTTAACATAAATGCGCGAAGAAAATATTAGCATTATGCACATATCATTATATGCAAGAAGGTCACAGCGGTCTATAATCATAAAAGTCTAAAGTGGATTTCGACATTCTTAGCAAGTTTTGTATAGATCAGGGAATTAAGTGGCTTTAAGTATGAACCAAGGTTTTGAGTTTTAAAGTATCGGCCTAGTTTTGGGTGTTCACAAGACCCAGTTGCGAACTTGACATAAGATTTCATTAACACAAACATTCTGAGCAGGTATTGTGAGATGAAATTTGGCCGCTAAAGTATACGAAAGGTTTTGTAAGATTTTACGAAGTTAACTAATATAACCAAGTGTCAAAGTAGACATAATTTTTAGCCAAAGAGTTTGAACAACTTTAATGAATACAAGGTCAGTAATATGGCCTTTGTGTGTACACAAGCTTTTTGTCTAATAATATTATTTGATCTAATGACCTAAATATTTTCCAAGATGACAAAATTTTGAACTCGTCCTACAGTTGATCAACTCTTGAAAACTTGTTTTTAAAATGTTCTGAAGATAAATGTGAAAAGACAGACAGCAAACATACAAATTTCATAGAGTCCCGAAATGAAAATATATCACACGTGCATAAATCCTGACTAATATAAATAACAAAGCATTAATACATGTATGAATAACCACAATAGCCCACTTTGAGAACGATTTGCTCATGTGAGATTTAAGACGAACTACAAGGACTGTTTATTGCATGTTTACAGTATCAGTGTAAATTCCTTTCACTAATTAAGGAAAATGCAAAAGTTGTCCGCTGCACTATTGCGTAGAGATAAATGTCTATATGTGTTTCTACCATCAAATTAATAATGTCTCGTATGTACCTCATGTTTATGTACTTCTGTGCATACTGAGTGAATAAATGAATTGAAGTGAAAGAGGTGTCTCACAGTCTGTGTCCTCTCCATGTGCTCAATAATTGTGCTATTTAATTTTAAAATCCTTCCATGCATGACAGATTTACCATGCATACTGTATTCCACTACTTTAAAACACCAAGTGTGACCTTGACACACAATACATTGTCTGAACATTTGTGCCAAGTTATTTTAAAATGAATCAATGCATGACAAAGTTACAGTCCAGACACAAATGTATGCATATATACAGGATTCCATTACCTATAAACTCTAAGTGTGACCTTGACCTTTGAGGTAGGGACGTGGGTCTTGCACGCGACACGTCTGCTTGATTTGCTAAACATTTGTGCCAAATTATTTTAAAATCAATCAATGCATGACAAAGTTACAGTCCGGACACGAATGTGTGCATATATACATAATTCCATTACCTATAAACTCTAAGTGTGACCTTGACCTTTGAGGTAGGGACGCGGGCCTTCCACGCGACACGTCTGCTTGTTGTGCTGAACATTTGTGCCAAGTCATTTTTAAATCAATCAATGCATGACAAAGTTACAGTCCGGACATGCATGTGTGCATATATAGAGGATTCAATTACCTTCAAACTTAAGTGTGACCTTGATCTTTGAGGTAGGGACGTGGGTCTTGCACGCGACACGTCATCTTGATGTGCTAGACTTTTGTGCCAAGTTATTTTAAAATCCTTCAATTCATGACAAAGTTACAGTCCGGACACCAATGTGTGGATATATAGAGGATTCCATTACCTTCAAACTCCAAGTGTGACCTTGACCTTTGAGGTAGGGACATGGATCTTGCATGCGACACACCGTCTTGATGTGCTGAACATTTGTGCCACGTTATTTCAAAAACTTTCAATGCATGACAAAGTTACAGCCCGGACACGAAGAAATGTAAGGGCGGACGCACAAACGGACGGACGGACGGACGTACTCACCAGGCGGACTTTGTGAGGTTATCCCTTTGATCTTTCTTTGATCTTTTTTAATCCCACAATACAATTATTTAACCCCACAATGCCATTTTTAACCCCATAATGACAGAATGAACTCAAAGAACCTCACAATGCTAAGTTGTACTCAAACCCTAACCCCGTAATGTCTACTGAGCATGTACGGACAGACGGACCGTGCGATTTTAATATGCCACCCTTCAGGGGCATATAAAATCAAATGTCTTTTGCACGGATTGGCCGACAATAATGAAACTCGGTCAGAACATTGTGGTTGTCATTTTGTTCGAAACGCATTGCCCAACATAAGTCAGACGTTTCTAGGAAAATTTGGGTAATGGTCGTTAAAAAACAGTTCTATAAGATCATATAAGCATTGATATAGATAACAAGTAAAAGATACTATCATGCACCATGAAACACTTCCATGCGTTTCTTAATTACGTCAGTGCATTTTAACTTTGGTCAGATTACCCCGGGAAATTGAGCATCCTACACACAACCTTTGCTGCAGCATCATCAAAACCGTCATCGCATACAGTCCCCAAGTGTCCATTATGTTGCACTTCTAATCTGCCTTCGTAGGAATGTGGTCCATTGACTAGTCGGGCAGCAACTAAAATCGAAACTTGAAAAAGGTACAACACAGAATTTAGAATATACAATTTCGCTTTAGCACGGTTAGGGACTTTTTTAACAAATAAGGGTCATTTTTGCTGGTAAGACATCACTCATGGTAACATAAGTGTCGTGAGTACAATGTAATTAAAAGTATTGACGGATCTTGAACGGTCAACCACTCGAACACGGGAGCGGGTTTTCTTGCGCTGTCCTGTCAATGTAGTCTTTTAATATGATACAGCATACACCAGAGGTTTATCAGATTCTGTAGCTTGTAAGTACGATTATTCTAAAAGATTTTGTAAATACTCTTATAAATATACAAACAATTATGTTCATACATACATATGTATATACATTGTTGTATGCTAACATTCTCTTTAAACACCCCAGAAGTTGAATTATCAATAAATACTTATTCAAATTCCAAATTTTGTCTGCCGGCGCGATTCGCCGATTGCTTATGAACCTAACCAGGTAATTCTCGACTGACTGAACAGGTGTAGACACTAAGAAGACACTAATAGTTTGAAAATTATTCAAATTTCAATAGCATTCGAAATTGGAAAATAGAATCAAACCTGATACGAAAGTAGTAAGTTATATGTTCAGAGTTTACTTGAGTGAGGTTATGTATGTCTCATACCTGGACATTGAACAGTATTGCAGCTCTTGCTTTCCTTATTGTTCCCTATGCAATCATGTCCAAATGTAGAGGGAACAGGGTTGTTGCACTGCCTTGTTCTTTGAGTAATTCCACCGAGACAGGAAACGGTACATGTACCCCAGTTAGACCATAATGACCATCCACCGTCTTGTTGACGCATAAAATGTATTATATCTTGATCATATACGATATACAACTTCTAACGATAATTATTGTAACCGAGTTTTACTATTGAGAAGAAAAGTACTGTTTGAAAACGACATCGCCTTACTTTAATGTTAACAAAAACACAAAAAATATATTTATTATAACGTAGTTGTAAAATTTGGCTATTTTCTTGAAATGACTAAACGTTACCTAGAAATAGTATCGAAGCATGTCTTAGAAACATTAAAGGAACTATTACTTAGAATCTGAACCGAAACAATACTTAGAAAAATAATCTAACATTTACAATGTACTTAAATACAGAAGAAAAACATTACTTAGACAAACATCGACAGAGTTCTTAGAACTGGAATCAAAATATTACTTAGACACAGTATCACGAACAAGCAAATTCAGTGAACTCGTATCCCGCGTCAAATGAAACAAATAACTGAAAGAACAACTAGAAAGTTTATTGGTTTCTTAGTTTCAGAAAAAAGAGCATTTTTAAAAGTTTACCATCCCATTAGGGCCTCATCTCCGATGGGATATTTTTTTTCTAGTTACAGTCATAAAGAACTTAGTTGTTGTGATTTGAACTAAATCAGTAGTTTCTGACTCCAAGAATTCTTAAGTTTCTATATAAAATAATTATGTAAGAAAAGCACTACATCCCCTTCAGGGCTGCATTCCTTTTAAAATCCAGTTTATAAATTTTCTGTTGTTAGAGAATACAAAATTTATTATTTGTGCCAAACAAATCAAATTCTGACAAGTCGTTTCAGAAAAAAGAAGCATTTTTTAAAATTTAACCCTTTGGACCTCTCATCTGAGGGGTAATTCTTTTTTCTGCATATTACAGTCATATAGAACTCAGTAAATGTAAGCTAAATTAGATCAGCACTAGTCTAATACTTTTCATTTTACAGTAAAAACATATGGAATGAAATACCTTTAGATATAAAATTGTCAACAAACATAAAAATATTTAAAGAAAATAACAAAAAATTCTTGTTGCATTATTTTATTCTTAATGTTTAACTGAATGTCTACAAAATAGGCGAAATTTGAAATATTTGTGTTCTTTAGGACTTTGTAATTTTTGTTTATATTAGTATGAAGTACATGATGATATTTGTATTTGATATTGGATCATTATTATTATATATGTTGAATTTTAATATATATAAAAAAAATAACTGTTAAAAAAAAAATTTAAAAAAAAAAAAAAAATTTTTTTTTTTTTTTTTTTAAAAATTAAAATAATTTGTGTAAAAAAAAAAAAAAAAAAAAAAAAAAAAAAAAAAAAAAAAAAAAAAAAAAAAAAAAAAAAAAAAAAAAAAAAAAAAAAAAAAAAAAACAGCCACAGTCAATTTTTTCCACAGCTTTTCTATGTTAGTGCCATTAAACACCTTCTTCGATTTATACAAGTTAGGGCTTGAACTTTTGATTGGTCATTGTAGAAAGGAAACACATCTAAAATCCATGTTTTTTTAAATAAATATGTATCGAGTAAAAGCGCCCCACCTTCACCGCTGGTGAAGATATGAAAATGTTGTGCTAACTTCCGATGGAGGTGCACAAAAAGAGATAAACAGTGTTAAGGCAGGTGAGTGATTGCTTTCTTTAATTATACAAGATCTTTTAAAAATGTAAACTCGCTATTCGACCACATTTTGGTATTGCGGTGTTCCCATGCGAAATGCCGACGTTAAAAGCCTAAAATTTACAAAGTGAGAAGAAAACTACCGCACTCGACGAATGGCGAAAACGAGCACCCTTCTTAGTTTCTATACCTATCTTCTAGCAACGGCTGTTTTGAAAGCACTGGCGTAGGCACATATATGTCCAGTTGCTAGACTGGTACTGATTGTAATTCTTTGAAAATATGTCCAATTTTAAACAAAGTGCTGCCAAAAAACTGTCGATACAGGTTGTGCTTGGCCGGTAAAGGTTAGGCTTATAATAGAAATAGCCTACTACAAAATTTGTAAAGATTTCACATTCAAAATTGTTAACATACGAAATGTTTACAAAAAAATAGATCACACTAGTGTACCAGTGCTGGTTTTACATGTACGTCTGTCCGGGAATTTAAATTTCTTATGCATCATAAACTTCAAACAAATATTTTCTCCTATTTCAGTCAATTCAGAATATCATCTTACTTTACAACTATTTAAGATTTAAAAGGTACATGTACTTGATCATTGAACTTTGAGGGTTCTTAATTAAAAAGCGGAAAGCCCTTGTAAAATGGTACCCATCATCAAAACATATGACATTCAAGGTTTTATCAGAACACAAAATACGAAAGTATGGTGGCAAAAATATATCTAAATGGACAGGCCTCGTGGACGTACTTTAATTAAAGGTTCACCTCAATACTTATGAGTGTACAAGCCTTTCACTATTTACATAAGTTATTTATTGTATGTAATTAAAATAATAAAACTTCTATCTAAATTTGCCAAAATTTTCTTTCCGTATGGACATCATAATATTATATAAGTAGTTAGTTGCGTGTTTAAGGCACGAAGTGCGCTGTAAAATACTAACAAAAGAATGGTGACATTGTGGAAACAAAACTCTTAACTTGACACGAACAAATGAAAAGCCGATTCAATTATTCATTTGAATATGTATTTGATGGCCGATTTAATCATACTAAATATATATATACAATGTATACTATTTTATTTAACCATTTCCGAGATACATATCAACATAATGTAAGAAACAATTGTTCAATGAGAAATTTTACAAATGAGAGCATTCATCTATAGGCTTGAATCAGTATCGTGTCGGTATGGCGCAGATGGGACACCATACTTTCGAATTTTGTGATATGTTATAACCTTGAAATTCGTATATTTTGATGATGGGTACCTCTTTTACAGGGGCATTTTGCGTCTTTTTATGCATTTTATAAAAACATTAAGGCTCGTTGCATGTACACCGATGTTTACATTATATAGTGATGGCGATTTCTTTTTGTTCAGTGGCCAGTTAGCCTGTTCTACAAAATTCATATGGGGTAACGTACACATGCAACTTCAAATCTACGTCATAACATAGTCCTGAAGTTGTCTGTGATGCAGTTCTAGGTAAAACTAATGCAAGACCAACTACTTCGCCATTAAATCGCCGTCTGGGAGACAGGCTGGAAGATTTCGCTACATTACTGAAATAATTTAGAGGACTAGAGTTTTCGAATCCGTTGATTCTACAAATTTATCTTTTTCTAATTAAAGTCAGTACGATTTGTTTTCCTAGCAAGAAAAAGGGAGGTTACTCTGTTTATACTAAATTAAGCCAGAACGATTTGTCTCCCTTTGAAGGCAGAAGGGTGGCACATGTTTTTTCCTGATTTTAGTCGTATTGACTTATTTTCCTCACTTGGGATACAAAGGCAGACAACTGTTTTTCCTATTTAAGTCAATACGATTTGTCTCCCTTCGAATCGAAAGGGAGACAACTCAGTTTTTTTTAAATTTAAGTCAATATTTGCCTCCCTTTGGGCGAAAAATGGAGGTTACTCTGTTTTTACTAAATTAAGCCAGAATGATTTGTCTCCCTTTAAAGAAAGAACGGCAACTGTTTTTCCTAATTTTAGTCAATACGATTTATCTCCCTTGGGAAAGAAAGGGAGGTTACTGTATTTTAACTTATTTGTCTCCCTTTGGATCGAAAGTGAGGTTACTGGTTTTATTCATTTAAGTCAATACGATTTGTCTCCGTTTGGAAATAAAGGAAGGTTACTGTATTTTTACTTATCTAAGTAAATAAGATCTCTCTTCCCTTGGGATCGAAAGGGTGGTAACTCTGATTTTACTAATTTAAGTCAAAACGATTTGTTTCCCTTGGGATAAAAAGGGTGGCAATTCTGTTTTTGCTAATTTTAGTCGAAACGATTTGTCTCCCTTGGGATAGAAAGGGTCGATACTCTTTTTTAAGTCTGTACGATTTCTCCATTGGAAAAAATGTAGACAATTTGAGTCAGTATGATTTGTCTCCAATTGAAAAAGGGAAATAACTCTGTTTTACATATTTTTAGTCTCCCTTGGTAATAAAGGGAGGAAAGTCTGTTTTTCATTATTTAAGGCTGTTCGATTTATCTCCCTTGGAAAATAAAAGGGAGGCAACTGTTTTTCCTTATTTTAGTCAATAAGATGTGTTTCCCTTGGGATAGAAAGGGACGTTACTCTATTTTTCTTATCTAAGTCTGTACGATTTATCTCCATTGGAAAATTGGAAGTAACTCCTAATTTAAGTCCATAAAATGTGTCTCCCTTGGTATTAAAGGGGCGCAAAGTCTGTTTTTATGATCTATAGCAGTACGATTTATCGCCCTTGGAAGATAAAAGGGTGGCAACTCTGTTTTTACAAATTTCAGTTATTATAATTTGTCATCCTTGGGATAGAAAGGGAGGTAACTATTTTTACAAATTTAAGTCAGTTCTATCTATCTCCCTTTGATGAAAAAGGGAGGTTAATCTGTTTTTACTAATTTAAATTAATACAATTTGTCACCCTTGGGAAGGTAACTCTATTTTTGCAAATTTAAGTCAAAAAGTTACTCGGACTTTCCTAATAAGAGTTAATAAGATTTGCGTCCCTTTGAAGAAAAAAGGGAGGTTACTGTTTGTACTAATTTCAGTCAATACGATTTGTCTCCCTTGGGATGGAAAGGGAGGTCAATGTTTTACTTATTAAAGTCAGTACGATTTGTCACCCTTGAGATAGAAAGGGAAGCGACTCTGTATTTACTATTTAAGTGAATACGATTTGTCTCCCTTTAGATCGAAAGGGAGATAACTCTATTTTTGCAAATTTAAGTCAGTACTATTTGTCTCCCTTGGGAGAAAAAGGGTGGCAACTCTGTTTTTCCTGATTAAAGTAAATACGATGCGTCTCCCTTGGTATTGAAAGGGAGGTAACTCTGTTTTACTAATTAAAGTCAATACAATTTGTCTCCCTTGGGATAACAGGGAGGTAATTATACTTTTACAAATTTAAGTCAGTTCTATTTGTCTCCCTATTGACAAAAAGGAAAGTTACTCGGACTTTCCTAATAAGAGTTAATACGATTTGCGTCCCTTTGAAGAAAAAAGGGACGCAAGTGTTTTTTTCAAATTGAAGTAAATACAATTTGTCTCCCTTTGGAAAGAAAGGGAGGTTACTGTTTGTACTAATTTCAGTCAATACGATTTGTCTCCCTTGGGATGGAAAGGGAGGTAAATGTTTTACTTATTAAAGTCAGTACGATTTGTCACCCTTGGGATAGAAAGGGAAGCGACTCTGTATTTACTATTTAAGTGAATACGATTTGTCTCCCTTTAGATCGAAAAGGAGGTAACTCTATTTTTGCAAATTTAAGTCAGTACAATTTGTCTACCTTGGGATAAAAAGGGAGGCAACTATATTTTTACAAATTTAAGTCAGTTCTATTTGTCTCCCTTTGGGCAAAAAGGGAAGTTACTCGGACTTTCCTGGCAACTGTTTTTTCTTATTGAAGCTAATACAATTTGTCTCCCTTTGGAAAGAAAGGGAGGTTACTGTTTGTACTAATTTCAGTCAATACGTTTCGTCTCCCTTGGGATTGAAAGGGAGGTAAATGTTTTACTTATTAAAGCCAGTACTATTTGTCTCCCTTGGGAGAAAAGGGGAGGTAACTATATTTTTATAGATTTAAGTCAGTTCTATTTGTCTCCCGTTGGGCAAAAAGGGAGGTAACTCGGAGTTTCCTAATTAGAGTTAATACGATTAGCGTCCTTTTTAAGAAAAAAGGGAGGAAACTGTTTTTTCTAATTAAAGTAAATACAATTTGTCTCCCTTTGGAAAGAAAGGGAGGTTACTGTTTGTACTAATTTCAGTCAATACGATTTGTCTCCCTTGGTATGGAAAGGGAGGTAAATATTTTATTTATTAAAGTCAGTACGATTTGTCACCCTTGGGATAGAAAGGGAGGCGACTCTGTATTTACTATTTAAGTGAATACGATTTGTCTCCCTTTAGATCGAAAGGGAGATAACTCTATTTTTGCAAATTTAAGTCAGTACTATTTGTCTTCCTTGGGAGAAAAAGGGTGGCAACTCTGTTTTTCCTGATTAAAGTAAATACGATGCGTCTCCCTTTGTATTGAAAGGAGGTAACTCTGTTTTACTAATTAAAGTCAATACAATTTGTCTCCCTTGGGATAAGAAGGGAGGTAACTATATTTTTACAAAGTCAGTTCTATTTGTCTCCCTTCGGGCAAAAAGGGAGGTAACTCGGACTTTTCTAATTAGAGTTAATAAGATTAGCGTTCCTTGAAGAAAAAAGGGAGGCAACTGTTTCTTCTAATTGAAGTAAATACAATTTGTCTCCCTTTGGAAAGAAAGGGAGGTTACTGTTTGTACTAATTTCAGTCAATACGATTGGTCTCCCTTGGGATGGAAAGGGAGGTTAATGTTTTACCTATTAAAGTCAGTACGATTTGTCACCCTTGGGATAGAAAGGGAAGCGACTCTGTATTTACTATTTAAGTGAATACGATTTGTCTCCCTTTAGATCGAAAGGGAGATAACTCTATTTTTGCAAATTTAAGTCAGTACGATTTGTCTCCCTTGGGAGAAAAAGGGTGGCAACTCTGTTTTTCCTGATTAAAGTAAATACGATGCGTCTCCCTTTGTATTGAAAGGAGGTAACTCTGTTTTACTAATTAAAGTCAATACAATTTGTCTCCCTTGGGATAAGAAGGGAGGTAACTATATTTTTACAAAGTCAGTTCTATTTGTCTCCCTTCGGGCAAAAAGGGAGGTAACTCGGACTTTTCTAATTAGAGTTAATAAGATTAGCGTTCCTTGAAGAAAAAAGGGAGGCAACTGTTTCTTCTAATTGAAGTAAATACAATTTGTCTCCCTTTGGAAAGAAAGGGAGGTTACTGTTTGTACAAATTTCAGTCAATACGATTTGTCTCCCTTGGGATGGAAAGGGAGGTTAATGTTTTACTTATTAAAGTCAGTACGATTTGTCACCCTTGGGATAGAAAGGGAAGCGACTCTGTATTTACTATTTAAGTGAATACGATTTGTCTCCCTTTAGATCGAAAGGGAGATAACTCTATTTTTGCAAATTTAAGTCAGTACTATTTGTCTCCCTTAGGAGAAAAAGGGTGGCAACTCTGTTTTTCCTGATTAAAGTATATACGATGCGTCTCCCTTTGTATTGAAAGGAGGTAACTCTGTTTTACTAATTAAAGTCAATACAATTTGTCTCCCTTGGGATAAGAAGGGATGTAACTATATTTTTACAAAGTCAGTTCTATTTGTCGCCCTTCGGGCAAAAGGGAGGTAACTCGGACTTTTCTAATTAGAGTTATAAGATTAGCGTTCCTTGAAGAAAAAAGGGAGGCAACTGTTTCAAGAAAAAAAAAACCCCCCAAAAAAAAAAAGGGGGGGGGAAAAAAAAAAAAAGCCCCCCCCGGGGGGGGGGGGGGGGGGGGAAAAAAAAAAAAGCCCCCCCCCCCGAGAGAAAAAGAGGGGGGGGGGGCGGGCCCCCCCCCCCCCCCCCGGAGGGGGGCCCCCCCCCCGGGGGGCACCCCCCCCCCCCCCCCCCCCCCCCCCCCCCCCCCCCCCCCCCCCCCCCCGCCTTTTTCTAATTGAAGTAAATACAATTTGTCTCCCTTTGGAAAGAAAGGGAGGTTACTGTTTGTACTAATTTCAGTCAATACGTTTCGTCTCCCTTGGGATTGAAAGGGAGGTAAATGTTTTACTTATTAAAGCCAGTACTATTTGTCTCCCTTGGAAGAAAAGGGGAGGTAACTATATTTTTATAGATTTAAGTCAGTTGTATTTGTCTCCCGTTGGGCAAAAAGGGAGGTAACTCGGAGTTTCCTAATTAGAGTTAATACGATTAGCGTCCTTTAAGAAAAAAGGGAGGAAACTGTTTTTTCTAATTAAAGTAAATACATTGTCTCCCTTTGGAAAGGAAGGGAGGTAACTGTTTGTACTAATTTAAGTCAATACGATTTGTTTCCCTTGGTATGGAAAGGGAGGTAAATATTTTATTTATTTAAGTCAGTACTATTTCTTTCCCTTGGGATAAAAAGGAAGGAAACTCTGTATTTGCTAATTTTAGTCAACGCGATTTATTTCCCTTGGGATAGAAAGGGAGCTTACACTATTTTGCCAATTGTATTTTGTACAATTTGTCTCCCTTGGAACAAAAGGGGACAACTCTGTTTTACCTTATTTCAGTCAGTATGATTTGTCTGCCTAAGTAGAAAAAGGTAACACTATTTTTCATAATTTAAGTCAGTACTATTTGTCTGCCTTGGGAGAAAAAGGGGAGGAAATTGTTTTTAAAAATGTAATTATGTATGATTTGTCACCCTTTCTGGGAAAACGGGAGGTAACTGTTTTTACTAATTTAAGTCAATACGAGTTGTCGGCCTTAGTAGAAAAAGGGAGGCAACAATTTTTACAAATCAGTCAGTACTTTTTGTCTCCCTTGGGAGAAACAGGGAGGTAACTCTGTTTTTCATGTTTAAAGTTTATACGATTTGTCTCCCTTGGGATAGAGAGGGAGGTAAATCTGTTTTTACTAAGTTAAGTTTCAGTCAATACGATTTGTCTCCCTTTGGATAGAAAGGGAGGTAACTCTGGAACAGTGTTAAACGTTGTATTAAAAGGGACAATCATAAAACGGGACAAAAAGAAAACAACAATAACACAAAATCAAACTTGGTTGCAAAAAAGTCGTTTATCGACTTCAGATCTGGTGATATCATAGCAAGCAAATTCTTATAATTTCTAAACCCCACTAAAATCACATGGAACTTAGTTTTTAAGTTAAATTAAATCAGCACTAGATTCAGACAAGAAGAATTCTTAATTTTCTATATAGAATAATTATGTAAGGAAAGCACTACATCCCCCGAAGGGCCTCATTTCTGTAAAAACCAGATTCTAAATTTTACATTCAAATTCTGACAAGCCTTTTTAGAAAAAAAACATTTGAAAAATTTCACCACCCCTATGGGGCGTCATCTCTGAGGGGTATTTTTTTCTGCATCTTACAGTCATACAGAACTCAGTTGTAAGTTAAATGATATTAGGGATGTTGGTATCAGAAACCAAAAATTCTTAAATTTCTTTATAGAATTATTTAAGAAAAGTGCTACATCCCCTTGACAGCCTCATTTCAAAAATAAATACCCAAGGGCAGGGTGTGGATATCATAAAGAGTGATCATTACATTATTTGAACCACGCGCCACAACATAATTATGCTACTGTAAACTTATTTCAAGTTTCATGAAATTCTATCCATTGGTTCCTTAGAAATGGCTCTTGATGAACGGACTGACGAACAGTGCCAAAACAATATCCCTTCGCCTTTGGCTGGGGATAATAAGTTATGAAGTAAAAAAGATGTTACATTACTTGCAAAGTATGCTCTTCAATCTAAAACGAGAGAAGTTCATTAAGATCACCCTTGATGTCCTTATACCTACCCCTAAATCCTAGAGCAGTTAAAGTAGTTGTCCGCCGTCGATTTCTTCCTTTGAAAAGATACATACATGTTCTCCAGTTCCTTGCAACATTGTAGACATATATTAAATAAATTGATTCTGATTTGGCATTTTAATATTAATCAAAGTACTGAAATACTGATGAACAGCCATTTTGAGAGATGTACCCTATTTAAGCAGTTTGCAAATGTAACAGCTCACACTTAAAAATTAAGTTTTAAAAATATTTCATTTCAAGTATTCAGGTAAAATTAATTGCAGCATCAAACTTTATTTATCATGTTATGCATTTTCTTTCAATTTCATTTATATACAGTAAATACTTAGTGTACTTGTCGCTGATATATCTATTTTTAGAGGACTTCCCTAGCTGATTACAGGAGTGAGTGTATGTGTGTTTTCAAACAATGATTATTTATCAAATATACAATATTTTTTAATAAATACTAAAACCGAATTCAAGGCATCGTCTTCCAGAATCTGTACATATTAAACAATATTTTGGCATATTCGAGTGTCTTTGGGAAGTCTACGGATGTCTTCTGCTACGTAGTTTGCCCGGAAGGATCAGTTTTGAATTCATTACAATTTATTTTTTATTTATGTAATTCAATCTTCAGTATAGGAATAGGTTTTGATATTTTTTAGTAATTTAATCATTTTTGAAAACAATCTTTTTTAACATTTAATGACAACTCCTACCATGGATTACCGGCAAAATGCATTCCATAAAAGACCCCATCCTCAAGGACCTTGCCAATAAGTACACAATTTTGAAATTTCAATTTTGATGCAAGACAAATTTCTTGGTTATAAGTGCTACAGTAGGTTATCAGGGGACATTGGTCTTATGCATACATAATAAATGCATACATGATAAATAAATCTTTGATTTTCAAGTATTCATTTACAACATTGAAAATACATGTTTAATTTTATTAAAACTTTCTAATTAAGTGCATGTCCCTTGATTGGATTTGAATAGTTTAACGTCAATATCTTCAAGTCTATGGTACACGAGTGAGACTCTTGCACATGTTTCTGTTTCTCTCATACAGTCTCACAAGTAAACATTCCCTCAGCAACAAGGTTGCATTATCCACGCAGTTTAAAATAAAGAATGAATAATTACTGTAAACCAAGGAAATTTCACGTCAATATTCGTGTTAACCAATTTGTACCTATGGGCAGTTACTTAATTTTGCGAAATCATATTAACACAATACAAAACGGACATAAACATAAATTTTTGAAGTAAAGAAAACTGATCTGCTCATTATTCTATACACTGAAAACTGGCCTCTGCAAATGGAGTGAAAATTACATGGTTTACAGTATAAAATTATAATTATCATTATTATTATTATCATTAATGTTATCATTATTATTATTATTGTTATTATAGTGATTGTTATGGTTATCATTTACACATCAAGTCATACACATTCATAGTCTATTTTAAACTGCATAACCTAACTTACTGAAAATGCTGAGTAAGCACAATTGATGAAGAAGAACAATACAAGTTGGGTTGGTGTTGTATATGAGAGAACCAGGAAAAGCTGTTAAAGCACAAGCCTTACACTATCAACTGCAATTGATATTATGGTCTGAAAAAAAGTTAACATTTAAATGACAAAATAAGAATATAGTCAACATCAAATCAAAATATAAATTTAATACCAAGAGCATATAAACACAGGTTTGACTGTATGTTATATTTTTAAGACCATCCTGCGAATAAAGACCAGCTTGTGCAAAGCCTTGCACTATACATTTATAGTTGAAACATCTTTTAATAAAGACCACCTGTCAACAAAGACCACTTTTATTTCTTCCGTTCAGCGTTCTTTATTCTCAGGTTTTATATCAAAAGGTGATTTTTAGCACCGCCCTTAAGACGGGGCCTTATATAGAATGCATTTTTTTATTCCATAGAAGAAGCAGTCATAAAATGCTCTAACATTTTCATAAAAAAAGGGAAAATATTATTGACTTCAAAACTGACCTTCATGGCCAATCAACTACCCAAAGACACCCCTAGACTACACAAAGACACCAGGAAACGTCAAAATATTGTTATAAATTGGATGACTCAAGTTAGTGCAGTGGTTAGCACACTCGCTTCTCAGCTATGCAACCAACGTTCGAGCCCATGTGAAATGTATGGTAGTTACTAGACCGAACAGGTGGGTTTCCCAGCAAGACCAACATAAACCAACACCTGTGCGGTCCGTTCAAAAGCTTGAGTTGTCTTATGTCTGTTATTTTTTCTTGCCAACTTTAAATCAAGATTGTTATTATTTCTATTATTATTATTATCATTGTATCTTGCTGACTTTAAATAAAGATGATGATGATTATTATTATTGTATCTTGCTGACTTTAAATAAAGATAATGATGATTATCATTGTTTCTTGCTGACTTTAAATAAAGACGATGATGATTATGGTTATTATTATGATTGTATCTAGCTGACTTTATAGATGATGATGATCATTATTATTATCATTGTATCTTGCTAACTTTAAATACAGACGATGATGATGATAGTATTTATCTTGCTGACTTGAAATAAAGATGATGATGATGATGACTATTATTAAACATACAATTTTGTAATAGGTAAATGTCAAATCAGATACAATTTATTAAAAATACTTCTACAATGTTGCAAGGAACTGGAGAACATGTATATGTATCTTTTTCCAAGGAAGAAGTCTACGGCGGCTAAGTAATTTAACTGCTCTAGGATTATTTTCATGTGCTTTCCAAAAAAGCAGTTTGGGGTAGGTATAAGGACATCAAGGGTGATCTTAATGCAGTATTCCAATACATTACCCGAGACCAAAAAATAATCTAAAACATGAACTTGCAGCACCTTTGATGCCATGCATCAATTCTTCTCTTGTTCTATATTGAAGAGCATACTTTGCAAGTAATGTAACATCTTGTTTACTTCATAACTTATCCCCAGCCAAAGGCGGAGGGATTTCATTTTGGCGTTGTCCTTCAATCCTTCCATCCAGAGCGACAACTAAGGAACCAATGAATAGAATTTCTTAGAATGCCCTATTCCAATATATTACCAAAATTATGAAAATATACACATAAAAATTAAAGCAATGTGGCGCGTCGTAGTTTGCTTTGGAAGATCAATAAATTTGCAGATGGCATAATATGTGTGTGCAACAAAAAAACAAGAGCTGTATATAAGACAGCTTGCTCGACTATTCTCAAAACAAAACTTTTATCAAAAATAGTAAAACAAAATTGAGCTGCCGAGTCGGACACCGTACGTTTAAACTAGAAAACTGTAATCATAAAAAAACATGTAACACTATCTATGGTCACTTAGTCATAATTGTTTTGGGATTTAAGATCAGACACTTTTGTATTTCGTGAGACTTTCTGGCAGTCAGCAGATGACAATTCTGATCTTCAATAGTAGTCAATATCTGATTCAGAGAAAAAAGAAGACCATCATTAAAATAATGCTTTCCAGATTATTACTGAATTTACAATGTGATTTTAAAATGTTTAAATCTATTTTTCTACAAAAAAGAAAAATATGTCCGATACGGTTTATAATTATCTGTAAAATGATTGCTTAATCTTTAAATCAGTCAGCAATTAATGTTACTGACTGCTTAATCTTTACTTTGTT
Organism: Saxidomus purpurata; assembly: GCA_022818135.1. Taxonomy (NCBI): domain Eukaryota; kingdom Metazoa; phylum Mollusca; class Bivalvia; order Venerida; family Veneridae; genus Saxidomus; species Saxidomus purpurata. The sequence goes on from JAFMSR010000007.1 coordinate 30,456,798, forward strand.
TGATGTTTTGTCACACGTGCCAACATTGGGTCGCATTTGATTCCTTATTTCTTTACTCGTTACATACTATAGCTTACAATCATTTTACATGTCCGGAAACTGTACTTCCCCCGAAATTTAAACATAACACTGAACTAATATGCATATATACAAGTAATACCGTTACACATTATTATCATACATGATTATGTTTAACATTGTTTTATTAAGGAACTTTTAATGGCGTTCACATCACAGATCTTTTACGCTACGGTAAGTGGTGTCAGTCTCAGGCGACATGTCTTCTATGGTCACCATTCACATCTTCAATAGGGCCAGAAAACTTGTGAAGTCCCTTCATCCATAATTCCTGAAAAACAAAAGACCCACATTGAATAGACTCCTGACAAAAATCTCTTGTGTACACTATACCTATGAACATCAAAGTGTGGAAACTCAATGAAAAGTTATCCGAGCAAAAGATGCAGAGGAATGCATATGAAGGCTTGGTACCGGTTACTCTTGGGAAGTTTCATTGACTTCCGTTCAGTTCATGCTGAGAAACAGAACGGACAAACTTGCCTAAAAAATCAAATTTAAACTCCATTTTAAAGTACCCAAGGGCAATATACCGACAATATGCATAATTAGGTTTGGTATCACTAATTCCTCTGAAGTTTCAATGGTTTCCAGCCAGTGGTTGCGGAGAAATAGTGCAGATAAAATTTGGTGAAACTAGACCTATCACTAAATGTGATTAATACCCCAGACAGACTGCTTTATAAACTGAGGAAGTTTGTAGTAACAGAATGTCTTGCAAAAAAACCTTAAAATAGAGACACAATGTATTGTCCTTGGTAATAACTCTGTAATTTGTCAAGATAAGAGTTATGGTTCTTGTGCACTGCACTTCCTCTCATTGTGCTGGACCATTGTATTAAGTTGTATTGTATTCCAACCTGTAGTTTTCAAGTTCTGCTGTGGACAAGGAAAAGTAACAAAGGGCAATAACTCTGTAATTAGTTAAGGTATAGTTATGGTTCTTGTGCACTGTACTTCCTCCTATTATAATTGACTATTGTATGAAGTTGTATCGAATTCCAATATGTAGTTTTTAAGTTATGCTACGGACAAGGAAAAGTAACAAAGGGCAATAACTCTGTAATAACTCAAGATAGAGTTATGGTTCCTATGCACTGCACCTCCTCCTATTATAATTGACTATTGTATGAAGTTGTATTGAATTCCAATCTGTAGTTATCAAGTTATGCTACTGACAAGGAAAAGTAACAAAGTGCAATAACTCTGTAATGAATCAAGATAGAGTTATGGTTCCTGTGCACTGCACTTCCTCCCATTGTGCTTGACTATTGACTATATGAAGATGTATTGAATTCCAACCTATAGTTTTCAAGTCATGCTACGGACAAGGAAAATTAACAAAGGGCAATAACTCTGTAATAACTCAAGATAGAGTTATGGTTCCTATGCACTGCACCTCCTCCTATTATAATTGACTATTGTATGAAGATGTATCGAATTCCAGTCTGTAGTTATCAAGTTATGCTACTGACAAGGAAAAATAACAAAGGGCAATAACTCTGTAATGAATCAAGATAGAGTGATGGTTCCTGTGCACTGCACTTCCTCCCATTGTGCTTGACTATTGACTATATGAAGATGTATTGAATTCCAACCTATAGTTTTCAAGTCATGCTACGGACAAGGAAAATTAACAAAGGGCAATAACTCTGTAATGAATCAAGATAGAGTTATGGTTCCTGTGCACTGCACTTCCTCCCATTGTGCTTGACTATTGACTGTATGAAGTTGTATTGAATTCAAACCTATAGTTTTCAAGTCATGCTACGGACAAGGAAAAGTAACAAAGGGCAATAACTCTGTAATGAGTCAAGGTAAAGTTATGGTTCCTATTCACTGCACTTCCTCCCATTGTACTTGACTATTGTATGAAGTTGTATTGAATTCCAACCTGTAGTTTTAAAGTTATGCTCCGGACAAGGAAAAGTAACAAAGGGCAATAACTCTGTAATTAGTCAAGATAGAGTTATACACTGCCCTTCCTCTTATTGTGCTAGACCATTGTATGAAGTTGTATTGAATTCCAAGTAATAGTTTTCAAGCTATGTTTCAGACAAGGAAAATGCAACAGACCGACCGCCTGCCCGCCTGACAGACCAACCACCGGCTGACTCCTATATATCCCCCTAAACTTTGTTTCGTGGGTATAAAAAGGGCCACAACTCAATAAAAAATTATTCAAGTGCAATATGCCGACAATTTGCATAAAAAGCCAGTAGCGCGGACAAACTTTACTGTTAAAAAATATTTAACAAGAGCTGTCCATAAGACAGCAAGCTCGACTATTATTATCATGGGTGCTTGCTAATTAAACAAAACTTTTATCAGTATAATAGCACAACAAAATTCTGCTGACTCTTAAGTATAAACTAGGAAAGCTGAATCATAGAAAAAAGTCAAAATCTATCACTTTATATTTACTTTTTGGTAAATTAATTGTTTGATACAAAATGTACCCCTGAACACTATTGCTAAGTTTGATATAACTATCATAAGTGGTTACTGAGATATGTGCATGATAGTACCTTGCGTGCAAAACTTTAACCAAGTCTTCAAAGTCATAATTTGTACTAAATTTATACACGAGTTATCTGACTTGATTGTGTGACAGACCTAAATACATGAACAAAGTTTCAAGTCAATATCATTAGTGGTTACTGAGATATGTGTATGATAGTACCTAGCAGGCAAAACTTTAACCAAAGCTGCAAGTCCAACGCCAAGTGACTGTAATAGCTCTCCATATTCTCCAAATAGTCGAGCTAAAAATTATATGAGCGAAACATGCAAATGATATGCGCAAATAGACTGGTATAGATCCATCCTGCGAAGTGTTAATTTCTGACAATTGATTGCTGAGAAATTTGCAGACAAAATTGGCTGAAACATGAGCTGTCTCTAATAAGTGACGAATGCCCTCAGAGTTGTCTCACAGTCTGTGGTCTTAAACTCCCAAGTGTGACCTTGACCTTTGAGGTAGGGTCGTGGGTCTTGCACACCACACATTAATTTTGTCTTGATGTACTAGATATTTATTTAAAAATCCATCAATGCATGACCAACTTACAGTCCGGACACAAATGTGAGCATATAAACAGGATTCCATTAACTTTAAACTCTTTAAGTGTGACCTTGACCTTTGGGTAGATCATGGATCTTGCACGCGACACGTCGTCTTGATGTGCTGAATATCTGTGCAAAGTTATTTTAAAATCCTCATTGCAAGACAAAGTTAACAACAGGACACAAACGTGTGCATATAATATTACAGGATACCATTAATTTTGAACTCTCTTGCACTTGACACGTTGTCTTTACATTGGATTATCAACACTTCATGAAATAACAAGCAATTTCAGTGAAATTATAACCCCCGCCAAATAAAATAAATAACTGAAAAAAAAACAACTGGAAAGTGTATTGGTCTGTCTGTTTCAGAAATTATTTTTTATTTCATTTCTCCACCCCACTGGGGCCTCATCTCTGAGGAGATAATTTTTACTTCAAGTTACCGTCATAAAGAACTAAGTTGTTGAAAGCTGAATTTAATCAGTACTACTAGTTTCACAAAAGCACTACATTCCCTGAAGTGCCTCATTTCTGTAAAAATCCAGTCGTTAAATTTTCCATTGTTGGAGAATACAACAGTGATTATTCATGCCAAACAGAATCAAATTCTGACAAGCATTTTCAGGAAAAAGAAACAATTTTTAAAATTTCACCACCCCATTGGGACCTCAACTTTATGTTTCAAAGAACAAAAATTCTGAAGTTCCTAATAATAATTATATAGAATATTCACAAAAAAGTGCTACACCCACTTGAAGGCCTCATTTCTAAAAAATCCGGAACATTAGAAAGAGTTATCACTAAATTGTTTGAGCCGATTACAGAAAGATGCGCACGTGCCGCAGCATAATGCTATTTTATACTTATTTTAAATTTCCTGAAATTCTATCCATTGGTTCCTTAGTAAATGGCACCAGACGGACGGACAGATGGACAGACGGACACCCATACATTTTATCCTAAGGTGGTATTTTCCATTTTTCGGACTAGTGGCTACCACTTAGCTCTAAAACAAAGAAGAGTAAATGACCACTGTACATACCCTAACCCTAAACCTTAGGTAGATCAAATGACCACGGAATGAAGGAATCATTGGGGCTGACTGACGGACACGGGCCGACTGACGGACAACGCCAAAACAAAATCCGACAAAAACTATTTTACATGCAATTCAGAGGATTCCATGTGAATAATAAACCTTAATTTAATCCTTACCCTGCTGATGGCAAATGATTTCGCCTCTGCGACAATTGCAGATCATGATCAGCTGCATTTCTGTGCCCGAGTGTGTTGTCAATGTCTATCCTGTATGCAACTTATGGTACGGTCCAAACTGAAAAATTAACCATTTTCAAAATTAAGCTTACTGACTTACTACATGTTATACATGTACTTGACTTTAAGTTGCCTACGTCTGTGAAATTATCGTTACAATCTTATTTGTACCAATTGGATAAATGTGTTTGAGTCTTCAGAGAACAAAATACAAAATTTAATGTATATGCATGCTGTAGAATTTTCAATTCAAATAAAAAAGTCAAAACAGTGTCAGTCATTAAACAGGATGAGATGGAAGATGTCATATTCATTTAAACAGTTTGATGTTATTTAAAAAATTTATCTAAGACATAAAAGTTACATTTTATATCAGTAATAAAACAAGATAAAAGGAACAATGATAAAACAGTCAACTGATTAGGGCTGACTATTGCAGCCAAATTTACTATCACGATAGTTATCGATAGTTAAAAGTACTGTCACGATAGACTATCAATAGCTGGCTTTACTATCGCGATACTATCACGATAGCTTCGATAGTTTACAGACTATACATTTTTACTAAGTTGATTAAATTTGTTTGTATAAATACCTGTAATAAACAGATAAATTATGAAATTGTTACGTTTTTTACTTTAATGGACAAACTTTGACAATGCCTTCACAATAAACAAAATTTTAAGATAAATTACAATACCCTAAGCTTCAATGACTTACAAATACTTTGAAATAACAATTAACGTATATGTTAAGATACTACAGAACTGAAACAGAGAACGAAATAACGCATTCAAAAATGAAAATAAAACTATCGAGAAAAGTCGATAGCTGTCCAGACTATCGGCGATATTATCGATAGTGTGAAACTGCTATCGACTATTGACTATCGGGCCTGATACAATCGCGATAAGTCGATAGTATCGACTATCGTTACACCCCTACAACTGATAGCAAGAAACAGACAGAAATTTTCTGTATAATTTTAAGACTAATAATGGGCTGTATAATTTTGGAATGCATAATATGTTATAGGTGATACTGCTTTATTTTGTATTTTGTATTATAATTATATTATTTTTATTTTTAGTTTAAAAGCATTTTTGTATAATGTGTTTTTTTCTATGCCAAAGTGTGCTGTCAATGTCTATCCTGTTAGAAACTAATGGTATGGTCCAAACTGAAAAACATTATTGGATATAGTTACTTAACATGTTCTTCTCGAATAAAAGCTGCTGTTAACATCATGTACACCTGAGAAAAAGTAAACCAAAAAAGAATAGTGAAATTATGATTTAAAATGACCCAAGTGCGCTGGAAAGTGTAAACTTTGAAAATAGAAGAACACTTTTATTTTGCTCAGTAACTGTGGCATACCTGGTCCTATTTTGACATCTTAACTTTTGGGCTTGAGTTACGTATTTAGTTTCCCGAAGTGACAACAGAATATACATAAAATGTCTCAGGCAACACAATGCTGGATATCAGGCACCGACATCAAGGGCAGGTGTAAACAGCGGATCCCGTGGATCTGTATCTAATATAAGTACATGTATATTATGAAGGAGAAAACAACTTTTTCATTTATTAATAATATACTGAAATAATGTGGGCACTTAATAAAGGCTGAATATTGTAGCTATGTGTACATGTATAATATTGCCATATTTGGCGGAGGAACATGTATGTTTTAAGGTGAAATGCGCCTCATTTTCCTTTTTTCGAATTTTCTCATGAAATTTACACTGTGCAATATTGAAGCTATTTCTGATGGAAATCCTTTCTTATTGATTTACGCCCCCGCAAACTATTTAGCACGATGTTTAACCAACAATGGATTATTATCCCATTTTCAAATTTCTTATTAAGTTACAGGGTATTTAGTCGTTCTCTTATTTAGTTAACATTTCTCATTATCTTAATCATATTTGTGGTGTTGAACTAACCTTGCCACCAGGCAAGATGATAATCTATTTTATTAAACTCCTAGCAAAATACGTTCAGCCTTTTATCCTAACAGGGCTCGAACATCTTACATTTGTGGCAGCAAAAGGAGTTAATTGAGTAAGAAATAGTAAATGTAAGAACTCACTCAGAATGCCAGTCTAGTGTTGAACTCGTAATTAAATTAATGTTTAAGAGTGTAACTCAATGAACTAACAAATCTTAATGTTCACATATTTTAAAGAAGTTAATTATATTATTTAATTTATAAATAAATAAAAAAATAAATAATAAGAATAATAATAATATAATAAGTAACAAGAGCTGTCTCATGACAGCACGCTCGACTATTCGAAAGCTTGTCGGTAAATAGGTATTTTTGTCTAAGAACAGATGTATTGTGTAACTGTCTATAAGAATTAAGGTCAAAGATATGAAACTTGTTCAAAGACCTTTGTAAATGTACATTACGTGCAAAGCCTTACTCTGGATTCTGTAAGCCAACTGGGGGAAGGAGGGGGGATCATTTCAAAGAAATACATGACCTTGTATCCATATAATAGTTTGGTAAAAACTGTGACAAAATTCTATGTTAAAAAGGGGCATAAATATATCAAAAATCAAAAACATTGGTGAAGATGTTGATAGTAAACATACATTTTAAGTTTCAAGTCAATACGTTTGATAGTATTCAAGATATTTGACTCTATAAAAATCTTTAACTAAAAATTCTAAGTTAAAAAGGGGCGTAAATCTAACAAAAATCAAAGCAGAGTTTTTGGGATTGTTTCCTCAAGTGAAGATGCTAATGGTGGACACATAATTTGAGTTTCAATTCAATACCTTTGATAGTATTCAAAATATTTGACTTTATAAAATCTTTTACCAAAAATTCTAAGTTAAAAAGGGGCATAAATCTGTCAAAAATCAAAACAGAGTTATGGGAATTGTTTCCTCTGGTGTAAATATTGATGGTTAACATATATTTTGAGTTTCAAGTCAATACCTTTGATAGTATTCAAGATATTTGAATTTATAAAAATCTTTAACAAAAAATTATAAGTTAATAAGGGGCATTAATCTATCAAAAATCAAAACAGAGTTATGGGCATTGTTTCCTCAGGTGTATATATTCATGGTAGACACATACTTTGAGTTTCAAGTCAATACCTTTGATAGTATTCAAGATATTTGAATTTATGAAAAAACTTTAACCAAAAATTCTTAGTTAAAAAGGGGCATAAATCTGTCAAAAATCAAAACAGAGTTATGGGTATTGTTTCCTCAAGTGTAGATGTTGATGGTAAACATATATTTGAGTTTCAAGTCAATACTTTTGATAGTATTCAAGATATTTGAATTCATAAAAAAACTTTAACCAAAAATTCTAAGTTAAAAAGGGGCATGGGGATTGTTTCCTCAGGTTTAGATGTTGATGGTAAACATATAGTTTGAGTTTTAGGTCAATACCTTTGATAGTATTCAAGATATTTGACTTTTTAAAAAAACTTTAACCAACGCAGACGCCGGGGCTAGTGCAATAGCCTCCTTATTCTTCGAATAGTCGAGCTAAAAATAATTTGGTATAATAAAGATCATGACTTACTTAATATCTCGTGGATCTAAAAATACATTGAAGTTTGTATTATCTTGACTTAGTCTAATACAGTCTTCACTGTTCTGGTCAAAATCAAAAATATCATTACAGACCTTAAGCAGTTACTTTTTTATGTGTCTGAATAAAATGTATTTTGTAAAACCTAAACTACTTATGCATTTGCCTTTTTGACAAATTTCTATAATTAGTATATCTGTAAATTTGTTTTTCTATTTATGAGTATCTAAAAAGCTCCTTGGACTTTAAAACATACATCTACACTCTTTTCTCCTATATAATGTGTACATAGATCCGCTATTTACACCTGGCCAGGATACTACTCATTCTACCAAACTCTGTCACAAAAGCTCAAAATTAATGCAGTATTTTATGCTTAAATGTCAAAAGGAAATGCTTTTACTTAAAATCTAAACAATTTTTTGTGGGCCTCTTTTGGTTAAAATTATTTATCTTACATTGAGAACAAGTTCTTGCAACTTATACATCAAGGGTTGCCAGCAAAACTGTTGTTACTACATTTTTTTTCAAAAATGAAAGTTTTCAATTTTCTTGTGTGTTTTTTTGAAACGCATAATCCGATACAATAGCCAGATCAATACCTTTTGGTTCATGAAGTTATTTATTATTTGCAAAAAGTTGTATCTCGGATTGTCTAAAATGCTCCCCTGCAAGACTATCAATTTGACTTACTATTGTCTTGCAGAGAAATTTACATGTACAAGGGGAGCAGTGGTGTAGAGGTTTAGGTGTCTGCCGCTCATCCCAAAGGTTGGAGGTTCGAACCCCCCCAAGGGGGAATTTAATTCCTCATAAAAAAAAAAAAATTTTTTTTTTAAAAAAAAAAAAAAAAAAAAAAAAAAAAAAAAAAAAAAAATTTAAAAAAAAAAAAAAAAAAAAAAAAAAAAAAAAATTTTTTTTATAAAAAAAAAAAAAAAAAAAAAAAAAAAAAAAAAAAAAAAAAATTAAAAAATTAAAAAAAAAAAAAAAAAAAAAAAAAAAAAAAAAAAAAAAAAAAAAAAAAAAAAAAAAAAAAAAAAAAAAAAAATAAAAAAAAAAAAAAAAAAAAAAAAAAAAAAAAAAAAAAAAAAAAAAAAAAAAAAAAAAAAAAAAAAAAAAAAAAAAAAAAAAAAAAAAAAAAAAAAAAAAAAAAAAAAAAAAAAAAAAAAAAAAAAAAAAAAAAAAAAAAAAAAAAAAAAAAAAAAAAAAAAAAAAAAAAAAAAAAAAAAAAAAAAAAAAAAAAAAAAGGTGATTTCCCACTCTTCAAAATTCAACCTGAAGCAGTCCATCTTTAAATTTTGATGGCATATCATAGGAATGATGTTACAAACTTTTAAGGAATTTGCAGATCAGCTTGAAAAGGATGGACATCACGATCATGACTAAAGTTAATGTGACAAAAACTTTGCCTTTAAACAGTAGTTAACATTCTTATGGATAATTTGCATTTCCTTTGGTTAAAACAGTCCCCTACAGACTTTAGTGAACCTTTAATTTGTGATTCAATTCAGTTACATTAACAGGATTTTTTTCTGAGTGTTATCTATGTTACCATTCTCTTCAATGACAAATACAAGTTTCAGTGTAAAGAAAACCAGAAGTTTGTAAAGTAATTTTAGTCATCATCCTTTGATTTTTCTTATTAGGCCACTCATTATTAAAATTATTATTATGAAAATTATTCATGTTATTTTTACGTTTCCATCTCTGCATTAAATATAAAATTTCTAACACAAAAAAAAATTCAAAAGTCCTAAAAATTGTTTCTTATCAATCACTTCCATCCGTAAGGACCCATTAAACTTAAGATAAAAAAAATGATGGCATAGAACAAGGTATTGCCTGCTTTAATCAAGACACGGAAGGTTCAAACTCTGATATGGTCATAAGGCAAATGGCAAGCAAGGAAAAGCTGATGGAAAATTACTTTGTCTCTTCTTGTATTCAAGTTGTCCTGTTTGTGAAGGTGAGCTTCAACAGTACTGGTACATATTTAATGGAAATATTTTCTTCACATTAAATCTTATTGTAACATTGATATTTCTTGTCAACAAGAATCACAATGGGAATCAGTGATGAAAAATGTTGCCAGTAGTTTCCCCATATTGAAGATGACCTGAACTGAAAGTTTTTCAAATGCATGATGGATTCCATAAAATTGAACATAAACAAATGATTAATAAAATACTAGTAGCCCTTGCATCTTTAATGTGCAACACAATGCGATAGCCCTAACCAGAAATAAATATTCTTAATCACTATTCAAAACTATTGTTAAGAATACTATTTCAGAATAAAAAGAACATGGCTCCATCGTTATACTATCAATAAATTTGTTTTACTATATCAGTAATTTCAAAGTGATCCTGGGACTTTAAATAAAAATTTGTCTCCCCTGACAGCTAATTAAAGACCAAGATTTTTTGTCTTTGTTTGCATTGTAAAAGCAAATGAAGAAACTTTTTAAAATAAACCGGCTTTTCCATGCTTGCCAGTAAAAGTTCGTTCTAAGAAAGGTAACACAGAAATACTAAAATTCAAAAGACGTAACCATAAAACACAGTTACTCCATAAAATTAAAACTGGAGACTCCATGAAAACTTTTATATTTACATGCAATATACCCTGTATCTTTTTTTTTCAAAACCATTAAAGATGTTGCTTTAAAACCTACAATATACAGGGTGATCATTAATATATGATAGGATAAGAAATCACAGTAAATTTGTCAAATTGAGCACTAGAGGTCTCATTTTGGTATTGATTTGAAGAAAATTGATTAAATTTTGTCTTGAAAATTCAAAATTTTGTCAAACGACGTCTTGGGAACGTTGATGACGTCATCAATGACGTCATACTTTCCTTGGAATTCCAAAATGGCAGTTAGATTCTAGTCATAAATAATCAAACTTTATTATGAATTGGAGAAAATCCAACTTTGGTAAGAAGAAAATTACAAACAAGAGGGCCATGATGGCCCTGTATCGCTCACCTGTCTACCATTGGCAAAAATAAAAGGTAATTAATAGCAGAAAGGATCAATTTTTACCTTTGGCTCATGATATCCTCTTAATAAGCTTATGTAAAATCAAAAGATCCCACCCCCGCCCCTGGTCATGATTTGAACAATCTTGGGAGAGAGTCAATTTTGCCACATGCTGAATATCTAAGCTCTATTCCTCATTTTTTGCTGTCTGATCATGATCTGCACTGTTGGCTATTCATTGTTTTGCTGTCTGATCATAATCTGCCTGTAAGCTATTCATTGTATGTTGGCTGGTCATGATCTGCACTGTCAGCTATTTATTTTTTGCTGTCTGATCATGATCTGCACTGTTTGCTGTTCATTGTTTTGCTGTCTGATCATAATCTGCACTGTAAGCTATTCATTGTATGTTGGCTGGTCTGATCTGCACTGTCAGCTATTTATTTTTTGCTGTCTGATCATGATCTGCATTGTTTGCTATGCATTATTTAGCTGTCTGATCTGATCTGCACTTTCATTATTTAGCTGTCTGATCATGGTCTGCACTGTTTGCTATGCATTATTTTGCTGTCTGATCATGATCTGCACTTTCATTATTTTGCTGTCTGATCATGATCTACACTGTAAGCTATTCATTATTTTAATGTCTGATCATGATCTGCACTGTAAGCTATTCATTATTTTGCTGTATGATCATGATCTGCACTGTAAGCTATTCAGTATTTTGCTGTCTGATCATGATCTGCACTGTGAGCTATTCAATTTTTTCCTGTCTGATCATGATCTGCACTGTGAGCTGTTCATTTTTTTAACAATTTATGGTACTTTCCAAAGTGATAGATGTGAATGTAAAAATTACAACTACTTCTTTTAACATGGAAGTTCAACTAGGGGTCAAGAACATGTATTGCATCATCGCTATTTAAAACTTTATAAGTGCCAATTTTAGGCCAGAGTTTTTATATTGCTTGGTTTATGGGAAGTTTTTTTCTAAAATGTTGAGTATGAAGGACTTTTCCTACTGTATTGAACGAGCACATATTGAACATCAGTCTACTGCATCCGTCATTTTCGAACAAAATAAACACTTTTAAAATAATTACTTTCAATTATATATCCCTACTATTCTGACACTTCATTAACTAGTCTGTGAAGTCGGAACAGCGGAAATAATACAAATAAAATGTCAGTTCATAATGTCATTGTTATTCTACCTTTTCAAAAAAAAAATAGGACGGCAGTCGCAAAACCAAGAGATATAAAAACTCTGGCCTTACCATAGAGAGATCCAAGTGTGTACTGATTACAAATCAATCTTATGGTGTTAAAATACTGCAATAAAATTAGCGATTGAGGTGTTCAATAAACAACACACTATTAAAACTAGAAATCATCAAAACAACCTTTCTGACAATTTCAAGGATATCTGGGCTGAAAATATAACATCTAGAGTGTTAACAAGGTTTTTCCATATTTGGGCTGTGACCTAGTTTTTGACCCATGACCCATATTCGAACTTGGGCTAGAAATCTCTTAACAACCTTTCTGACAAATTTCCAGGATATTTGGGCTGACAATGTTCCTCTAGAGTGTTAACAAGGTTTTTCCATATTTGGGCTGTGTGACCTAGTTTTTGACCCCAGGTGACCCATATTAAAACTTGAGCTAGAAATCACCAAACAACCTTTCTGACAAATTGCCAGGAATTTGGACTGAAACAGTAGCCTCTAGAGCCTTAACAAGATTTTTCTATTTTTGGGTCATGTGACCTAGTTTTCATCCGAGAGACCCATATTCGAACTCGTCCGAGTAATTACTGGGACAAACATCCTGACCAAGTTTCGTGACAATTGAGGAAAAATGTGACCACTAGAGCGTTAACGAACTAAATGTGGACGGACGACGGACGAGGACCCATCCATCGATCCTAATAGCTCACCCTGAGCCACTCAGGTGCGCTGGAGCAAAAACTGTACACATCTCATATTTTGAAGTACAGAAAAGACTAAATTCCACGATGAGATGGCATTGTGCAGTGAAAAAGAGACCGTTTTGGTGGGATTTAGTGCTCACGGGACGATAGGGTCATATTTTTATTGTTGGTTTTGGAGAACTAGGGTGGCAATGTTTAACACCTGCTGTAAAAATTGGAAATGTGTTTACTTTACACATAGGACAAAATTTATGTATATGTGCTAAAATAATACACATTGCCCAATTGAATATCTTGAAAGATAAAGATCTTATTAAATTTTGTTATCCTATCATATATTAATGATCACCCTGTATGTACATATTTCCCATCATAACCTCCATTAACAGACAAGAAAAAGTACATGTTTTTTTGTCAGCATTATGGCCCTTTTTTGACCTAGAAAATACATACGAGGTAAATATGGGTAAAGGCCAGACTTAAAACTTTTGAGTTTTTGCTGTAAAACTTGGAATACTTGTTTTGCATCATCTGTATACAAAAGAAGAGGTAACTCTGACTTACAATTCAGTTAAGTGTTTCGTATAACTTTTTGAGACCTTTTTTTGGAGGTTGAAATAATTCAATAATGTCCCATCATGACACCCATCTGAAAGCAAGACTAAATGACTCTGTCAAAAATATTGTTTATTGTATTTAGAAATAACTAGTCTTAGGTGCAACCTGTACAGCCATGTACATATCAGTAACTACTTAAAGTATTAACTTAAGGCTTTGCTGTAGTGTACAAGGTGTTTCATAACTCTTGGCTTAATATCTTGCTTATTGACTTATGGCCCTTGTTTACACTTTGAAAATGCACAGATTCTTGTTAAGCTTATAGCACTGAGAAAGGTGCAGCCTTCTGTCGTACAGACAGCTCTTGTTGACTAGGATATTCCATTTTCTTTATAATAAATTCAACTATATTCAACAGAAATCAAACTGTTATACAGATCAGATCAGTCAATATACTTTATGTAGTTTTAACTTTGGTAATAATAATTTTTCTAGAGTCACAATAAGCTGGTGCTGAATGTCTTTTTGCAAATTTTAGTCACATTAATGGTGATTACTTAACAATTGAAAACATCGCTTAAGGTTTCTTATTCTTATGCCTGCTTGGGACATTGAAATGGCATAAGACTAAGGAATAGTCTTTTAGTCTCTGGAAACTGGCATTCCTTCGACGATATCAATAGTGCAATTATGCTTCATATGCTGAAAGTCGTGCATGAAAATGAATGAAGTCATACCACAAAGCAAATTGAACAATTTTTCTATATTGTTCAGCCAGTTATAATGGCTGTGGTTATTGTTTGTTAAAATGTGGGGGTAATTTGACATATTAAATCGATTTATATATGAGAGAATGGTGTGTTATCATTTTAAAGGTCAGCCATACTTTTTTTTTGAATTGTCCCCCAAAAATCGTGCATTTTCATTGGTTCTTTCACGGGAGTTTTGATGTCACACACCTGAAGTAAATGTTTAAAAATAAACCTATTTTATATGAGATGTTCAAAAGTATTTACACATTGCAGTGCGCATTATTTTTGATTATCTTATATATAAATGAATGACTGTAGTAGGTAAAACGCATTTCTTTTATTTGTTTTCTTATAGTTCCACTGTCCTTAGTCTTATCACCTGCTTTTCTCCTTGACAGTTTTGGAATGAGTAAATGCTTTGTTCTTATTTTACTTCATTGAAGGAACGAATGGAAATCCAAAAAGTATTCTTTTTATGAAAATCGGGATATTGCATGCACTTTGGACTACGTACGACTTTACAATAGTGCAAACCTTACAATTTATATGTTTGTTAATTATTGTCACATTAACAACAAGTATCTGGTTTTTTTTGTTATGTAAAATTGAAGATAACGAGTACAAAGTGTGATATTTTTCAGTGAAATATGATATATAAATAGAAATAAACTGTATTCATTTAATGCATACAGAAATAATGAATTTCAGAAAGGATTCTGAAGATGATCCCCTTTTGCAATATTTCTATGTTAATTATATATCTATTAGATTAATGTTACTGATAGCAAAATATTAATCTCAGACATTACGTATGAATGTCAGAAACTTCCTTGATCTGAAGGTATAAAAAACTGTGTTGTCAAATGTAAATCTAAGTAGTTTTGCTTTTTTTGTGGGGTTTCTCATCGTGTATTAACTACATGCAATAACTGCTTTCTGGAGTTCTGACCAGTACTCAAGAAAATCTAAAAGAAGCAATTTTGGAGGTTGCGGTCAATGCCGATGCTGAGATTCCATCTTACACCCTCATGGTTAAGAGTCAACCAATACACCACTGCACCTATCCCCTATGGGCCTTGATAGCTCAGCGGTCAGGGCATTCTCCATCAGACCATAAGTTCCTGGGTTCAAATCCAAGTCTGAGCACAAGGTTTGTCTTTGGGCAAAGACACTGATGTCACTTGTGCCAGTCCAACCAGCTGTAAATAATGGCAGCAGCAGTGGAAAACTAGCGACAGAAAAATGTTTTCAAGAGCCACTAAATAAGCTACGACAGATTTCTGCGTAGTAAAATAAATTTGTATAGACTGAAAAAAACTCTCCACTTACTTTAAAAGGGTGCTGCTAGCAAAGGCTATCCTGATGTCAGTGTTTGGAGTTTCCCAAAAAATATTCTTCATGTCTCTCACACATTCTACTTAGTAGAGTGCAGGTCTTGCAGTAAACTGTCTTGGTGAAAGACATAGATACGATGACAAGTCACAGTATGGCATGTGGAAAATCTGAAGAAAAAAAAAGTGCGTCACTATAACATTCTCGTAGAAAGTGTGTGAAAATAAGTGCTGATTTATAATTGCCATTCCCTTCTGCAAGTCATTTAAAACCAGTAGAAAATATTCTATTCTCACTCAGTAGTGAAGAACATAAATTTAAAATGACTGGATGGTTACGTTCGCTTTCCTACGACTGCGTGTGCTAAGGTTCAAATATCGCCAACTCCACTGGTTTTTTTTCTTGTGCAAAAACATTTATCACCATTGTCTCACTTTATTTATCTGATAACAATTATTCGCAACTTCTTTGGGGAGTAAATTGTGTTTGGTCTCAACTGGGTTTGAAAATAATGCTCTCACAAAGAGCTCTACAGAACATACATTGACTAATGTGGAGAACTTAAATCATGCCAACATTTACCTTTTTATCTTGCACCTCAGTATATACATGTATCTGATCTATTGTGTTTCTCCAACAACCAAGTGTATGATTTAGGATCCACTTCCAGAAAAGACCTGTATGTACAGAAAATTATCACAAATTGTTTTAAAACTAGTGTGTGTTGGTAGTGTATATGTGTGTGTGTGTGTGATTGTGTGTGTGTGTCGTGTGTGTGTGCGTGTGTGTGTGTGTTGGTGGTGTGCGCTTGTGGGGGGGGGGGGGGTTCGTCCCCCCCCCCCCTTTGGGGAGGCTGCGTTTTTGGTACTGGCATTCCCTGTTTGATATTATTTTTGTTTTTATATTTATTACAGCAGAATTGTTATATATATAGAATATAATTCCTTTAAAGATATTCCAAATATCCAAACTTTCAAATATCATTACAAATTGTTTTTACTACAATCTGAATACCTTAAATATGACACGATATTTTTTATACATTTTTGTATGCCTGCTTGTATTTAATATTACGAGTGTTAGTCTTTTATTGATAATGTGTAAAAGAAAACTAAATTGTGTATTTTCAGTTCATTTCATTTTGTGTAGAATATATGCTATCTTTCCCAGAAGACCATATTGAAAACACATGAATATCTTGTATATTAATTTTGTAATTTTTGTCAAAATGTGCTTTAATACCTTCTTTGAATAAAGATATTATTAGTATTATTACCTTTTACTATTGCTACCCTTTTTCGAATAAATGTTGATATCCGTTATTCTATGATTCCAGTATGGTGTTTTGTCATATATTATAATGTCATTTGTTTTTTATGTGGTATATGTGGATATATTACCCGCTTAGAATAATATTACCTGAGCCATTAGGAAAGTGTGATATTACGCTGAGACAAGTAATATATCCACATGTTTTATTTTTTATCACGCCAAAATCAATCAAAAAAATTCAAGTACCCTGCCAAAAGTGCCAAGTGTCTTAAACAGAAATACTCAATTTATTCTTTTCATTCATGATGATCTGTTAGGGGCATTAAATATCCAAATGGTGTGTCATTAAATTTGCTACTAAATGATGCCGGAAATAGTGTAGAATTTTAATAAAAGAAAATTTTTCCTTAAACTATAAATAATCCTGATAATATGGATTGTAAAAGAGTTACTGCAATGTCACTTTTATTTTTAGTGATTTGTAGATGAATCAGAGTGCCAGTAGAGCTGAAATTTTCATTGTGAATTGAAGAACTACACATACATGCAATATGTTTGAAGGAAGGGCAATTTCAAGTGTATGTTACCTGCCTGACCCTTTAATACCAATTTCTTATTACGGATCGATAACCAATCAAAAGGCTGGAAATTTCATGGAAGGGTAATAAAGCTATAAACAAACACTTTCTTCATTACAGTACCAACTATGATTTTCATTATCCTATAAATTTCACCTAAATAATTTAACTGGCTTTGAAATTCAAATATTTCACGAAAGTCCGAATAAAATGTTGATATGGGTCCTCTGTTAAACATCTGCAAAACCCGAGGGTGGGTTGGTGCGAGCGTTGGGGAGGCACGAGGGTGCAGGTGTACAAAATGGCCACAGCAAAAATAAAAAAATGAAAGTTTACTGGTCGGTCGGACACGCGTGTTGTCGCATCAGGGTTTTCCCGGCAGTGCGCCGTAAGGGCATTGTTTACAAGGCTGTAGCAAGAAAGGTTAAAGGGTGAATCCCGTTACCTTTTTCCCTGAGCAAATATACATTGTCTAGTATATTTGACCGTGCAGTCAGTGAAGAACAATAAAGGAGTTAAACTAATACCTTACTGGTAACAAATTTGACATCTTCCTTCAACATATAGACCATGATCTGAGCATGCACATGGACCAGTGTCATCAGGGGGGTAGTCGGCTGACACAGCTACTTATCTGTTGTAATTTCCATTTTCCATGAAGTATTTTGTTCCTATAAATGTATTTTGTTCCTATAAATGTGCATTAATGTCAAAATGTTTCACAAAGAATGAATAGTCATAAGTTTGACATTCAAAATTTTACCGACCCTTTATATACTACAAATATTGCTACTCATTTTAATTCTCCGGGTCATGATATAAGTAATTTCAGTTTTATGCCTATAGATACTGTAAATAATGATATGGAAAGGCTATTACGGGAAACGTTTTGGATACACAAAATATGTATGAAAATCCTGGCCGGTCTAAACACCAGCATTTTGTATTCTGTTTAGAAATTATTGTTACAGTATACTCTGAATATAACGACCCCGGATATAACGAAATTCCGGATAAAACGAACACATTTATATCTGCCCGAGTTTTCGTCTTTCTATAGTTCATATGAAAATGTTATATGGATATAACAAACTCCGGATATTAAGAATAAATTTAAATGGTCCTTAGGAGTTCGTTATAAACGGAGTTCACTGTACTTATTTGTGAATTTTCTATTAATATGGGTATGTTGGTTTTAATATTAAACCATGTATTTAATGATATTTTGTAATTAAAACCGCTGCATCTTTTTTTATCCATATCTATATTGTTGAAATATTCAAAACGTTTATGCGCTATTTTGCACGTTGACGTTCGCGTTCGTCTTACGGATGTGACGTCATAATTGTTTATATATACATTTGTTCTGAAGAAGGCTTTACGGCCGAAACATGTCGGTAAATGTTTAAACTTATTAGTGCGTTGATTTTCTTTTTCTATTTTACATTAATGTTATAATAATAGTTATCCATTTCAATTCTTTGAAATGTTTTATTTTTCTTGTCAATAAATAATAAATTGAATTGATTCTTTATAGTAATTAAGTTCTTTTAAACATGAATATAAAGTCGGACATAGAGCCAGGATTATAAGTATAACAACAGTTTTCATTTAAAATGTATTCGTGAATCTGCCTTTGTGACTAGTGTGGACCGAAATCAGTCTATACCATGCTGGTGGTAAACCTTTCTGAATTGGCGACCAGAATAGGCCATATAGGATTTCGTGCAATCGATATCAAATATATAAATTTAAACAAACCCAATGGCTACGAGTCCTCCTGACAAGTGTAGACTATGATCAGCTTGTACATCCGTGCCACCATTATGAAAACCTGCTGACTCTGCACCAAAGTAACGTTGTAAGACCTACAAACAAGTGTTCTATAACAATAAACGCATATCAGTCTGAATCCAGTACACCCATTTTCATCTTAACAATTGTTTACTTCAGTTAATTACTTGTCATAAAATACGTTGTCTAACTTTCTCAACCAGTACTGACCATCATCAACTTTAACATCCATGGCGTCAGATGACAACTGTCTATTCTGTTGTAAGTTACGCAAACAAATCTTCTTTAGGTGCGAAGGTATGTATTTCAATACGTCCATTAAATTCGATGTAAAATAGTAACTGTAATTTACCAGTTAATTGATGGCGGGTAAGTCTGCCAGATAATGATCACAGTTGCACATTGGTTTCCTCAGCGAGCATAATAAATCTTTGGTACAGTTACCATAATTATGTAGTAAGTTTCATCAAATGAATATTCTGTGCCTGTAAACGTGCAATTTTTTATAACAATACAGTACTGTACATCATGATAAAGATGTTTGTATAATCAACACTAATAAGTAAGTTTAAACTAATCGAGCTCGTCTTCGAAATCAGTGTAGACTATGATCAACTTCCACATCTGAGCCGTCAGTCCATAATTGGTTCGGTGGTACTGAATTACTGATTGGCTTGGAAATTCACTGATGTCCTCCTTGGTGGTCATGGGGTAAGAGTCGCTGTCACCTCGCATCAAATGATGATTAATTAGCCCTGCTACCAACCATGTCTGTTTATGTGAGAAAGTTGGCAGTTTATAACAGGGACAGTGTTCGAGTACTGGTCCTTCCCAGAAACAACTGATCTAAGGTATGTAACTGCTGCCTGTTAAGATGATCAAAAACACGACTGAAACAGGCGTTAAACTACTACAACAACAGCATAGAAAATCTTATAAAAATGTATACTCATAATTATTTAGCCAATCTTACGGCCACCAAACAATGTATAAAAATAGTCTTTAAATCTTACCTTACTTACGACGAATTAGTCTGCTTTCAAGACCAGTGTAGACCATGGTCAATATGATCATCCGTGTGGTCAGGGGGTTGTCAGTTGATTCAGCACTACTGTTCTGCTGTGTGTTATACAAACAAATATTCTCTACCTGTGAATTACAATATGTCATACTTGTCATAAAATACGTTGTCTAACTTTCTCAACCAGTACTGACCATCATCAACTTTAACATCCATGTCGTCAGATGACAACTGTCTATCTGTTGTAAGTTACGCAAACAAATCTTCTTTAGGTGTAGGTATATGTATTTCAATACGTCCTTTAAATTCAATGTAAAATAGTAACTGTAATTTACCAGTTAATTGATGGTGGGTAAGTCTGCCAGATCATGATCACACTAGTCTTGCACATTGGTCTCGTCAGCGAGCATAACAAATCTTTGGTACATGCAGCTACCATAATTCTGTAGTAAGTTTCATAGATGAATTTTCTTTGCCTGTAAACCTGTAGTTTTTTTTATAATAATACAGTACACAGTACATCATGATAAAGATATATAATCAATACAAAATAAATAAGTTTCAACTAATCAAGCTTGTCTTCAAAATCAGTGTAGACTATGATCAACTTCCACATCTGAGCCGTCAGTCCATCATTCGTTTGATGGTACTAAATTACTGATTGGCTTGGACATTCACTGATGTCCTCCTTGGTGGTCAAGTGGTAAGTATCACTGTGTTACCTCACATCAATTGTAGCCCTGCTACAAACCATGTTTTTTTATGTGAGGAAGTTGGCAGTTTATGACAGCGGATAATGTTCTATTACCAGTCCTTCCTAGATACGATTGTTGGGCATACTGCTGCCTGTTAAAATGATCAAAAACACGGCTGGGACAGGCGTTAAACTACTACACCAACAACATAGAAAATCTGATAATAATTTATACTCATAATTATGAGTCAAACTCACAGCAACCAAACAATGTATGAAGATATTCATTAAATCTTACCTTACTTACGACACTTTAGTCTGCTTTCAAGACCAGTGTAGACCATGGTCAATATGATCATCCGTGTGGTCAGGGGGTTGTCAGTTGATTCAGCACTATTGTTCTGTTGTGTGTTATACAAACAAATATTCTCTACCTGTGAATTACAATATGTCATACCATCTTTGCAGCAACTGAGTCTGACTTCGCAGCAATGGTAGACCATGACCAAAATCAGAATTAGCACAGTCATACTGCTAGTTATACATATGAATATTACGTACTTGTAAATATGTTTTGTATTACGTCATTTAACTTTGAAGCAGAATTAAAAATCTTATCCTGCAAAATTTATCCCCTCAAAGCGAGTATTTTCAGCGGTGTAAAAAAGCAAGTTCAGCTAAACCCTGTAGCGGCAGCAAAACTTCCTTTGTGACAGTGTGAGATAATGATCAGCCTTTTCATCAGTGTGGACAGAAAGCTGTCAACACTTTCTTTTAAACTCTGTTAGTTTCACAATTGCATACTATGCATACTTATCAACATAATCTTTTGTAATTACGATACTTTTTTTTGTTGGCAGTTGTTTATTTAAATTTCATTTTCAGAAATATATTATCTTATTGGCTCTTAATCAAATTTTTTAAGGTATACGTAAATTCGAACCTGCAGCCAGCAAAAATATATGAAAGTTGTCATTTAATCATACCTTGTTGAAAACAAGATGAATCTGACTTGCAGACCAGTGTAGACCATTATCAGCTTTCCACATCCGTGTCACCGTGAAGCAATCATTCCAGGGTTAAGGCTGCACCAAAAATTGGTTGTTAAGTTTTGCAAACTAATATTTTGTACCTAGTTGAATGCTTTCATTACATTACAATATGCTTTTTCCAATCGATGTGTAAGCAGTGAATTTTTCCACTTGTGGTGAGTGACCATCTCATCATGGAACCGACAAAAAGTATGTCTGCCAAGTCGACCATTGTAGGCCTAGATCATAATCAACCTATACAATCAATGTAAAATAATTATGTATCATTTGAGTATTAAAGTGGTGGCAAATGATCCTGACTTCGCTTCCAGTGTAGACCATGATCAGGCTGCACATCTGTGTCATGAAGGGTCAATTTGCTGAATCAGCACAACTAATTCTGTTGTATGTTTTGCAAAACGAGTATTCTGTTCTTGTAAAGCGATTTCTTTTATGATATTTAAAAAATAAACTAGCATGTTTTTACAGAATGTTTACTTACCATGTAAATACAATCAAACATAAAATCAGCCAAGAATTAAAAACAAAACGGTCATCCAACATTTACCCTGCTGGCGGCAAGTAATTCCATCTGCGTTTACGACATACACTTGATATTAAATAAAACAAATTTAAAACAAGATGATCTGCCATTTTGACTACTGTAACAGTAGACATAATTTTAACCAGCCTACTCGTAAATCAATGTTGAATAAATAAATATAAGTGCGTCTACGCTCATTACCATGATCACGCTTGTATTTCCGTGTGGGATAATCGGCTGAATCCGCACCATAATTCTGTTTAGTTATACAAATGACTATTATGTATCTGTAAACATGTATAATTTATTTCAATAATTAAATTGCTGTATGTCTTTTTCATTCTCGACAATCGCTTATTTCATCTTCTGTGTCAGAAATACCTTACCCAATCAAACTTCAAATAAAAAAAGAATAGATGTCAATAAGATGGCTTGCGGGACTTTTCTCAGTGCTTGCCAATAAAACAAAACATCGAAAAGGACCATAATTCAAAAGAAATCTTTGTCAGACAGAGTTATATACTCTTGCCTACAGATGGGAGCAATGATTCAGACAAGTAATCCAAATTTCACAGCAATATCTCAAAGGGATAAGTCACTAAGTTTACCTAGAACTAATGTATTTTCTAAATCGAAAAGGGGTGATAATCCTGAAAAAAATCACAGAGTTATGTACTTCTGTCTGTTGATGGAGGTTATGATGGTTTATAAGTATTGGAACTTTCAAAGCACAAGAGGGCCAAGATGGCCCTATATCGCTCACCTGGCTATACCATTGGAGGTTTTGATCTGGCAATCTCAGTAGAGGTCCTCTACACAATGCTTTATTCTAAATATCTAAGCCCTGAGCTAAGTGGTCTGACTGGAAGATTTTTGAGGTTTTTTCTATGTAAGCCTATCAAGTGTTACCCCCAATTCCCCTCCAGGAAAGGTCAATTTTGACTCGAATGTCATGCTAAAAAGGCACCTACTACCTTAATTTAATATTAACAAAAAACCCTCAGTTACTTAACATTAAGAGCAAGTGAATTTTCATGGCTGTACCTTTGACTTAATGAATTACTCTGCTTTGTGTTCATTCTGTGCATCATGCAAAGTTTTGGTCTGTTATAGTCTCTACTTACACTACTACTTACAGTTAATCATTTTTGCTTATTTTGTCCCTTGACTGTTGCAATTTTAATGAACATGAAACCATATTACAGAAGTTCTCTTACCAAAATTAAAGTGACATTCCTAACTTAAGTGTAGTGTTCCCTAAATACGAATGGCTTAAAAAAAACTTGATAACAAAATTAACCTCTTCACATAACACTGTGATCACTTTCCTTAACATTTCTACTGACATTTTTCTAACAAACATTTTCAGAGATCCTTGAATATAAACTTTTAACTTCTGACTATTGAGATAGTCCTTACCACAGTTTAAGTTACTTACTACCTGCAGACAAAACTATACTCCTGAATAAAAGAGATATTTTAGAAGGTCTTTGCTGTCTGATTTCCCTTCATACTATTAATAAAGCCGAGCCACAAGTAAAAAAATTTGACTTGAACTCATGCTTTCTTATTTTGTAAAATCTGGCTTGCAAACTTTAAACTGGCAAAAGCCTTAAAAAGTGCAACTGAGTTGTGCAGTGCAGAGAAGGGATATCAATGAAAAGTTTGTTGTAAAAACTAGTTGGTCTGAAAAGGTTTTAGGTCAGTCCTTAAACTGAAACAAACTCACAACTTATAAGAAAGCTGATAAAAATTTAATGGCCAAAATTTAAACTTTACAGAAGGTTTTTGTCTTGTCAGACATTTTTGTCAAAAATGATTGGCCAAAATAGTCCTCTAAATGATCCTACAGCTTCAAGAGAAGCTTTCGCAAATACGATTGGCCTAACCTGTACTTCCACAGTTTCCAAATGGCATTCATGATTTTGTTTCTGAAGCTACTATATTGCCATATGGCTATAATAAATAATCTCAACCACTTACTTAGTCTTTGCAAACACTGATACATACTGGACTGGGTATATACTGCAGAGCCTGCTGGGTATAACTGATATCTCAGTTTAAAACCAGCTACCAAGATACTACAGTTGTGCCTAACCTAGGAAGCCTGTTTGGCATTGCCAACTTGAAGACAGACTTACCATAAAGCACATTCAAAGGGAAGATTCACAGGAAGACAGAACAAAAACAGCAAAAGCAAGGGCTGAGATTACAGACCTACAAATATGTCTACATTTGAGAAAAACAATGTCAAAATACTTAATCTTTTGTACAATGACTGACCTAAAAACCATGAAATCATCTTGTGCACACAGTTTATATGATGCTTACCACTAGCTACCTTTCTCTAAGGCACTCAACTTGTGCCTAACCCTGAAAGCCTGCTAGTTACAGATTTTATCAAATTCATACAAAAATGCATTAATGAATCTTTAAACATTCAAATTGTGTTGCTTATCAAAGATGAAAAAGAATGCTTTTCAATGATAAATAAAGGCCAATTAAGGCTCATGTACACAAAATCTAATACTGGTTAAGTTGTATGTTTTTGTCAAAAACAATTGGCCTAAACAATCCTTTACATGAAATATTGTCCATACAAGATGTTTTTGTCAAAAATCGTTTGCCTTCAATATCAACCTTGTAACTTATAAGAACACTTTGTCAAAAGATATAGGCCAGAACAATATTTAAAATGAACCTACTACTTTTATAAGAAGTTTATTGTAAAAACTGGTTGGTCTGAAAAGGTTTTAGGTCAGTCCTTAAACTGAAACAAGCTCACAACAAAACAGAAAGCTTATAAAAATTTAATGGCCAAAATAGCCATGCAAGATCCCTAATTTTATCTTCACAGAAGGTTTTTGTCTTGTCAGACATTTTTGTCAAAAATGATTGGCCAAAATAGTCCTCTAAATGATCCTACAGCTTCATGAGAAGCTTTCGCAAATAAGATTGGCCTAACCTGTACTTCCACAGTTTCCAAATGGCATTCATGATTTTGTTTCTGAAGCAACTATATTGCCATATGGCTATAATAAATAATCTCAACCACTTACTTAGTCTTTGCAAGCACTGGATACTGGACTGGGTATATACTGCTAAGCCTGCTTGGAATAACCAATATCTCAGTTTAAAACTAGCTACCAAGATACTACAGTTGTGCCTAACCTAGGAAGCCTGTTTGGCATTGCCAACTTGAAGACAGACTTACCATAAAGCACATTCAAAGGGAGAATTCACAGGAAGACAGAAAAAAACAGCAAAAGCAAGGGCTGAGATTACAGACCTACAAATATGTCTACATTTGAGAAAAACAATGTCAAAAGACTTAATCTTTTGTACAATGACTGACCTAAAAACCATGAAATCATCTTGTGCACACAGTTTATATGATGCTTACCACTAGCTACCTTTCTCTAAGGCACTCAACTTGTGCCTAACCCTGAAAGCCTGCTAGTTACAGATTTTATCACATTCATACAAAAATACATTAATGAATCTTTAAACATTCAAATTGTGTTGCTTATCAAAGATGAAAAAGAATGCTTTTCAATGATAACTAAAGGCCAATTAAGGCTCATGTACACAAAATCTAATACTGGTTAAGTTGCATGTTTTTGTCAAAAACAATTGGCCTAAACAATCCTTTACATGAAATATTGTCCATACAAGATGTTTTTGTCAAAAATCGTTTGCCTTTAATATCAACCTTGTAACTTATAAGAAAGCTTTGTCAAAAGATATAGGCCAGAACAATATTTAAAATGAACCTACTACTTCTATTAGAAGTTTACTGTAAAAACTGGTTGGTGTGAAAAGTTTTTAAGTCAGTCCTTAAACTTAAGCAAACTCACAACTTAACAGAAAGCTGATAAAAATTTAATGGCCAAAAGAGCCATACAAGATCATCAATTTTATCTTTACAGAAGGTTTTTGTCTTGTCAGAAATTTTTGTCAATAATGATTGGCCAAAATAGTCCTTTAAATAATCATACAGCTTCATGAGAAGCATTGGCAATAAGACTGGCCTATCCTGTCCTTCCTGAGTGGCATTAATGCTTTTGTTTCTGAAGCTACTATATTGCCATGTGGCTATAATAAGTCATCTCAACCACTTACTTTGTCTTTGCAAACACTGGATACTGGACTAGGTATATATACTGCTAAGCCTGCTGGGTATACATGTAACGGATATCTCAGTTTAAACCAGCTACTAAAATACAATATTTGTGCCTAACCTAGGAAGCCTGCTTGGCATTGCCAACTTGAAAACAGACTAACCATAAAGCACATTCAAGGGGAGAATTCACAGGAAGACAGAAAAAAAACAGCAAAAGCAAGGGCTGAGATTACAGACCTACAAATATGTCTATATTTGAGAAAAACAATGTCAAAAGACATAAACTCTTAATCAATGACTGACCTAAAAACCATGAAATCATCTTTGTGCACACAGTTTATATGATGCTAACCACTAGCTACCTTTCTCTAAGGCACTCAACTTGTGCCTAACCCTGAAAGCCTGCTAGTTTCAGATTTTATCACATTCCTACAAAAATGCATTAATGAATCTTTAAACATTCAAATTGTGTTGCTTATCAAAGACAAAAAAAAAATACTTTTTAATGATAACTAAAGGCCAATTAAGGCTCATGTACACAAAATCTATTACTGGATAAGTAGTATGTTTTTGTCAAAAACAATTGGCCTTAACAATACTTTACATGAAATATTGTCCATACAAGATGTTTTTGTCAAAATCGTTTGCCTTCAATATCAACCTTGTAACTTATAAGAACACTTTGTCAAAAGACATAGGCCAGAACAATATTTATAATGAACCTACTACTTCTATTAGAAGTTTATTGTCAAAACTGGTTGGTCTGAAAAGGTTTTAGGTCAGTCCTTAAACTGAAACAAACTCACAACTTAACAGAAAGCTGATAAAAATTTAACGGCCAAAAGAGCCATGTAAGATCCCTAATTTTATCTTCACAGAAGGATTTTGTCTTGTCAGAAATTTTTGTCAAAAATGATTGGCCAAAATAGTCCTCTAAATGATCATACAGCTTCATGAGAAGCTTTGGTAATAAGATTGGCCTAACCTGTCCTTCCAGAGTTTCTAAATGGCATTAATGCTTTTGTTTCTGAAGCTACTATATTGCCATGTGGCTATAATAAATAATCTCAACCACTTACTTTGTCTTTGCAAACACTGGATACTGGACTGGGTATATACTGCTAAGCCTGCTGGGTATAACTGATATCTCAGTTTAAAACTAGCTACTAAGAAGATACTACAGTTGTGCCTAACCTAGGAAGCCTGTTTGGCATTGCCAAATTGAAGACAGACTAACCATAAAGCACATTCAAGGGGAGAATTCACAGGAAGACAGAAAAAAACAGCAAAAGCAAGGGCTGAGATTACAGACCTACAAATATGTCTATATTTGAGAAAAACAATGTCAAAATACTTAATCTTTGTACAATGACTGACCTAAAAACCATGAAATAATCTTTGTGCACACAGTTTATATGATGCTAACCACTAGCTACCTTTCTCTAAGGCACTCAACTTGTGCCTAACCCTGAAAGCCTGCTAGTTACAGATCTTATCCACATTCCTACAAAAATGCATTAATGAATCTTTAAACATTCAAATTGTGTTGCTTATCAAAGATGAAAAAGAATGCTTTTTAATGATAACTAAAGGCCAATTAAGGCTCATGTACACAAAATCTATTACTGGTTGTTTTTGTCAAAAACGATTGGCCTAAACAATCCTTTACATGAAATATTGTCCATACAAGATGTTTTTTGTCAAAAATCGTTTGCCTTCAATATCAACCTTGTAACTTATAAGAACACTTTGTCAAAAGACATAGGCCAGAAAAAATATTTAAAATGAACCTACTACTTCTATTAGAAGTTTATTGTCAAAACTGGTTGGTCTGAAAGGTTTTAGGTCAGTCCTTAAACTTAAGCAAACTCACATCTTAACACAAAGCTGATAAAAATTTAATGGCCAAAATAGCCATGCAAGATCCCTAATTTTATCTTCTAAGAAGATTTTTGTCTTGTCAGAAATTTTTGTCAAAAATGATTGGCCAAAATAGTCCTTTAAATGATCATACAGCTTCATGAGCAGCTTTGGCAATAAGTTTGGCTTAACCTGTCCGTCCAGAGTTTCTAAATGGCATTAATGCTTTTGTTTCTGAAGCTACTATATTGCCATGTGGCTATAATAAATAATCTCAACCACTTACTTTGTCTTTGCAAACACTGCATACTGGACTGGGTATATACTGCTAAGCCTGCTGGGTATAACTGATATCTCAGTTTAAAACCAGCTACTAAGAAGATACTACAGTTGTGCCTAACCTAGGAAGCCTGTTTGGCATTGCCAAATTGAAGACAGACTAACCATAAAGCACATTCAAGGGGAGAATTCACAGGAAGACAGAAAAAAAACAGCAAAAGCAAGGGCTGAGATTACAGACCTACAAATATGTCTATATTTGAGAAAAACAATGTCAAAATACTTAATCGTTTGTACAATGACTGACCTAAAAACCATGAAATCATCTTTGTGCACACAGTTTATATGATGCTAACCACTAGCTACCTTTCTCTAAGGCACTCAACTTGTGCCTAACCCTGAAAGCCTGCTAGTTACAGATCTTATCACATTCCTACAAAAATGCATTAATGAATCTTTAAACATTCAAATTGTGTTGCTTATCAAAGATGAAAAAGAATGCTTTTTAATGATAACTAAAGGCCAATTAAGGCTCATGTACACAAAATCTATTACTGGTTAAGTAGTATGTTTTTGTCAAAAACAATTGGCCTAAACAATCCTTTACATGAAATATTGTCCATACAAGATGTTTTTGTCAAAAATCGTTTGCCTTCAATATCAACCTTGTAACTTATAAGAACACTTTGTCAGAAGACATAGGCCAGAACAATATTTATAATGAACCTACTACTTCTATTAGAAGTTTATTGTCAAAACTGGTTGGTCTGAAAAGGTTTTAGGTCAGTCCTTAAACTTAAGCAAACTCACAACTTAACAGAAAGCTGATAAAAATTTAATGGCCAAAATAGCCATGCAAGATCCCTAATTTTATCTTCACAGAAGGATTTTGTCTTGTCAGAAATTTTTGTCAAGAATGATTGGCCAAAATAGTCCTTTAAATGATCATACAGCTTCATGAGCAGCTTTGGCAATAAGTTTGGCTTAACCTGTCCGTCCAGAGTTTCTAAATGGCATTAATGCTTTTGTTTCTGAAGCTACTATATTGCCATGTGGCTATAATAAATAATCTCAACCACTTACTTTGTCTTTGCAAACACTGGATACTGGACTGGGTATATACTGCTAAGCCTGCTGGGTATAACTGATATCTCAGTTTAAAACCAGCTACTAAGAAGATACTACAGTTGTGCCTAACCTAGGAAGCCTGTTTGGCATTGCCAAATTGAAGACAGACTAACCATAAAGCACATTCAAGGGGAGAATTCACAGGAAGACAGAAAAAAACAGCAAAAGCAAGGGCTGAGATTACAGATCTACAAATATGTCTATATTTGAGAAAAACAATGTCAAAATACTTAATCTTTGTACAATGACTGACCTAAAAACCATGAAATCATCTTTGTGCACACAGTTTATATGATGCTAACCACTAGCTACCTTTCTCTAAGGCACTCAACTTGTGCCTAACCCTAAAAGCCTGCTAGTTACAGATCTTATCACATTCCTACCAAAATGCATTAATGAATCTTTAAACATTCAAATTGTGTTGCTTATCAAAGATGAAAAAGAATGCTTTTTAATGATAACTAAAGGCCAATTAAGGCTCATGTACACAAAATCTATTACTGGTTAAGTAGTATGTTTTTGTCAAAAACAATTGGCCTAAACAATCCTTTACATGAAATATTGTCCATACAAGATGTTTTTTGTCAAAAATCGTTTGCCTTCAATATCAACCTTGTAACTTATAAGAACACTTTGTCAAAAGACATAGGCCAGAAAAAATATTTAAAATGAACCTACTACTTCTGTTAGAAGTTTATTGTCAAAACTGGTTGGTCTGAAAAGGTTTTAGGTCAGTCATTAATCTTAAGCAAACACACAACTTAACAGAAAGCTGATAAAAGTTTAATGGCCAAAATAGCCATGCAAGATCATCAATTTTATCTTCACAGAAGGTTTTTGTCTTGCCAGAAATTTTTGTCAAAAATGATTGGCCAAAATAGTCTTTTAAATGATCATACAGTTTCATGAGAAGCTTTGGTAATAAGATTGGCCTAACCTGTCCTTCCAGAGTTTCTAAATGGCATTAATGCTTTTGTTTCTGAAGCTACTATAGTGCCATGTGGCTATAATAAATAATCTCAACCACTTACTTAGTCTTTGCAAACACTGGATACTAGAGTAAGTATATTCTGCACGGCCTGCTGAGTATAACCAATACCTCAGTTTAAAACCAGCTAATAAGATACTACATTTGTGCCTAACCTAGGAAGCCTGTTTGGCATTGCCAACTTGAAGACAGACTTACCATAAAGCACATCCAAAGGGGGAATTCACAGGAAGACAGAAAAAAAAGTAAAAGCAAGGGCTGAGATTACAGACTTAAAAATATGTCTATATTTGAGAAAAACAATGTCAAAAGACTTAATCGTTTGTACAATGACTGACCTAAAAACCATGAAATCATCTTTGTGCACACAGTTTATATGATGCTAACCACTAGCTACCTTTCTCTAAGGCACTCAACTTGTGCCTAACCCTGAAAGCCTGCTAGTTACAGATCTTATCACATTCCTACCAAAATGCATTAATGAATCTTTAAACATTCAAATTGTGTTGCTTATCAAAGATGAAAATGAATGTTTTTCAATGATAACTAAAGGCCAATTAAGGCTCAT
This sequence comes from Saxidomus purpurata, assembly GCA_022818135.1. Lineage (NCBI taxonomy): Eukaryota > Metazoa > Mollusca > Bivalvia > Venerida > Veneridae > Saxidomus > Saxidomus purpurata. The sequence goes on from JAFMSR010000007.1 coordinate 30,488,223, forward strand.
GTACACAAAATATATTACTGGTTTAGTAGTATGTTTTCATTAAAAACAATTGGCCTTTAATCCTTAACATGAAATATTGTCCATACAAGATGTGTTCTGTCAAAATTCACTTGCCTTAAACTGATAGTTAATGAGAAATTTTTGTCAAAAACGTGCGTAACAATATTAAAATGAAAGTACTGATCTATAAAAAAAATGGTTGGCCTTGAAATTGAAACAAACTCAACTAACTTAACAGAAAGTTAATAATTCTTAAATAGCCAATTATATTATAGCCCAAACACATCTGTACAAAAATGCATCAATTAAATCTTTAAAACTTTAAATTCTGTTCCTAATTAAAGATGAAGATGAATGCCTTTCAATGATCATTGAAGTAACCAAAGGCCTATTTAGGTTCATGTACACAGAAGCCATTACTGGTTATGAAGTATGTTTTCGTTGAAAACTGTGAACTTGCCTATATAAATAGTCCTTAACTTGAAATATATTTTTGTCAAAACTCACTTGCCTTTAATATCAACTGTATAACTTATGAGATGCTTTTATCAAACATAATTGGCCAAAACAATACAATTGAAGTTTTATAAAAAATGGTCTAGTGGTTAAGGGGAATAGTCTTTAAAGCAAAATGTTGATGGACAGACACCCATGAATACACGCACAACGACGGACGCCCGACCACTGCTGACCACAGTAGGTCACCCTACTTCATGCTCAGGTGAACTAATAAACATCATAGACTTTCACAACTGTGCTATTAGATCTATTTCTCGCGCAATTCAAAATAGTGTTCTTGGTTTTTCTATAGTACCACAACCTAGTTATCAGGATCATGCCCTGTCACACGGTCCAGTTCAAGTACCTGCAGAGCGGTCTTCCAAGAAATGCCGAATGCTAAATATCTAAGCCTTAGGCATAGAGGTTTCAGAGAAGAAGATTTTTAAAGTTTTTCCTTTATAAGCTTATGTAGAAACATGTGACACCCCGGGCAGAGTCAATTTTGTCCAGGAGGTCATTATTTTAACAATCTCGGTAGAGGTTAACAAGGCAAAGATTTTTTAAGTTTTTTCTTTTCATTGCCATGGCAACCAGAGTTCTGAACACCCATGACATGGCGTCATGTGAAGAATATCCATGCTAAGTTTCATCAACATTGGCCTAGTGATTTCAGAGATGCCGTTTGAAGGAAAATGTGAAAGGACGACAGACGACAAGCAATCCTAATAGCTCATTCTGGCACTTTGTACCAGATGAGCTAAAAAGAGCGATAATTCTAACAAAAACCTTCACAGAGTCAAGTAATCTTGTACATGTATGTTGATAGAGGCTAGGGTAGTAAATAATAATTTAAGGTCTCAAAGCAATGTCTACATTGGTTTTGAAGAAAAGTACAGAAAACCTCACCAAGATGTAAAAGTCGAGTTGAATGCCTCCTTTTTCTTTGAAAAATTAAACTAAAATCAAACTGCAACAAGCCAAGAACATACCCGTAACACAAATTATCACCAAGTATAACCTTGCTGGCGATCCTGCTCAATCGTGGTTCGAGCCCCACTGGGGTCATGACGGTACCTCCTGGCACCAGCACTGGTTTTCCCTGGAAGTGGACTCAAGAGTGACTAGATAAGCTACAAGCTTTCTTCACAAACGAGCTAAAATAAATAAGTATAAACTAAACTCACCAGCTGAAATTGAGTGTGCCTTCACAACCAGTGTTGAATACGATCAACCTTCACATCCGTTGTTGGCGATAACCTTCACATCCGTTTCACCAGGGGACATCTATCCGAGCGGACCATCACCATCACACAATTGTATTGACATCTACAAACAAATATTCATTTTATTCTAATTTTGGCACATGGATGTACAACATGTATTTACAGTCACATCTCCAGCCAGCTAAACAAGAAAAATGTTCATTTTCTCCCTCGCTTCGCTTGTCCAAAAATAAAGTGTTTCGTAATTATACTAAAGGATGGAAGACAACAACACACGTTGATCTTACATGCGTTGCGGCTGCTTAAAAAAACTGTTTAATATTACATATTAGGAGTGTTTGGAGCAGCTGAACTAACCTAGCAGAGGGTTAACAACTCTCTGTAATCGGATAACGTAAACAAAGAGATTGTCTGCTTGATGTCGGGAAGTGCAATTTCAGAATAAAAAAGCAAATTCAGTTAATTTATATCTTAAAGTGAATAGCTGAACTTACTTTCTTTTGTCTGCTGCAATTTGGTGTGACCTTATTATCCCATTTGAACTAATGGCTCGTTAAATGCATGGTGTTCACAGTTTATCATCGATGCTTTGCAGCTGACGGAAGATCTGAAATGAAATTTGAAATATTGTAACTAAGTCTGCCAGACTGTTATGAAAAATGTAGTTTTTTTTTCAACATTTTAGGGTAATACTGTATTTTAATAAGAGCTGTCAGTTGATAATAAAACTTCACACATGTTAAGTAACATTGTGTTTCATGTAGAAATAGCAGGGTTATTCCAGCTTACCTGTCAAGACGTTCAAGCGCTATCTAGAAGCTTTATGTGAGGAAAAACTGGAAAACTTGCTTTCTAATTTTATATAAAAAATGTCTTTCCAAAGCTCTAGATCTACCAAAATCCACTTTATCACAAGAACTTATTATCAAACAAATGCTTGCTGGTAGAACGTGTTCAAATTTAGCGTACAAACGCTTGTTCAAACCCGCTTTGGCGGCAATACACAAACATACCCTGCTTTATTCGGGCTGTACGTTAAGCGTGAACCACGGAAGTATACACTACTGCGTGAACAATGAACATTAAAGGTGCTACCGGATGGAAACTTATTTGTGAAGTGGCATTAATAAATATAATTAGCATCACAAGGCCTGTCTTTTTCGGGCTAGCACGTTAAAAGCGTGAACCATTATTTTCAATAATAACACAAAATACAAATAATTGTTTACCTTCAACACGTCCTTTTCCCCAAGGAATCTAAATGTGAATGAAATAGCACGGTCATAGGTGAATGCTTTGCGTTAATACTTATAAAAGCCCAGGGCATTGTCATTGTACTGTACTATACAAGCGTGTTACGTGACATTTACTCAGCAGACCCGTGCGTGAAAAAATAAATGGTACTAAGACATGAGGCAACTAAAAGGGGTAAATTTAATCAGCAGAATAGTATTGACTGTTAGCCATCACCAGTGAGGAAGAAGAAGAAATGTGCAATAGTTAAGACAGCTTGTTTAATATTCAATATCATTTGATATCAGAAACCTTATCGGAAGGAATTAAAAATTGAATTAAAAATCATAGTTAACAAATCCCTTTCTAAATCATATAACTTCCCTTTCGGAAACCTTTTCTACGGAAACGACCGAGTGATGTCCCCGTGCGCAACTGCGACTTAAAGTGAAAACAGAAGGTACATAGGTTCGAATCCCGGTCAAGGTTCCTTTTTTTCTAACAATGTGACATTTGGCGCATTCCGACTGAATAAAATTAATTTTTACTATAAAAATCTAGCTATCCATCGCTTTTAGTTTTGCGCCGAGATAAATTGTTACTGAAATATACGCACGATAGAAATTTGCATAACAGACTGAAATTTCAAAACTTACCAAGATTTTTAGTTCAAACAATAATTGAACTAAATTGAGTAAAGAGTATAACTTTTTAATGTTTTATCCACGATGATTAACACGGACTGCTTTCCGCATCTTAAATAATCATTTTTACACACGGAACCTAAGACAAAATTATACCAAGATTTATTTTCATATTATAGTGGAATGATATTCATGTTAATTTGAAAACTTTTTAGACATAACGTCTTTCAAACGGCATTATAAATATTGTCTGCATAACAAACTATAGACAGTCATTCATTTTACTGGTGGAATGTTTCACTTAGTATTGCAATGGCATACATGTACATGCATATAACTCGGTATGCAAGTTCAAAAACAGCAAATTTTACACATGTATATTTTCTTTTACTATCCTGTTTTTCACCAGTGTACAGTACTGGTGTCTTTGTCTTGAAAATCGGCACTTTTTGGGGCTTTGTAACTGCTGATCAATATTGTGCTATTCTCGTAAAATCTCTGGAATTTGCCAGCATTTGACTACCCGGCTGTTATCAGAATATTTCTAGAGGAAATCCTTTTTCATGTATTTTGATGAAACCTGTCTTTTGCATTGATTTAAATGAAAATAATGCAACCACGAAAAGGCTTGAAAAATCTTTACAAGAACCTTGTTTGTTCATGTAATATACTTTTACCATTTTTTAAAAACTTCTATCTGAAGTGTATCGTTTATTGAATAAATTAGCAATGTGTTAAACTCGTGTATTACTTTGTGTTACGGACGCAATTGGTCACAGTTTGCATGCATTATTGTGTTAGCGCCATTTCTCCACCAGGGGGGGAATAAGTCATAGGGTGTATACATTTGATATAATACAGCAGATTTATATATATATAACCACTGTTACTTGTTTGTTATTTGATCCTGTTTGGATAACCGAATGTTACATAGATATACTAGCGCAGTAGTTTATATAGTAGTATTTGTAAAGAAGTTATTTCCCTTGGACCAGTCGTGTACTCGTTCTTTTGACCTAAACGGACAACACATAAACGAACGCCATACTTTTTTGTGCTGATACAATATTTCATATATCTGTGGGAATATTTATTTCTTGCATATCGGATCGGCATTTCCGGTGATTTTGCCCTTGCCGGAAAAATCTTTCTTGCACACCAGATGGGGATATCTGCAGTTTTTTCCAGTGCTGGAAAATCTCATCCTACACCCCCTCCCCCCGTGTAAGACGATTTACGTGAATTACTTGTGACGTAAGGTTGTAAACAATGTGACGTCACTTTCCTAAACAAAGCATCTAAAGAACGTCTGATTTTATATTAAAATGCATCATTTCGATAAGTTTGTTTTTAAATATCTATTTCAAAGTGCAAGACGGTATGCAAGAAAAAGTTTCTTCAATGAGATACTTGGTTCAGATGGAAATATCCGTCACTTCGGGTAACTGTTTCGCGGGAACTCGGCAGAGCCTCGTTCCCGCCAAAACAGTTACCCGTAGTGACGGATATTTCGATCTGAACCTCGTGATCATATAAGAAACTTATAGTCTGACACCCCTCCTATGCCAGACAACTCTCATGCATTACTTATGACGTAACGTTATAAACTTTGTGACGGCACTTTCCTAAACAGAACGTCGGAAAATCGTTTGTTTTTCATGATAATTCATCATTTTGATAAGTTTGCATTTAGAAATCTACTTTAAAGTGCAAGACTGTATGCAAGAAAAGTTTCCATCATGAGACACTTGACTCAGATGGAAATATCCGTCACCTCAGGTAACTGTTTAGCGGGAACTCGGCACAACCTCGTTCCCACCAAAACAGTTACCCTCGGTGACGGATATTTCGATCTGAACCTCATGCTCATGACAGAAACTATTAATATATCTACAGGTATTTATTTCACGTGCTATTACTATTTTTGTTTTAATGATCCTTGTTTTTTTCAATTTAGTGATCCGATGTGTTTTTGATTAGATGATTTCAGTTGTACTTTCTGTAATGCCGTTTTATTGCCTATGCTATTTAGTATATCTTGTTCTATATTCTTTTCAATCCATCTCAGTTTGAGGGAATACACTAAACAACAACATCTGAGTTACTTCTCTTTGTTGTCCCTTGCCGACCCTATGATATAAATGCTAAACTGACAGCCGAAGACATATGCAACACTTGAACTATGTTGCGATGTTGATGCAAAAACAACAAGTTGATGAGGTATTAATTCGCAATATGAAGTCCCCTACCCGTTTGGGGCTAGTAAATCTGGTCAAATCGTGTCCAAGGTCATTTTCAAGGTTGTCTAAAAGTGTCAGCATTTGCCTAAGACGTCTGATACAAATGTACAGACAAAATGTGTTCCATACGGTAACTGTCGCTTCTATGGAAAGTCAAACATGTCTTTACCCGCGTATACGTTTTATTACGCAATATGTGTAAAAAGTTGCCAAAAATTCATCCTTTGTTTTGTCTTAATTGCTTAGAGTTAGGTCACATGGGGTCAAAACAGTGTGACCTTGAAACATTTTAGCACCTAAGAGTTGGCATTGCATTTATAGAATGTTGTCAAACGGACACCAAATAATAAGCAGATTCCGATCTGTATACCTTCATTATGCAGATACTGACCATGCTTGCAGATCTAGACTCGGGTGAGCATAATTGTCCCATCTTTGCAATTTAGTTTTATCAAGTTTGTTCAGCTGACTCGAGTCAAGTGTTTACCGTCTATAGGCTATTGCGAGAACATATCCCGATCAGGTATTACTAATTTATTCATTCTCGATTGCGAAACAAGTTTTTTCATCTTATACTAACCGCTCTTGGGACTCACTCAAGACGAAACCAATCTCGAAGAGAGAGAGAGAGAGATTTTAAATTATTGTTGTTGTTTTTTATTTTGAAGGCCATATGGAAAAAAGATATATTTCGATCTACTTTGTAATTCTTTATATGTTTTATATGTTAATGTTACCTTCATAAAATAAAGTTTTTATTATTATTATTATTATTATCAGTTTCAGAAAACAAAAAAAATCTTAAGTTTCTATATAAAGTATTTGGGAGAAGTGCCGCACCTCCTTAAGGGCCCCATTTCCAAAAAAATCCAGGAGCAGGATGTGGATAAAAGAATAAGTGATCATTGCATGAGTTGAGACGATTACGATGTTATTTTGATAACCAGTTACAAATAACTCCACATTGCCTTTCTCTCCATCTGGAATGAGTCTCGAGAGCGATTAATCTGTAAGTTGTAAGAACTTGTTTCGCAATCGAGAGTAAATCAATTAATTATTATAAAATTGTAAAGAAAAATAGTTTTAATGTTTTCATATTGAATATAGAAGAAAATAACAATCAAAGGACAATAACTCTTAAGATACTAAGCCAATCTTGAAGAAAGATTTGTGTAAACATGTGTGTATGCCGCGGCAATATGCTATTGTATACCTATTTGAAGTTTCATGAAATTCTATACATCGGCTCCTTAGTTATTGCTCCGGACTGACTGACGGGACGGTCTGACGGACGGACAGACGGACAACGCCAAAACAATATCCGATAATAAAATCCCAGCATCATGGTTTCTTACCAGCACAAGCTCTCAGGAAACATGCATCGCCTAGGCACGGATGTCCGTCAGGACCCGGAAATGGATTTGAACAACTTCTGTCTCGTCTTTCAAGACCTATCCCGCAAGTTGCACTGCAACTTCCCCATGACGACCATCTGTTCCATCCACCGTGTACTGATTTATGTATTAAACTGAGTTTTCATAAATACGAACGACAAAAAAGGTTTCTATACAGCATATACATCAAGTTACGAGAGCCGCCACAAAAAAGGTGTTTACGGACATTTGTTACATTATTCAATAATAATTTAATAATAAGAAGTAATTGAAAAATCATAATTTGGCATTTTTACCCTGAAAATCAATCTTTACACAGATAGTACCTTTGATTTTCCTTCAAATATCTACCTTTTTTGGTTCCAAAACTAAATGACAATTTTCGAAATAATTCATTTCTTCCTCTAAATTTGGATAATTAAAGCAAGTATATCGCGAAAGTGAATAGATTTTATTCACCTAATATCCTACATAGGATTTGATGTCAAAATATAGAATGTTGGGTCGTTTCTTAGAGTTAGCAATTACGCCTTAGAACTTCTTTTAATATAAATGTAACACGATAGGACTAATTACACATAGTGTCAATTTGCATCTACTTCCAATAGGAAACTCAATCTTCCAAATAATTATATTAAAATGTCATTTGTTGAATTGTGCAAAAACCTTATTCTTGGAGTATTTAAAAGTCTATTTTGTCCGAACGACCCTTTTCTCGTGTCGATGGTCAGCTCATACCTGGGCAAGTCTTCAGTGAACAGATTTTGCTATTGTGTGCATCACCACCACAGTCTGACCCTCCATTAGCTTGGGCAGGGCATGTACATGATCGGGACCTTACTTCCGTCCCGTTTGCGCAGGTGACCGAGCAAGTGGACCAAGCTTCCCAATCGCACCAGTTTCCATCAGCTGACAATATCATATTATAGCATGACATATGATATCATATGATATCATATTTATATCGTATCATATCATATCTTCACATACCATCACATATCATTTCATATCATATCATGTAATGTAACGTTGTATCACATCGCATCACATTATAATATTATAATATATTATGTAGTTTTGACAAAAAATCGTTCTCAAATTGTATGGCAAAATTGAATGTCAATGATATATACATCTTATTATCCAAAGCACAAATGCTTCTTAAAGAATTGCAAAATCTATATTCTTGTGGTTACCATGACAATGAGAATTTCATTGTGAATGGAATAAATTCTTCAGTTATCACAATAAATCACCCAATGATCATTGAAATGTTATCAAATGGCATCAAAGAAAACATCGTCTCTGGATACAGCCAGACAATGCTGTCAGAACACAAAGTTTAAACACTTTAAATGAGCCTTTAACTTTAAAGTGCGTAGATAGTTCTACCGTATATGTCCTTTGGAGTTTCGTGTTGTATTTGGTTCTACGAATTTACTTTAGTTTGATTAAGAAGAAAGCTTCTGTAGCTTATTGAATCCTTGAGCACTCATTCCATATGTTATCACGCTCGCAAGAGGAGGCAGCGAGGTTTCCATCGCAGCTACCAATTTACACCTGGGCAGACTGAGGCACGAGTCGAATCGGTGTCTTTGCCCCTTGACACACGTTGTGCTTAGGCAAGGATTCGAACCAAGCACCTCCGTTCCGGAGATGCCCTAACCACTGAGCTGTCCGGGCCCACCTGTTGTTGAACCTTTAAATCTGTGACAACTTTTCTTTTGTATTATATGAATTTTCCACTTAAACCTTAAGTTTTTTTAAACTATACTTGAACTTATTTGAACACTCAAATTTCATTTTTCGAGATAAGTTTTTACCTTTTATATTATCAAGGTCATTAATTGAATCTACAAACAAAAAGAGATACAATGTTATTTGGTTTCTTGACTACCATTCAATTTTACATAACATGTCAATGTATCAAGTCTGATTTGGGTTCAAATTGTGTTTTTCAATATTGTAATCATACTTACTAAGATTGCAAAGATTGCAGAACTTTTTGCAGATTTTTTTTGCCTTTCCAACTTCCGAACAAATACTTATCTGGGAATCAAGCAGCTGGCAATTGGTTTGCTCATTGTCCTTACATATACTGCCTGTTAGTAAAGATAATGAACCGAAATGAAAAAATTATGTCATTAACTAGGTTAATATTGTCTTCGTTTGAGTATCGTGTATGTTTTATGACATCTAGTTTCAGAAGTAAGACACATTGAACTGAGGCTGTGTAATTTGGTGAGGACCTGTATCTGCATTTAAATTATTGCCGGGTCAGTGTTTGAGTTGCTTAGAGTCATGGCAATATCCCTATTGCGTTAAACTTGTTTTAGTCATTATGCTTTACAAATGTAAGCTAAAATGAACTTGCCATCTTGTCCTGACTGTGTGTTCTCATTTAACAGGAATCCACCTTAAAAATAAAGCTATGATAAGTGTTTCTGTTTAAACCGGTAGGTCAAAATGAACCAGTTAGTGCTTTGATATATTTTGCAGACTCACTAAATATGGAAAAGAATACTAGTATGCCATATACAATAAATTAAAGAAACAGCTTTTCATAAAACAGTACATATAATGCAATTTTACCTTTTTTTCTCTAAATAGGAACGCAATTGTATGATCTTTGAAACTGATCGGAACCCTTGTATTGGCACGGCACTCAAAACACCCAAGTATTTGGCATATAGATATTTTAAAAGTAGCAATTAAATATTCTCGAAATATCAGTTTCAGTGACCCTAAGAATACTCCTGGTAGAATTACCAAATCTTTTTAAGAAGACCTATTCTCTTTATGGATTAATATTGTGTTATCTTTCCTTAAGCTTTGTGAAGTATAATAAAACAGGAAAATATTCCAACAAAATTATATATATGTAGTACTGTTTAACTTTTTATCACAAGCACCCCTGTTTTACATTTACAGATACTCATCCGTACGCATTTTAGTGACCCCTACTTCTTTTGTAAACAAGTGACGATAGTCGGTTATTGGCATTTGCTCGAAGTTTACTTTCACAAGCTGACCAAAAATTAATTAACTAACAGAGTGAGCCTTGCTTATAATGAGATACAGAGCACAGTCATTATAATGATAACACCGTGAATAAAAATTGTGAAGCACAAGGGTAGGAGTTCAAAGAGTAGGCAAAAGAAAGTGTTTCTTTAATATAAAGTTTAGTGATATTGTGTGGTGTTATGCAACAAGAATATATTTACCACATCACATTTTCCACCTTATTTCAATAATTTCAGATCTGAAAGTTAGCCAACATTTCTCGGCCACTTTTTCATTTAAAAACTATAAGCAGATCGTGTACTTAAAACGTGTTTTATATCAGGAAGTTCTTATTGGTCAGCTATATCTGCATCCAAACAGGGAGAAAACAAGACATCATGGTCATACAAATATATCAATATTTGAGAAATCTTGACTTTTAAAGTCTCAGGAGCACTTTAGATGAAAAATAACTGGAAGCTCTTACATTGCAAAGAAAGATGTCTAACCAGCGAAATTGACCGTTGTTTGCACGAACAATGTTCGTAACTTCGCTTTTTAAACCAAAGGTCATGCTACATGTACATACTGCGCAATGTTTTTTTCAATGATATTGCAAAATATTGAAGAAAAAAACCAACAGTTTTAGTGAATATGCGACAAAAATATGAAAGAAACGTATATGTTAACATTGTTTAGGAATGAATAGAACACAATATCTATATATTCATTATTCGAGATTAGAGCGTTTAAAGTGATTTTGGGACTTAAATGACTAGTGCACTATCTAATAATTATAAAATGTTGCCGTCGTACTCTTATTCCATGCATCGGGGTCCAGGTACGACGTAAAACTACGTGCATAGTTCACGTATAGGATAGAAAATGTATCTAAGTGGGACAATGTTTACATGATACTTGTACGTTAAGAAATACGGCAAAACAACATAGTTCCCCGTTAAAGGTGATCAACCTTATTTTTGAACTGAAAGATGAATCAAAAGTTGATAAACGACTTTGAATACCGTATAAGAAAACTGTTACGATCTGAAATACCAGCATAGGTTGTACGAGTAAAACTAAACAGAAAAATGTGTCTTAAGTATTAATGTGTGTGTTTCTCGAGAAATGTTAGAAGAGAGTTATTAAAGTCATTAAAAGTGAATATTTATATGTAATTTGTAAATTGGAAACTTTGGACTTGTTACCTTAGAATAGAGTAAGTTTTGCCCAACAGTTTGATTTTATATTATGGTTATTTTTAACACCCCGTTATGTATGATTCGTTAAAAAGGTTTTGCAAACGACCTATTAGTAAGCAGTAATGCGTACTCTCAAAACTCTTTAATAATTAACACATTAGCAAATGAAGATAATAGCATAATTATACCTAAACTATTTTATACTTACTTGTTATTATAGGTACTAGGAGGGCTTCAATCAAAAGGAAACCATAACTCACCAGCGCTAAAATATGAACAATCACAGTACAATATTAAAATTGATACACATTTAATGTCAGCGCGGGATTCAACCTTTAACAGAGAGAAATTTTCAATACGCTTACCATTTGTTGTGGACCTCATGATCTAAAACGAGGAAGGCTGATAATGGTTGAACGTCGAAACCAAGTGTTTATACGAACCTTATCTTTTAACTAAGCATGCATTTTGACACATAGTTTAGTTGTGTGCCAAAAAAGGAAGAATCAAGGTTTTATTATTACCATTATCATAGATCGTGTTCAGATGCACTTTATTACATCATCTTTAGGATTTCAGATAGTTTTATTTATAATGTAATAGTCGAAAAATCAAGTACGGTACAAACGTAGAAAGTGTTGGATACAGACCAAAGGAGGTTTAACTTAAGGACGAGGATGCAATAACAAATTGGAATACTAAAGTAGTGAATACTTGCTATTCAATAAACCGTCACATTTAAAAAGTCAATGACAATGACAATGACAAAGATTTTATTTGTTACTGCCCTCCGGCCCATGACAATTATATACATTTTACATATGTTAACATATAGACTAGTGAAATACATCTCATATGGCTTTTAAAAAAGTCACAGAGTTTAGGTCAGCATAAAGATTGTCGTTATAATCAAGAGGTTAGCTTTGTGTTCCTACGTTATAAAATGACATACCCGGTACCTATTAGTATTGAGAAGCTCTCTGAGTTAGGCATGAAGCAGTTTTTTATTTTTCAGACTCTGCCTTACTTACGCCTGATCAAATTTTCAAGTGACAATTGTCACGGCTTCTTGGAAATTGTACTTGGAATGCATCACTTGCAGTGCCAAACCTAAAGCAGCTAGTGCTTTCACAGGTTCGTCGGTTGCTGTGCACTGCGGGCTCTACCTTTCTTACACCTGGTAATAATTTAAGTGACTGGTATCCTTGTAAAGTAGATTCTCCAGTTAACATTTGGAAAACTTCCGCAAGATTCTATGCTTACAAGGCAGGACTTGGTGCTCGCCTCAGTCTTTTGATGCTTTCATGAAAAACATAAAACCTCATCACGGCCTCTCTCTGTTTGTGCTTTATCAGCTTTATAAGTGACTGTCAGTTTTTATGCGAACTATAAGAGAGTGTACATTAACTCTAGGAAAAGAGCATTTATTTATGTTATATTACATGCATAATGAAGCGATCCGTTTAAGAAATAATTGAAAGATCAACTTATTTTGATTACAAATGGCAAGATTGTCACTACAGCTGTATTTTTGTTAAGTACGTTTTGACTGCAAGTTTGATTACAGTTATATGGCTACCAGGCAATGGATGCTTGAACATGGTGATGAGTACTCATAAACATGGATAATTGTAAGATGTACAGGTATAGAAAGTGCATAAAAAGCTGGTCTAATTTTCGTACAAAAGAACACTCCCCATTCGTAGCTCCTCCTCAGATTTTCAAATGTCAAGTAATAAATGTAAATTGCAACTGATGTGGACAGTTTTAGACATTGTTTCAGTTTGCTAAACCTATCTATAAGGTACTTTTATGACTACTCAAGCGTTGTGATTAAGGAGGACATCAGACAGACAGGCTTTGGGTTTCTAATCGATCATGTGAAACAATGTGTACATTGCTATTACTAGCAAGTCCCATTATTTTGAAGTATTATTAGGTCTTATAAAAATGTAAATCAAATACCAATTTTAAGCCGCCATTTGTAGTTACTCATCGGAGTTCAAAGTGACAAATTACACTCTTTTGCAGACGATCTGATACTTTATTTTGTTTTTACTGTAAACTGTCTTATGGCATATAAATAGACATTTATACATATTTGTATATTATACATCACAATTTCACTGTTGCCTTCTATAGATTACAAGCAAACGCTCATACAAATACATACATTCACAAAATTGCACACATGCAGGTAAAAACACTTTCTCACAGTCACACTTTAAACTAGGTTTTATACAAAACCCATACAAATTATAATTGACAGACACTCAGAAAAGTAGCATCATAACAGAATAGAAATTTTTTACAAATTAACCTCATTATAAACTAAATGTGTTACTTGTAATTATATTAGTTTTGAATATGTAACAAATTGAATTTATTATTCTTTTTTAACAACGTTACAGATCTAGAGTGACGTTAGAATGAAGATAGCTCTGAATAAAATCCCTTTTTTAACTTAAAGTTTTAAAATGACAAGGTAACTTGCTATTTACCAGAAAATGTTTTAACTACATGCCCCCGTGTTTTACCCCAATCAGTAGGGCATTTTACTATAATATGAGTGAGAATTTCAAGACCCTGAACTTAAGATGTTTACGGAAGCCGCATTTAACCAGTCTATGTGAGCTTGACTTACTATCAGCTGATCTCAAAATCAATTATGGTAATCGACCGGGCCAGACAGTTTGTTGATCAAAGGGTAAATCATAGAGGTCTACGCGTATTATAGCAAATTGGAATACTTTATGCCAATGCATTATCAGAATATTAGACGGAAGCGAACGGACGGACATATTACCAACAACATTATTTGGTGATGTACAAATGTTTACAATAATCATCCAGTGACATACATTCAGTTTTTGTGTTTACAAGGCAATGTAAATAGCACTCAGTTTTTCAATTTGTATATCGCTACCGTCTGGAATGTCCGCATTTCAATTGATGGTATTCCTACAGTAAATAATTTAGATAATTTGTGTGCATTTCCATGTTTACACAGGGAATGTGTGTAGGCACCTTGTCTATGAACGTTAATAAACATATATTTAAGTGCTTATACCCTGTGTTATGTATATGAATTACCCATTTACAGGTTTGTCGATGATCATCTTACAATGAATGATTTGGAGTACGATTTAACATTTTGATGTGTATTTTTACATGGTTCACGCAATATTTTACATGTGATTTGAAGCAGATTTACATTATGGATAAAAGGATGTCATTGGTTGAGTCGATTTTGGTCTTAAATCTACGTTTAAATAAACGATATTTCTATACCCGCTATGGGTGCAGTTTATTATTCAGATAACGTAATTGTCAATTGAAAGTAGCTAGGCAAACAACGATACATGAAGTATAATTGTATTCGTCGCGCAAATTCACAATCGTCTTTAAGGAAATATATTTACATAGCTAGGGCAATGGATAGTGACATTGATGATGATAATATTGAAGATGTAATTCAGCCACATCATGATAATTTGAGATGAAATTCAGCCAAATCATGATAATATTGAAGATGAAATTCAGCCACATTTTGATAATATTGAGTGAATGCCACTTGATAATATTGAAGATGAAATTCAGCCACAACACCTACGAAGACGGGTGTCAAGCCAACTACGCACTATTAGTGACGATATTCACAAACAGTATGGAACACAGCGAAGATATCCAGTGATTCCGATAATTTTTAGTGATTTAGTGACTGCTTTATTTCGAGAAGTTCTTGCATTACTTATTGAATGCCTGTACTATTTCGTATAACAATTAAAACTGTGAGTTATGTCTAGTGCCGTTCTTTTATTCTCATAATATACTTGGATTTTTTTGCGCGCGGTGTGCATTTGTACTTATGTATACTAATTCTAAGACTTTACCGGTTACATTGATTTATGGGTTAAGTGTCAACAGCGTGAATCCGTAAGAGAACGTCAGCGCAGATGTCGAAAACAAACGTTTTAGTGATTTAACTTGATGCTGAGGAAAACCTTAACTATACATACTATCTTTAAAGGTGAAAAGTCGACTCGATATCATTAGACAATACAGAAAAGATACTCTGAAGCTATAAAACAGATGTTTATGTATATCTATTAGATCAATAAAAGATATAACATTTGTAAATACCTGTGTAACTAAATAACTTGTATTTCATTTATATCAACTGAGAAAATGCGGTGCAGTTTTGCAATGACAATAGTACCATTCAAAATGTTAATTGCACTGAGATCACTCTTTTATTGACAAATTGAATGTATAAGTGAAAATACGCGTGTAACAAAATTGTTGGATTTTGAAATCTTATTCTATATTCAATGGGATTAAAATTTCTACACGAGTCATATAATTTTGATTATGACTATGCAAATTTTTATTATTCATTAAATCAGTGATTTACGTGCTCTTGATAATCATGATGGTGATTTTGAATCATTATATAACTTAAAGTTATATGTATATGCATTGTTTTTGTCGTTTTGTTGTTTTTATAAGCTTATCGTGGTATCGCAATAACAGTTCCGCTAATTAGGTTTAAATATTTTTAGTTTCATTTCCAGTCAAAATATTATATACATTATGTTAAAATAATAAAATTGCTGTCGTATAATTCTAATTTTAAGTATTTTAAGAGTCGGTGCGATGTTATAATTACGGAATTAGCACGTTCTCTTTCGAAAGTTACACATTTCATTGTTCTAAAGTACGTAATTGAAAATTTGCTTTGTCTTTTAACAATTTTTTTTGAACGAAATTTCATATTATCTTTGTATATTTTGAAAAACAGTAAACGTCATGTAGTCAAAAAGTTGTATGTGTATTTAAAATGGAGCCGGTCAGCCAATATTCTCCCTATTACTGTCTGCATAAGAGGTTTTGAACAACTCTTTAGACGATATTTATACTAACCTCTCACATATTAAGCTATGGGTTATAAAATATTGTGTTAACCAGTTCGATTAACAAGCATAAAACATTTATTTTGATACATGTGATTGAATACTCTTTTCATCTTATATATCATGCTCAGCCTTATTCATATTCATATATTCCTTTCAGTACTGTATCACCTGCTGTGAAAATGATGGATTAAATGCAGATTATATCATATGGGAAATACCATAAAAGTCTAAAAATATCAATTATACACACCGATAACATAAAACAAGTTGAAGAAGAACGCATTTAAGTTCTAAAAATATTTATTGGGGTCATGTGCAATCTGCAAAGAAAAGCAGTTGACTGTTTCCCAAATCATTTGAGATTGAGTACGTTATCGTTCATAGAGTAAAGCCTTTGATCTTTAAACTGGCTAAAATTACCAGTAAAACTTTATTATTAAATTATCACGGTTCAAATTTCATTTAAAGATTTCGAAAAGAAGTAAAGCGTGTACATGGAACATCCTGTTAAAGTAAGTTAAAGTGAATTGCCCAGTTGTTCAAAACTTTCGATAAATATTTAACAAAGAAATTGTTGCTAACTTAACGAAAATATGTTTTTTGATTTAGTTAAATATTGTTGTTAGTGAAACCTAATGTTAAAAAATGTTAGCGTTAACTTATGTTAAATTTACAAGGCATTGTTGATATACGTTTTAAATTTTCGCGTGAAAAATATATGTTGCTCAAAAAATATTAGCGTTGAAATTTTCTAAAATTTTCATATTTAACAGAAACTTAACAACAAAACTTAACAACAATTATATTTCACTTCAACAGGTGAATTAACTTTATCGTTAGCGCTTAACAAGATATTCAAGATGGTTACTGGCTGAAAATAATTCCCCAAAAATTAAAGAAAAAGTAAATTTCACATCCGTTCAGTAAAGGTCTGATGAATGCTTGATTAATAACAGATGTTTCTCATGTTATTCCCCGATTCAAAACAATTTCAGTGGCACGAACAGTAAGACGGTAACCCCCTTTTTTATTTGACAAAAATGCTTTGAATTGGTTTAAGAGTCAATAGCGCTTTTAAATTCTCTTTCTCTCGGGCCGTTTTTTTGCAAGTGACGCTAGAAGCGTCCGCTTTGCAGTTATTTTAACTTTAAAATTTGTCGCTCCTACAGGGTTCGTTCCGCATTTTTTCATATTTTTGGCAAAAAATATTAGATATTTCTATTTTTCAGATAGATAAATGATTCGACGTCGCATTTATGAAAGTTAGATCGCTTCGCTATCTACATAGACAGAGATATATCGAAAATAACACCAAAGTTGACAAATATACACCTCTCCGCTAGGTTGCGCTTTTAACTCAGTTTCCATGGAAATATCGCTTCACCGTATTTTTCCTACAAAAGTCAATTAGTCACGGGATTGTCATGCAAAATATCTGAAATCTGCGTTGCCCAATTTCGAACTTGTTGTACAGATCATCAAAATGAACATTTTGCATTATTATCATGATTGATAACGTTTATCTATAATCTGACCATGTTGCCCATTTTTGACACAATTCGACCAAGTTTAGACTTTCGTCCAGAAACTATCTACATGTAATTAAACATTCTGACCAATTTTCAGAATGACTTGACTTAATTGTGACTAGAGTGTTTACAGGATTTTTCTATCATTTGACCGAGTGACCTCATTTTCGAACCCATGTTTTCCAGGGCTCGATGATGCAAACATTAAGACCAGTTTTCATTATTTTGGATAAAATGCGGCCACTTTAGTATTTTCAAGTTTTTTTTTCTTTGTTTTAATAGATTAATGAATAATAGGATTGTGTTCCATTTATTCTTAAACAATGTTATCTTATACATTTCTTAAAAATATTTTAGTCGCTTCTTCATTAAAATTGACGTCAGAAAATGTTTCGTATAGTTTGCGCTAGCATTAACAAAATACTGTTCTATATGTATAGCAAGTCTTCTTGGTTTTAAAAATTAACGTTAGGGATGATTTTCAAACAATCAATTTCGTCGGTAAGAATCTTTCTTGATAATATGAGAGTCACATTTTGCATTCATAGTGCTCCTTCGATTTTGTTATAAACAACTGTTTTTATTCACTGAAAGAGTCCTGATTGGCTAACATTATGCCTAATTTTCGGACTGCCTGACCGATTTACTTATTGACTGCTTTATTGATTAACTTTAAGCATTCTGTTCCTCATGACAATACAGCATACTTTCCTTTTTATATACTGTGTATGTCCCTTAAAAACACAGAAAAATACAGTGTCAGTCGACCGACTAAATACAGATGTTCGGTCAGTTGTTTACCAATATCTTACAATGAGTTAAGAATGTGACTTGGATTTCTTTGTTTAATCTTTTTGTTGTTATATTTTACATGAAATCAGCTTTTTCCTATTCACACCATTTCAAGAGTTGCCAGTTGATATGTCTGTAATGGAAAAAATGTGCATAGTTAATTCAAATGATTTAATAACTTTTTAATAGTTTTACCTAACACGGAAGCACCAGGAAAAGAACCCGTACACTTTCCTAACAGACCTTGTTGTAACCATTCTTGTTTTTCTGCTCAGATTTTTATATGGCTTCTTGAACAAAAAATACAGTTATGATAAATGGGATAGCATTTTTCTCTCGGAATGACTGTGCGTTGTTCATTAAAGTACACTGCATGAAACTAATTTTAATGTATACGAATATAGCAATACTTGTGTAAAAGTATAACAATGCAAACAAAGAAGATACTTATGCTTCGTATAATTAAAATATAATATAAACAATTAGCCATGACAGTATTGTGATATTCTTTAGATTCGTTTGTAGGTTGTTATCTCGAATCCGTATACAAGTATTTATTGTTAAATGGTCTATGTCTTTAGCTAAAGTTACCACTAAATGAATAGTACAACAGTCTTTACTTAATTTAACTTGATGAGATATGTGTAATTTCTGTTTGCCTGTGTGAATTGGAGCAACAAAATGTATTGTGAAGTTACTTATTCTGATGATCCACAATCAAATTTAAAGACATATCAGTTTTACAAATGTAGTTACTTCTCAATGGAATATTCATTTGGTGTACGTCTTCATGCTTTGATGATATATTGTCTTTCCTTTCCCGATAACCGCAGTATTTAAAGCATTTATGTTTAAAACTTGGTTTTCATACCTATGCACAGATAACCCCAACGTCTTCACTATGACTGCAGTTTTCTACGCCCCAAGGCTGGTGCTTACAATACAACAGGTTTTCTTCTGAACCCTTGCAATCTACGTCATCAAGAAAGACTGACCCAGAACCAGAACTAACGCTTGTATCATATCTTGCGTTCGTGCTAAAAGAAACAAAATTATAAATACTTTTAATTTTATTTATTATGTACGCCCTTTAAAAGTCAGAACTTACATAAACAAGAGCTGTCCCTCATAAGTGACGAATGCCCCCGAAAGAGATGTCTCATAGTCTTCGTCCTCCATGTGCTCAACAATTTTGCCATTTAATTTTAAAATACTTCCATGCATGACAGAGTTACCATGCCTACAGTTTTCAATAACCTTTAAGCTCTAAGTGTGACCTTGACCTTTGAGGTAGGAACGTGGGTCTTTCACATGACACGTCGTCTTGATGTGCTTAACATTTGTGCCAAGTTATTAAAAAAAAAAAAAAAAAAAAAAAAAAAAAAAAAAAAAAAAAAATACCCCCCCCCCCCCCCCCAATTTCCCCCCCCCCCCCCCCCCCCCCCCCCCCCTTAAAATCAAGCAATACATGATAATGTTACAGTGCGGACAGGAACGTGTGCATATATATAGGATTCTATTACTTCCGAACGAGGGTGATATTATGTCTAGCCAGGTAATATATCCTCCTATGTCACGTCAAATAAAAAAAATCTAAATTGAATACCCTCCTCTTTCTTTAATTTTAAAGGATTCGGTTCATTTTTAATTCAGTAGGTAGACCTTCCTTCAAATGTCCTAAAGATACCTTAACTTCACCATGCGACATCACTAAATAACGTCACAAATCATAACGTACTTATACATTGACATACTGTACGCGAACACTCTCATGTTTTACGTGGGGTACAATGGCGGGATATGTCTAGTGTATATTACTGGCTTGGCCGATGATATCAATTTCTATTTACGGATCATTGGTCAATCAGACGGTTAGAAAGTTCTATGTACTCTGTATAAACTAAACTTGTCTACTCTTGTTATTTAAGTTCCGAACGGAGACAATTGTGTGTTATCATTATTACTGTTTTAATTGACCTACTTCGAACTACAAAGATCTTTACTGACAGCTATGTTTTCATTACCATGCTTGTTTCATAACTTATTCCAAAAGTATCTTGATTTAACTATGTACTTTTAAAGATTTAGTTCCATTTCTTTTACATAGCTTGTTTATTTACATCGTCGGACACCTACGGTTGTTGACTCCGCTACGCTCCATACATCACTATGGAGCGTAATGGAGTCAACAACCGTGGGTGTCCGACGATGATTTATTTCATAATTTACTCAATACGTTGTGCACTTTGTGGAATATCTATTATAATAAGTTTATGCTGTGTTTTCTTGCCATATTTGCCTCATGTGTCTATGAATTTTTGGTTTGAAATAGCTAAATCCTGAAAATCTTGAAAATCAATACGGCGTTTTAATGCAGTATTTCGGTGCTAAACGGTAGCAATACAATAAATGGATATTTTCAGAAAAACTCATATACTAACTGAGGATATCCTAGCATTCTGCAAACAACCTTTGCATCATCGTTGTCGAAATGGTCATCACAGACGGTACCCCAATGACTTCCATCAATAGAAACTTCAACACGGCCGCGATGGGAAGTACTTCCTCCAACAAGACGAACTCTCAATGCTAAAAAATATTACATTCATGACAAATTATCACATATTATGCTAATTCATAATCACTTATTCCTTTACCTCGGAACTTAAAAGCTTATGCAAGTATTTGAAAAAGTTCTTCGTCATTTAGAAATCAAGAAAATTACGATCTATTGAAAATTTAAGTTTAAAGTTTGAGTATGAACGACATTTCCAAAATGCTACTCAAATACTATAGCTATCTGTATTTCCATTGTAATGGGAAACGTTGAAAATATAATATCGTTTTGTAAGCTATAATTTGTTACATATTTTAAATTGTCAATATTTTTTTCTTATTCATGAAATAAGTGGTCGCTTGTGATTTCTTAACAATGATAAGTAGTACTATACAACTGTAAAAAGATGAACATTGTTCTAAAGTCGATCAGTCTTCCATCTGTGAATATACTATTAAGTAACAGCTTACATGGAAAACAGGATACTCCAACATCTTCACCATGGCCGCAGTTGTTTGAGTTCCAAGGTCTGTGACTACAGTCGTATATACTCGCCTCTGAACCAGTACAAGTGACATCATCTAGAGCAATCGATCCTGACCCTGTTCCAAAGTGTGCATTTGACAGCGCATGTGCATACTCCCTGGGTAGGAAAATAGTCAAAGATTTCAGATTGGGTAATGCTTACTTGTTTCTTCACATAATCCGAAAGTTTTAGAATATGAATTATGTTTATAATGTTCTTATTGTAATAACATACAACACATGTGGAATCAAATTTGACAAAAGCTGTTGCAATAACTGTTTCTAAGAAAGCTACATATATTCAGTATAATTAAAAATGTTTCGCCAGTTTTTCGTTAAATTTGATGTGCGCTATCTAATTTTCGGCGTTGGTTTATCCAATTATTTATTATAACTGGAGACCTTTGGAATTGTTATGAAAAGAGGCTAGTCGGAAATTTAATTGGCCAGAAAAATAATACTACTTGCGGCTTTTTTCGTTGAATGCAATAAATTGCAAATTATTCTACGACAAAGTACTTTTCATGAAATGTTTCATACAATTTACCAGTCAAATATTATCGCGCATTTAGTGGCTCGAAATCCAACTTAGTCATAACGACAGTTTCAACGCCGCCATGTGTGAATTGTCATTTGATGTTTCAATTGCATAGTATATCTCAATGTAATCCAATTTATGTAATGTTTACCAAGTAGTAAAGTGTTAAAAACAATACTTTGTACATTTGCCACACAAAAGCTTACTTGCAGAAGGGTGGGTATGGCAGGGTTAATTTATTCTAAATTAAATACTATTTATAAAAACAAAACCAAAGCTGTTCATACGTTTTATTATCATTTTGTTAAAATCTTCCATATCATTTTCACATGCTCAAATTAATTAAATCCATCAATTTTAAAAAAAAATAAAAAAAATTTAAAAAAAAAATTTTTAAAACTACCCCCCCCCCCCCCCCCCTTAACTTCCTTGTAAAATTAAAAAAAAAAAAAAAAGTTTAACTACAGCTACTAAAATATATCAAGAAGTCCATCAAACTTGTATTCGAGACATAGAAATACATATGCACAGCCATATCCTGATCCTGACTCGCAGTTCTTGGGAAAATTTTTCTTCCCCCCCCCCTTTAATATATATACTGAAATGCACAGATGCAATGGGACTTGCAATGGGACTTGCAGTTCTTGGTAACACTTTCTTATATTCCATCAGTTGGCTAAATATTCATTATACAATAATATAATTGTCATTTATATTATGAATAAGTACACATATATATGAATATTACTATAACTTACAAAGGAAAATTTAGCATCCGGCAGACAACTTTAGCAGAGTTGTCAGAAAAGCTATCATCACACACTGTCCCCCATACGCCGTTATGAAAAACTTCTAACCTTCCTTCGTACTGGGATTTGCCATTGGCCAGACGTACTGACGCTGTAATAAAAGCATATCAGTATGGACAAGCGGGTCATAATGGCTTATATTGCTCACCTGAGTTACCATTGCTCCGAAGAGCAAAAAGTAGATCAAAAGGTCAGAGCAAGGTGTTTCTAAGATTTTATACATGGTGTTTTATAAAATAACCTAGTGACATAGTTTTTGGCTTGAGATGACCTTGATTCGAAATCAATATAGACTTCAAGATAGTCATTCTGACCAAATTTTAAGAAGATCCAGTGAAAATGGTGTACCCTCTATTACATTTATAAAGGTTTTCCTAGCATTCAACCTAATGACCTTGCTATTGACATGATATGACTCGACCTAGATTTTATAACGATAATCATTCAAAAACTCAAATAAAATTGCACCCCTTAAAAAAAAAAAAAATTTTTTTTTTTTATTTTTCCCTTTTTTTTTTTCGATATGACCGTATTCGAACTCAATTTTGACTTCATCAAGACACTCATTCTGACAAAGTTTACGAAGATCCAATGCAAAATGCAGCTATTACATACACAATGTTTACCTATACTTGTACCTGGTGACATGGCTCATATGGTAGATTATTCTAATCAAGTTTCATGAAGATCTAGTTAATAATGTAGCCTCTATTGCATCAGACAGACATGCAATAGACGACGGACATCAAGCGATAAGAATAGCTCACAAAGTATTTCTATTCAGGTACTTTTACATCAATCTGCACGTATTTACCAAAAACTGAATTCTAATGAATTATTTAGCTGAGGGATTACAGATAAGTTATGGTTAATGTTTTTAAGGGAAATTGTGATTCAGTTATTGTGGGATTACACGCTACAATTGTTAAGACAAGCTTGGTGCAGAAGCAAAGAAAAAACAGTCGAACAACTTTCATGAATCATTAAAAGGTGAATAACGCACTGCTATAAGCAAAATTATTATGCTTACAGCATAATCTGTAATACAAAATAAAATAAAAAATGTTTACTTATTTTGCGATGCGTTTTTTCTTTAGATTATAGAGTTGCATCGAGTTTTATAACGACACACAGTCCTTTTTTTATTAAACCTCAAAAGACAAATCAATGCAGACGACTTGATTATATTCAAATGTTGTATCACCAATAGCTTAAGCGTATGTTTTGCAAGTACAGTTAAAGGCTTATACATGTGTTTTCAAAAGCCTTGAATGCTATCTGGGTAAGAACGTTTTTGCCCAGAATTGAGACAATTAAGTTGTATTTTGGCATACATAGTCAGCGGTTTCTGTAATGTTAGAAATAAGTTCCCGACTGTAACATAGATAAATAATATAAAGACAAAGCATTAATTACCCGTATTGTACTAAACTTAAAGAGGTATGTTAAATTTGAATTGCTATTTGTAAATTAAAAAGTTTCAATAGTTAAACGATGGCTATGATATAGAGGACATTTAGCATGCAAATATTATATTCTGATGGTTCTTATGTAATCTTCTATGTATTTGGTGTGTGTTCAAATTTAACAAAAGAATTATACAAATGTATTAGATTAATTGACATACTCTATTATCTTCTTACACATACATGTATATATCACTTATTGGTCAACAGTATGTTTTGACAGGTGGCGACTGGTCAGTTGATACTTACTTGGACATGTTAAAGTGTTACATAAAGATTGATCTTTATTGTTTCCGATGCAAAATTGCGTTGAGCTGGAACATGTTCTTGATCTTGATTTAAGGCCAATGCCGCAAGTCACGGAGCATGTTGACCACCCTGACCATGACGCCCATGACGCCAAGTGACCACTAGATATTTGTCCTGTAATGTAATATAGAATTACACAATGAAATACACAGTGTATGAGAAGTGAGAAATATGTAAAAACAGACGAATCAAAGCTAGTCAAAATGTTCAACATAATCTTATTGATGCTATCTTTTAATTTATCGATCGTAGATCACTTACCGGTCACTTACCCTACGAGAAATACTTTTCTTTGCTACTGTAGTTTATATTGAAGTTACTTATGCAAATTCCGATAAACATGTATAGGCATATAAAACGGCAATTATTCTACGTTCTAGCCTGTCGCTGTATTTCAATTTCGTGTGCTTTTCGGACAGCAGTCACATATTTCTTACTAATTTATTTTATGAATATTTTAAGGGGCTTATAAATTTGAATAAAATGTCAAACTGGATATGTTTTGTTTTTAACCTATACTACCTTATATTTGAAAAACTGACCTGCAGTGCATGACACACTCGCATCTTCACCGTGTCCGCAGTTGTTGGTGCCCCAAACATTATGCGTGCAATTGAAAATAGAAGATTCAGAGCCAGTACATCGTACATCATCCAAATGAATTGGCCCAGTTCCTTGGCCGAAATGTGCACTTGAATAGGCACGTGCGTTGAACCTGGAATTTTACGTTGGAATACTGTCGATAATATGTGTCTTACAGCGGACGCTCTTGCTCCTTGTCTGTTTAATTCACAAAGAAAAATTATCTTGATAAAAAGAGACTTTCTTGTACCAAATAAACTGCACAAACGGCTACACAACAATACAAATTACAAAGAGGCATAGTACCATGGAAGCTGAAGGCCTAGGAATACTGACGGTAAACACCGCTCCCTTTGCAAAAAAGCTTAAAACCTCATTATATGACATGAAGTTTGTCGATACAATATTTTGGTTACTTAATGCAAGTTAAATTGATGTTCATAATTTACAGTTACAGGAGTTTGCGAAAATATCTTAGTCCTTTTAAATCGACCAAGAAATGCTAAGTGTTCAGGAAAGTGCATTTTGTGCCTAGGTAAAGCTGAAGTCTAGACTCTAGAATCTAAAATTGTTATTAAAACTTATTTTAACTGCTTTAAACTTAATAAACAAGAGCTGTCTCATGACAGAACGCTTGACTATTCGAGGGGTTGTTTTTTTTTTCGTTTTTTTTTAAATTTTTTTTTGGGATGGGGGCTGGATGCGTATATTGTGGAAAGTGTGTAAGAATCAAGGTCAAACTTATAAAATAAAAATTCGAGAAAAGAAAAAACAAATTGGGGTGGGGGTCAGTAGAATTGGGGATATTTTTGGGGAAGATCGGCATTTTTTTCGGTATAGGTAAGAGGTAGCGGTCGGTGGGAGTGGGGTCTTCCTTTTAACAGTATGATGTGAAAGTTTGATGAAGAAAATTGTGAAAAGCGGCATATTTTTGTCAAATGTGACCTTGATCCAAATATTTTGGCAGCATCACAACCTTGTTGTCCTCAGCAAAAAAATATCAAAGTTTGGTGAAGAAATATTGAGAAATGGCAAAGTCAAAGCTAAAGTAAAGTTTTTGTGTCAACATTTAAGTACAAAACGGTGCAAATATGGTTTACGGAGTTATGTGACATGCTGAAGCTGTCTATATTGCCATTAGAAACAAGTATGCCTATTTGAGCTAAATATGTTTGATGTTATAGAAGTATTTAACATTTATAAAAAAAACTTTAACAAACTCAGACCCCGCACAGGCATAGAAGCCGACGCCGGGGCGAGTGTAACAGCCTCCTTATTCATCGAACAGTCGAGCTAAAAATTGAAACATATTTTTATTTTATGAAAATTACCAAGGAGGAGCATTTAGCATGCGACAAACAACTTGTGCATCGGTAGTAGTAAAACTGTCATCACAAACAGTTCCCCACACACCATTATGATAAACTTCAAGACGCCCTTCAAATCCAGAGCTTCCACCAACCAGCCGAACATTATAATTTAAACTTGCAGAACCTGAAACTTGGAAATGATGTGATAATATGATATGAATCAACATCTAAGGAAATAAGAAATATTAAGTTGGCCGGCAATTGAGATTCAAACTTTTGATTTCTTTTGTATTTCAAAATGCTGACACGTGCTTTTAAAATGAGTTTTTAAACGTGTTTCTATTTCAATTACGATAACAGATTTTCGACCTTTCCTATTTCCCCTCTGATTCTTGATTGGAAGTCTAGTTTATACCTGATAATGTGTTTTGGTCACAAGTATCTGGAGAGATATCTTTGACATTTGTTGAGCACTGTTGCAAAGCTATGCATTTGAGAAGGTGGACAGAACGAATCTATATTGAAAACTGACTACAGAGAATACAGACAGGAGAGAAAATATCATCTATTAATACTTTGACAGTTTTCATCCATTGAAAATAGTCGAAAAGCAAAAACGTCATTATGTATGCTTGCGTAGGCGTTCGCAAATGGGACTGCTTATCTCCTGTTCTTTACGCATCATGATTAACTATTTAGTAATTGAAAATTGTTATAGTGTTGATTAGAACAGGTTGAACCTTTTATTTATGCACATTTGGAAAGTTTCAGATACCGTATATTTATACAAATTAAAGTAAGTACATTTTATAACATTTACGAAAATATACTAAACGAAACTTCGAACGCACCACCATATTATCGACCCTTTTAATATATGACAGCTTATTTTGAGCTATCGGTGCACGAAAGCTATCATGTGATGCTTTTATAAGACAGTGTGTAGAAAATTCCATTACCTGAAATTCAAAATGATCGAGCGATTCAAATCTAATGTGGTAAGAAATATTGGAAGGGTTGATAATTAGATAAAGAATGGAAAAGGCACGTAGCGCGTTAATAGTTTCGTTTAGTATATAAAATTCTGAGCTTATTATTAAAGCCGTTTCGACCGTATTTCAGTCATTTGCACTGGCATGCACTTTACCCAGCCAGAAAAACAAGTACTGGACTCCTGTCCTCTGTAATGTGTATTTGTTGTTTTCTTTCAATGTACTAATTCTCAGATTTAGATTCTTCGTTCAAATCATGATCAGGAAATGCTTCTCATTATCTCGCACTCCTACATTTGAAGCACACTTTATGACATTTTTCTAAATATATCAGTGTCGAAACCTTTTGTTATATTTAAATAATATAACAACTACCTGGGCAGGGACTTGTGTTACACAGCCTGTTCTCTTCGTCATTACCAACACAGTCATGACCAAATTCAGATGGCACCGGATTATTGCACTGTCTTCTTCTCTTCGAGATGCCACCAAGACAAGAGGCATTACACGTGGTCCAGGCAGACCAAGTCGACCATCTACCGTCTGAATTTAGATAATTGTTTCTAATAAAATTGTACTTTATAACTTTTAAAACCCTCGTTACTTTCAATTGAAATCAACGTACATTTTCAGAAATTTCAATTTCAATAACAATATCTTTTCTCTAATGATTGTACAAAAAAGAATAGTTGAAACACATGGTGCCTACATAATGAGATTTACCATTTTTACACGGATACTTTTTAAAATCATTATAACATTGTAAAATTCATAAATGGCACAGAATGCTTATTAAAAAATGTAAAGAATACCCGAATACCCATTTGATTGGGATTGTCGATATTTTAAGAATATGTTTAGGATTATCTACTCTTCATTATCACAAATATAATTTTTTACACTAAATACGACATCAAATAGGATATAGGATAGGTTGCACGATTAGAACGAATTACTGTGCCCCAAGACAGGAGTGACTTGAATAATCAGAGAAAGACAGAATACAATAAAGAGAGGTTCAAAGGTTTGGAACAAGAATCTCAAGTCTCTAACTAGTGTCAAATTTCAACTTTTTAATTCCAAAGTACCTGACCTTTTTTTAATTAAGTGGTCCAACGTTACATGTTGTTTTAATTTATTTTTGTTTTGTATGCGTATTTTCACAGTCAGACTGTGAGTCTATTATTTCAACTCGATATCATTAACATAAAAACTGATTATGTCAATGAAATGATCAGTTCTGCCTTCGTAAAACAATACTAGTTTGAGTCCAAAGAGGTTCCATGTTTAATGAGTCAATTGTGCGCTACAACTTCGATAAGAATTTTTATTTTGCATCCTTCAAGGCATGTTCGTAAATATTTTCGCTGAAAATAAATACAAATGTTCTACTACACAACGTTTTAATATGATGTATGAATCACTGTTTATAATAAAAGGCTTCATACCGGCACATGCTCCGAGAAAGCAGGCACGATCATCTCTTGAATCCCCAGGACATTGTATACCACCAGGTCCAGGATTAGGGCTATCACACCGTCTATCTCTTCTCTCTAAACCAAGTCCACAAGTTGCACTGCAACTTCCCCATGAAGTCCAGTGCGTCCAACCGCCATGAACTATGATTACAAAACTACGATCAGATCTGTTTTTAAAGGGCACTTTCAAAAATGTGTATTGACAGATTAAAATGCAAAAACTAAAATGTAATATTTGGTAAATCTTGTTATAAACTTTACAAATTAATTCATTATTATTGGTGTTCCAAAAGAATACTAAAAACTTTGTAATAATATTTATAATCAAAAAGATAATCCAGCATATAAGTAATTTTATAGAATAGAACATACTCAAGATATCCATTAAAACACATAGTATCAAAAAACAAAAAAGTTTCAAATACCTAGCGTTCACAGACATTAAGTGGCACACGAACATTTTTCCTACCGAAAATAAACTAGTAGGTACTCAATGAACAGTCAGCTCATACCCCGGATTTAACGAGTTGAATTCTTCAGCTTAAGACGGTGAGCGATGAAAAAATCTTCGAAGGAGAGCGATAGGTGACCCCTCCAGCACTACCCAACAAAAACGTAGTTACTGCATTTTACTCGTACTAGAAATTTCAGTTTTATTACATCCCATTTACTTCACAATCACGGGAAAATAACAGTTATATAGCATGAACATCAGATGACTGATCTACAGAATGGCGTTTCTTGGTGATATCATATAAGGCTAATGTTTTCAAAACGTTACGTATAACCTTTTTGATCAACGTTTTTGTATATTGTTGTGTATAAATTATTGCTTACTTGGACAGGCCCGGAGCACACACTGCGCAGTGTCAGTAGAAGAGCCCTGGCATGGCAGTCCACCATCCTTTGGGGCAGGATTATTGCATCTACGTTGTCTAGCTTTAAACCCAGTAGCACAAGTTACGTCACACTGCGACCAGCTACCCCAGGATGACCACTTCCCATCAGCTTGTAGCATAGAAAACATGTTGATAAGGTTATTTTGAGAGATAAAAATAATTTCAAATAGAATAATTAGTGTTTGTTTTTAATTTATTAAGTATAAATAAGCTCACCCTCGACTTATTATATTATCTTACACACAACACATCAGAACTCTAATTACAGAATACGGCCTAGGCGATACCCAAATTCAAGAACCGTGCTATGAACAACTAATCAATATTGAAATGCCTGAGATCAATTTAGATCTAGTAGGAAAAATTAACAAATCTGAAAACGCTGAAAGAAACAAAATGATTGCAAATCTAAACATTATTCGACACTTTAGAGACTTTACCCAAATTTATACAGATGGAAGTAAGGACCCGTCAAAACAAATAGCAGGGGCGGGCATAGTAGTTATAGGAGAAGACGGAACAATCTTACACAACAAGAGTTTAAAGCTTCAACATCAAGTTTCAATTTTACATGCGAATTAGCAGCAATAGATTATGCGATAACTTACTGTAAAGAAAATCATATTACAAAATCAGTCATTATTAGTGATAGTCTTAGTTCCTTTAATGGCAATAAAATCAGGACAATCTCACAGACAAGAAATGATCTTTAATATAAAAACAATCACAGATATAAACATAGAGGGGACGAAATTCAGTTAATGTGGGTACCAAGTCATGTGGGCATAAACGGAAATGAATTAGCAGACGACAAAGCAAAATACGGCGCACTTCCGGTACAGAAATTCATATTAAGCTCAGCGTACCGGAAGTCTAAGCATCATAAAAGATAAAGTAAAACAAAAATATCTACGCAATGGGAAACTTACTGCTCAACACATAACATAGAAATTAATATTAAACCGCCTAGCAAATTACAAACGTACCATCATGATAGAAAAATAGACACAATGTATACTAGACTTAAACTAAAAGGTAGCTATCTTAAAGGGGACCGATACATAGAAGAAAAAAACTGCCAACACTGTAACGAAATGAAATTTTGGCCATCTAATGTTTCACTGCCCATTATATTCGGAAGAAAGGAAAATATTTGAAACAAAACTTTTTGAAATTAGAACTAATAACTATTACGGAAAAAACTCTGTTAGATCCACAAAAGAAATAGCACAAGATATTCGCCTGGCCGTATTCGAATTTATCAAAAATATAGGATACAATGAAAAATATAGATTAGGACCGATTGCTCGGCAAAACACCAGAACAAACATACACACTACTGAAAACACAAACGTCATAGGTGACTTTTACGGAGTGTTAATGCCGCCCGGCAATCACTCGAACCCACACACCCACACGGTCGTACCAAAAGACCAGGGTGAAGTATGATGTAGTACACGGACTGCGCAAGTGTAGATCGACTAAAAACCGTATCTTACCCTTTTATTTGGGACTCCCACCTTAACGAAATAATGCGTAACTCGCAATGGGGAAAACGGTACTTGGACTCTGCAGGAGCATGGTGCGCGGAATGCAGGGCTGCTAGCCCTGAGCTCTATGACCCTATATACAGAACACAGCACACCAACTCACACAACTCTATATTTGATAAAAGTACATAGGGGTGAATGGCAAGTCTATTATAGATTGTAGATATGTTATTTCGTAGATTAGATTAGAATAGGCAAGCCAGTATCGCTTTTAGTGACATAAAACAAATATTTCCACACTAAGAAACCCCTAACACCTCTCTGTAAACCAGGGGGGCCCTGGTAATTTACCTTAAAGTAGTTTAGTATACTTTATTATACATGTATATATGTTTAACAAGAATGAGCTTCCGGTACAGAAAGGTCAAGGACATCAAACCCCCACCTCAGGTGAATCTTTGAGACAAAACACATATCTAAAACACTGAATTCATATACCTCCGGAAAACATGAAATTTTTATAACAAAAACTTTAGAACTAGATAAGGCCGCTACCCAACACCCAGCCATAACTATAAAGCACGATTTAGTAAAGATTTGAAATGAAAATAGAAAAGATTGAAAACATTAGACAATTTTATTACAGATAATTTATTCCGCGATTTTCCAAAATTTTTTTGGCAGCAAAAGACAATTTATAAAGGATACAAAAATTGACAGTTTATATTTCGACCAAATTATATTTAGAATAACAAGGACCAAAGATATAAACAAAAAAACGTAGGAAAAAAGCTTTATTTAAACAAAATCGACAAAAATTCCTTTTTTCCCCCTCTATCTAAATATATAAAAAACACTGTATAGAATAATTACTACAAATACCCCTACCACGTGACAAACCCCGGTATAAAGCCGACATCTTGACATGTGACGGAAGCTCAGTAGATTAGATAGTTATTAGTCTTTTATAGAAATATGTGAAATTAACAAATTTTCTACTTTTCAGCGGTTCTAGTGTCTGAGTAAGAAATTTGATACCTACATAGGAAAAAATAGTGTCTTGTGGCGACATACCATTATAACCCACGCATATACAAACCCTGGGTGATTACAAAAACAAACATACAACTAATAAATGTCCAAAATAATCACCAGGACAATGACTGGAAAAACGTAGAAAATAGAAATAATCACAATTAATGACTGCTTAAACAAGAAAATGCATACTTAATGCCCATCAAAAAGGTCATAACTAACCAAAAACGGTGATTGATCCTATAACTAGATACCCCAGACATTGCAGAAAATGCATAAAACACTACTTATTTCCTAAATGGAAGCAGTAATCTACTGTCAAAAAATAGCCGGATCCAAAAAGCCAAACGCGCACCTGTTATAACTCCATCCGGTTCGTGCGCACTAAAAGTCCGCAGTAGGTCACCCAAAACCAACAAGTAGGTCAGGTCAAGTAGTACGAACAGCAATGTTAATCTTGAAAAGCATATCTAACTTTCGCCTCCCAATTATATTTTCGAACCAATAAAGATGTGTAATATAAGATCAAAACTACATTAAGAACAATCTTACTCAGGCACGAAAAACCCAATCACTCACAACAAAGAAGATGTGAAAAGTACTGGTTAGTCAACCAGGATCGGAATAGTAGTTCACCAGCATCGCCTCCGAGGACCGAAACCCCCGATCATACAAATCATGATCTACACTTACTTCTTTTATTATTTATAAGTAAAAAATAAAACAGATTAACAGATTAAAATTAAAATTTCCTTCTGAAACAATTAAAAAGAATTTCCCCCCAAAATTCCACAAAATTTTAATAAAATTCCTATCTTTACGAACTCATGATCTACAGCAACATTCATATATTTAAAGACAAATTTTGGCTTTTATCTAATTTATGATACAAATGATTCAAATAATTACATTAATGACTGTGCTTTTCAACAGTAGTAGACCGAACTGGCTGCCATTAGCACCCTGCTGATTGGTTAATCTTTTTGTCTCTCTTGCCTCCCGATTTTTGCTTCTAGCTCCGGTAGTAAACAACCAACTAGTACAAGTCTCTTTTATAATTTTCTATTGTACACCATTATAATTAAAGAAGAAAAGTAAAGTAACAAGTAACAAGCCTGGGCCGGTTGCTGGCTTATTCGGGTTTTAAGGGGTTTTTATATTTTCAAAATTTCAGAGTAGAAACATAAGTCAAACTTTCATGCATACTTTTTTAACTTGTTCAAATAAGTAAAACCATCTTTTCGGACAACATTTTATTCTATCATTCAGGACAATTAAATTTTTTATCATCACAAAAAGCTAAGCAAAATAAAAATAGGACAACACTTTATTAAAGGGGATTTTTACTTTACAAAACAAACACATATAACATCTAGTATCAAATTTTATTTTTAAAACTGTTAGGCTACCACGATCGACATACAAACTAGGTCAATCACACTTAGATCTCATTGGTCGCCGTGATTGGCCTACTATTTGGCAACCAATCAAATACAACCTTTACCTATACTGGCTGGAAATTGCAGTCGGTAAATTTCTCCCTATTTTCTGGCTTCAAAATTTTATTTTTAGGCATGACGGGAGACTGCCGGGGTCTCATCCAAATATCAAGCTAACATAAGTGCTCTTTTGGACGGACCTTGATAAAATTCTCATCAAATCAAATCAAATCAAATTATTATATTATTAAGAATAAAATAGTACTAGGAATACTAATACTATTGAAAGTTAAGTATAATTTAAATATCTGCATTATCATGTGACAATATCAATAGGTACATCAGTTTGACCTATAATCGAAACACTACACGAATTAATGCATCGTAAGGTATGGATTTGCCCATTGTACCGGTATTGTGTGCATGGTGCTCTTCTAGAATTTTGGTGCACACTGATGTCACTTTTTCGGTTAGGCCCATAAGCGCATCACCAAGAATAATGGCACATTGTCAATCATAAATATCATCCGAGCGCTTGCCGATATCTATCAAAGCTTTAATCATAAAGTTATTTTTAGAACTTGGCAATAAATATATAAAAATAGCTGAATTAACATACAATTCTGACAGAGTGTCAGCCTCTTTTGTACCGTATAAGCTGTTCAGGTATTTTGTTATAATAAATGTACATAAAAATACTGCTTTCAATCAATGTAAGAACTAACCCAATCCGTACAAAAAAGAGGATAGGTATGCAGTCGCGTGCATGATTCTGTGATAGTGTAAATATAGGACTTTTCCCTATTTAAGTGCTGGAATTGTTCAATAAAAACAATTTGATTAAAATAGCTGTACAGATACAAGGTTGAACTTTTTTAAAAGTCTTTTTGCTGAAAAACATGAGCCAAAATGTATCACCGTTGCTATTATGACCAAGTCTGTCCGTCCGTCTGTCTTTATGTTTGGCTGGAGGATAATGATCATGTTACAGTATATGTTCAGCTTTTATCTTCATGTAATATAAGAATGAATTATTGTATCTCAGCATCAATTTTTATCACGTGATCAATTCTTATCAGCACTGATCAAACAGAAAAAAATCTGCAAACAAGGTTCAAAAATGGTTTTTGATAATAAACACGTTTTGGTTATCAAGTGAACTAATAGGGTCTTTATGACTCTCTTGATATGTTCATAACAAATTAGGTGATTTTTAAGCAGCCAAATTGTACCATAAATAATTACGTTCTTCTGCATAACTTACTGTAGTGTATTTATAATACAAACATAGAAAGGTCCGACCTACATAAAATTGTTAGTTACTGACTTATGTAAACATATTGCAATGAATTATTTCATACTCACTTATATTACAGAGTCCGCAGAAATCTCGACATACAAGTTTTGCATGATGTATGTCACCACAAATATTGAAAATGCTGCTTGTGTGTGCGCAGTCGAAAGTCGGGTCATCTTCACATTTTCCTGCCGCTCCAACAGCTACAGAATGATGTAACATTACAAAGGAATGATCATGCATACAGACATTGTGTTCTCATCCTCTTGGAAATATGCTCAAAAATTACATTCTGGTTAAGATTTGTTCTATACTGACAACATTAGAAATCTTGCTGCACGCAGTACCAGTCTAAAATGTATGCATTAAAGGCCCAACACATGTAGTACCCTGCTGATAGGTATAATTTTTCATGACGTATTTTCATGCTGCATCTTATGATTGGCTGAAATATGTTATATAATTAAGACTTTTGCAAGAATGAAGTGCCACTGCAGAGGTATACGCATTAATTTTTTACTGTTCTCAGCAAAACAGCAAAAAGGCCGTCCAGGTATTTTAGGTTTCTATATATCTTTGTTAATTATTTCCAACGGTCGCTAGAAATTTGAGAAAACCTTGCTTGCCAATCAACAAGTTTTTATAACATATTTTAAGGAATGTGTTGACTTTTGAAAAAAATGAAGCGTCTTTTTCTTTGATATTGTATCTTTAATATGCTTTAATAAAAGCAATGGCGAAAGAACGATGTCATATTCAGAGTATTTTTATCATTATAATGTTAGATTAAAGTTTTGCACAGCACAGTCAGACAAAATACGGATGCAAATAGCAAAGCAGCTGTAGGATAATGCAAGAGAGTAGGATATTTTTGTTATGGCATTAGCATGTTCCAACAGAAAGAAAATATATACAAGAATCAAGTGACAAAATCGAAAGATCCGAACGTAAACAACACAAGCTAAGGCACAATTGTTGATTCTAGAAATAGTCTGAATGAAATATTTGCTGTTATGCTGCTATACACTTAATTTATTTGACATGTATTGTAGTTTTCGTGGAATGCTAGTTACAGGTAATAAAACAATGGAGATGCATCTGAAAAAAGGGATGTGGTACAGGCATTTTGTTAGTTTGGCAATTTTTAATTTAGCCTTTTCTTTCCTAATTAACGGCGGGACTATCTTAAAATGTTATTCCATTTTTGCCTGGTTGGTCGAAGTAGTTGGTTCACTTCTTTTTTTATTTACATGGTCAAAAAATGTACTGTAAAATTATATATCTTTGTATCTTGTACAGTTTTTGTTTCAGAAAGTAGCATGTATTGTTGCTTCTGCTTTAAAACCTTTCATGCAAACATATAGCTTATACCAGTCGCTGTAGGAATGTACGCATTATCTTATGATAGTAAAGGCATTGTGATCTCGTGCCAGAGCATGGTAGTGTCACAAGAACATTTTACTATTGCCGTTGTTAATCACTTATGTATAAAGCAATCTAGATCTGGGGTTCGGGAGATCATGCTGCTCCATGATCAAGCCCCCTATGCACAGTTTAGCGGTATTGCAGACTTACTCGGCAGAGCAGCATATTTACGTTTTGTAACATCCAGCCTACCACCAAGACCTATCTCCCTATGACGTTTGGTTGAACCCATAAACCAAAACCCGCAGTGATGTTGGGAGTGCTCTATATCAGTGCATTAACAGTATACCTAAGCACTTCTAAAATACATTTTCTGAATGGATTTTCCGTCTTGAAAATTGTATGCAGTACAATAGGTAATGCTTTTATGGACTCCAGTAGGTAATTTTTTACAGGGAGACCTCTCTGAAAAACGCGCCACTGTCAAACCAAAATATATGTGATTGTTGTAAACTGAAGAAAGAAGCTATTATTATAATATAGTTATAACAAATGTTATTTTATCACTTGTTATTTAATTGACCTACAACAAAGAGAAACTGTGCTATATTTTCATTTACTAACGAAAGGTACACTGAAACGTCAATAAAAACATATTTATATAAAGAACAAATGCCATAAGTAATAACTAAAGAGAAAAATAATGAAATGTCAGTAATACTATCCTGGAGCATCATTGTGATTTTTTTACATACGTTTCATTTTCCCAAATGATCCATGAATAAGAATGATAAAACAACTGACTAGTTGACTAAATGTTTTGAAAACTGCAAACGGAGCCAACGATTTAATTTTATGGATTTCGTTTTCCTCAGGCTGTTTCCTTTCTATGCAAAGACTTGATTATCTTTGTTTTATTTCATTTGAGACTTGTATCAATTTATAAAATTTAAATTAATTAGAATCTGAACAAATCCAAACACTTATATTCGGGAAAAATGTTTATCAACACAATGCTGCCTGTCTGTTCACATGCAGACAGTTATCACTGCGTTAATTGGTATTTCACCCAAGCCGAAATGTACTTCCGATCAAATTTATTCAGCTAAAAGTATAGTTGAAGACATTTGTTTTAAAGCAATGTCTATTGAAATACTGTACAACTAAATGTATTATAAGATTTCAAAACCTATGTTAAAGGTTCAATGTACTTTCTTCGAGTGTTTCAGTCCATCAATGATATACAACGTAATATTAATTTGAACCTCTCATATCCTGTTGCAAACGTTTTTATTATCGTGAAATGTTATGGAAAAGATAGGACGTTATATTCAAATATTCCATTTCAAGTTTTAGATCTGGCTAGTTCAGTTTTCTATACATATTATACAAGAACAAATACTGTTGATCATGATATATACTTGACAGGTTGTATGGTTTGAAGTTTTTTAAACAAAAAATGCGTACGGCGCGAAAACATCTTTTTTGTGAACTTTGTTTCCCTCAGGTCGTTTCCTTTCTAGCAAACACTTGATTATACATGTATTTTCTTTATTTCATTAGTGACATAATCAACTAAACATTTCTATTAGAATCTCAACAAGTTCAAACACTTTGTTTCGGGAAAAATATTAATCAACACTATGCTGACTATCTGTTCTCGGGGTGCTTGCAAACAATCATCACTGTGTTTTAATAAATATTTTATTTGAGCCTAAAAAGTTCTTTTATGATAACATTCTGATAAAGTTGCATCTTCTATAAGAATTGTTGAACACATTTGTTGTAAGCTTGCAAACAATCATCAGTGTGTTAATAAATATTTTATTTGAGCCTAAAACGTTCTTTTATGATAACATTCTGATAAAGTTACATCTTCTATAAGTATTGTTGAACACATTTGTTGTAAGCTTGCAAACAATCATCACTGTGTTAATAAATATTTTATATGAGCCTAAAAAGTTCTTTTATGATAACATTCTGATCAAGTTACATCTTCTATAAGTATTTTTGAACACATTTGTTATAAGCAATAATAATTGAACTGCTGTCTAACTAAATATATTATAAGATTTCAAAACCTATATTAAAGGTTCACTGTACTTTCTTCGAGATACAAATATAGGTCATATAGAAAGAAACGTGACTAAATTTGGATGAACTACGCAGGGATATCTAAAAACGGAGTATCTCGATGGTGTGGCCTGTTGAGTGTAGATTAGAACCGTGAAAATAGTGTCATGTGTATCAAATAGATTTCAGTCGAACAGTACAGGGAACTGTTAGAGAAGCTTTAATCCTGTAATAAAATGTAAAGAAATTTAATTTCAACTCTTTTTTTCAGTGTTGCTTTCATTTTATAGAATCAATGTACAGGTCCTTATGTATATATTATTGCAGTAGTTACATGTACGTGCTTTTTATGCAGTACTAAGAGTGACAAGATCTACAGGCAATCTGATGGATACTTTCTAATGTCGTTATCTTGAACTTTTTGATGGAGTTGTGTAGGCTTTTTTCTCTCTTTATCATCATTAAATGTTACATCTTGATCGCGTCCCAGGGCTTAAATCACAAGCAATATTATCGCCCGAAAAAACTGAAATGTCAAAATTTATTTAGATTTCAGTTTTTAACAGTATGATCTTTATCCAGTATTGCATTAAACAATTAAACGTGCACATAACTGGTGCGTGATTTGATGCTGTCTAAGTACTACACAATATTCTAGGACAGTGTATGGTCTCAGTAAACTTGTTCTACTCTCTTCAGAGGAATGTGTATACTTGAAAAATATACGCACGCCTGCTTTTCTGTGTTATATTCTGTGACATATTTTATCCCTACGTTTTTATCCCTATGGTTTAGCATATTTCCGTTAAACCGTACATTTTTGGTTAAAGTTGCATTTTGATTCCAATTCATTCATAAAAAATACTACAGTGAGATTATATCTGTTTAGCCTTGATCTGCAAATGCTGTACCTAGCTGATTGCCAAGAATTTGTCTAATGCAATGTTTTCAAATTGACAAAAATACTTAATAAGACACTTTTCAATTCATAGCAAACTACTACAGTAAGAATATATATATATAGAACAATAGAATCGTATCTACAAATTACGACTTAACGTTCTTTATTCAATATGATTTAAAAATCGAAAAGAGGTGCTAGATACAATCAAATTGTCTTAAATCATTTCATGTGATAAATAATTCTAAAACTGCATTTTATGTTGAATAACGCGTTTGTCGTCCTTGAAAATGTCGGAAAATATGCTGCTGTAAAGCTGCAAACTGTACAGCTAAAGTGGCATTATATAGGTAGAAATCGTTCTAGGATTATTCAAAATTATGCATAATCTTGTTTTAACATGAACAATGTAAACAAGTGTACATATTAAGTAACAAAATATTATGCCAAAGAAGTTTTACAAATTTTCAACAAACTACATGTAAAGCGCTGGAAGGAAAGATGATAATATATCAACTTGAACATTCATGAATACATTTGGAATGGAGTTTTGAGTTGCAACAATATTTCACATTTGAAATTGCCCTTTTTCAACTTCTACTATAAGGGTATGATCTCATTCGCTTTGCATAGAAAGAATGAGTCCCTTTTTAAAGTTATATCTGGTCTTAAAATAAAGTTAATGTCGTACTACATACAAACAGAATACGATTTATCATAACAAAAATTAGCGGACCTTCTTGTTGTCGAAAGATGGTCAAAAGCGTTGTGAGCTTTACCCTCCATAAATAATATTTTAAATGATTATCATGATCATGATAAAGAGAATGATAATTTAAAGCAAGTTTAAAGGTAACATACTATGAGTTCCTGAAGTACACAACTGTTTGTTACATGCATTTTTCGCACAACACTGACTACAGTCTACATAATTCGAAGCTGATCTTCCTATGATGGAAAGTGGTGAATATGTAGTTGTTGTTGCAGAAGTAAGACAAACCTGAAATATTTGTGAGCAAATGGTTTCATTTCTAATTTTTAAATATAGATTACAGTATTAGATCCAAAAGAAGTATGTAAGATATAGAAACAAATTCAGGGTCAAATGAAGGCATGGATATCTGTGCATGAATAAGAAATACACAGTGATAATTCCCATAGAGCTGCAAAGAGAATTTGGACAGTACTTTAGCAAAGCGAAGAATCCTGTTCACAGATTAACTGGGTATTAGTCCTACCAAATTGTTCAAGAAAGTTTCAATAGATAGACGACTAGCTAGGCATTAGTGTAATTCATAATCAAAAGAAGTTTATTCATTTCCATTTGAAGATCTTACTAGTTTTGTCAGGGAACGCAACGACGACATGTTAAATCAGAATGTAACATTCACTATAACCGACCATTTTCCAATGACTATTTGTTTTTCTGTTCAGGGTACTCGAGCCACGTAGAAACTTTTAATGCTGGTTTATAGTGATACTCGTTGTAGGGTGTATTATTTAATGTAAGTGTTGTATTATACCTGTTTTGACCGGCAGCCTAGCGTAAATCTAGTCTGATCTCCAATACCAGTAGTCTCCGTATAGCAATACTACAAAGTAAATACAAGAATACCATTGATGCAAAGCATCAAAGGGCGCCGAAAATAGTTTTGTACATGTGTGGAGTTAAATAGCTAAAATTAGCTTTTTGGTAAGCAATCATTATTAG
This sequence comes from Saxidomus purpurata, assembly GCA_022818135.1. Lineage (NCBI taxonomy): Eukaryota > Metazoa > Mollusca > Bivalvia > Venerida > Veneridae > Saxidomus > Saxidomus purpurata. Next base: position 30,529,676 of record JAFMSR010000007.1, read on the forward strand.
TTTGATTTGAATGAAAAATTTTATGAATATTTGCAGAAAACATTTAAAATCATGGTGGTTTTAAAGCTGAAAAAAAAACCCGGAAGAAAAATTATTTTAAAAAAATGGGTTTGACCGGGATTTGAACTCCAGTCGTAAAATTAGGCGGTCATCAGCTTACCCACTACCCCACGGAGACTGACTTTGAAGCACGTGGTAAAAAATAAGCTGATATTATAATTTTGCAAAACCGATAAGGGAGAAGTTGTTTTACGTTTTCGTATTTTTTCTAAAAGATATGAAAAGGAACATTACAATTAAACAATTACGTTTTAATGAAGGAAATGTGTATAATCAATATTTTAATGTCTATTTCGTATTATTTTAGCATACAGTTAAAACCATTTTTCTTCGCATTCTAATAACCGCTCCTAGCATGTACTTCCGGAAAAACTATTCCATAATAGGCCGCCGCCGTCATCGGCAGCGCCAATAAACATGTTTCGCACAATACAATGCTCAACATACAGCAATACTACAAAGTAAATATAAACATGTTTCGCACAATACAATGCTCAACATACAGCAATACTACAAAGTAAATATAAACATGTTTCGCACAATACAATGCTCAACATACAGCAATACTACAAAGTAAATATAAACATGTTTCGCACAATACAATGCTCAACATACAGCCGGAAACATATGTATTTATTCTAGGTCAGTTTGGTCAGAATTTTGCTTGAACTGTGTATGGGGATACCATGATTGTTTAAAAAATAATTGTGTTTAAACTGGTAGAAAAATCAATTTTTCTTTTTCATTTATCACTTTTTCACGTTCGGGCCCTTACTTTCGTTAATTCCCTGGACATATTGCTATAAGTCAATACTTTCTTTGGATAATTTAAAGAGAAATTAAATTCAAGTTATTGTGTATATATTTGACTTCACAATTTGTTCTTAAATGACTTTAATGAACAAGTCAAAATTTCCCTGCGCGTAACTTTAAGCACAGAAAAAGGGGAAAAAAACAGCCAATGCGCACTGACAGTATCTTCCGATATGCAACTAAGAAATGAATTTTGTTCTTGCTATTCATGCCTTCTTTAAAATAAATCCAATTGTTACCGACCAAAAGAATTCATGATCTCGGTTCAATATTGTATTTTTCGTTCTGCTTTGTATTGAATTTTCATTATTTTCGTGTTTGTTTTTGACCAAATAAAGTTATACCCACAGAGTCAGTGTTATTCATGCAAATAATATGTCAATAAATCATTCAATTATAAAATATAAAACATCCTATACAATATAGTAATAATGTTTTGAGACGTACCTCGTCGGCTGAACACTGAGTTAGATGATGGCAGTCGGACACATTTCGTGCATTAGAACAACTGTAGCAGTCTAAGGTATCTCCATCTATTTCCCAGTGTCAAAGAATAAAATATATATATACAAATTGTTTAAACAATGATGTACTATATTTTAAGACACAACATGTGTTACCTTCAACTGTGCGAATAAATCGAACATATAAGCTTATGGTTTGTATCTTTTAAAAATTTCAATTAGTCTCATAGAAAGAAACCTCACCGAAAAAAATTGTCTTCATTAAAAGATGACCGTACAACGCTTGATACTTTTGAGATTTTGACGTGACGCCTTAATTATTTTGTATATATTATTGCATTGCAAAGACAAATTGTGCATGCCTTATAAAATAACGTAATTACATGCAATTCCTAAATTAATTCCTTCAAACTTATGATCAAGTCACATTTTGAACCCTTTTCTGACTTGTAAAGTAAAGTGAAATTATTTCACATGCCGACGCTTTGCATTGATGTCCTAAAATATATAATTCCTGACTTTTTTTGATGTGATGTTTCTGCCAGTGTTTTTTATGCCCCGCGTTGGAAGGCATCGTTTCTTCCGACCATCCATACGTCAGTCTTTACATACTCAGTAGGCATAAGGGCGTTAGGGCTTGAGTTCATTACGTCACTGCGAGGTTAAATGGTATTGTAGGGCTGAAAACTTAATTATGGGGTTAAAAAGCAGTCGAAGAAAGATCAAAGGGATAACCTCACAATGTCCGTCTCGTAAGTACGTTTGTCCGTCCCGCTTTTGTGCGGAGCATAACTCTAATAACTCTAAAGATATCGATGGGAATCAATTGATACTTCATATAATAATAGAAGACAATGAGAAGAAGTACAGTGCTCAAGAAACACAATTTTTATGACAAAAGGAGTCTGAAATTGTTAATCAAAACTGTCATTCGTGATATGTCTCTTAAAGTGACAGCTCTTGTTTCTTTCTAGATTTTAATGAAATAACAGTAACCGTTCTTTGCAAGTGTTCATGCCATTTAATGAAATTAAATTGCCTTATGTTGTTGTTTATTTTTGTTTGAAGTAAAACACGATATCCTACTTACATGATCCTCGAAATGCTGAAATAGCTAGCACAACGAACAATATCATATTTCTATTTACCACCATCAATGATGAAATACGAAGATGGTGTTAAGACCTATAACATTAACTAATATTTATGCCGCTTATCTATTTAACACAAGTTACCCTCTCACGGACATGCTCATATATACTTGCACAGTCATGTGATCACATACTGGTTGATTCAATAGTAGGCCTTTTTATTTTTGTATGACCTTCATGATAGCCTTAAATCATTAAAATGTTGTAGTGCAGGACTTTAAGTAATATATCTTTCCTTTACATTTGAGAATTTTTAACCAAGCCTTAGTTAACGTCAATTGACCGAACCATGTTTAAAGTTAACTGAAATATACTTCCCATATTTTATATGTGCGACGGACAACATCGTATTTATTTGTTTTTAACCGCAGGTCAGTCGTCTTAATTATTTGATCATGATATGTCAACCCTTTTGATATACAATGAATCTTCTTCTTCGATGTTGGTGCCTCAGACAGATGCACATGTAGTTTTCTGTATACTTTCTTTTCATAATTTAATTGCGTACACTTTTGCTTTATTGCAGTTTATATATCCATATATGTTTTAGTCAAAATGTGTTTTTCACTTTTAAGGGACGTTTAGCTTAGCGATCATCTTGTCAACTTTACCATACGGCAAGTATTGATATTTGTATTTCACTGATATTAGAAAGGTAAGTAGACTAGTTACTAGTCTGATAAAATTTATGTTTCCTACTATATTTCAAGTCTATTTTATATAGTTTTGTTTTACTCACTGGGGCGGTTTTAAAATCAGAGGTAGATAGTAGAATGGCTCCAGAACAAAACAGTTTCATACAAATTAATAAAAAAAACATTTGAGGGTCTAGTGACCAGGGTACTGTATAAGATAAGGTAAGATAAGTTACTTTTTCAATTTCTTATACATAAGATTGTTCACTATAAATCTATAAGATATTAAATTTGAATGTGTAAGTACTCACTATTTACGAAATGGTGGTTCCCTCTCTGATATGTATTAATCCATGTATAAGTGTGATAGATATTTACATAATTATTTACTGTGAAACGGCTTTGATAATTTAAAGGTTATTTCAAATTCTCTTTTAATATTGATATAATTTTGTCAAGCAATAAAAATTATTTTGATAAGACTTTAGTAAATAAGCTATAGGAGAAGTTAACATGAAGTAATTTTACAGTAAAGTATGTATATTTGTTTGGCCCTGATACAACGTTCATTTTTAATAGGCAACATTTTGTTTGAAGATTTTAGGAAGTGAATTCACAGCAAAGGGGCTGCTGCACATTTTCTATGATTTGATGTTAGTAGAAGACGGTAAAATGGTGTCGTGAGTACATTTTAATCAAGAATCACATTTTTTTTAAATATTATGTTGACTAATTTTCTGTCAGTATCACCTGTAAGGTGTTATTCATTTTTTACATTCAATCCCGGCATCTGTCTTCATTTCCTTCATTATTCCTGATAACTCATTTATACCCATTGGCTGTTTATTGTACCGTGTTTGTCCAGGCTTTAGTGTTTGTTACGACTATCAGAGTCCAACATTTCAACTGGGCGCATTTCAGCAAACTTTTTGTAAATGTTAACATGGTCCTTTTCTCCTGCTTCAGGTACAGCATTTACACAGCAGTTTATCTCATGCTAACTAAAAGAATGCTGTGTTATATCAGTGAAATATAGAGTGATGATATAGATATCATATCAGTCACAATATTACAATTGCTGGATGAGATATATTCCATATCACCTCAAAACAAACAAATATCCTTTTTATACTAATTAAAAAGGAAATTACCTTGTGTCTCTTACATTAGCACCAGTTCTTGTTTTTGTTTGTTTTTCGGTATCATATACAAGCTATTCCCCATACCATCTTTCTTGCACTGTACACACCCCTTCTCAGTCTGTTCTCTTTCCGAAGTTGGTAGTGCAAACTACCCAAAGCGAATAGATTAATTTGCCTGGTTCTACTGACATACATTTTTTCAATATGAGTGTCTTCCAGCGGGTCTGCAGCTTTAGGGTTTTATTTCCCTTTCCAAACGTTTTTTTATGTTTTTGTTTATTTTTAGGACTGCTCTTGTTTTTGTGAAGTCCGTACTGTCATGTTAAGCTGTGTTGTATCACTTTGCCTTTAAATACCTGTCTATGCAGGGTACATGTTTCGTATTCCCCACCTTCCTTCTTTTTCACAATCATGAAAATGCTGCCAAGTACTCATTCAGCTGAGTGGGGGTATGAACTCGAGCTTCCTGTACTCATTTTTGTGGCTATAAATGACTCTTAGACTACAAGTTCAATATCAACTTTTTTGAGTGTTTTTGTTCTCTTGGTTTTGCAGGAATTACATGACATCTGTTGAAGAAACCTCCACAATTATACCCTGGCTCGCTGCTGCTTGAGGATTCCTAATTACTTCAAACTGTACCACAGGTTCATTGGCTCCATCATCACCAGTGATGGTAGTAGATTCACCAAAATCAGTGTAAAGTAGGGTACTTAAATGTTCCTCACCAATTTCTTCCAAAACAAATCATTTGGGTCTTGATCCATTTTTATTTGAGCTTTATTTACTTTCATTTTCTTTTCAAAAAACGCAGACGCCCATTTATAGAAACAAATGGAGACAACTAGAAATACTGAAATGCTACATATCATCCCAATTGTCTCCCTTTGTTACTAGAAAAGTATTTCCGACAGACATATATCACTCACAGTGTGGGTGTCATATGGTTTTTATTTCACTGATAGAACACAGTATTTCACCAGTTAGCATAAAATAAGTAAATGTAATTAAATGCCAGATGCTGCTGAGTGATTAAGAGTATGGCTAATTGCCTGACTATAGTTGACTGATTGACTTATTTCCCGCTTGACGAACCAACTGAATGCAGAAGCTCGACCAGTTTTGTTCCAACACTTTAGAATGATCACAAAAGTGAGTTGTTCTTTTTTTAAATTTATTTGTTATTATATGTTACATGAAATATGCTGCCTCATCTTCATGTTACTTCTAGAACTGTCAAGTGCCGTTTCTTACATATCTGTAATAGATATAAAAAAACATTTATTTTTCATCGATAGCTTTACGTCTTAATTACTTGTACAAAACAGTGAAATATCCTCTTAATTAGTGAAGTTATATTGCCTATAAAATGTTTAAGTTCACACTAATTTGCAGAATGTTTGCCTATAGAAAAATTCTTTTGTATTCACACTAATACCTTCTGTTTAGATAACAATAAAAGCATCTGTTGAAAATGATTTTACCTATTCACAGATAACCCCGACGTCTTCATCCTTACTGCAGTCTTCCACACCCCATGGCTGGTGTTTACAATAAAGTAAGTTTTCCTCTGAACCGTTGCATTCTACGTCATCAAGGTAGACTGGCCCAGAACCAGCACGTACGGACGTATCATATCTAGGGTTCGCGCTGAAAATAATTAAGAAGGAATTTAAACGCGCTTTGTTTTACTGCTACATGTACATAGTTTTGGTCAGTCTATAAGAGACTGATGTCAAGTAAAGAAAACCGTGATTTATTTAAAGATAATGGCTGGAACAAAAGATTTACACACTCTTTCTTGCACCAGAAACATGAGAATATTAACGGCTGACAATCTGATAACCGTGATAAACATTTATATACTTATTCTATCCTGAACATATGTTGTGATTCAAACGAAATAGGTCAAATTTTTATATCTTTGTATTTAGAATAAGATGATTTTTCTGACCAGAAAATTAGTAATGATTTTCTGACCAAACAATTAGTATTAACACTACTCGAATGTGAATATAGACTATGGATGTCGTTTTTCCATGACCGGTTTTAGTGTAGTATGATTCATCAAAGTAATAGAAAGATAACATATTTCGGATTGACTTTTCCTTTCTGGTAGCGACTCATCCACTTTAATTAAAATGCAAAAATCTAGCCACATATGCAGACTATATTGTTTTCTATAATTTCAGTATAGTATTTATTGCTATATATATACTATAATATATAAAATATACCCTTCATTTTATAATATTATGTTCTTTTTACTCTTTTCTACCTTTTTCTTCTTTTTATTAACTCATTGGTTAGTCTATTTATGTTTATTGATGTATGTTCCGCTGGATATTGAAACTCCAATAGTTTTTCCAGTAGTTGATTTTCTAGTAAATTAGTTATTATTTATTAGTAATTCACTGGTGTTTTAAAAATTGCCGTAACTTTAAAAACTAAGAGCTTTTAGTTGAGAGTCAAAAACAAAACGGACTGAAGCGTACCATATGCTTTGCAAAGTTTAATTAGTGAATAAAATAGTTAAAAACTTCGATGTTGATGGTTAACTTTAGCATAACGTTTTCGTTCTATTGTTTCTTTTTAATGTCCAGTATATATTAATGTAAGTTTAGATAACAACTGACATACTTTTAAAGGAAAAAGAAAACTGAAAATATTAAGCCCCTTTTTCTTTCCTCTTCTTATAAAGTAGTGGCTATGGATAACCGATGCAGTATAGTCAAACAAGTTTTTTTTAAAATTCCTTTTTTCAGCATGTTACCAAAGCACCGCAATCTTTAATAGATTAACAGCCTAATTGTATTGTCACAGTGCATATAGTTAATTAAAGGAAGCAATATAAAACAACATAGTTGCGTTGGTACATTGTAATGAGAACCTTAGGAAAGAAACCTTGTCAAAAAGCAAGTCCCAGGTCTTGTCTAATTGAATAGATTCGTGAACAAGTGCAATTATATATGTGCAAATTATCTCACAAGGAAAAATGCAAGGATGTAAAACATTAGACCTGCGTTGTTAATACTGTAACTAAACTCTTTAAAGTTTTCTGATTGTTATTTTTGCCTAATTTCATTATGTGGAACAAAGAAAATAGCGAAAAAGCGGAGTTCAAATGAAAGGACCTAACTGCATTTAGAGAGTATTAATAGGAGATAACTGACTAAAGTTCCTTATTAAGTCAATGGAACCACATACTATGGATATCCCAGCTGTCTGCAAACAACTTTGGCAGCGTTGTTGTCGAAACTGTCATCGCAGACGGTGCCCCAGTTATTTCCATTTATGGAGACTTCAACACGGCCTCGGTAAATACTGGTTCCTCCTCGAAGACGAACTTTCAATGCTTAAAAAATACCATTTAATAAAATATTACTATGTACATCATAACTAGTAATCAACATTATTTATTTACCTTGAAACCAAATTTAAAGTTTTCAAAAAGTAAGAAAAACGAATAGGATAAGTTTAAATTCAGGCAATGGGGCTTTTGCTGTGAATGTTTTCTACAAAATGTATATAACTAATCTAGGTATGCTATCGAGAATCCTTGCTTTGCTGGAGTCGTGAGTAGCACGACTATGATCCGTTTGCGATGAGAACCAAACCGGCATCTCGGTCACATTTCTACATTAATGGTCCCAATATTACATGTATATACCTTAAGGTACTTGTCTCCACGTAATAATTATATACTTTTCTATAGGTCATACGGACAAACCCTTATAAAACATTGGTAGATTTTTTTCTACTGTACTAATAATGAATGAGATTTTTTCATGTACTTGATCCCTGATAACAAAACAGATTTGTCGGCGTCTTTTTGCATAAAATACAATTTTGAATGGATAGATATGTATATTCTGCAAAAACTCAAGTATGTATATGGGGTACTCATAGCATGTGAAAATGTAAAGAAAATTATTACAAGACGCACTTTTGGGCTAGACTGGCTCCATTAAACCCAAGCGTCTGTGGATCCGGTACCACACTACTAAATTTGAAATAGTGGTTCACATTTTTCGTTTTTCACTGTTTTTGCAATCTTTTACCCGGATTTTCGTCAAAAAATATACCGAGCGTAATTAATGCTGGAAACGATGACGTCGTTTAAATGACGTCATTTGCGCTATGTTTTCTGATGACGTTTCCCGCGATTTCGATTTCGATAGAAACAAAATTAATAAAAGTAGAGTTTTAACCATGAAATAAACAGAAAATGTGTTGATATCGATGTAATATCACGTTTATTTCACTGGTGAACACGAAAAGTTGTTATTTTCACTCGTGGCTGCGCCACTCGTAAAAATATCACTTTTCGTGCCCACTCGGTGAAATTATAACGTGATCTTACACCAAAACGAACATTTATCCTCTATCAAATAGTAGTTAAAACACCTAGCTAGAGGATAATGGTTAGTTTTGACACGTTATAATTTCACCGACTGGGCACCAAAGGTGATATATCCACGAGTGGCGCAGGCATAAACTACTTTTGGTGATCACGGGTGAAATTAACGTGATATTTTATCGATACCAACAATTTTTGTGGGTTTTATTTATTGTTCAAACTCTACTTTTTTTAGTTCGTTTGAATAAAATATCGAACATCGCGGGAAACGTCATCAGAAAGCAAAATATAAATGACGTCACTTTAACGACGTCATTGTTGTATGGTTTCCAGCATTAATTACGTTCGGTATACTTTGTGACGTGAATCCGGGTTAAAGATATTTTGATACTGATAATAAAAATAATAATATTATTCTTTATTTGGTTATATTTGGACGAAAAATATCGTAAAGTTGTACCTAATCCATCCACAATATTTGTATACTGAAGCAGCGGTAGTGTCGGGTACTCAACGGGATAAAATATAAACATGGCTCGAGACGTATGCATATAATGTGTAGTCGGTTCGATTAACAAATCGGGAAGCGAAAATTTCGGTTTCAGTATTTCCAACTCAGATTCATCGCTGTACTGTTAAAAATTTGTAATGCCATGTCATGTCATATCATCGTACGTATCGTATCGTATCGTATCGTATCGTATCGTATCGTATCGTATAGTGTCGCATCGCATCGCATCGCATTGTATCGTATCGTATCGTATCGTATCGTATCGGATCAAATCATTTGCTTACTAGTATCCGGAATTTTCTAGCGCAGTAACATGTCCTTGATAGTCTCCGTTCAATATTTTAAATATCTTTTTTCAGAATCAAAGCTTTCATTCGGAGGCATGTGTATAAAACTTGCGTTGACAGCTTTTTTTCAACACAGATGTTTCGCTAATTTTATAAAATTATCTTCTGTGTTGAATTGTCGTTCATTTGTTTTTATTATAAAACGAGCCTACATGTTTTCTCTGTGTTTTTGCGGCTTTCATTTTGAAATAATTCCTGTTAATAAAACAGAGTTTTAAATCAGTTTTGTGAAGATATAATTATATTATAATAACTAGACAGTGGTGAAAGACGGCATGTGACACAAGAAACTTACATGGAAAACAAGATACTCCAACATCCTCACCGTGGTCACAGTCATTTCTGTACCATACCATGTGGCTACAGTCGAATATACTCTCCTCTGAGCCTGTACAAGCTACATCGTCTAGAGCTATCTGTCCCGATCCTGCCCCATAGTAAGCTCTTGTGAAATACCGCGCATACTCCCTTTGATGAAAACTAGTCAATTATTCATTGAAATCATGTACAACAAACTTGAATATCTACGGAGAAACATATCTATGGATTGCTACATTAGGGACGAATTTAAGGATGGAAATATATGTACCTGTACTAGAATGTCACAACACTAATTAGATATATGTATCCTCGCATCTCGCAGTACATTCTCAAATTACAACATCAAGATATCTATACCGTATAAGTTAACTTAGGTGCTTATGGACAGGACTTAATACAAGCATTTAAAATAAATTGACAACCACATTTTTTATTACCCTTCCTTTACTTTTATTTATTTTTAATTTATTCTTCAGCTGGCCGCATTAAATACCTACATGGGGCTTCATTAACACTCAATGACGTCGGCAATCAGCGCGTAAAGAACGTAAATAACAGACAAGGGAAATTTCTATGAAACAAATTTTCTATTGTATTTCTTGTACGTAACATAATAATTCGGATTATATCAAATGTAGAGGTGTTACTGAAACGTGATGTATATTCATAGTGATTTGCAGATGAGTAAGAGATGAGAGCTTTATTCCGTCGGAAATGGCCGACCATGGCGGCGATGAAGAAGACAGACGGAGATGATCTTCGGAAGCCCCGCATTCTGGTGACGACTGCCGGGTGGCGGGCACACCTCACAAAACTGGATAGATGAATAGGTGCAATCAGTGTTTGCAGTGGGGGAGGAGGACACAAAGGGCCTTTACATGCTTCCTCTTTAGTGTCATACCAGAGAGCCCATTTAAGGGTTAGGTCACTCACATCCAGGTCAGATTGATCATGTGGGTGACCTACTTTTTGGCTCGAAATTTACCTTTGTGCCGGCGGAATTGGACGAACCATGGTTGAACTTGGCAGAGTGTTCTAAAGAAAATTTGATTTGACACGGGGCTGGTACCCCCATCCTTGACGCGATAATTATGCCGCATCACACGGAAAGTTAGTCAGATGTATAGTATGAGATCCAACGTGGAGCCTGGAACCTGACTCTTAACATGTTATGTAGACTGTGCTATTGCAAACTGACACTATTGTATGATATTCCGTCAACTGCATGTGGGACACATCCACAACATACTACATTTTGAGTGTTCAGAGTGTTTCGCGGCATTTGTCGAACCCTGGGAAGTATAACTTGCACACGCGCACCGCCTACCTGGAACTAATTTTCAAACATTTCAGCCGGGTAAATTACCCACTTCTTGTTTTGGAATTCTGTTTAACAGCATGACAATAGACATGCTGAGGGCTTGATCGACAAATACGCTTTGCAAATATCATCCATTGACCTTTATAAAACACGGAAAGAAACAAAAATAATATATAAATAGTTTGTCTGAATCTGTTTTGTGATGCAATTTTATTTTGGCAGAGGAACAGCGCGAACTACCTTAAATATACATGTCAAACGGATACTTACAATGGAAAGTTAAGCATACGGCAAACAACTTTTGCTGAATTAACAGTAAAGCTGTCATCGCAAACTGTTCCCCATGCGCCATTATGCAATACTTCTAACCGTCCTTCATACTGAGAAATACCATTTACTAGGCGAATAGTTGCTGCAAAAACAACATAACACTCATTTTCGAATAAGCTTTAATTAACTTCTTCGTCCTTATTTAATTACTGCTTAAATATTGAATATTTAATAAAAAAAGAACAGGTTTAGGAAATGTTATAGAATTGACGATCTTTCAAGTTTGCTGTACACCGTTCTCTATCCAATTATGAAATTTTGTTGGGCACCCCTTTGATAAATTAATGATACGGTCTAGACCGAAAGAAGTACACTTCCATTAAAAAAATCAGTAGGGTAATACTTAATCAGATCGGAAAGACTTATTTCACGTCTGTTTTTGTGTAAAATTAATTCAGTCGGGTTCTGTACTCCAAATCACAAAGGATAAAACAAGGAATCGTTATAAAAATGTTATATATAAATTAAGAATGATAAATGGCTGTAACTGCGTGAAAAAATCAACCAACCCAAACACGCTGATAATATGCGCATTTTCATTAATACTGAAGATTCCCAAAAAAGTTCCTTAATCTTACTGAAACGCGGACTTCTTCATTTCGTGCACTCAAAGTACTTCCCACGGCTATAGATGCACAATTTTATTATGTAGATCCATTTAGTGCAGTGACTCGGTAGACAGATAATGGTATACTACAAAGGTACTGGTCAAAGGCAGAAACGATATCCTGCTACGACCGATATCTTCCGCCAGACAGGAAGCTTTTCCATTTTGGAAAAAATATAGAAGTCGCGTGGTGCCATATCTGGGAATTCAGAAGGATGTAGTACATTTTGTAATACAGTAACTTTCTCTGACTTCAAAATAGTGTTACTATGCCAGAGGTGTGCGCTGGAGCAATTGACCTTACGCCAGGAGAGTCATAGCCACGCCCACCGAAATCAAGAGGCACTTTTCCTGCGAAGTCCGACAAACACAGGAAACAGATCTCTATTAAACTAAGTCTGAAATCATTTGTTTTATTCATATATTTGATAATATTTAACTGTCCTACGATCCTTTTACTGATTTCAAAATTATTTCATAAAAAAACATAAAGTTTACTTTGTGTGAATTTAGTTTTAAAGGATTACTTAAGCGGCATTCTGTTAACAGATTATAGCTAGTTTTTTGCAGACGCGTTGCAATGATTTGTTTTGTCATCAAATTGAAATGTTACTTTAATTAGCACCATAAAATCAGTTATCACATATTTACGGTAGCATTATTATGTCCGCTGTGCATTAATTATCAAATACTCTTCAAATAGGTGTTAACTGAAAAGCTCTTAAAGATTAGATATCGATAAGCATTAAACATGCAACAGGCGGCATATACGAATTATGTGTCTAGGCGACGTTTCTCGTAGTACATGTACGTTTTCCATCTTTTTTTTTCAATACCATATTTTTATGGTGCTTGTATTACTATTCCTTCAACAGAGAAAAATATGGATTACAGACCTTTTATTATGTTTGAAGGCCCCATAGTTTGTTCACGACCTTTGGCACCGGCTCAAAATAATGTACTCAGGTTTCATAACCAGCGACAATATTGCAAATTGTCTTTCGTCATATTTTGAAAACATGTTCAGCATTTATTTGGCGCTTTCAACCATGTCAGTCAATAGGTGAGACACCCACTGAGCAGAAATCTGCCTAACTTTCAAGATTTGCAATATTTCGCGCACTGTATATGTAGCATAATTTTGTAGACTTTCTCTTATTTTTGACACGTTTTCTTCTACCGCTGCTGTCTTTGATTTTGCTACATTTTCAACAGACTATATCACATAATCAATTTTCGTTTTCTATCGACGTAATGTATCATAAACCACTTTAGCTGACCCATGAACACGAGTAATTTCGGCATAACTCTTTCTAATAGAATAACAGAGAGCTAAACTGCGACTTAAATGCAATCCCAAATTTCCTCATTATCTGCTATTCATTTTCCAATCAATTTTACAACAGTCGTCAGTAACTGCCTAAAATATATTTCAAACATGCCTCGAATGCTATATTTAATAGAAGTAGCAATAGTCAAAGGGCCATAAGTTAGAGAAAATGTATACAACCGAAACATGCTGATGCTTATAGCATCTCCTCTTGTTACTGTACCTTCCCATAAAGTTTTTTTTGATTTCCGACTAGTGGTTCGAGAGACCATAAACGAACACGAAGGTACTTATATATATATATATATATATATATATATATATTATTTATATTAATATGATATGATACACATACAACTTTTGCAGCAGAAGCAACAAAACTGTCATCGTGTACGGCCCCTGACTGTCCGTTATAGTACACTTTCAGTATGCCTTTGTAGTAATGTTATCCATTTACTAGACAGACACTAGCTAAATGTGTCATCACCATTCAAAAGAAGTGGAGAAAGTTTCATATTATATTAGATGTGTTTAAGTAATTGTGAGAGATGTATCCTGACTGAAAGCATACCTGCAATCTTATCTAAACGATATGACATTCGTTCATACGTTTAATGTTTAATGTTGTATTTTTGTCTGAAGTCAGATACAAAATGTATATACAAATATATTGACGATGACCACTTTTAACTTTCTGTTGATATCAAAGTCAACATTTTAACATTAACAGTTTTGCTGTAAAGCATTTTTTGCTATATATTTATCATTTAGAACAAGGAAAGTGAAACAACGAATAAATAAAGACATACATGGACAGTTTATCATAGTGCATATGTCCTCGTCTTCCGAATTGCCAATGCAAGCTTGTCCCAGATGTGAATATGATGGGCTATTGCAACTCCTTGTCCTTTTCTTCAGGCCCACACCACATGTAACAGAACAGGACGACCAACTTGTCCACCATGACCATCCCCCATTCAACACTGATAAAAACGTTATTACTTTTCAAAAATAATGATCATATTTAAGAGTTATAAAAATAATTAACCGGTTGTTGTAAACTTTGTTTACAAGTTTACATCAAATAATACAGAATTTGTCTCTCGGCGCAATTCGGAGCTTTGTATTTCTAAGAATATATGTGAAAGTATTTCTGTCGGATTATATTAATTTTCAAGTATAGGAGCATACGTATAAATTTGCAAAGCAATACTTGAACAACTTTTTCCGCACTAACTTCATTTTTTTAAGATAAGACAAATTGAATCATAAAAGAACATAAAAGCGCAGTTGATTTTCTTTACAGTCATAGAGCACATCGCTCATTAAAGTATGGGTTTATCATCAATTTGTCATAACATTTCAACGTATAAAGTCTGAGTTGAATGCAAGAAGAAAAAAGTATTTGAATCATACTTACTAACGCTGCAAAAATTGCAGAACCTTTTGCAGATTATTTTAGCCTTTTCAACATCCGAACAAATGTTAATCTGTGAATCAAGCAGCTGGCAATTGGTTTGCTCATTGTCCTTACACACACTGCCTGTTAGTAAAGATAATGGAACGGCATGTAGAAATTAAGTAATGAACTATAAAAAACTATAAACGTCATCGTGTGTTTACATTAGTTACAGGCATGGTAATGCTTCAAAGATATAGTTTGTTAAACGAAATTATTTTGCACCAGGATTCATGGTCTGGACTGGCTTCAGTTACCATGGTAAAACAACATATGTTGAAATCTCAAAACCGCGTTACATAGTGTATACTGTTAGCTACATGTGTACGGTACAATCGTGAACAGTTTACATGTTGTAAGTTGTATTTGTGCAAGTTGCAATGTGTTTCAAAATTCATGAATGACCTTCCCAACAAAGATAAAGTCTTTGTTTTGTTATTAAGCTTGACAAATGTAATCCAACATGAACTTGCCTGTTTGTCCTGACAGTGCGTTCTGATTTACGAGGTATTCACCTTAAACATAAAACATGATAACTGTTTGTAAAATGTTGATATTTCAAAATTAAATAGTTAGTGCTGTAGTCTTTTTTGGGGAAAAATCACTACATGTAAATACAGAAAAGAATAAGCACACACACACACAGTGAACAAAACACGACGACTGTTTATTACATAATGCAATTCAAACAGAAACGTAATTGTTATTATCTTACATGTCTATGAGGTTAATAAGTCTGAGGTTCTGATTGGTACGACACTTCAAATAATCCTAGTATTTGACATATAGGATAAATTCAGGACACGACAATATTGGAGATTTCCCTCGTATCGCCCTAGAACGCATGTGAGTGTCATCACGCTCAAATCATTCGGAAAGTAAGATAATTACTTCCACACAGCTTTCTGAACGTAAAGGTAACCTTACAATGACAAAAGAGACAGGAGGATATTTTACAGTGGATACACTTCATCTTGACAGGCGCATAAAATTGTTTTTGTTGGTGTGATTCGAAATTTTGTAAACTTTTGAAACCTTGTCCTAACTAAAACATATGATGACGGCCTTTTACAATACTTCAAGTGAAAAAAACGTGTTGCATGTAATATTTAACAACTATGGTGCGAGTTTAAGCGATAGAATTGTATCTTGATGTTTTGGAACACTTTGTGCTCAGTCAACTAGAAACTAGAAATACATGTATTATGAAATAAGATCTGGTCCTGCTTTATGATTACACGCTGACGAGTTAAGGTTACCGTATTACTTAATCCACCATTATCCGAGGCTGCGTCCTTTTTGTGCAAACATAAAATGTTATTGATGTTTCCACTCAAAGAAAACAGTATAAGGAAATATAACAGGGCTTAAAAGTGAACATTATAAGTTTTTTATTCGTCTCACGATTAAAATCTTGAAAAACTATTTCAACCAAATGTCATCACATAGGAAATCATGAATGTTAATTAGTATTGCACTATAATAAAAAAAAATGTCTTCTAACTCTTGTTCTCTTCATTTGATGTATTACACAATATGTTCTGAATCGTGTTACATGTACAACGTAAAACTGCAATGTATACGAGTTCGGCTGAATACGAGACCTGCTCGTTGGTTACATGGGGCACCGAGAGCGCATTAGATCTCGGTCAATGTGACACATGGATTCGATCGGAAAACAAGTATTTAATCAAGCATTTTGAGCCATTGCTATTTCAAAAATGGCATGGTAACTATTTTTAATCTCTAGTATCTTTATTTCTTCCCTATTCCAACTGATCAACTTGTGTTGAACTATTCAATAACCCCTTCAGTAAATAGTGGACACGCTCAAGATTAATGAAAGGGCAGCATCGAGAAAACACAAACAGAATAATGCGTTGTCATAATTACGGTTCGACTGCATATATGTACAAATATGTATATGTATATTTCGTGAGAAATGTTAGAGAACATTATTGAAGTCACCACAAGTCAATATTTGTATGTTATTGGTAAAGGTGTACATGTTACTCTGGGCTTATTTTTAAAATTCACTGGTTCTGCCCAAATGTTTGATCATATAATGGTCTTATTACATCCTGTTAAATATTTTTAATTGAAGTTTACAAATGACTTAAGCGTACCCTCGAACAGTTTCTTGAACAATTAATGCATTAGCGAAGCAGATATAGGATAAGTGTTCTTCAAATGAGTTTCTTACTTGTTATTAAAGGTATGAGGAACGCTTCTGTCAAAAGGAACCCGCATCGCACCAGCGCTAAAATATGAAAAATCGTACTATTTTGTTAACTGTTTCCATTCTATACCCCACAAATCCAACAAAAAAAAAAAAAAAAAAAAAAAAAAAATTAAAAAAAAAAAATTAATAAAAAAATTTTTTTTTTTTTTTAAAAAAAAAAAAAATATTTTTTTTTTTTTTTTTTTTTTTTTTTTTTTTTTTTTTTTTTTTTTTTTTTTTTTTTTTTTTTTTTTTTTTTTTATTTTCAAATTGATAAAAACATATGAGTCAGCGCGGGTTTTAATCTTAACAGAAAAACATATTTAGGAAACTTACATTTTGTTCTCGACCTCATGATTTAACGTGAGAAGGCTGGTGATTGCTGGAAGTCAAAACTAGGTTTTAATACGAACCTTATCTTTGCACTAAGCAGCATGCCATAATTGGAATTGTCAAGATTGAAGATTGCGTTTTCAAACGCACTTTACAACTTATCTTAAGAATTTCAGATAGTCTTGATTTGGCGTATGTCACAAGAATTTGGGCCAAAACATGTTTTTGACTTAAACTAAACGGTATTAGTTAACTTTGTAGACAATTACTTTAAAATTGCAATATTAGAAAAAGATGCTCGGATGAAATGAAATTTAAACGAACAGTTCAAGAGTTTTGGATAGCTACACATGTAGTTCAATAAGGTCTATGGACTTCCGGTTTACTAATAATAACAGTTCTGAAAAGACCGATTTGCAATGTCTTTTGTAATGTGATTTGTAGTATAATCAAAGATAATGCATGTGATTCGTATGTGGTAAATATGCAAGTGTTATCAATACACAAATCAGTAACAATTCTAGCTGCAATCCATTTATGTTTGCATTTTAAGCATCGTTCGTGTATCGCCGTAAATGTTCCACAAGTATAATCATAGAATGTGTTAGATATTAGTTTTGAAATGTATAATTATCAACTGGATGAACTATCACAAGACAAATGCATCATTACCTGATATCATTGTTACTGGGAAGGTTGATATATGTTTTATGTCCGATGCAGTGAGTAATATCGTGTACACAGATCTAACAAGTTCGTGCGTGCAGGACAAACATATCAATTTAGTATTTGTATGTAAATATGGCTTGTTCGACAAAACAAATCCCTTTGGAATGACACATGAAATACATCATTACATAAATACTAATATTTCATCAGGCATTATGGTGAAAGTCAAATTTTCAGCAGTGCATCGTCTTTGTGATCTCCACAATCATATAGATGTAATGTTTCGGTACTTTTTATCACTTTTTGATAGAGATTCAAGGCTTAATGACCTTATTCAAAATGTATATGCAAACAATACCTAAAGATGTATATGAGATGACATTTAAACCGATACAGAGTTGCTATACCGATAGTATTATGCATGGCTTTTCACAAAGACTCAAAACGCAGACAAAGAAATCCGCCATAAAACATTTGCACCAGCTTAATATGTAATGATAAAAAAAATCAAGTGCAGTACAAAAGTAGAAAGAGTTTGACACAAATGGAATACATACACTTGGAAGAGAGGTGCAAATAAATGCAACTGTAGAGGCATAAACGAAGCTTGAATACAGTACTTCACAAAGGAAAACCTAAAATAGTAAAGAACAGCTTAGTTACGGATTTTCTACATTCAGGTACTAGACATTCTGAAAAATGTCAGCACAGCAAAGCAAACAAAATAAAATTCGCTTCATTGCCTTCAATTACTTCATGAAATGCTTCCATGCGTAAGTAAATGGTTGCAGTTCGTACATACAAAAAAGTTCACATAGTTATGAGTAAGAATGTTGAAGCTTCCAGAAAATCATCCTATCACCGTATAAACTTTTTATAGGATAGAGCAAGGCAGTTAGCAAGGTTGTCATCCGATCTCTTGTTGAGAGATGCTGACGAAACGTAAGAATCTGGAAGTTTAACTTTTGGTCGAGGATAAGATATAAATAGAGATATATTGAAGACCAGCCTGTTCTTAAATGAACAGTCACATTAAAAAAGTCACTTGTTTTAATTTAGCAGCTGATCAGTATCAACATTGTCATTACACATGATAATAAAGAGGTTAACTTTGCGTTTCTACATTATATATGATATAGGTTATACATGATATACCTATTGGTATAGTGAAACACTCTGGAGTGATTTAGGCAGAAAACATTTTTCATTTGTCAGACTCTGACTTACCAACGCCTGGTCAGATTTTCAAGTGACGATTGTACAGGCCCCTTGAAAACTGTATATAAAATGCAAGTAGTGCAGTGCCACTCGTTTTCGGAAAAAGGTAGCTAACGAATGATCACCGTTTGCTGTAAACTAAAGACTTTCAAGTGATTGGTATAACTGTTATAAAGTCAATTCAGACGACAATTTGGAAACTTCTGTAGGGTTATATGCTTATAAGGCAGAAAGTGGTGTTTACCACGTGTTTTGTTGCTTTCTTATAAAGTTGTATATAAAATCGTGTATTCACGGCCTCTCCCTATTTGTATCTTACATGTATCTGATTTTTAAGTGACGGGTACATTGTAACAAACTTAACAAGATGCTGATGCGGACCATTAAAGACACTGTTTGTGCTTGTAAATTAACTCAACTATTTATGCTGGTTTGCAGGATCTACTTATGTTGACAAGTGGTCAAATGACTAGTACCTTTGTTAAATAGGTTCTGTCCGCAGTTAATTATTTTAGAGCTTGATAAAAGTGCTTTGCCTCTCAGGCAAATAATGCTTTCCCCATGCTAATGAGTACCCGTTAGAATAGATCTTTTTAAAAATGTATATAAAGTGCATGCTGAACTGCTCTACTTTTCGTTTTACAAAAGAACACAAGGCTATCAATTCGTAGTACCCCCTCAGAATTCCAAATGACCAGTAACATTGTAATAAGCAATTGTAGTGTACAGTTTTAGACACTGTTTCGGTTTCTGAATTGACAAGGCAAGTCAGACTGCTAAACCGACATACTGAATACTAAAGCGCTGCTATTAAGAAAAAAAATAGCCTTCCATTTTGCTGGCGTTGGGTTTCTAAGTTCTGGATATCTTGCAATCATTCAAGATAATGTGCATATTTCTATAATTAGCAAGGTCCGTTTTTATGAGTTCTAGTTAGGTCCCGCCCTCAAAAATGTAAATTTAATACATATTTTTACTTGCCCTGATGACTTTCTAAAAACAGCTATAACTTTTTTTCAGCCGACGTGTGTAAGATTAGTGAACGTAATTGAAAACTACTGTACACAGCTTGTTGTGTTTATATTGACCAGGATGTGATATGAGTAAATGTGTGTTTCAATAGAGCTCTGAATTAGATTGAAAAAAAACCCACTTAGTTTTGCAGGTACTTCCATCCTTACTCCTTGATAGATGTTTTCAGAAACTAATGGCGTTGACGAACGCGAGAGTTTATGAAAGTAAAGTTTTACTTGAAATGCGTACTGGCCCAGTCTTGTATGTTTTTCCAAGTAATTCAGCAGATTTCCAGGTTCGAGTATTAAACCGAATTAGACTCTTCTGCAGTTTTGTTTTTACATTTACCGGACGATGTATACTCTCTTCTGAGATATAAACATTCATTTAGAGCGCTGTTATCTAAGCAGAAAGAAGGTTTCAATTAGCAAGCGTTGCCTCGCTAACACGTGTGCAGACTTTCAAGTGACCGAAGACAATACATCTATTTTTGAAAACCTCATTTATGTTTTCCAGGAGACAGTTAATGCACTCTCCTATATTTACTATGCAATGCCTAATGCTCGGTATAATATATCTTTTCTGCGATAACGAGGCAGTGCGGGCTGTTCCTGTTTTAAAAGTTCTAATAAAAACGAACATTTGCTTGTTATAGATAAAATGTTATATGCCAATTTGAAAGCGTTCTCAAATTATTGAGCGGAAACTTACTTGCTAAAAGACGAAAGGACGGACGAACGGATAACCAACGACATACATTGATGCATCCCATCGGGGATATGAAAACATATTTTATAATGTTCTGGTGACATATTTTCTATTTCTGTGTTTACCAGGTACTCACTTTTTCATGTCGTACATGTATATCTCTGTCGGCGTGTCCGAATTTCAATTAATGGTATTGTGATTCCTATAGCCAACATTTTGATACGTTTTGTGCGTTTCTTTATTTACAACGGCAGTAAGGCAATTCACGTGCCGATGTATGTTTATGAATATATATCGGAGTACTCACCACTTATTTTACGCATATGTGTATATGTGTCACCCATTAACTTATGGGTTAATTTTTGTAAGTCAATGGTCAACTTACAAATTTTGCGACTTTGCAGTTTTATGTGTGATGCAATATTTTACCTGTGGTTTGAAGTCAATTTTCATACAGGATAAAGGGATGTCATTTACTGAGTCGACAACATTTAAATGAACAATATTTCTGTACCTTTTGGGGTTGCCGTATATAATTCACATGATGTAATTCGCGTAAATAGAACCAGTAAATATTCGAGAGAAAGTAGGCAGACTACGACATGGACAGTAAAGTGGCATTGGTGGTGCAAGTTTAAATTAGTCTTCGGGAAAAGATATTCATATCAATAGGGTAATGGATTGTGATCCTGTTGATGATATTACTGAAGCTGAAATTCAGCCACATCACCTACAGAGACGTGTCAGGCCAAATACGCACTATTAGTGAAAATATGCATAAATGATATGGAAATCAAAAAAGGTCGCTTATTAGTTTTTTGTTGTTTTTTTTGCTGTGAACGATAGATCAATGTTTATCTTTATACTTTATAAAACCCCTTTACGGACGTTACACTAAATTACAAAGAGAGAAGTTTGGTCAAACGTACGCGATACAGCCAGTTTCGCAGTATCTTGCTTGTCGTATTTGTTTATAATTTTGTGTAAAACATAGTGACATAATGGCCTTTCCTCAAGCCATCATAAGCTACCTAAAATGTCTACACTTTGTATACAGAGACAAAATCGTTAGTAATGTTATGCATAAAATTGCGCATGTCCAAATGTTCAAGTGCTCCCAGGTGTAATTAACACTGATTTATTGATATTTTATTATTATTATATTAGCCCGATATTGTCGATTTTGTTATCTATTATTGGGTATTTTAGTTTTAATTTATGCTAATTTGTTTTTCTCGATAATTGCGAAACGAGTTCTCACAACTCATATTTATTCAATTTAATCGTTCTCAAGTTTCACTCAAGAATCAAAACAAGAATTATTCTGACATAAATGAGTTTGTTTTTGGTAACGCTTGTTATAACTGGTTATGATCAAAATATATCAAAACTGAACCTTATATCAGTTCATTTGTTCTTGGTTTATTTTGTAATGTAAGATTGTTACCAAGATAAGCGTTAATATAACTTATCTTGACATAAATGAATATGCTCGTGATGACTAATGCATTGTTTGACTCGTGTATTTTGGTTGAACTAGGAACCTAGTCCTCACATCAATTAGTTACTCGTGATTGCTTCTCTACTGTTTAAGTTAAAACCGAAGGCAGATATTCCTGAAATAGATGATTTTGCACATGATAAGTACTGCATCGCTTGTTTAAATCCGACTAAAGTGGCTTGGGTAACCCATCTTGACATTAAATAGTTTGCACGTGATTATTACTGCATTGTTTGGTCAAATCCGAATGATAGTCTTAGGGTAACCTATCTTGACATAAAAGAGTTTGCACGTGATAATTACTGCACTATTTGGTCAAATCCGAATGAAGTGTTTGAGGTTACCTATCTTGACATAAAAGAGTGTTCACGTGATTATTACTGCATTATTTGGTCAAATCCGAATGAAGTGTTTGAGGTAACCTATCTTGACATAAAAGAGTTTGCACGTGATTAGTACATCATTATTTGGTCAAATCCGAATGAAGTGTTTTGGGTAACCTATCTTGACATAAAAGAGATGTCACGTGATTATTACAGCATTATTTGGTCAAATCCGAATGAAGTGTTTGGGGTAACCTATCTTGACATAAAAGAAATTGCACGTGATAATTACTGCATTATTTGGTCAAATCCGAATGAAGTGTTTGGGGTAACCTATCTTGACATTAATGAGTTTGCTCGTGATTATTACTAATCCGAATGAAATGTTTTGGGTAACCTATCTTGACATAAACGAGTTTGTTTGTGATTAGTACTGCACTTTTTGATCAAATCCGAATGAAGAACAACTGGTCGGTCCAGTGGCTGAATAATGTTGACAACGCACTATTTCACCACACATTAGATTTTCAGTATACTTCTTTGGGTTTGAAATTACTATGACCACATTTATTTTTTATTTACGACCTTGTTTCTCTGGTGGCATTGTATGTATTAATGGTTTTCTTATCGCAAATAATCATCAGAGATAAAATCACTATACTACAGTAGCCTATACGTGTCAATAAGTTGGATTTTTTCTCAATAGAGCGGCACTTTTTATAAATTTCAAATTCGTTAAAATGACATTTTTCTCGTTATATAACGGAATTTTAACGTTTTATTTTTGTCGTTATAACGAAATTTTAACGTTGTATGGTTGGGCCCAGTATTCGTGGGAAATCCAAAATTCGAAAAAATAAAAAAATTTTTTCCCCCCCCCCCCCCCCAAAAAAAAAAAAAAAAAAAAAAAAAAAAAAAAAAAAAAAAAAAAAAAAAAAAAAAAAAAAAAAAAAAAAAAAAAAAAAAAAAAAAAAAAAAAAAAAAAAAAAAAAAAAAAAAAAAAAAAAAAAAAAAAAAAAAAAAAAAAAAAAAAAAAAAAAAAAAAAAAAAAAAAAAAAAAAAAAAAAAAAAAAAAAAAAAAAAAAAAAAAAAAAAAAAAAAAAAAAAAAAAAAAAAAAAAAAAAAAACTTATTTTAACGAATTTTTAAATATCATTTGGGACACCTCTGTTGCAAAATAAATTTTTAACCCCCCCAAAAACATCCCACAAAATCCCCCCAAAACCAAAAAAAACCCCCCCCTATTTTTTAAAAAAAAAAAAAAAAAAAAAAAAAAAAAAAAAAAAAAAAAAAAAAAAAAAAAAAAAAAAAAAAAAATTTTTTATAATAAAAAATTTAATTTTATTTTTTTTTTATAAAAAATAAACCCCAAAAAAAAAAAAAAAAACAACCCCCCCCCCCCCCCCCCCCCCCCCCCCCCCCACCCCCCCACCCACCAAAAAACCCCCCCCCCCCCCCCCCCCCCCCCCCCCCCCCCCCCCCCCCCCCCCCCCCCCCCCCCCCCCCCCCCCCCCCCCCCCCCCCCCCCCCCCCCCCCCCCCCCCAACACGAGTTTTTTTCTTCTCGTTTTAACGCAATTTTAGCGTTATTATTTTTATCTCCTTATAATGGAAATATAAACCTAATTTTTTTTCTCGTTATTTCGTTATCACGACATTTTCCTGAACGAGAATTGAAATACTTTATAAAAACTCAGTGACACGTATAGGCTTCTATACTATTCCAACTGATAAGCTCCTTGGTTTTAATGTAGGTTATGTTAGAATGACCTACTTTCTTGTTTATACTGCTCAATTTTGATACATTAATCAACAAACTTTTATATTACAATGAGAAGCAACGCTGCCTAAATTATTTAATGACCGGACTTTAATTGATTAAAAGTGTAGAACGTCTGGGACGTGTTTAAAGTGTTTCTTTGTTTCTTGTTTTTGACAGATCAAAATGGAAAGCAAAAGGATAACTCACTGGGGCGATATTTCTGTTGTCATAGTGTATTTTGTTCTCGTGCTATTAGTTGGAATATGGGTAATTTTCTATTTATTACTAATAGATTAGGTTATTTTTTCTCGGCAGGGAAACAAGTTTTTAAACATACTTGAAAAACAACCCTAGATGCACCACTTAAGAAACAACATATTATCTGTCAGATGTAGAGAGGTATTTTCTTTACCATTCACTGACAGGTGGATAAAGAGCTCAAGAACATTTACTGCAGATCGAGCCAATGTCTTCTGGGTTTCACAGCGAACGGCGTAACCACTGCATCACGAAGATCAGCGTTTATTTTATTTTAGACAAGTTGTACTTTTTATGTTGTCACAATTCACTCAATTATTTCATTTCAATTAACCAGGTAACCTGCTTCTTGTATTTCATTCTCATTTTCAGAGCTTGTGTAGGCCTAACCGGGGTACCGTAAGAAGTTATTTTCTGGCAGGTAGATCAATGTCATGGATACCCGTATGTTTACTTGATATTCTTCCACTAAGTCTTACTATGTGAACTTCAGAACCTACACATAAACAATTCCTCTCGTGTTTTTCTTCCGAATCCGACTTGCCCGCGTTACACAGAACTTATCTCATCAAATAAAGATTGTATATGTAACAGTTTCGTCTGAAACCAGTTTTTAGTTTGATGCATTTGATTGGTTAGACACGAGTTATCTTTTTACACTGACAAATCAGAGATCTGATATTTCAAACTGGTACTAATTTGGCGAATAGTTTGCCTATATATAGTTAATACTTAAGCTTCAGCATGTACCGTATCTGCTGCCCTTTCTGGTTTATAGTTGATGGTTTTGTTTAACTTCGCACACGAATGTGTGTGCAATACTTATTAGTTACCTTATTCAGAGCACATCAACGTAAATATTAAGCATACAATATCCAGATATAATGTTTAATAACGAGACTTTTCATTCTCAGGTTGGTGCTTCCTTATTTGCTAGCAATATTGGAAGTGAACATTTTGTTGGCCTCGCGGGTACTGGAGCTGCCAGTGGATTTTCCATCGTTTTGTACGAATGGCTGGTAGGGCTACCCCTGCTTCTTGTTTAAATATAATTGCAGAACTCCATGGTTATGCTCTTCACTGTTCAGTACATTTTCAAGGAGCATTGCTGGGGTCAATAAATGTGTCGTTGACATGATATGACGAACACATAAATATAGTAGATACTGAAGCGTTAACCGTTTTACAAACTGTATAAGTGCAGTGCTAAATGGGATAATTTAAATAACGCCGTGTATGCGGTTTTGAATAATCGCTTTTGAAATACGCAACCAATCAGAATTTATGTTACAATGGAAGTGCAAATGCGAGACGAAGGTTGTGTTTTATATTTGTTTTCTATTTGTATCAAGTCGTTCTTATTCAACCTTTTATAATGTGACCAACCCACGTAACATTTTTTTGGTATCCTCAACATACAAACAAGCGAGTTTTTCTCCGATTTAAGTCTTTTTTCAAGATTTTTGTAAGTATCTTTCCTATTTTACTCGATGGATTTTCTTCGATAAAAATGTCATGCTATAATTCTTTCGGTGACTACTGTGTAAAGTACAATGTAATTAATTACTAGTATCTCTATTACTTGATAATATAATGTCCCGCATGGCCTGGTTGTTTACACTTTATTTAAGTAAAAATTAAACACGCATTTTACATTGGCGTTCTTCACGTTTACAGAAAGCTGCTATTGTGCGTTTCATTGAGGAACATCTTGATAGATTTATTATGTTTTTTTTTTTACTTTTCATAAGTTTATTGTGTGTTTGGTTTTTTTTCCGTAGGTGAACTCAAAGCATCAGCCTTTATCCGACTATACCTTCACTTTAAGTTTTTCAAAAAACAAAACACAAGCGGTATTACAATGGTGACGCCATAACTTAAGAAAAAGGCTTTGAATTGGAGGGTAAATCGCAAATTATAGCATTCCTCGTAGTATATACATGTATGCGGGCACATAAGCGGGTTGTCTAATTGTTTCAACTTTCGATAAAGCACTCCAACACACAGATTTTTTCGATTGCAAATAACTTATGAAAATTACGGACAAATGTATCTACTACGGAGGGAATGTGTATTCTGACTAAACAAGCTGATGTTGGAAATCACTCTCTACATTTGTGCCACCACGCAAAATGTCATATAAGTTTATAATAATAATTTCAGTCAAATCATGCAATCTCCTATCTAGAGAACAATAATTTTAGACCTATTCAACGTTCCATTATCAGCAAAATGTATAAGTATTACCAGGAAAAGACTTTTCATTCAGATATTGAATTCAGAGATGTGAATGTCCGTTTGAGCAGACGTTTGAGTGGAACTTAAACAACCATCTATGCATCAGGAAACACAATTATCATACTATACGACAGTATTTATACAATCATTCGGAAATTGAACGGCCCATCGGAAACGGGCAGATATTAATTTTAATGTCCTTCTATTTTCAGGTAAATCGTGTTTTTTGACACGAGTACTTAGAATACGACTACGACTGTCTCGTTTTCCAACACTAACTCTCGTTCAAGGAAAAATCTAACAAAGCATTCAAAAAGACGCAAAGGCGTCCTGATATCGCTTTAAAAGGCGTCCTGATATCGCTTTAAAAGGTTTCGGGTCACAAGTTCTGAAGAAAATCCTACAAGTAATAGCAAAGATATTGCCAATGATAAGAAAAACTTACTTGAAACGAGGAAAAAGTCTGTTGTTAGAGTGTTGAGGATACCAAAAAGGTCACATGGGTTGGTCACATTTATTTATTTCTTGACAGGCCATGCCTTTGTTGATCGTTCTAGCGTGGATATTTGTCCCCGTTTACGTTGCCGCCGGGGTTAGTACATATTTACTCCAGAATGAACCTGTACACGTTTTTCGTTGATTTACAATGTACATACATGTATATATAAACAGGTTTTAGCCGTCTACAACGGAAATTTATTTACATCTATTTACGCATAGTTTGATGTAGACTTTCTACTTTCTTTACATTCTTTCAATTTTGCAGACTGAGTACTTAAATAACATTGTACAAGTGCTCATGATTTTAGTACATGTATGACAAGTTTGAGTCAAACAAATTATGCTTTCATGTCATGTATTTCTATGTAGGTGTACACGATGCCTGAATATATTACCAAGAGATTTGGAGGGCAAAGAATTCGCGTCTATCTCAGCGTGCTTGCGGTCATACTATACATCGTTACTAAACTTGCTGTAAACACTATTACTCAATCTTTTTTGTTATTGATTTGAGTCCCGGCCGACCCTAAGATTACTGGTACAGATACAAGAGAATCCGGGACCTAGACCCTAGTTCTTTAACGAATAGACATTTGGTTCTTTTATGTGCCCGGTGTATACATATAGCATTGATACACGTAATACTAACCAATTCATCTCTAGATGGTTGGAAAACACTGAAAAGCCTCCGTATTTGTTGTCGTGAGCGTTAACCACTCCACCACCGCGCCACCATTGCTTAATCCTCGCAACTTGTTTCGAATATATAACTTCAGTGTTTTATTTAAGATTCTGTGCATATAAGACCTCTTGGTCGGGATAGTGCGTTTCCCGGCTCTGTTCTGTCTTTTTACACAAATGAGAATCCAGCTGACATGTACAAAATGTTTTTATAATTTCCCCGCATCTTGGCTTATATATTTTACCACTGAAGTACCCGGTAGACTGAATTCTGTGTTGACATCACAAACATATTTATGATTTGTATTCGGCGGAGAAGTTAGCTTTGAAGTATTTAGATATACTTTTTAAGGTATTGACTTCAATCATAAAATTGCTCTCCTTATTCGGTTACATTTACAGGTGAGTATTTTCGCCGGGGCCCTCTTCATACAGCTGTCAATGGGTTGGAACATGTACCTGTCAGTAGCTGTTTTATTGGTAGTAACCGGCATCTTTACCGTTCTAGGTGAGTGCCCCAAATTCTGGTGGGATATAAGACCCTTTTCTAAATAAAAAGATAATTTAATTGGGCTCTACTACAGAAAAGTTATTAAAACCATATCTTTATTAAAGACTGATAATGTACGGGACTGTTATTTTAATGTGAAAATTGTGTTTAAACGAATTTGCTTTAGTTGAATGCGGTAACAGTTTCACTCGACTTATATAAATCGATTTACAGACACCAGCTAAACTAATCAGTTGTATGAAAAAAAGGTAGCAACATTCATTACCTGTTCCCGTTTACCACTTTCTGGACCGGGAGACATGTGAGGTTTGACGATGTAGGTGCCTTGCCAAAACACGCTTGTTTAGCCAGACCGGGGATCGAACCAATGATACTGTGCTATGGAGCGATTGCTACACCCATTAGATCACAGAGGCCAATACTGTAAGCAAATACTTTAGAACGAAAATATATCAAATCTTACATTTGCTAACTTCAGGTGGTCTGGCAGCTGTCATATACACGGACACATTTCAGACAGGAATTATGCTGATAGGCTCTGTCATTCTTACCGTTCTGAGTATGTTTTACTATACAGGGGTATTCTCTAATTGTCAAGGGCGCAAACATATTAAAAAGAGATGTCGCTGTGCGCACATGTGGCGGGTAACTTTATGCTACTTAGGACAAGTTACGTGTGTCAGGTGCGCGTCGCAATGTTCAGAATGTAATAACGAATATGAAAATAGTTGTATGTCAAACCAATATGTTAATGAATGTATGTGAGACACAACTGCGACAATATGAGTAGAACATACACATGTGGAAACATGTTAAATTTATGTCAAAGACAAACAACTTTTGAACATGTACTTGCACCTTAAACAATAACGTGAATTCATTGAAAATGCAAGCTTGCTAAAAAAAGCTACCTGGCTAATAATGTGGCCGGAAGGTTACAGTACGCCAATCTTTGTCTTAAATTATAGATATTTAATTGTACTTATAGTTTATGCGCTTTTATAAAAGGGTACCGATTCCCTAGTGAAAATCAATGGTTTTATATTAATAAGTTTCAATTAACTTTTCTTTTTAAGGTTTCAACGAAATCGGTGGTTACGCAAATCTGTATCCTATGTATATGAATGCAACAACTCCTTTTCGTGAAATCAACAGCACGTGCGGTTTGCCAAGGGATGACGCTTTTCATGTATTACGTCATCCAGTAAAGTCCGACAACCCTTGGCTAGGAACTACTTTGCACATCTTGTTTGGGTGTCTATGGTACTTCTGCTGTGACCAGGTACTATTTACAGCATATTTATTCTATTAATTTATGTTCCTTTAACGTACAGAATGACTGTCTCGTACCATAATTTTGGTACCGGATTACCCATAATTATGACCAACGTCCCCGGAACAGGTTAATAATCTTAAGGCTTCGGGCATCTATGGTTCTTTTAGATGCTTGTTGCTGATATATCGGACGTAGATCTAATTATAAAATAAGAAAGAAATCCAATACAATCTAGTTGTTGCCAAATTCTAATTTAAACCAGATTTTATTTCATACTAGAAATCCAATTTTACAGTATCATTACCGTGTTAAGCATAGCAGACGACAATTTAAATGATTTTGACTATGGACAGGTGATAGTACAGAGATCACTGGCGGCTAGGACATTGCCACATGCAAAAGCTGGGTCTCTGGTATCGGGATATCTGAAGATACTTCCGATGTTTATCATGATAATGCCTGGTATGATCAGTAGAATCTTATATCCAGGTATGAAATTCATTTATATTTCCCGCATATTCCACACATTAAAAAAGAACATAGATTTTCAACTACATGTATATATGTATAAATCTTCTAGTTAGAAAAAGGGCAATGTCAAACAAATATATTTTTCTGTTGATTGTGGGCTACTGTACGTGGAACTTGTTTCCTTATGCGAATAACACTATCTAAATTACATGTCAAACCCTATCTTTGTATATAAGAGATGCCAGTTTAAATGTTCAGTAAAATCCGTTATAACGATGTCGGATATAGCGAAATTCCGGATATAAGGAACGCATTTCCTAGGTCCAATTTTATTTGTTACTTTCTAATATGAAAATGCTATATGAATATTACATACTCCGAATGAAAGAAATACATTAAATGGTCCGAAGGTGTTCGTTCGTTATATACGGAGTTTACTGTATCTCTAAAATAAAGAATCTTGGTCAGAAAGGAACGAAGTGAATAGTTACTGTTGTAATATATTTTGCAAGGATGAAATTAATGAATGTCAGCACAGAATTATAATATGGAACGACGAACACGACAAAACGTAAGCAATAAAGAAGGCAGTTGAGATTATGGTTACCGCCTCAGTTTGTTAGTATTTAGAACAGATGTACAACGAATAGAGTGTTTGGTTATTAGTACATTGTGCTATGGATCTCGCGTGAAACTAGTCGCAAACGTTAGGTGTAGACGAACTTTTGATCAAAGAGTTTTAATTTATCTAAAACTACATTGACGGGACAAACAAATTGCTTTGAGATAGACACTGAGATAGATTCCACTGTAAGTTAAGTCACTTGCTAAATAGTAATTGGCAAAGTGAATTAACTTTGACTTAAATTAACTATGTTTTATTGATTCTGAATGGACTGACAGACGCTGTTGCATGTGTTGAACCGGAAGAATGTATTAGACACTGCGGTAACCCTGTAGGGTGTTCGAACATCGCATACCCAAAACTGGTATTGGAACTTTTACCGACTGGTAAGCGAATTTTTATAACAAAACTTGCACAGCCTTGGATATGTCCGAAAAGTGCTGTCTGACTTCTATAACATTGCGGACCAGCCTATATTCAATTAAAATATTGCAAATCATGAAATTGTGACACTTCTTCCATGCCTAGCAGCTCCTAAAGAAACCCATATAGGCGATTGAGAGGTTAAGCTCGCTGATACGAATCGCTTGACCTCGTACCGATTATGGGTTCGAGTCTTTTCAACGTACTGACTCTTCGTGTAAGGAAACGGACAGTTTTTGGGGTCATGTACAGGTCCTTCTCAGAAACAATGGTAAAGTAAACTGCCCGCTTATACATAACTTAAATACTGCTGAACTGGATAGGTGTAAAACTCCGAGAAAACATTTTACATGTCCTACAGGAAGACCGATAGTTATTTCAGAATCTTCGAAGCAAATGTGGTTGTTATTGATCTAGGCTGTTGTTTTATTACCATTAGAAAAAAAATCATTTTTTATACAAAACACTAAGAAAAAAACACTTACAGAAAGCAATTTAGCGAAAGTATAACAAACGAAAAAGTCATAAGATATTTTTCGCTTATTTATTTATTTATTTATGTATTATGTTATAAACTCACACTGTAATTAATTAATCAATTAAATGAATGAGTAAATTAATTAGTTAATACATGAACAAATGAAAAATCAGTGACTGAGTGAATGAGTAAATAAATGATTTGATTTACTAAATGATTAAATAATTTGATGAATGAATCAAATAATGTTTCAATACATCAGCAAAAATATTAATAAGTGAGGGAGGAGGGGGGGGGGGGGTGAGTGGTGAGTGGTGATGCGCGTGCAGATGCGTGCGTGCGTACCCCCCCCCCCCCCCCTGCGTGCGTGCGTGCGTGCGTTAATATAATAAATTTTTATTTATTTATTCATGAAATAAACATGTAACTATGCTGAAAAAAATGATTTTTTTTATCCAGGTTTAAGGGGTCTTCTGGTGGCTGTTATGTTATCAGCGATTATGAGTTCTCTGACATCAATATTCAACAGTTCAAGTACCCTGTTCACAATGGATCTCTGGCCGAGAATCAGAAAACAGGCTTCTGAAAAAGAATTACTAATTGTTGGAAGGTAGGAGGAAAATACGTCCGCTTCTAACATATTCAAGATTAATGTTAATTATGTCAAACATTTAACCAAATATTTCATGTATCTGCGATGTCATTTATATGACATGTCACGGTGAGCTCATACGAGGAAAGCGTCAGCATTGATACTTCATGACACAAAGAGCTTACATTACGCGATGAGCTCATGGATGAAATACACATATAAAGAAAATATACAATATACTCCCACCGAAGTAAAGATCACAATGTTTGTGCTATGGTAGCTAACTCGGAATACACCAGCGAGTCTCTGCAAACATACAGGTGCCATCTTAGCCTTAGTTTAGCATGCGAGAAGAATGGCTATGTAAAAAACCAGCACACGTAGTTTTTTCGACAAATAAGTAATTGATAAACAGACAGACACGAAATGTTCTGCCGTATGTAATCACACAGCCTTCGGATTTTGCCGTAGTACATCAAATTTGATTTATGCGTACTTAAATCAATATTGCTCGATAAGATTCAAATAAATAATTCAAAATTTTTTTTCATGAATCAATTTGTACAATAAATTTGATTTTGACATCTTCATTTCAACATCCTTTTTTCATGGATCAATTTGTGCAATAAATTTGATTTTGACATTTTCATTTAAAAAAAGGGAATTTTGTTATGCAATAAAACCTGGGCCCAAATATAACTGGCCCGTTAATATCAATTTCTTGTTATGAATCGATGACAAATCAAAAGGACCAGATAAAAATCAATATTTGTCCGATGACAAATCGCGATTCATTATAGTGTAGTATTGCAGCTATCTGTGACGTCAAAAGACACAGAAAAGTTTTGAACACTTGTTCCCAACAGCAAGATTAAGAATAATTCAGTCGAGCTCTGAAGGAAATTGACAAGGACAATCTCTTAATGCAACGAAGTATCTAAACTAAACATAGCCTATTTCTCTATTCCAGGGTTTTCATCTTGGTATTATGTGTGCTAAGTATTCTATGGATCCCTCTTGTGAAGTCTTCGAAGAGTGGACAGTTGTTTATATATATCCAGGCGGTGCAAGGTTACCTAGGTGTCCCCCTCGGACCTCTTTTTTTATTCGCCATTTTTTGGCACGGTATGTCAGAAAGAGTAAGTTATTCGAAGCTATACTGCCGTTATCATTATTTACCGAATAAGTTAAGTGCATTTCTAGTAGCTTTACAGTTGTAATCATGTTTAGCAATTAAGGTAGCTACCGACCCACACCGACAACGAATTGTAGTCACTTAGCCTCTCACTGATTCGAGTAATGACTTTTATGTGAGAAAGTTGTTTAAGTTTCAGACGGAGGATGGGATTTTAGTATTGACAATCCCTAGCTACGAACATACTGTCTGTTTACAAATATAACGACTCTTGATATAGCGAAATTCCGGATATAAGGAACACATTTTAGTGCCCGAGTTTTTTCTTCTTCTTTATTTTATATGAAAATGATATATGGATATAACAAACTCCGGGTATAAGGAACAAATATAGATGATCTCTAGGATTTCGTTATAAACGGAGTCTACTGTAAGTGAAATTATGTTGGAACAGGACCAATTAGACAGCTACCTGTCTGCATTAACATAAATGTTAATTACCAAGTCTTCATGGGTTAACGGTTAATTATAGCGGGCATCTTTCACATATAGATAATTGGTTATAAACTCTACAACATTTTTGTGATATATTTCCTTTTGTAGTCATTTGAAGCATCGTTTGTTGTTTTATTTGCTTGAACTTTGAATGTAAAATACACTTAACAATATAGTATATAGTGTGAATAGTCTTAAACATTATTCTAACGCAATCGGCTGCTTTTCCTACATAAACATATAGGGAAAAGCATGTATTTTATTTTACGATAAAATACAGCACGTTTTTCCAAGGACGACGTGCCTTAAATGACGTAACGACGTGACGTATGTAAATAAGCGCGTCCAATCGTATCTCGCGTTTTAAGGTTACATAGAGGATAATTGTTGGTTTCGGTGTAAAATCACGATATAATTTCACTTAGTTGGCACCAAAAGTGATATTTTCACGAGATGTGCAACCACGAGTGAAAATAAATACTTTAGGTGTTCACGAGTGAAATTGTCGTGATCTGACATCGATACCAACAATTTTTCTGTTTATTTTATGTCTCAAACTCTACTTTTATTGAGTTCATTTCAATAAAATGTCGAAAATCGCGGGAAACGTCACCAGAAAGCATCGCAAGCATGACGTCATTTTTACGACGTCATCGTCATATGGTTTCCGGCATTCATTACCCTCGGTATACTTTTTGACGTTAATCCGGGTAACATATTTTGATAATTTTCACTGCGTGGACAGTGAGTTTATCGGAATAATATGAAATAAGGCACTGCCTAGAATGGGGATTTATCAACGAGTGTGTTTTCGTCACACTGCAGTTTCATCTAACTGAATGTTTCGTCTAAGCAAGATTTATGAAAGTTGAACTAAAATCGTAGCCTGTAGAGTGGGCAATATCAGGTCACTGCAACCTTGACCTTTGACCCCAAAAGAATAGGGACAATTTTCATGTTGCAGACAACTTTCTGTAAGAGGAAGTTGAATGAAAATATTGACCTGTAGAATGTTATCTTGGAAACTCCCTTGACCTTTGACCCACTGACTCCAATACATAAGGGATTATCTCAGGTTGCAGCGACCTTCTGAGCAAGTTTCATGAAATTCAAATGAAAATTGTGACCAGTAGAGTGTTATCAAGGGAAAGTTTACGGAAAGATGGACGGACATATTTGAACAAGAGTCTCCCTGTGATAAAGTTGGAGGACATCAAATATTTTAAGTTCTCCAACTGTTTGCCAGACTACTTTTACAATGTTTATATTGGTCACATCATTTTTTTTAAGTGACAATAAACAATGATTTAAAAAGCTACTTTTCCTCTTTTTATTTCTGAATTTTCATATTTTCTGCAGATCGTATATAAATCAATTTGTTAAAAATTAAATAAAATCAAATTTTATTTCATGTTGGTATATCACTACAATAGACATAAGCAATGCATAGCTATTGACCGATTAAACAATCAATATGAATTAAACATGTTAATTTCAGCAAAAGAAAACAACAAATATCTTACAAGTAAACAAGAAAATGCAGTTGATGAAATTGCAAGTTGGTCTTGGGTCACCACAGTCCAGTATTAAGATGTGGCTGAACTTCACTATTCATTTCAGGATGAGAGTCATGGAAGAGCATTTGATTAAGATCAAAGCTTTATTGTCATTTTTTACAGATTCAATTTATTCATTTATTTATTTCAACTGATTAAGAGTTTATAAATATGTACACTTTCTTAAAACTCAATTGTCATAAAATCTATGAAATGTTGTTCAAAATCAATTTTATTTGAGTAGCATCTTTCAAAGGTTGTTCACTATCCATTCTATCCAAGTAAAATCCACAGTTCCATAACCTGAAATTGAAAATACAAGTAAAATTCATAACTTATATTAAGAGTTGCAAATGCAAAAAAAAATCACAGGCAGCTGATTTTCTTATATAAACATTTTGGGAAAATTCTGTACATGTTAGGTATAAATTATTTTATGATAAAAAAACACCTTTTATTCCAAAGACAACGTGCTGTAAATGACGCAACCCATGTTAACAAGCGTGTCCTATCACATTTCGCATTTGAAAGTTATCATGATGACTGCTATGTGTTCAATAAAGTTCGGGATAGTTTTCAAGGAAAATGATGTATAAGATATAATTATAGGATAAATTGTTCCATATACGTGTACTTTATTTACTTCAATAAAAATAAGTCAGTTGTTCGGATACGCACTCGTAATATAATGACTACACAGCGGGACTAACTATATTTTACTGAATGATAAAATACAGAGAGACAGTTATCATTTCTTAATTAAATACGATTATCATGTACTTTTTGCACAATTGTATAAAATACAAAATCTATTTTTTTCAATATCATTTAGGAAGTCATGAAAAATCGACCACCACTGCCGGGATTCGAACCGCGGTTCTCTGGATTAACTGTCCAGTTTGCTAACCCCTGCACCAGGCTTCAGGTCAAATCTTACATGACAAATTACTTTACTGTATAACCCTACTTGAAGTTTGCACCTGAATGGCTCCTTTACTCTTCACGTCTCACAGATAGAAGTGCTGAACGGCTAACAATTTACCTGTTTACTGTACTAGTTATTTCAGTTAAGGAAATGTAAAATTGAAAGTTGATAATAAGCGTCAAACAAAAACATGTACCGAAGACAGCAGTGGTGGTTCCCGAGAGGTTGCCCATTCATGAACGTGGTCCAGTATACTGTATGCAGAGCTCTACAAGTGTCCGCGTGGATTAAGTCGGGATTCAGACCTATTTTTCTTGGCATCTAGTTTCTAAGAACAACACCATCTTGGTAATCAACCAGTTGGCCCTGCAAAAATGAGTCAGAATTAACAAAATTGGAATGCTAGATCATGAGATCTAAACAAAACAAAGACTTAGCGTAAAGTTGGTGTTACACACCACCTTACATTAATTCATTCTGCTAGAAAACATATCATACACTGATGCAGAAACTTAGGAATTCTGAACATGCACCAACCATTGCAAATGTGTTGAAAGCATTTCACTAAAATTTACAAAATCAGAGTCATATTGATAAACACCCACCTACCATGTATCTCTCGATTATGACACCAAGTGTATGTAGTTGTTCCGATCTAGGTCTACTGTTAAGTAATGTTTTCTTTCCAATTTTATGAAATAAATAGCTATGTTGTTATTCATCAACAGAAATAAACAGACAACAGGAAGTACGTCAGTGCACAAAAAGAACCAAGTTGGTTATCGATTCTCGGTTATTTCGGTATCATTGTTACATCGGACATTGAAGAATAAAAACTATCTACTCAAAGTCATTATTCACGTGCGATGACGTATAGGAGCACTTGCTTTATCTGTAAGACAGTTGAACGCCGGCGTTTCGCGCCGGTATATACCTGTGATACACTCTATTTAACTACCTTACCTTTACATTATCACTGTTTTGTTACACATCTTCTAAAGAAAAAAAAGAAAAAACAGTTGGTTATCTATTCTGAGTAATTTCGGATGTATTGTTACACCGGAAGTTGAATAATAAAAACCCGTCTGCTCATACACATAAACCGGAACCGGATCACGCGAAAAAAGCTTTCTTAGTGAATGCAGAGTAGACTCACAGGCGTTACCGTCTCGGGGATTTCCCCGGCGCTTCGCGCCGGCATAAATCCCCTATAATTCACCGTTATATTTCGATCAACCACCGAAAAACATAAAATAAAATGATGTACTACTATGCGCTAAGTTCGGGATTGTTTCAAAGAAAAAAGCGTATTAGAATCGAAATAATAAATTGTTCCCTATATTTTGTCGTTGGATAAAACACAGTCAGTCATTTGCTAAGTACTCGTGATTTAATTACTACGCATCCGAATTCCTGACTATATTTTATTCAACGATAAAATACAGGGAGGCATTTATTATTTCTTAATCAAAACATTAATCTTTTGAATATATATCTATTTTAAATTGGTAATGTGGTCAATAACTCCGCCATTTACATCTTTCTAAAACACTTGAAGTTGTTGTTTTCCTGACAGGCTGCGTTCTGGTCCCTGGCTATAGGACATACTTGTGGCATCATTAGAATGGTTTTAGATTTTTCTATGCCCGCACCTGGTTGCGGGGAACCAGAAACTCGCCCACCGATTCTCTACAACGTTCACTTCACATATTTCGGCATCCTCTCTTTTATTATAACAAGCCTGTCTATCATATGCATCAGTTACTTCACTGAGCCAAGCAGTAGAATTGAGGTAAAGCATTGTTATCATTGTGTGATGTTGGAATTTAATTTCATTTACAATAAAAAAATATCTAACGGTCATTCCGCTGACAAAAGAGTTAGCGGTTCACGGTTCGATTTTGTAAACGGCGATTGTTAGCATTGTACACATCATTTCGAAAATTAATTCATATTCAGAGAAAGGGCGATGGGTGTTATCTGAAAACAATCAAAACTTTTATAGTAGTGGGTAGATTCACTTGAAACTTAATTCAAAGTCAACGGGCTTCACACTTTTGGAAAAGATTTAAAACAAAATGTGTGATTTTTACTTATCTGGACATCTTTACCCAGTCAATGTTATGAATTTTAACTTACTCAAAATACCAGCACACTTTCTATTCTCACTTAAAGGGGTTGACATGGTGGACGAGAAAGAAAGATATTGCAAATGCTGAACATGAAAATGTGAATGAAAACAACACTGGTATGTTTACATTGTAGTGATCTTACGTCCTTCTGTTCCTTTTGCAATTCGCACGTACACATTTTCATGTAATTGAAATATTGCCAAGTTTTTGTAACCATATTTAAAATCGTCTCGCCAATGACACATCAAGCGGATTCGCGAGTGACTCGATAAGCGCAAGCTTTTTTCTCAATCGAGCTAAAATAATTAGTATAAACCAAGGGCTTTCAAGTTCATATTATGATTACTGGCAAACCAGAAGACTACGAATTACGTAGCCATGTGTTTCCAATCAAAATTCTAAAGAATGTTGGATTTTACATTTTGTCCTACATTTATCTTTTATAAAGAAGCCATATTAGTGAGTCTTTAACAACTTGAAAGACGCTTGCAATATTTTACCAGTGTGTTTTCCCGACTTTATTGGTTTGTTGTGGCCATCATCCGTTACGCAAAGGCCAAATAGTTTACTGTTTTTATTAATAATATCAGTTTGCATGAAAGTTTATTCTACTACGACTTCAAAGGTCAAATATGTCTAATTCTAACTTAGCTTTTTTGTTACCTTTTCTTACGAAATATCGCGCTTACCATTTTAACATTGACTTAACTCCTGCTACAACTGCTTCACTCAATAACCTATTTTTTGGCCGTTCTTTTTTTATGTTGCATTATTTACGTTGTATAATCCATGCTCATTGGATTTGATTTTCTTTCATCTAAGATGATAAATTTCTATCAAGTTCAAATTATATATTGAATTTGAAATTGCAGACACGTCTCATTTTATATTTTTTAAAATAATTTGGTTAAATCATAAATTATGTCACCGCAAATAAAAGTAGTTGTGACCACAAAAAGCCATAATATAAATTGCCTAACAGTTAACTCTAAATCTAAATTGTTAATTTTGATTTATAGATATATTTATATATTCTATTTTTTGTTTCCAGCTAGTGAGATTATGAATAGAGAACCCGATGAGGATTCTGGGAAGGGAAGGAGATATATCACTCTCCTTTACCAAGTGTGTGGAATACCACAGAAAGCTGTCACGGTGATCGACATTAATCATGAAAGAGAAGCTCTATATCGGGAACGCTTCTTAAAGGAAGAACCTTTCTGGAAAAATATTCTAGATGTTAATGCGTTTATAGGTGTTCTTGTGGTTGTATTTCTTATTGGCTATTTTCATTGACCGCAAAAGCAAGGTATATTAATGGAATTATATTCTAAACACTACTGTTTTTTTTTTGGTTATATTTGATTTCCCTATTTATTTGTATTTGTTATTGCTAATTTTCATTGAAATCTTGACAAATATTCGAATGCTATTTCAGTAGATCTACTTGAATATTCGTTGTGGGGTTAACACCTTGTGGCCAGCTTGAAATCTAACCGTTGTTATGAATAATGTACGAACCGGCAAAGCTCGTACACGTTTTAAAAGTCAAAAAGTACTTGATATTGTTTACAAAAACTTTTAACCGTCAGCCACTTCCGGAGAATGTTCTAGTTGTGTTTGTTCTTAATACACCGTATAGTGATGTCCATTTGAATCAGCCAGCTTATATTAGTAACAAAGGCAAACAAACATGACTCAATATTTCATTGGATAGTTTTATGCCGGTAAACTATCTGAAGAAGGAAGAAAACTTTCTACTGCAAACCAATAACCCTCATTGATTCCCCGCATTCACAAGAACTGAGCTCCGTGTTCTCCATTATAACTGCAGCCCTAGTAACACAGTTTCTACTACTGTCATAAATAGTATCCCCGCCTCACGGACTCAGACTAAATCAATCATTTTCACAGCGGTTCGGGCAATATTTAAATGGAATATTATAACAGTCGGTTGATTTGCTGGGTCGTATCTTTTGAGTTTGATGTATAGTTTATCTTGCACCAAGTAGCCAACGAGGAAGATACACCAGCAGACCAACCGATTGCGATTCCTTTTATTTTATACCTTTATCGGATGTCATGTAAAATTTACATAAACGTTAATGTATGCCAATAATGGCATGAAGTCAAAAGCAATGCGAAGACAATAAAACAAAACTTATTTTCTGCAGCAATGTTGATCTATTTTCAACTTTTAGCGTAGGAATATTATTTGAATATGCATATGTGTACAGCTGAGATACAGCTTTGTTGAACCGTATATGTCCCGGAACGTATATATCACACGAGAGAAAAATTCGACCGCATATGTCACACGTGTGATATATTCGGTCGAAAATAGTCTTCGCGTGAAACGTATATGGCACATATTATGTGATGTATACGTTTGACTTCGAATTTTATAGGAACACGAAAACGAATATCTCACATGCAGAAAAAGGCAAATAAAAACGAAATTTTCAACGAATACGTCACATTTTGATCAATTTGAAAAAAAACAACATATTTAAAACAATCAAATATGATTGATTAAGTTATGCCGCATATATTCTGCTTAACACAAATGACCTTCGACGCGCGAAAATGTACCTTCGGACATTTGTTACATTATTCGACAATAATTGATGAAAAAAACCCATAAAATTTACATTTTTGTCACCCTCTTTAAATGCAAAACCAATGTTAAAAACTGATAACCACTATGTTTTCCTCAACAGAAACATACTTTCGACTTCAAAATCCTCCAAGACCATTACTATGGCAACAGCGATTTGAAATGATTCTTTTTTTATATTTTGGCTATACCTTATGAAAAAGGCATATCGTGGAAAGAAGACATGAAATAGTTCACCAGATATGATATATATTGAAAGAGTATATAATGTTGATACCAAAAATAAATGATGCTGTTAGGAAATGATTACCGGAATAGTTTACTGTCCATGTACATTGAAGTGAGTTTTGACGTCAAATTGTGGTATGTGACGTCATTTTTAGAGTGAACAATGACGCCTTAGATATACTTTTTCAAAACGTTGTAGTTTTGTATGTACTGGACGCAGGTAACTGAAATTTTCCAATATTGATATTGAAATATTGTTTGTTCAAATATGCAAGAAAGCTAGTTTTCAAGTATTTTGTCCGAAGGCCCATTTTCCCGTGTCGCTGGTCATTAATAATACAAGTCGATCCGATTGGTCCCAACACATTGTATGGGAACTAGACATTCCCACTCGAAGGTGTGGTCTGTATTATGTCTTTAATTTGTATAAATAATGTTTGGTCAAATTTCGATCGGGTGTTCTTGAAAGTTATCGACTGCGTTCGTGTGGCCCTTGAGTGGTGATTATTAACAGGAAATTATCTCAGAACAGCATTGATTATAAAACATCACTATACATTTTTTCTGTATAACACAATACATTTATCACAGATTAAACACATATCAAACTTGATATATTTGATGGCCGGTGAAACAATGTAAAGTAACCGTAAGATGGTAATGACCCTCGATCATTTTTGTCGAGCCCACTTGCGGTGAGCTCGACATAGTCGCCGCTTTTGGCAGTCGGTGTATGTGCATCCGTGCGTCTGTGAGCCCGTGCGTCCGTCCAGACTGATTTTGTCCGGACCATAACTTTGATATGCAAGGAGCAATCGTGTTTATATTTAGCATGTTAACCTCAATGAGAAGGAGTGTCATTTGTCGAATTAAGAATGACTTTGTCCGGAGCATTTCTTCTATATACTTGAAGGGATATTGATGTAACAATGCATAAATGTTTACCTTAATGAGACGAAGAGTCATACAGATGAACAAATCCCTATGTCTACGGTCAAGGTCACAGTTTGAGGTTAAAGGTCAAATTGAAGAATGAGATTTTGTACTGAAGGATGTACTGAAGGATTTTCATACCATTATACATTATAAGACAGGGTGTATTGTGCAAGAACCAGGTCCCTAGGTCTAAGGTCAAGGTCACACTCAGAGGTTAAAGGTCAAACACAGGATTGAAAATTGTGAATGAAACAATCGTATCTCTTTTTATTTCCCTGCAGCTACAATATCCTTTGTGTAACATTTAGTTTCTTCGATTTAAATCCACCTAAAATCCGGCAAACGGCCCAGGGACGGATGCCTTGCCACCCACTTCCTACAAAAGTATAATTAGTAGTTTTATTCACTAAAGTATCACAAATAAGTTTTGGTGTAAACTGTCAAAATGACCAGAATGAATATATCAAACGTGTGAAACATTCGACCGAATATATCACGCGTGTGAAACATTCGACCGAATATATCACGCGTGTGAAAAATTCGACCGAATATACCATACGTGTGAAAAAGACATATACGTTCGGTGTAAACTGTCAAAAATGACCAAACGAATATGTCACATTAAACACGTGTTATATTTACGGTCGAATATATCACACACGTGTGATATATACGTTCCGGGACATATACGGTTCAACACAGCTTATTATACCCCCATCATCGACGTTTAAGGGGGTATGCTGGAGTCACCTTGTCAGCAAATTGTGTCCTCGCTATTTCTCAGCAACCACCGGACGGACATATATTAACTTTCACAGAATTGATTGGTACTAAGCCTATTTGTGCATATCATCGATATGTTTTGCTCAAATCGGCTAAGAATGTATGTTTACATTCAATAATGCACGTTTAATTTAGAATGACAGGTAGATCTCGCTGCCTCGGTGTTTAGATAGTAAATTAGCTTGCTTTGATCACACTGTACAATTCCTATCAGCTGTTAAATGACATACGCCAAACTTGTACCAAGGGCAATAAATATAGTAGTAAATAGAAAAATTTTACCTGTTTATCCAACTGGTTAACAAATGATAATACATAGCTTTATGTATATACACATTTTTAACAAGAGTTAAAGGCATGTCTTTGAAGTATTTCATCAAAAACACGAGTTCAAACCTCTAAAACAGCTAGTCACAAACAGATGAAAAATGTATGAAAATAGACAAAAATATGAACTTCACATTCAAATTGAACACTGTTTATGGTTACAAAAAGTGTCCACTGTACTCTATGTGAAATAAGCTCTGCCTTTTGGCGGCCATGCATTTTGACGAATCAAATGTTTTTAATGAATTCGGTAGAGGGTCACCCAAGCAACATTTCTGTGAAATTGTTTTAAAACCAAACCAGTAGTTTCAGAGCAGAAGATTTTCAACGTTTTCCATACAGCCCTTTGGAAAACAAGCCCCGTCCCCTGGCGGCCCTGTATTTTGACGAATCAATTTTGAAAGTATTTTGAAAATATTTGGTAGGATGTTGCCAAAGCAAATTAGTAAATTCAGAGGATTTCAAAATTTTCATACAGCCATTTTGGGAAAACTAGCCCGTTCCCTATAAAAGTTCTTAATAAAAGTAGACAAACTTGTTTCGAAATCTTGACATGTAGTTTCTGACAAGTAATTTCTGACAATTTTTTTTTTAAAGTTTTTCCTTTCCACTTTCTTCGAAGTAATATATAATCCCCAAATGCCAGGAACATCCCTGCAGAGTTTCGTCAATCTTTGCTCAGAAGTTTCAGAGTAGATTTCGTTTGAAAATGTGAACGGAAAAAACGAAGTATAAAAGACTGACTACAATTATAAATGTTGCAAGGGCTTCAAGTCGTTTGACATTGTACAGTTAAAATTGACCGGTTGTTTTGTTTCGCTATTGATATAAGTTATATTATACAAATTAGTTACTCTAACTTTGAATTGTTTAAACGTTTACACCTTTACAGATATAGTTAAATCTTCCCCCAGCATCCAGTTTAATCACTAAAAC
Source organism: Saxidomus purpurata (assembly GCA_022818135.1). NCBI lineage: Eukaryota > Metazoa > Mollusca > Bivalvia > Venerida > Veneridae > Saxidomus > Saxidomus purpurata. The sequence goes on from JAFMSR010000007.1 coordinate 30,574,398, forward strand.
GCTTGTTTTTGACACCTGTGCTAACATATTTTGTTAAATATTCATGTTGCTGTCACTTAAAAGTAGGGATGGGAACGAAAACTAAAATCAGTATTCGAATATTCGGTTTGGCATATTCGAATATATTCGAATATTCGTTTTGTGGTGTCCATGTATATTTTCTTAACACGACGGATACGCCACTAAAGTATGTTTAGTATGAAAGTGTTTACTTTAAAACGGTATATAAAGAAACAAATTATTAATTTTCCACAAGGAGAAGTTTGGCTAACATTTCACGATTTTATCTTTGTATTACGTAAAATATTTGTATGTATAAAGATTTAAAAAAAAAACAAATTTGTATTCTTTCAGAATAGCCGTTAAAATGGAATTAAAGTGGAATCCGGTGCTGCATGGTACCGAACATTTGTATTGTTTGTGCATTTGGATTTATAGTACATTGTATACATGTACATGTACATGTAGTATGGTTTGTTTTTCACTGATATAAACATTTGAACTTTTGATATTTACCGGATCTATGACCACTTTGTTTGTTTCCTTTTCGTGAGAAATTCGTAATCTGTCCTGGGAGATAAGAGACATTCAATGTTCCCGTTATGAACATATTCGTAAACTTGATTTAAGCCTATTGAGCATAGTGCCAAACGAACGGCGAGATGAATTTGGTGTTTTTTATACTCACGGTATCATTCAGATGGTCGTGTAAGTATAAAATACAAATATTTATTAATTTAAGACAAGCTTGAAAATTCAAATAAAAGTATTTATAAGCAGGATCATTTTAAAGTTGTTCCATTTTTATTTAACATAATAGTGGTTACCAACGGTAGTTTTGACGTTTTCTTTGAGATCCAACTATATTAGTTTCTCCTATAATATTTTACGAAACGTCGCCCAGATGCAAGTCACTTACTAACGCATTATCTCTGAAACTGAAAAGCTAGATCAGTTGTAAGAGTAATCAAAAGGTCCTTAATTTGACAACCGGTCTGTTTGCACATTGAAGTCACCCTCTGATATTTGGCGCCCGATATGACCTTAGTTCATGCCACCAAACTTCTTCTCTACACCATTACGAAAAGGAATTAAAGGGTAAAGTAAATGTTTGTTTATAATAATACCAGCCCTAGGCAAGTCATTTCAGACCTGCGTTGTACACTTTTTTCATCCGAAAATGATATCCTTTAATGCCAGTCATCAAGCAAATAGACATACGGTAATCATGTGTCATCGAAATACTGTGTCATCGAGATTCTTGTATATCCATAGGATCCGAAACTTTGTTTTGATGGAGAGATTTAAATGATGCATGCTATATTTTCGCTCAACGGAGAACGGATCAAGTTAGGACAAATGTAACAGCCACAGAGAGTCTAATTCACAAACATCGTATTACATGTATCGTATTTATGGATTTGTTTTATTTAATCCAAATTGCTCATACTTTCTAGAGAAAACACGTCCTCTGTGTCATCCTCTTTAGTCCAGGAATAACGAAAAAAATAAGAAAAGGACTAAACACAAACATCTTGGTATTTTCCCTTCTGATCTGCGTTTAAAATGACACACGGACTGCACAATAGGAAAAGCATACCAGCGCTTAAACAAAATGAGCAAATTGAAATTTGGCCTTGGTCGCAGGACTTCATAAGAACTTTTCTCGAGTGTTAAAATGTCATTTCCGATAACCGCGCGTAACAAGAGAATGGTACATCACAAAGAGGCTCGTATTGTTACTGGTGTGCCGCCGAATTTTGTATCAATTGACAAGCTCAAGGACGAAGCTGGATGAGAGATGCTTGAAAGCCATTGACAATATCAGACATTTAATGTATATCTTTAAATGGTCTTTACCTCAGCGTATGATACATTATCTATATTTGCAGGATTCGGTATCTGATTAAGATTATTAGTCCCTAAACATTAGTCGAAAATAATCACTCATGTAAATAATGCGGTTCAGAAAATCTTATTGAAACTGTAAGCGGCCTGTTTAAGTTGCTCGTCTTACACATTGTTTTAATTATATCACGGCCGAGAACTAAAATGGACCTTATTAGTGAGGTAAATTACCTTGTCAGTGCAAACATGCGTTACCCGGGCCTTATTTGTGATTTAAGACGGAAAGGGAATAAACACACAACAAAAGCAACAAAATGCAAGTGTAACTCGAATCAAAATCGAATGATCGAGTATCACCCCGCTAAAATATTCACTATATCTTAATAATATTACTACAGCATTTCAAAGTTTGCACAAAATTTAAAGAGAAAGGCACATGATCAAAATAATATATGATATAATATATATAACGGACACAATACAATAGATAAAAATATAACAAAACAAGAGTTGTCCCTCATAAGTGACGAATGCCCCCAAAGAGGTGTCTCAGTCTGTTACCCTGACCTTTAAAGTATGGGCCCAGTACTTGCGCATGACACTTTATCTTCATGTGCTGAACATTTGTTCCAATTCATTTTAAAATATTTCAATGTATATCAGAGTCTCAATCCGGACATGAACACGTTTATAAATCCTGGATTTTAAACTGTCTGACCTCTCTAAGTGTGACCTTAACCTGCAAGGTAAGGACGCGAGACTCAACAATTGTGTGATGTTTTTTAAAATCCTTCAATCCTACAGTGTTGCCGTGTAAACTGCACCCAATTACTTTTAAACTCTTAAGTTTGACCTTGACCTTTGAGGTAGGGACGTGGGTCTTGTACGCGATACGTTGTCTTGATGTGCACGTTTTTTTAAAATCGATCAATGCATGACAGTTACAATCTGGACACGACTATATTTGTATAAACATGACTCCATTATCTTTAATTTCTGTGACCTTGACCTTTGCGGTAGGGACGTGGGTCTGGCATACGACACGTCGTTTTGATGGGCTGAACATTTGTGCCAAGTTATTTGAAAATCCTTCAATGCATGACAAAGTTACAGCCCGGACACGAAAATTATTAAGAACGAACACATGGACGACGGACGGCGGACAACTGGACCGACGGACGTTGCGATTGTAATATGCCCACCTTTGGGGGCATAATAACTGTCAAAACGTTCAAAGGCACAACATGTAATGATATTCGCACAAAACATAAATATGTTTGCACAACATGTAAAAAAATTGGTACATAATGTTTTAAAGAATAAAAACTAATACATCTGATAGATTTGTATGACTACAAACGACATTACCGGTGTTCCATAAGTAAGGTATAACAACTACATGTTAGTTTCTTCAGTTTTAGGTTTAATGTCGACATCTACTAAGATAGAGTAGCAAAATACGAACACGAATACATATTGAAATAAGATGTTTGCACTACGCAAGGTCATTTCATTCCAAAAATAACACTATTCTTATCAAGGTTATTTAACTCTATAACACTAGAATTACAAATTTAGGCCGTTCAGTGAAAGTATAAAATTAACACATATTGTACACAAAAGTAATAGACGCTCCTTCGTCTAATCATTTAACTAGATGTCAAAACAACGCAATTAAATGTCATGTGTGTTAAAATGTATGTTAATAAGAGCTCTTATTCTTTGTCAGATTAAATAATATCCGACAGCTTCATGCATCCACATAAGGCTAACAAGATCTGTAAATTTAAATGGAAACCGATTGTGTTTAATGCCGCATTTGCTTTGAGAAATTATGGTGCTACATTTTGTACTATATCGATAAGAAGACAAACTAGTCCAACATTTTGAATGAGGCTGAAACTAATATCATGCATTAGTTTATATTTCGTGTGGCTAGCTCACGAATTTACGACAGCTTTGCATCCTAAATGAAGAATCTAGAATCTTCAGATAAAAGAATAGTGTTATCCAAGTTCTGATTCAACAAGAGAGTGCATATTCGCATTTTATAGACTTAAAAACCTAATGCAAACGTCGCTTTTACCTTCTAGTTGGTTTCCTGCTTGACGACATAACAGGATCACAAAATCGGACTGCAGCAGGTAAATTCAAAATAAGATCTATTATTTTATGTTTTCAAGTGAATTATAGAGTTTTCTCAGTGAAATAAAAGTGATAATCCACAATTTTAACACAGAGGATTACCATTTTTATTTTTCACTGTTTTCACAATCTTTTACCCGGGTTTACGTCAAAACGTATACCGAGCGTAATTAATGCTGGTTTAAATGACGTCATTTGCGCTATGTTTTCTGATGACGTTTCCCGCGATTTTCGATATTTTATAGAAACAAACTCAATAAAAGTAGAGTTTTAACCATAAAATAAACAGAAAAATTGTTGGTATCAGTGTAATATCACCTTAATTTCACTCGTTAACACCAAAAGTTGTTATTTTCACTACTAGCTGCGCCACTCGTGAAAATATCACTTTTGGTGCCCAATCGGTGAAATTATAATGTGATCTTAAACTGAAACCAACAATTATCCTCAATGTCAAAGACTTGATAAGTCATATCTACCACACCATTTGCTCTTTTATCTGTCCTATATTTACTATCAAGCGAGCAGAAGTTTAATTAACAAAGAAGCATTATTTTCGTATGAGTTTGTTTACTTTGTTTCCTTCTGTTTTAGGACCAACTTTGGTACCCTCCACGTTAGCAGTGGCCAATGTTGCTAGTACATTGCAGACAAGTGGTAATAAGTACCAGAAACATATGCCTTTTTTAATGTTACCAGTATCTTATCAGTAAAGAAGTTTTAATGATAATTATGCCTGTGTATATAGTATGTTAAATATATAAAAGCAATTTTATTTTTCATTGCGATTTGAATAAACGTTTTTGTGATTACCTTTTGGCCATTTTTAAAATTACTTTAACGTTTGCATGAGAATAGCCCATATAGACATTTAGTATCTTGCATATACTTCGCAATGAAAACTAGCATGAGTATGTAAATTTCAGATCAAATTCTTTCTATATCAGACTCTGCTGTTTCATTCCATTTTAGTCTGCCAGGATACGATAGACCAGTGTAGTTTATACGGACGTACCGCATGTACAAATACAGTTTACGAAGCTTGGGCGAAATCTCACTGTGCTATGTATTGTGGGTTTTGTACCCCTCCAGGTAATATATCAATTTACGAAACTGTTTTTCTAGTTTGATTTCTATATCAGAATTTATATTCAGTGCAATAACTTATACCCTTTATTTCTAATTTGTCTAATTCTATGCATATAATTTAAGTTTTGCTTTACGATTGCTTTCTTTCTCTTCAGTTGCGCTGACCAAATTATGCGAAAACAAAGTACCTAACTGTGCCGAGTTTGATTCTGGAGATCTATGCACCACTGATTCCTACTATTCATGGGCCTATGAGAACTGCAAAGGCTACTGCAAGTTTGACATTTGCAACGGTTCGTTTGTTAATGGTGCCATAGTACTTTCAAAAAGTTGTACATATTACTCAAAATGAAAGATGAAATCTTTTAATTCCTGACAAGAACATATTGCACATGCACTAAATTATCACCTTTTGTAACTTAGTCTGCAAACCCTTCACAGAAATCAGTTAAATCTCCATTATAGAAGAAGGTGCGAAATGCATATATCGTAACTTTGTCTTGCTGTATTTTTAGGCCGAGGTATTTGGGTAAAACTAAAACAAATTGTTCTTTTAAACTTGCTGTCAAATTTCAATTTTATTTGGAACAACATTAAGTGCTCAATCGTGTTTCTCTGAAGTGCAGAAATGAAACTAATCCCTTCAAAAATGAGTCATGTTTGGTGACAGACTATTCTACTTTAATTTCAAATGGGAATTAAAGCATACATATATTCTATTTAACACAATAAATTATATCATGGGCTTGTTAGAAAAACAATTACTAAAAGGAAGTACTCATAGAATGTGGTCCTCAATAAATAAAGATGAAAACTTTATTGGCGTCGTATGAACATGTTTTTTCTCTTGACAACATACATGACAGTTAAATAAAGGACTCACAATAATGTAATCCATTGATCATTATCTTCTTTTATTTTCAGACAGTTTATGCGAAGACAATGAACATACAAACTGTCAGCTGCTTGATTCTCAGATAAATATTTGTTCTGATATTGGAAAAGCTAAAACAATATGCAAAAAGTACTGCAATCTGTGTAACGTTAGTAAGTATTTTAGAATTTCATTCTGTGTGACCATGTTTGACATTTAGACATCGGAAACTTGTCAAAACCGTATAAAATGTTCATGTGTGTAAACATTTTTGAATTATGATCGTGTAAAAACAATAGTAATTGCATTCCATATACCAATTTCTTTATTTTCCATTGCAAAAAAGCTCTTACAACTTAGATAAATCGCCCTTGAGGTACAATAAGGTACAAAAATAGAACTCACTTTATGTAGTCATTTTCCTGTAGTGGTTGTTGCTGATAGAGTTACTGCTCGTTGACCCATCCAGACACGATGTTTGGAAGCTAATGAGCTATTCTATTATGATCACGCCTTGAATTCTTCCAGGAGCAACTCATCTTCTTGTCCAAGATCAAACGCACGAACTAATCTCTATTTGATGAATTATAAAGACGATCTCACACTGCAATGTAAAATTTAAGAACAGAAGACAAAATAATGCTTTACAATGTCTCTTAATTACTGTGATAATGAAGTGACATATGTAGTTTGAGATATGAGTGAGCAACATCTAAACATCAACAATCATAATTGTGTGATATTCTGCTTATGATCTTAAATATGTAACAACCACAACAACAATACTTTTATTTCATCCCAAATACAAAAATGTCAATCAATAACAGCAGTATTGGGGAAAGCCTACACAGTATATAAATATGTTGGTAAAAGTACAAACAGTGTATTCAAATTGTAGAGGGAAAAAAAGTCTGTTTTTTTTTTTCTTTCTTTTTTTATAGACTAAAAACAAGCTTTTTTAAGTCATCAATACTATTGGAATTTAATAAATTACTGTAAGAGTCAGGTGAATTCACACGAAATTTGTGTCTAATGTATTGCGATCGCTCGTTACAAAAAAAAAGAGCATGTAAGTAGGTAGTGTTTTTCCGATTCAACTTCTTGAGAATTACATAAATTACATAATCTGTCGTTAAACGGTGTATTATTCCATCGTCCCGTTTCGACGGGTAGTCGTGAGTCTGAAGTGCGGAAACGGAACATAGTAAGAGCGTTACACCTTGGTAATACAGACCTGTAGTGTTCTAGCTGGTATAATGATTTAAAGTGCGAATAAGCGTACATTGAACAACTTAACTAAATAATGCTTTAACTTTAACTGCTTTGAAATATATGATACTGTTATACGTTACAAATGTTCAAAGTAAAGTAATATGAGCGATAGTGTTGTTTTGATGTCTCTATAGAGATTCAGTAACAAGACAAATACAGTGCAAATTAAAGTCAATGCATGTTCTGTCAGCGGGTGACATAATTTCATTGCCATTTGCTATACTCTATTAGTTATGCAGTCAATATTTGTCAGGTACGATTTTAATTGCTGTATTTGTATGAAAATGCTATGTTTCCAGCTGATGGAAAATGGTGTTCATGGGAAGCTTGGTCCACCTGCTCTGTCACCTGTGCTAGTGGGACACAAGTAAGGTCCCGACAATGTGCATGCCCTGCACAAGCTAATGGAGGGACAGACTGTAGTGGTGATGCACACAATAGCAAAACATGTTTACAGAAGACATGCCCAGGTATGAGCTAGCTGTTCTAACTTGAAACATATTCCATATTAAGTATGCTTGAAAAATAAACAAAACATGAATTTACGTTAAAAATATGTGGAATCAGATATATTCTGTAATTACGTACGAGCGTTGCCTAAATACAATGAGACTACAGGGACTTGTTTGACATTATTCAGTACATGGCGGATGGAGCAGATGGTCGTCATGGGGAAGTTGCAGTGCCACATGTGGGATAGGTCTTGAAAGACGAGAGAGAAGTTGTTCAAATCCTTATCCGGGTCCCGGTGGAGATTCGTGCTTCGGTGAGGCCAGAGACGATCGTACATGTTTCATGAAAGCTTGTGCCGGTAAGAGTTTGCGATGCTAGTATGCTTTGTGCAGTGTTTGAGTCTTTTAAGTTAACTCATTGCTTGCATATTCACTATGTATCTACTTTTTACACATTTAAATGCGTTTCGTTAAAAATCATGTTACCATTGTGAATGACCATGTTACGTTATGGTAAACTAACGTTACGAAAAATAATGAAAATACAGTTGACGAAATCATGTAGGAGTTAGCAACAGTAATTTATTTCCCTTTTGGACGTATATAAATGAAAGGATGGTTTTTTTAATTTTTTGACAACGATAGTCAGAACATCTATTCAAAGATCTGTTTCTATATTCTATGGGTAGACACCTGTTATACAGATTTCTGGGATTTTTCTTCTTGTTTTAAGGGTATAAAACTAAAGTCAATATGTTTGTTTTGCAACACAATTCATTTGTTTTCTCAATAGTAAAAGATGTTAACACAATTCATTTCATTACGTGGTGTACGGAAACTATTGAATACATGTTTATGTAAACAGACGGTGGCTGGTCCATATGGTCAACCTGGGGTGTATGCACTGCTTCCTGTCTTGGTGGAATTACTCAGAGAACAAGGCAATGCAACAATCCGACCCCCTCTACATTCGGACATGATTGCATAGGGAACAATAAGGAAAGTAATAGCTGCAATACTGTTCAATGTCCAGGTATGAGAACTACATTATATCCAACAGAAAACCCTTACTGTTTTAATCCATGTACCCTAAAACGAGCATTTTATTTTTACTGTTTATTCTGACGTAATACTAACTTGTTTGTTTTCAATATTATACTTTTGTTAAATCAAATGGTTATATAATTTGAATATTTTCCCCAAGTACAACACATACTAACCTAAGCAAAGCATCACAATTACTACTTTGGATTACAACCACGCTTTGATTCAACATGACTCACAACTCACAACATTGCACCGAAAGAAAAAATATGCATTACTAAAAGACGATCGCTACAGTTTTATCGTTAGTTTTTCTAACATTCAGAATTTTATGAAATTTGGTTTGCTGTTAGATTAACTTGATAAGTAAGAATATAAAATAAAGATATAGGTCACCAACCTTATTTATTGGTTATAGACTCTTCTTTAAGTATACCCTCAAAAGCAGTGAAAATGACCACTATCTCATGTTTATCAATAAACCCCCTAAATTTGGCAATTCACCGTTGTGTTTTATTTCTAATGTTAAGCAATGTATTATTTGTTCATGAAACGACATGAACTGAGATTTAAAAATGTATTCACATTAAAAATATACCATAAAACGAAAATAAAACGCAAACTATTTGTTGTCATTAGTCAAAGTTGTTTTTACAGTTCAGAATTTCTTAATTTTTGCAGAAAAAATCATCAAACATTACTTTCGTGAAAGCTAATTAAAACAAAAGGTCACCAGCCTTAATGTTGGTGGTGGAGGGAGGCCATGACACTGATTGGAAGTAAGATAGATAGATCAGAGAAACTTTAATCAGACATAAATTGTACATAGTTAAACATATACAAAAAATATCTAACAAAAAGATATCATTCTTAAAGCATTTAGGAGGTTTAAACGCCAGTTTTGCTTACATATTGACTTTTTTCCTTGAAAAAATGTCAATTGGAATAAAGAAAAGGGATCGTTTATTCTTATTGACTTTTTGGTGCTTATAACAGGGAGGTAAAATGTGTTCTTAATATTTTGGTTTTTAGCCATAGTTGTTTGTCTAAAATATGTAACAGCGATTGACTGCTTTCAATATTTCTTTTCTTATGATTTATTTTGAAAAGTGATTGTTTGTCAAAATTATTTAATAATAACAAAGAATAGAATTATTTGAAACAAAATAAAAATTAACTACCATGGTCGACTTTAATGTAAACAAAGTTTACCAACTGGTTTTAAAACAGTCATGACAATAAGTAAACTTTTTAACATGTATCAGTGGTGAATGGGAGATGGACATCGTGGACAAGTTGGTCGTCCTGTTCCGTTACATGTGGTGTAGGCATGAAGAAAAGAACAAGGAGTTGCAATAATCCGACACCTTCACATTTTGGACAAGCTTGTATTGGCAGTTCTGAAGACAAGGAAATATGCGCTATGAATAACTGTCCATGTATGTAATCTTTAGCAAACTACACAAGCTGATAAACTGTCTATCGGATGCCATGTTGTTTAGAAAGACTTTTGTCAGAGGGATATGGCAATTTGTCAGTCAGTGATCTTCTATCACAACTACTTAAGTCAATCGTATAAAACTATCAACCAATTCTTGTATGAAAACAAAAAAACAAAAATAATATCAAACAGGGAATGCCACGTACCAAAAACGTGTTTATGTTTATGAAGTTTATGTCACTTTCAATGAAAAGGTAGTTTCACTTGCAGCTGCTGTTCGTCTAGTCAATGGACCACATTCATACGAAGGCAGATTGGAAGTTAACCATGGTGGACACTGGGGGACTGTATGCCATGACAGCTTTGGTGATGATGCAGCAAAGGTTGTTTGTAGAATGCTGAATTTTCCAGGGTAATTTGACAACTGTCGAAGTAAACCTGTATCTATCATCCTTTTGACCCATTACACATGTTAATCTGTTTTAACTAGCATCGTAAACATAATAATATAAGCGTTAAAGTTGAAGAAGTCTTATTCAGTGTTGTCCACATTTTAGTTCCATAGTTCTACTTTTGTTTTATGATGTCTATAAAAAAACTCTTTTTTCCTGAAAATGTTTATTACTTCTAAAAGTCTGCATCTTTTAGCGAACAAAACCTATTTTTTTAGCAACGACATACAAAATACCGTCAGCTTCTTTATTATCATGGCAAAGTGATTGACAATATAAGATCTTTTTTTAAATAAGAATGTCGTTGCAAAGCGTGCATTGCATTTTTTTTAAAAGTTGGTTATGTTTACAGGGATGTTAATTTAGCCCAGAAATATTCAAGTGCACCTTATGGAAAAGGGACATTACCAATCTTGCTTGATGATGTGAATTGCACTGGTTCAGAATTAAGCATTTTTGACTGCCCGCATCGGACATGGGGGTCAAATAACTGTGCTCATGGTGAAGATGTCGGCGTGGCGTGTCATACGTGTAACTTATTTAGCCTAATAGTTTATATATAATCGCTTAATTAATCTAATGAACATTATAATAACTTTTATACTGTTTATATCCTTAACTTTAATCCTCTTTAATTTTTTAGACACATATTGTTCATAGGAATGTTCACTGAAGTGTAACTTGATAGCTAATAATGTAAATCATGATCAGGCAGCTGACCATAATCTACGCAGCTTGCAAAGGCAGAAGTAGAGTTTGCATGAAATTATTTTCTTTAGGCATATGTAAGTACAGAATGATGCCTATTATGTGATTGATAAGGACTGTTTTCTTAGTGCGTCATTATCAGTAATCAAAACTATTGTAAATATTTAGAAAAGAAAAATGCAATCCCCCACCCTCCTTACCCAACGGCTTGGAAGGTTTCTTACAAAACTATTAGAGTAAGAGCGATAACTGTATTTTTCAGCACCCGTGCGTCTTGTGAATGGACCACATATGTACGAGGGTAGACTGGAAGTTTATCATAACGGAGAATGGGGAACTGTGTGTGACGACAGTTTCAATGATAACGCGGCAAGGGTCGTATGTAGAATGCTAAATTTTCCAGGGTAATTGTGTATTATAACACTGCAATTAAATCCGTGGTACAAGTTCTTGGTCTGATATGATCAGGCATTTTTGACAAAACAAATACACGGATAAAAGCAAAGATTATCATTATAATTATGTATGTGTACAAAGCCTCTTTCATTTCTATATGGCATAATTTGATAAAGAATACATCTAGAAGAACAGTTAGCTTTCATCCATGTGACCCCTTAGTTAGACATCCTATTAACAATGTATCTAAAAAGAGCAAGAATCACGCAATTAAACACTATGTAAATAAAAACATCTGTAATTGGTACTCAAAAAATGACATTGGTTACTTGTAGGTTAAAATGATCTGTATGTTTTTGCTTCGGTCGGCCATGGTTTCCGCACTGTTGTGTTGACCCCAACAGGTTAACAGGACACCGGATAACTTGTCGAAATAAGGGCAACTTTTGACAGCAATCCGTTAAATGCAAAACAAGCAATGAGCCCCAAAAGGCTAACACTGAATTCCCCCTTTAACCTAAATATGTAAATCCCCAGCTACTGATAAGGGGACTCGATGTGTGTCATTTAACTATGACTGCATATCTTAATAGACGTTACATAACATTTAAGAAGTGCAAACAAAGAAAAGCCCAGGACCTGAAAGATATTCTTAACAAATACTCTCACACGATAATCTGTTTTAAGCATGATTCCGTGTTACTTTATGTATGCATAATCATTGCATTAATGCGTACGGTCAAAGATCATAAAATGACCGAATAGTGTAGTAATCATTCTGCAAATCAAACAAAAATATAGGAATAGAACGCACAATAAACGTTTTCCCTGGCCAATGCCTGGCTGACACATATTACATTGTACATTGAAAATTACCCTATTTTAAAGAACTCTGTCCTTTAAATGTAAAAAAAATTGTTCTGGGTTGAATTTACCCTAAAATGTGATTTAGCTTACTTTAAAGTGATATTACCATTCAAAGTGCTCATCAAAATTTTAAATAACATTTTGATCAGTGATTTATACTCCTTGATTAATAAACATTGCCATAGTAAATGCCCTCCAAAAAAACGATCTGTATAACAGTTTCATTCAAATTGAATATAGAGGAAATATGTTAACATCTGTTTTGACTATCCTAGTAAAAACTCCACCCTTTCGGTTATATATATATATATATTTATTTATTTATTTATTTATTTGTATTTGTCAATAACAGAAATAACTACGTAAAACTTTTTTTATATGTTTTCAAATCATTCACTGTGTTAAGAGCATCATTCTTAAAGGTCCACTTCTAAGCGAAAATTAAGTGACAGTTATTTCAATGGCTAGTACATTACCTCTTGCAAGACACTAAATAATGAAGATTGTCAGGTTAAAATTTACAGAAAGTGTTTGGAACACGAAGAAATGTATGTGTATTATGTTGAAATCTCAGTGATTTGACAAAATGACTACCCAGGTCTTTTTAACTTTCTTCATAATGCATAGAAAAATAAGTGTACATGTACTGTGGTTTATTTAGAATTTCTACATATCAACTTTTATTTTTTATTAAAAATAACTGATTTCTGTGTTTTTTAAAGTATATTTGAATTTTCGCTTTCCTTAGTATTGGACCTTTAACTATAAACCAATGTGACCATTTTGAAGGGAAATATAACTTCAAGATATGTCATTGTGAGAATGAAACAACCCAGAATTAACGTAAATCTATCTTGAAGGATTGAAGCACATGCATTTTCAAGCGCGTCCTATGGCCAAGGATCGGTTCCCATCCGTCTGAACGATGTAATATGCACTGGAACAGAGACGAGTATATTTGATTGTTCACACACAACTTGGGGATCAGACAACTGTGGCCATAGCGAAGATGTTGGTGTGTCCTGTGTTTCAGGTATAACTCTACGCAACTTATTAGTGCCTTGTATTTGATGCTCGTCAATCATACATTAAACATGATTGCGGGTATGCCTTGGAAATATGTTTTTGTACATGACATTTCATATGAAATGCCTGTCATTCACCTCTGACTTATGTCATTATTCACTATTTAAGGTAGCTATCATATATATATTTGCTGAATCATATCCACATTGAATGTGATTAGATCTTTTCATTATGTTAAGAAAATATAGGCATTATAGTTATATTTATAATTTTCATAGTTTGATAAAATGTTAGTGAAATGGCACCAAAAGGTTTCGACTCGAAGAATGTTAAAAATGAATTATATTAAAACAGTATAGCGTTGTTGCTTAAATCAGGTATGCTTGTTCGACTTGCTGGAAGCAATTCAAATAGTGGTCGGGTGGAAGTATCACTAGATGGTTCCAACTGGGGTACTGTATGTAACGATTACATCAATGACAATGCTGCTAAAGTTGTTTGCAGAATGTTAGGTCTTCCTCTGTAAGTGGTTTAAATTATCTTTCACGACTTTCGGATCTTTAATTTACTCTTTTACATCGGACTTTGTTCATGCTTCAACGACTGTGAATGTTTCCTTCTCTTGCCAAGTGGTGAAGCGAAAATTTTGGCATCTGTTATCTGTATTATATATGCCATGTCATGCAATATATTAGTTTACATTGTATTACCCTTCCATGAGATTTGCGGTCCTCTGATTGGTCAACGACCCTTAAACGTGAGCTTGTTCGCCGCGTACGCTACGTCAATGTATAAGCCCGTGCTGACTTGTGACGTCACGAAGTGACATTGAGGTATCATAAGTGGATTTGAAGCTCTGTTTACGTTCAGCCGTTAAATAAATAAAACGGAATTTTTCAATATTTAAGACAGGGAAGGGTAAAAAAAATGTTAATTTGTTTTTTGACGTGATATATGGGGATATATTACCCGCTTCGACATTATATTACCCGAGCCTAACGACTAGGGTAATATAAGTCTAAGTGGGTAATATATCCACATATACAACTTCAAAAACCAAATAACATATAATATAAGGGAAAGCGGTTCTAGCTTTTTTATGTATATGTTAGTCCTATGAGGCAAGTACCTTGAACATACAGTGTTTTAATTGAAAGACCAAAAAAACAAACTCTTTTTTTTTCCGAAAACAATGATAGAATGTTCCAAAGTAAAGGTATTTAATTGTTTTCGAAAGGGAAGGATAGGAGATTAATTTTCTCCATCCAGATTTATGAAGGTACTCTTGTAATCTTTTGATCATTGCAAGCTGTGTTGTATTACTTAGGAAAACATTTAATTAAAAACCTACTATCATTTGTCAAAATATATTATCATACTAAATCACTTTTACCCTTTTTCAGGACCAATCCTAGTGTATACACTGCTGGTCATGGAAGCGGGACCATTTACCTTGACAATGTGGTATGTAGCGGTGCAGAGACCAGCCTTCTTTACTGCAGTCACAATCACTGGCGTGATCATGATTGTGGCCATGATGAAGACATCGGTGTCAGATGTCCTTCGAAAATGTAATTCCTATAGCAGTGTATGCTTTCTGATTTAAAATAAAGTTTATTTTGCATACGATTAGTTATGTACATGTTAATTTACCACCTCCTTTCAACATACACCTTTAAGTTACTGTTTTTCATAGAGATATATCAGATTGATAGCTATTGATTGGTTTTATGATATCAGACTTTAATTTGTTGGCTATAATGAACAATACATATTCCTTGTATCTGATATAATATTATTGTATTATGTACATGTTGCCACATGGGTTTATGACCTTCTGGTTTGAAAATAATAAACTTGTAAAAATTGTATGAGTTTTGAACAAACAAATAAACAGTGTGAATTGTTTCCCAAATACAGTAACAATTATTTCAAGTGAACAACTTTCTTTATTTCTTATTTGAAACTGCCACCACAGGCTAAAACATGACCACGAGAAAGCGATGTCATGTATATAAAGTGTGTACACATAATAATATGGCGAATGTAATTATACACCATGGTATATATTTATACAGTACAGTGACTTGTATGAAACGTTATCAAACGATGATGACGTTAACAGTGCATATAGAATGAATATAATAACGTACGTGTATGAACAATACTCAGTAATGTATATGTGAATATGTGCGTACAGAACTGTTTATCTTGTTTCAAAAACGAAATAACAAGATAAACAAGCGGAGGATAACCTATAACAATTACATGAAATGCAACGAAGTCATAACGGGCGTACACCCTTATAATAAACATATAATACAAGCTACACTTATAACACTACAAACGACGTATCATAAAGTAAGTTATTTTTCAATGTAAATCTAGTTTTATAACAAATGTACAAATTTTAATAACAATACTTTTTTTGCATCAAACATTATTAATACATATCATGTTCCGAAATAATACTGTTTATATATCGATTGCCATCGACTGATGGTGTAAAGGCATGTTAAATACAAATTGGTTAATTCAAAAAGCACGTTTAGCAAAATTTAATTGAAATAAAACCGCAAGTACTTTTTATAATTAATCTGGTCAATATAGACTTGTATAATTTACCTGTACTAGCATTGTATTGAAATTACATAGCAAAGATTGTCGAAGATTGTTCGTGTCTGTTGATGTACAAACGTTGTCCTGGCATGTAGTACCTTACACGGCACGTACCATTGTAATTGAACTGTTACTTACACTGACTTGAAATTTATATTGATTGTATTTTTTCTTTTCTTTTTCGACTTCATCTGATGGGCAAATGAGCATGGGAATGAGCAAATAATCCTTAGAATTCGATCACTCGCAATTAATCTTATTCCGTTATTACTTTTTAATGACTTAAGTTTAGATAATACTTCATGTCGTCCTTTTTCCTTCCAATGAATTTGCTGTAACAAAATGCATACGTTTTCCAGTTCAACATAACCTCTTCAGGATTATTGGAGCCCCTTCTATTTTATACATGTTACTATGTGATTGATGTACACACATACTTGACGATGCTTGCATGGCTTGGACGTTACCAAAGTAACACAAACGAAGTCAATATTCCTACCAGTCCGTTCAATACTTTATTACTTTACGATTAAACGTTAAATTCATGTCAAAAAAAGTCCACAAGAAGGCATTGGTAGTCATAACAACCTCGTTTTGATCCCATATAAAATAGTTTTGGCAAACGCATGGTTTTCACGATATTACAGCAACTGTTAGCTTTCCATAGTCATAGCTAGGGTCACGACCGTACCTCCTCATATGACACCAGTACTGGTTTTTCCAGGAAGCGGACTCGAGAGTGCCTCGATAAGCTACACGCTTTCTTCACAATCGAGCCAAAATAAAATTATTATAAACTTAACTAAACTGATTAATCAATCAATAAATTGTGCTTATCGTTACTAATTATTTCTAGAAATAAAATGAGAACGAAAGGAAAATAGAAAACAAGAATCGTTTTGAATAATAACATTTGAAACAGAGCAAAATGGTATCGGTTAGGTTAATTTTGGACATTTGGTTTTAAAATAGTTTAAAGCTGCTCGCTCTCAGTTACTGTTGAAAAAAATATTTTTTCAAAAAATTGACATTCTTATTCATCAATGTAAAACTAAAGCCTAGAATAAAATATAAGCAAAAATCTAGGTAGGAATTTGCAGAAATCGATTGAAAAGGTCGGTTGCACGGCACCGCTACACTATATGTTTATATTGAAATTTCAAAAGCGTTTGCAACGCTTTTGAATTTGGTAGCGTATTTTTCGAAATTTAGAGATGTACGCGACATGAATTTATACTGGAGCCTTTTTATATGACCATATGTTCTAAAATACATTATGTACATACAATTCGAAGAAATTAATTTTTTTACCAAAATCTGAGAGCGAGCAGCTTTAATTAAACAATATTTCATTGCATCTTTTTACAAAATAAACAAATACTAGCAACATATACACAAATCAATGGTTTGGCTACAAGTTATAACAACATTAGTAACAGCCCTGTTGTAGAAATGGTGAAATTGTTACCTAGCCTCATGAAATGCTAGATGGTGATTTCTAGAAATAACATCCATAGACAAATTGCCTTTACAAGGCATTTGAATAACAAGGTGTCGTGTGTCGTAGTCATAGTCAATAATAAAAAAATGAGAAAGAAATATCTTTTGGCTTTTCGGCGTCACGGACAATTATCACATTTTCCAGTGACAGAAACTGTTGCTAATTTAAAATAATAAAAATTGTTTTTATCACCTTGTTCAAATGCAAAATTATTGTTAAAATATTCTCACACAAGAAACATACATATTGCATCAAAAATGTTGAGGAATATTGCTGTGGCAACAGCGATTAGGAGGTTTTTACTTATTTTGATCATATTGACTGAAAAAAGATCAAATAAAATATTCACCCAAATATTATATAATTATTCTATACCCTATATCTATATGAACATTTTTAAACGATATGCCGGAATAAGTAAATTATAAAAAAAAATGAAAATTAATGACACTATACGAGTTTTCTATTTGTATTTATAAATATTTATATATATACATCGATAGGGTATAGAATTTTGCCTTTAACAATAGATAATACCATTAGAAAATATTTACCGTATATTTCCTGGCCACACAAACTGGAGCGAGTTTTGACGTCAAATAATGGTATGTGAAGTCATTTTTAGGGTGAAGAATGACGTATTCAGAACATAGTATCTAAGTATACATTTGAGATAGAAGGCTGGAATTTAAACAAATTAATGTTGAGATATTTATACACCACACAAACAAAGCTTTCGGATATTTAGGAGTCAGCTTGTCGGTCGGTCGATCAGTCTGTTGTTTTTCGTGTCCGCTCCATATCTCTTGAACCCCTTGAACTTAGGTCAAATGTTCATCTAATCAAAACGACGTGCTGATCCCTTGTTTCAACGTTGCCGGCTCAAGGTAAATGTTACACTTAGGGTCATTTATTTTGTGTTCGATCAATACAAACTGTGCCCCTCAAGGTTTTAGTGACATTTGAGCAAATGTCCATCTCATGATGACGATGTGCACAACCTGCTTTATATCTCTTTAACCCGAAGGATAATATTTTATGAAACATGGTCAATCAAGACGTGTAGAACCCATGTTGCAATCCCCCTACGTCAAGGTCAAACTTTTGTCAATGTGTTTTCGTGTCCACTCCAAATATTACTGAACCCCATGGAGGATTTTCATGATACTTGGGTAAATGTTCATCTCATAAAGACGACGTGCAGAACCTATGATTGAATCATACCGGCGCACGGTCAAGGTCAGACTTAGAGTCATTCGATTTTCGTGACCGCTCCATATCACTTGAAGCCCTTGAGTAAATGTCATGACACTTTGGACATCATATCAAAACGATGTGCAAATCCCATCTTCCAATCCCACCAGCTAAAGGTCAATGTCACACTTTAGGGTCACAGGCTATGAGACTATATTTCCTAAACCCCGTGAAGGATTTTCTTGAAAGATAAGTTAAAATGTTATCTCATATAGACGACCGAGATATAGGTCACATTTAGGGAACAAGGTAAAAAATGTTAACCCCATGAAAAATTAACATGAAATTATGTGAAATGTTCAGAAATATTGATACAAAGTGCAAAAGATATGTTTAACCTATGTCAGCTTAAGGTCAGGGTCTTACCTAAGTTAATGAAACTTTGGTCAAATTTACACCATATTGAGATGGTGTGCATTTTCCCTATATCAATGTCAAGATCACACTTAGGGTCAAAGGTCATGTCACTTCATTTTGTGTCAAGTTTATAACTACACGTACTTAATCACATGCTAGGTTTCAAATGAACATGTCATAAATGTACATCTTATAATTATTGAGGTTTGCTTAGTGGAAGAAGCTATTTCTTGTGACAAGGCGCTTTTGTGGGGGTGGTGTTATCACGTTCAGTAATAATTCTAGTTTGAACAATTCGTGTATATTCGTACCGGTAAATCCCAGCTGGATAGAGCTGGAGCGACAAACGACAAAGCGGAAATTGTTTTGAAAGAGAAAATATTTCCAGATTTTCGTGGTACACTATTATATCTATCTGATAAGAAATTGACAGATTTAAAGGGCGAAGATTCATGTACCAAATAGTATTAGTAGATATGAATTGGACGAAGTACATGTATTACCTGAGAAATCGCTTCTTAAATTCTCAATTGCTCGTCCTAAATAGTTAAAACCAGGTTTACGTGTCCATATATGCTGAAATAAAAACATACCAACCCATATTTTAAGTCGAATGTTGCATTAACTACAATCTATCTAAATTGCACCTCATAGAATGAAGTCTTGGTGATGTTATCAAACTTTATAATGGACAGTATTTGATAAAAAGGTTGTCGTTGCATGTCATGGACGAGTACAACGGTTTACATGAGTAAACTTTTTAAAAAACATTTAAATTATTTAAAAAATAAGGAATAGAGGAATACCTGCAAACAAAAGACCTTTTATCTATTACATGCTGATTACAAAATACACACGCATACTGTCATAATACCATTAAAAATGATAAAGTTGGCGCGACTTTCAACATTTAATGTTTACAGCTGGCGCGCCAGAAGAAAATGTCATATATCGTTCGGAAAATCGTCCAGTATGGTTTGGTTAAGCTGTTCCAACGACACAATTGCCTGTTAATGATTTAACCGATGAAAACCCGACTCATGAAGATACAATCAGTTACATTTATATGCGGACGCTGGATATGTGGTGTTTATGCACTTTGAATATTGAGTTATCCTATAGTGTTTGATATCTAATAAATGGTTTCAATATAAGTGATTTACTATATCATTACATGAAATAAAGGTACTGCCATATCTACAGTTAAACACGTTTTATTTTTTTCTTTCTACATATCAACTCGGAATGCTGTACATGTATGTTCCAAATATTACAATTTTATTGAATAGAGGAATGTCTTCGAACAAAATACGTAGTAGTCTCTCACAAAACGTTTTATCTGTCAACACTGTATTATTACATGCTTATTACATAATTCACACGCACATTGTCATGAAATTATACATTTTTTTTCAACATGGGAAGTAACTCACGAAAACCGTTGTACTCGCCCATGCTATGCAATAGCAGAAATAAAGTGGAAACATTTTATGCATGTTGTTTAGCATGAATATATTTGACTTCGATGTCAAACTGTTTTAAAACAAATTTTTAAAGGAACATTACTTAATAGATGAAGTCTCGACAGTTTAGCATAGTAACTTAAGGATATTCATACAAAAGCCATTGACTTCTTGTTTGTCTATATAATATAATGTAATATAATTTACAACCAGTTTAAAGTAGAAAATGTGACTGTTTTTTAAACAGATGTGCTGAAAATACGCAGACGAAATGCCTATTTTTGCCAGTTTAATGCCACGGATCAGTGACTTACCTAGTCACTCTGCAAAGAAATGAAATCATCAATTAAAATACATTATAGCTATTATTAATAAGCGTTTATCACTTAAAAGTGACATGGACCCATGCCATATGAATAGAAAGCCACTTTTGTTTTCGGTTCTGTAACTACGCCATACCAAAAGGTTTAAAATGAGCTGACAATATACCATATGCAAAATAAGAATTTACATTGAAACAAACTTTAACTCTTTGCGTTATTGCTAATTGTACCAACAGTAACGAGTGCCCAACTAGTGGCAGTGTCCTTAGGAAATATATAGATAATTCCACATTGCCCCCCTCTCTTTTCGAAGTTAATTCCATCTGGAGTGAGTCTCGAGAGCGATTAATATTGGTTGTAAGAATTTTTTTCGCAATCGTGATTAAATAAATTAGTATTAAAAACGAGGCGTGTCTAAAACTTAATCCCCGGTATTTTTCGATTAATTCAAATGAGTTACGAATGACACAAACCACTTATCATTGTTGGTCTCTATTCTTTTCCTACAAGGGAACGATTTACAAATCCATATGAAAGTAACAGTTATTGAACGCCAAAATCTACATAGAAGAAATTAATCAATAGATTATCTCAATCAAAAGTATTAGATAATTCATAGCATATAGAAACTCACAAACATGAATTATTAAATCGCTTATTCACATTGATTAAAATCACAAAGGACGCTATTGATTTTAACTGTGTCGATGAATTGAATACATGTATAATACGATCAATATTTCTATTTAAAGAAATTAGTTTCACTTTCTCAACAAACAAACGATCGTGTATAGTTATGTGCAGGATTTTTCAACTAGACTGAGCAAGTGTGCTAGCTGGCGGTGCCGTGTTCAGGCTATGTTGACATTCACACGAGTGAGCTGTCGTCATCTGTTGTTGTCCATATACCTGCTGTATATTTGGGTTTCGAACAAATTGTGTATGGTCATTGTGTGCTTGATATGCCACTGTACCTGGAAAAAGGTGTTATAATGTAACATTTCTGCTTAGGACTAATCTTCCTTAGGCCTGAAAACTCTTTCATAATTCAGCCTTGGATGAAATGTGTTCAATATATTCTAGAGGCCATGCAGCAAGTTGTTGACTTGAATGTGACAGGTACAATATTTTGAAATACAGTTAGCTGTAGCAGAAAAAAACATCAAAGGATTTTTAATAAGAATGTCAGAACAAGGTCACGTGATCACCAGCCCTGCCTCAAACACCAGTTGTCTGTCGAGGTCTTGATCGCAAAATCGCTGGCAGACGAGAATACAACATATCCTCAAAATACCTTTGTCTTGGCTTTTTTTATCCAAACATACATACAATGCTATCTACGTGTTCCGAAGTTTAGTAAACTGGGTCCATTTTTAATAATAAAAGTAATTCATTTTATGTTTTTCAGTGAGTTATAGAGTTTTCTCAGTGAAATAAAAGTGATAATCCACAGTTTTGAAACAGTGGATTACCATTTTTATTTTCACTAATTTTGCAATCTTTACCCGGATTAACGTCAAAAAGTATACCTAGCGTAATTAATGTTGGAAACCATGCGACGATGACGTCGTTAAAATGACGTCATTTGCGCTGTTTTCTGATGATATTTCTAGCGATATTCGATATTGTGTAGAAACAAGCTCTATAAAAGTAGAGTTTTAACCATAAAACAAACAGAAAAATTGTTGGTATATCGATGTAATATCACAAACTATTCATTTTCACTCGTGGCTTTTGGTGCCCACTCGGTAATTTTCATGAATTAAATGTCAAATAAAAATTAAAAAACAAATACAGAAATTGTACATGTGTTTAATTTACCGTGCAGCATTTGAGCCGATGGCTGGACGACCAGTCCTTCGCGAAACATGTTCTTTCTACAGAAGATACAGCATGTTGTAATCAACACCAGGAGCAGCATAAACATGTTGATTGTCCCGAATTTAATGATAAGATACGCATAGTTATAGCCACAGTTGGTATAATAGTAACCGCTTAAAAAGAAACAAATACAAAATTTAATTAATACAGGACCTTGCAAAATTGCTCACGTTTTTCATATTATTTATGAAATAATATCCGGGTGTTTATCGTCTAATAAACAATGATTTGGATATAAGGGTTGTTTATTAGACGAAATTAGATGTTATACAAAACGTAAATGAATGCAAAAAGTGTTGTTTTTTTCGCGGATATTTATTTTACGTCAAGCGGCACAATATGACGTCATTTTTTGACGGCATATTGGTTCCCTTGTCGTTTATTTATTGTATTTCACTACATATGATTCAATTATGCAGTGAGTAATACCTGTTTCTTCCTGATGTTTTCAGTTTTGAAAGGAATAATATCATCCAATTACTGTATATATTTAAGTCATATATTAGTTGGGGTTATTTCTAAATAAACTTCTTACATACCCTCCGGATGAATAATACTGTGACATCGTGTAATCACACCAGATTTTCTGAGTTCCGTGTGTTTTCGCTGAAATCAATTATAAAATAAACTTTTATTCTGTCTTCGTAAGTACTGGGAATTTGTAGGCTATTGAGAATTCTAACAAAGCTCTTGCATATTTTTTTTTTAATAGTGTCCTACATGTATTTACTTTTAAACAATGTTGACGGCAATCTTTCTTTCGTGTTTTTTTTTCTTCGTTTTTAACCAAACTGTGTTTTCAGACAGCGTCTCTTTTTCTCGAAATCATTGAAAATAGTTAAGTACTGCGATACATATAAAACAGGTACTTTCGGTTTGAAAGCAAGAAAATGGATGTTTGAATCGCCATCTTTATTGGTAATATCAGCAAAAGTGATCATGGATCTTTAGATATATCTGATATGTTTTACCAAAATACAAATGTATATCACGGAAACATTACTCTTTCTCTTTAAGAAACGCATTTCTCTTATTTATACCATACATTGAATAACGTATTTAATAACAGCACGTGTTACTTTCAATATAAATGTGGAACTATACACGGTCAAATTAACGATGTTTTTCTGTCTTAATACAAAATGAATGGTAACATAAGAAACTGTACGTGCATATAAATTTTAAAAAGTACATACTGTTCGTTCCTCAAATGTCCATCTAAAATGCCTTCAGTACAACTGCTTTGTCAGTTTTCATAGAAAACGTTAGTTGTGATAACAACTGCGATAAGAGATAATTAATTGCCAAGCAAGTTGGACCCACACTTTTCTTTAAGATATGTATTATGAAAGGCCAATGATCACTTAAGATTTTTACAGTTAATCATGACACTTTTATAACAAAATAATGTCCTAGCGGCGAATGTGATCGATATTTGGACAACGAAATTCTAGTCGAAAGTTTATGTTCTAAAACACGCTCTCTGACAACACTTCTTTGTGAAGACACGTGACGGACCGAAGGGTAAAAATAACATAGTGTTTATTATCATCTAATCAGCAGATTTATTATTCAAGCCTTGCAAATTCTGGGTGATCATGTGGCTTTTTGATTCGGTGATATTGCGATATAATTATTTTATTATCAGGAGTTAAAGTGACATTATGCGCATCTTACTGCATATAGTGTATTTTGGTGACAGTTTTATAAAAGCAATTTTTGGTTGCTGTTCATTTAAATGTGTTAAATTAATGATTATGCCGCATTAGTATTTAAAGTTGGTGCTTTAGATATAAAAAAAATCGGACTCATAAAATGATGTTTGTAGAGATTTCGGCAGTGAGAGGGAAGCAACTCCTGCATGCAGTTGTTTTTTTCTTAAATTGACTCTCCCAGTCAAATAAGAAAATCAATATTTGGAAAGTTATTATTTCATACTGGTAGCGTGAAGAGTTTGGTGTATTGGGTTAAAAGCTATTATTTCCTCTACGCTTTTGTACACACACCATATTCAGCTGGATTTTTACTTGAAAAAAATGCGCATAATGTCACTTTCAAAAAACAATGTATGTATGATATCTTATATGTACCGACCGCGTTAATATTATACTGGTTTGCTATTTTTCAAATGACGAAGAAAATGTACAATAAACTGCATGTATACCTGTTGTATTTCATTGTTATTTAATATACTTAACAACTTAAAACATCGCAACCTTTTAAATAAGTCATCGATTTTGAGCTGTGAGATCATCTTTCAATCGAAGTATGCTTGCATTTTGTAATGGAGTTATTGAATAAAATAAAAGAATGGCAAACGCATGGTGTTCTTGATTTTTCAAATTACACGTGCAATTACGACAAAATTGCCATAAAATTCCTGTTTGCGTTTATAAAGTTGTTAAATATATGTAGAAATCGAGCAAATGTCCCGAAGGATCTTTAAGTCGAAAGCGACTCGTAAATGGTAATTAATACCTTGTTTGTATACTATTTCATACATTTTCCATGAACCAAACCACTAACAAGTGACCGTTTCTCTTTTTCTAAGTCGTCGTTAACTACTTTTATTCAACGTGTTTCGAATATTGTGTATATCAAAACAAATTAACCCTAACAGGATTTTTAATTTAATTTTCATTTGCTAGTTTGTGTGCATGAACTCTTGTACATATGTACATGTTTTCTATTATGTATACGGGCTCCTTTACAAACTATTGTTTTAGAAATTACTGTGCTGTTAATATCAACTTGCGCTGATGACGGAAGCTAATCATATGCATATCACGGAAAAGTACGGATATATATAGAACGTTCGGCGATTAATTCCATTTAAAGACAATTTAGTTTTTTTGTAGCCTTCTTTAACACTGTCAGTGCTAGCCCGTAAACTCGTATCATTTTCATGCAGTTGTCTATAAAGTACACACAAAGTTAGCTTTCAAAAAAAGTTAAAAAGCGGCTAGGAAGATAAGATATAAGCAAAGCAAGATAAACGATTGCATCATAATAATTATTTATATAAACGTGATTTGTTATCATATAAATATGTACTTTTGTAGAAGTTATAATTCTGCTTTGACAAAGAGTAAACAACACTAAAGTTTCCTCTAAATATATGCCGTATTTGTATTTTGTAAGAACAAAGACCAGTCATTGGTCATGATTGAAATTCCGATCAAGAAAATGTGGCAATGTTTACTCTCATATAGATGAAGCAAGGCCGATTAACTTATGAAGTTCTACTACATGTCATTGATAACTTTGTCATATGGCAGAACTAGAACCATCGCCGCGCACTCGCGGCTAAAAATCATATAGAACATAGTAACTTGTATTTTATTATAAATTTGCATTCCAACCCGCAATAATTCGTGTATTACATACAATTGTTCAACGTATAATATACAATTTATTCATTTATATAGGTTTGTTACGGATGATTTACGCCTCAAACCTTCCACGGTAAAGGCAAGGATGAGTTTTTACTATGAGTTCAAACAAGTCACTCGTGTTCACTTTACTTGCGGCCTCCTTCAGCCTCATTTAAGGAAGCCTCTCCCGGGTATAAGTTGAGGTGGAGTTCGAATGACGACTCTGAAAATTGCCATTAATTACTTGATTACGTTGAAGAAAATGTATTGCAGTATTGGTCGTATTAAACGTGTATTCAATTCATCGGACGCAGTTAAAATCAAAGGTATCCTTGACCATTTTAAGTTTCTCTTTCTCAACTGACATGCACTCATATATAGTTATTTGCAGGATTTTTTAACTAGACTGAGCCATTGTGTTTGATGGCGGTGTCGAATTCAGATTATGTTGTCCTTCGTACCAGTGAGCTGTCGTCATCAGTTGATGTCCTTGCACTTGCTGTATATTTGGGCATTGAACAAATTATGTCTGGTCATTGTTTACTAGATATGCAACTGTTTCTGGAAAAATGTCTTATAATGTAACATTCTGCTTAAAACTGTTTCTGCTAAGGACTGAAAATAATTTTATATTTCATCATAGAATGAAATGTGTTAATTGAAAACTTCTACAATACATTCTAGACACAATGCAGCAAGTTGTTGTGGTGTACAATATATTGAAATACATTAAGTACTAGCAGAAAAAAACACCAAAAGCTTTTAAATAAGGGTGTAGGAGCAAGGTCATGTGATTACCCGCCCTGCTTTATACACCAGCGGTCTGCCGAGGTCTCGAACACACAATCGCTGACAGACGGGAATACAACATAGCTCAAAACACCTTTTACTTACTTTTAAAGAACATAAATTAATTCATTATTTATCAAATAAAAATTGTTTTAGAAATACAGAAACTGAATATAACTTACCGTGCTGCATTTGAGCCATTGGCCGAACGGTCATTCCTTCACGAAATGTGTTCTTTCTACAGAAGATACAGCATGTCATAAATAACACAATCAGCAGCATTAAAATGATGATTGTCCCGAATATCATGATAACATACACACAGCCACAGTCATCACTGAAGTCATGAACATAAATGAATATAGAATTAATACAACACAATGCCATATTTGTAATATTTTTCTCTTCTCCATATCATTTGAATATAACGAACTCAATTCTCAGCAATAAGCAGCGGTCATATCTTACCCGTCTTGTTTGCAAATTGGTAAATTAAATAATGATTAAGCATCAGAAAATCTTTACGTAGCCTATTGATATGTGAGTTCTAAGAGACATTTGATTTCGATGAGGTGGCCCACACATAACGAAAGCAGGGTTTGTTAAATTACTCATTGAATACAGACAGACAGATTGACAAACAGACAGACAGGTATGGAACAGTCGTTAGTAAGCTATATATTCATTGTTTACGAGGCAGAACAAAATTATATCAATGCTTATACAAAACATAATACATTTTTGTACCTGAAAAGCGGCAAATAGATATTTTCTATTAATTATGATAATAAACCTTCCGTTTAGCATGTAAGTAGACAATATGCATTATGCCTGATTTTTTTTCTGCAAAAACTAAAGCTTTAAAGAATGGTTTTAGTTAACTTTAATATAAGGAACACATATAGACATTTACATCTTTCTAAAACACTTGACGTTGTTGTTTTCCCTAACAGGCTGCGTTCTGGTCCCTGGCTATAGGACATACGTGTGGCATCATTAGAATGGTTCTAGATTTTTATATGCCTGCACCTGGTTGCGGGGAACCAGAAACTCGCCCACCGATTCTCTACAACGTTCACTTCACATATTTCGGCATTCTCTCTTTTATTATAACAAACCTGTCTATCAAGTGCATCAGTTATTTCACAGAGCCAATAGAGGTAAAGCATTGTGATCATAGTAAGATGTTCGAGAAGAATTTCAGTTACTCAAACTGTATTTCAAAGGGTCATTCCGCTGACAAAAGAGTCAGTGGTTTACTGTAAAGGTAGAGATTCAATTTTGTAAACGGCGGTTGTTAGAATTGTACACATCATTTCGAAAACTAATTTATATTCATAGAAATAGGCTTTTGTTTATACATTTATCTCTTATCTGGTGGTGATTTTATTTCATCATTCCAGAGGCTGGATTTGTACATAAGCATGGCAATGAGTGTTATCTGAAATCAATCAAAACTTTTATAGTAGTGGGTAGATTCACTTGAAACTTAATTCAAAGTCAATGGGCTTCACACTTTTGGAAAAGATTTAAAACAAAATGTGTGATTTTTACTCATTTGGACCCATTTACCCAGTCAATGTTATAACTTAGAACTCAAAATACCAGCACACTTTCTATTCTCACTTAAAGGGGTTGACATGGTGGACGAGAAAGAAAGATACCGCAATCACAGAACATGAAAGTGTGAATGAAAACAACACTGATATGTTTACTAATAGTAAATACAAGTAACATTTATGATTCATTTCATGTCACCAGAGAAATACAATGACATTGTAGTGATCTTACGTCCTTCTGTTCCTTTTGCAATTCGAACGTACACATTTTCATGTAATTTAAATATTGCCAAGTTTTTGTAACCATATCTAAAATCGTCTGGCCAATGGCACATCAAGCGGATTCGCGAGTGACTCGATAAGCGCAGCTTTTTTTCACAATCGAGCTAAAATAATTAGTATAAACTAAGGGCTTTCAAGTTCATATTATGATTCCTACCAAACCAGAAGACTACGAATATACGTGGCCATGGTTTTTCAATCAAAATCCTAAAGAATTTCGGATTTTACATTTTGTCCTACATTTAACTTTTATAAAGAAGTCATATTAGTGAGTCTTTTACGTCTTGAAAGACGCTTGCAATATTTTACCAGTGTGCTTTCCCGACTTTCAATGGTTTATTGTGGCCAAAATCCGTTACACAAAGGCCAGATAGTTTACTGTTTATATTTATAATATCAGTATGCATAAGGGTTTATTCTACCATGACTTCAAATGTCAAATATGTCTTAATTCTAACTTAGTTTTTTGTAACATTTTCTTACGAAATGTCGCGCATACCATCTTAACATTGACTTAACTCCTGCTACAACTGCTTCACTCAATAACCTAGTTTTTGGTCGTTCTTTCTTTATTTTGAATCATTTACGTTGTATAAACCATGATCATTTGATTTGATTTACTTTCATCCAAGATGACAAATTTCTATAAAGTTCAAATTAGATATTGAATTGAAATTGCAGACACTTTTCATTGTATATTTTATAAATAATTTGGTTAAATCATAAATTATGTTACCGCAAATAAAAGTATTTATTACCACAAAAAGCCATAATATGAATTGCCTAACAGTTAACTTTATATCTAAATTGTTATTGTTAATTTATACATATATTCATATTTTCCTATTTTGTTTCCAGCTAGTGAGATTATGAATAAAGAACCCAATGAAGATTCTGGGAAGGGAAGGAAATATATCACTCTCCTTTACCAAGAGTGTGGAATACCACAGAAAGCTGTCACGGTGATCGGCTTCAATCATGAAAGAGAGGCTCTACATATCAGGAACGATTCTTGAAGGAAGAACCTTTCTGAAAAAATATTCTAGATGTTAATGCTTTTGTCGGTGTTCTTGTGGTTGTATTTCTTATTGGCTATTTTCATTGACAGCAAAAGTAAATACGAAAATTGAAAAATGTCTGATGAAATTTACTTTTATAGTTTCGTTCATAATTATAAAAATATCGCTGCTTTTTAAATTTCAACAATAAAATTTGTTTTAAAACCCAGTTTGACACCGAAATCAAAAATATTCACGCTAAATAACATGCATAAAATTATTTTTCCTATTCATTCGTCGATGCGTGGCAAGGATGAGAGTTACATGAAATGTTTAACAAAATGTGTATCGTGCTTTTAGAGTATTTCGTATGAGGTCCCTTTTCCTGTGTTTCCCGGTCATATAAGAAAGCAAAATGCAAAGATCATTATCTTTTTGATAGCTACAAAAATGCTGATATAGGAGCATTTATTGATACATTTGTAATTGGTCAATGATTATCTATTGGCAGCAAGAGAACAGGACAAACAAAATTGAATAACAATCAATTTACAGCAGTTACCCCTAAATCATTATCGAAACACATGGTTATATGTTTTATGAATTTGCAGCTCCTATGCTATGAAATAAAACTATAAATCAGTAATGGTGTTTAATGAGTTCAGATCTTTTTTTAGAGCAATGATATTTGGAGATGATCAGTACGTCAAAATTAATACTGATATCTCATTTCCCTATAGTATTGTTGCAAAAAATCCTCTTGTATTTATGCCGTAGATATTTACACATTTTAGGTGTTAACTGGCATTTTTAATTGTGCGTCATACTGCCATGCTAACTGCAATTTCTCTTTCAGTTATTTTACCAAAACTATTATATTTGCGTTATTGCAATATTAGCTTCTTTAACACAGCCAGGTTGTTTTTTTTTCTTTTGAACTCTTGGAGACTTCTTATCATTTTTATTAATAAGCGTTTATAACTTTCAAGTCCCCAAGTGACAGATAAAAATATATCCACTTTTGTGTGCGCTTCTGTATTCACCCATATAAAATGGGCTGACAATATACAAAATTAGAATTTTCATTGAAACAAATTTTAACTCTTTATGTTATTGCTTTGTTAGAGAATGAACAAAGTATGTGTCTGTATACTCCAACTGTTATACCTGGAATTTATCGATTTATTCCAATGAGTTAGGAAAGACACAATCCACTAATGGTTGCGGATTTATATTCTTTTCCTACAATGGAACGATTTACACTTTAATATAAAAAATATTTATTGAGCCCTAATAGCTACATAGAAGTAATCAGTAAAAAGATAATTCATAGCACACAGCAACTCACAAACTGAAGTTATATTATCAAATATAATATCATTTCTTAAAGTGAACAAGGACACCACTTATTTTTAACTACGGCATGTGTCCGGTGATTTGAATACAGGTACAACAATTTAGAGAAATCTTTTCTCTAGATTGTAAAAGTATATGCAGTTTTTTTCTTAACTAGATTGAGCCAGTGTGTTAGCTGGCAGTGCCGAGCTCATGTAATGCTGTCCTTCACACTAGTGAGCTGTCGTCATCAGTTGTTGTCCGTGCACCTGCTGTATAGATGGCCTTTGTACAAGTTGTGTCTGGTCATTGTTTGCTATATATGCAACTGGAACTGCAAAAAGATGTCTAAATGTAGCATTGTCTTAACTATTGCAACTTAGGACTGAAAGTTCTTTCATAGTTTATTCTAGAATAAAATGTGTTAATGGACAACTTCTACAATATATTCTAGAGTCCATGCAGCAAGTTGTTGACTTAAAAGTGTCATGTACAATATATTGATACACAGTTACCAGTAGCAGAAAACCATCAAAGGCTTTTAAATAAGGGTGTAGGAACAATGTCACGTGATCACCAGCCCTGCCTAATACACCAGAGGTCTGCCGAGGTATCGAACACAAAATTCGCTGGCATACGAGAACACAGCATGTGCTCAAAACACTTTAAACTTGGCATTTCTGTCCAAACATATCTAGAATGCTATCTATTTATCTTAATTTACCGTGCTGCATTTGACCCATTGGTCGAATTCTCGAAATGTGTTCTTTCTACAGCATATTGTAATCAACACGAGGAGCAGCATGAAAATGATGATTGAACCGTTAATAATGAAAACATACACACAGCCTAAGTCAAGCTGGTAATACAGAAATTGTACATGTCCTTAATTTACCTTGCTGCATTTGAGCCATCGGTTGGACGATCATTCCTTCACGGTATGTGTTCTTTCTACAGAAGATGCAGCATGTTGTAATCAACACGAGGAGCAGCATGAAAATAATGATGGTCCCGAATATAAGGATAGCAATTATACAGCCACAATCATCGTAGGTATCACTTAAACAGAAGTAAATAAATAATGAATACAGGACATTGCAACATTTATAACGTTTATCGCGTGCTTCATAACATTGTAATATACGGACTCATTTCAATACAGTAAGCAGTGGTCATATATTAAAGTACCAATCTTGTTTACAAATTGGCGATGATGATAAAGAATCAGATTTAACATTTATATGTAGCGTGTTGAAATGACTTTTGCTTTCAATTTGGTCAACACCAACATACGCTTTCAATTTACGAAATAAGGGTTTATTAAGTTACTCAGTGTCATCTATGACTGTCACATTTATCTCTGTAATTTCCCCCAAAATATTATTAAGCGATAACAAAAGACTATGACAACTTTAGCTAAAATTGTCATGCAAGGTCTCATCTTAAGAACGTCAATAGCTGATCTAAAGTTCAGAGCTAATATAAATTTAATTAATTGTCTTATACATAATACGTATGATTGACTTCTACTATAAATGATTCAATTCTAGAGGAGGATATTATTTAATAATTGTATAGATCAAAATCCTATGCATCTATTTGTTTTCTTGAAATTAAACTTCTGACATGTACATACCTTTCGGATGTCGACTGATACCCTGACATTGTGTTATCACACCAGATATTCTGTGTCTATACCGTGTCTTTTCGCTGAAATCGATTATAAAATAATTGTTTATTTTGTCTATGTTAATATTCGGAAGTTGTAGGTTTATGAAAATTCTAGTAAAGCTCTTGCATATTTTTTCAGTACATGTACAATTGTTTTAAATCTAAATCAATTATAAGGGACGTACTCTTCATTCTTGTGAACGACGCTATCTTCGGATTTCCTCGGACATTTTCAAAAAAGTCTTATATACTTTTAGCGAGAATGCACATAATTCTTGACGTCTTTTGCACTGCGTCCTTATCTATTGATAAAGAACGCGTGATTGTGTACTTTGTTGCTACACAATGACGAAATACAAACTACATTTGTATAGTGATACCGACAGGGCGGTAATTTGATTCGTAATTTGTACTTCCATTTTGTAACAAAATCTATTTGCGTGTATTCATTGATAAAACGGTTTGTTCTTACGTCATGTACGAATAAAAACAATCAGCTAAAATAATCTGAATGACGCTGAAACTTCGTGCATTTTATGTCTTGTCAACCGTATTTAATTCAGTCTTTCTTGAAGGCGAACATTTTAAGTTATACATAAACATCGTTCCTAGAGAAATTACAGAGAGTCACATGATTTGCCAATGAAGCGATCACGTGATCAAGACGAACATGAACGAATAAGATCATTTAAGAAGTCATTCTTATAATGATGTTATATACCTTCTAACAAATTACAAAATAGTTGAAGAGATTTATCCGGATTCTAACTAGAAGATGCGAATAATGTAACGTTTTTCTTTGTAAAATTATTTCAGAAGGATTGAATAAAAGAAACAACTTATTACATTAGTGTGTAATGAAGGCAAATACCAATCAAAAACAGCGACCATCATATGTGATTTGAAATTGTCGAAATCTGAATCTCTGAGGTTGTGATTGTTCTTTTTAAATCTAGATCGGTCCTATACAACTGTTTTTTAAAGACTTCAACTGTTCCTGTATATCTTCAGTAGGCAATATGTTTTCCAAAGAACAAATCAAATACTCTCCTGATGAGAAAACCGCCAATCAAATACCGCATTTTCACTCATAACATTTGAATGGTCAAAAAAAATGGTAAAAACCCAGCTTATTTATCTACGCCGAAATATTGTTTTTGAGTTGTTGCATTGATTAAGGCTACGGGATTGTTCAAACCTAGACCTGATACATGAACAATGAAAGAAAGTATATTTGTTTCTTAAATGATTCAAATTATTTCATACTAAAAAGTATGACAATGATATTTTCTTTAAAGTTCAAGCTATGGATTTAAGAGATTGTTTAAATAATAACATTAAAACACTGTACAGGTCTACATGTATTTACTTTTAAACAAAATGGCAATCTTTCCTTTGTTTTTTTTAACCAAAATTTGTTTTACGAATGCGTTTCATTTTATAGTGAATTTTAGAAAATTAAACTTCACATGAAATGTCATATGCTTGTTGACTTCGGGTATGAGTTGAATTAGGTACGAGTTAGATGCGATTCTCGGGTAACTGGGGTTTTTTTGCGGTTACTCGACTCAACGACGCTTGTCTATTTAAAATATATATCTTGTTCAAATCATTGAAAATGGGTAAGTACTGTGCTATATATAAAACAGGTACTATACAAGTATGCATATTAAAAAGCAGATACTGTTTGTTCTTTAAAAACGAGTAAACATATTTCCTAACTTATTTACTGCCATGCCTTTGTGTGTTAGTTTTCATCGGAAACGTCAATTACGATAATAATTGCGATAAGACATAAGAAATTGCCAAGCATAATGGACCGACGCTTTGCTTTTCTTAAAGATATAAATTGTTTAAGGATCACTTTGGTGCGACATCAGGATCTGGTACTAGTTTTTAGTTTAAGCACCATTTCTTATTTTCGGCTGTCATGGAGCGTAAATGATACCAGAAAGTATCGAAAAAACCCATATGTTATAAAACAGCATTTGGCTATGTGCATTTTATATGATATTAGCGAATTGCAAACCACGAAACACGAAACATTGTCTTAAAATCATGTACCGTGTAACACTGTACCTTTTATATTGTTTCTATTGCTGGAAGCGTTAATTTACGCGTCATTTTTACATAAGGTTTCCATGAAATGTAGTTTGACATAAGCAGAAGGGGTAGATATGTTTTACAACAAAGTTTAGAATTAACGCAGCTGCTTAACTACTGTTGAAGAATTAATTTGCCAATGTTCGATTTTGTAAGATAACACTAACTGCTAATGTTAAATCTTATAACTACCCAGAAAAGAATGAAATGTGTTTACAATGCATAGGATAGGAGACATAGACATCAAGCTAATATCTTCCACGTAGACATTTTGGAGATGAAACGTTACTTTCTAGGTTACATATACTCATATTTGTGTCTATTGGAAATATTAAATTTCTTTAGTACTTTTATGCTCCTGGCAAGCAATGTAACTAAGAGAGATTATCAAAACTTAGGCAAGGTAGAGTTATGGTTCTTAGGCACTGCACTTTCCATCATTATGGACTTACACTGTATGAAGTTTCAAGTAATTCCGTTCAGTACTTTTGGAGTTATACTACAGACAAGATTATGCTCTGGACAAGATAAAATAGTCAAGGGAGGCAATTTAAAACATAATAGAGTTATGATTCTTGGGCACTGCACTTTCCCCGAGTGTCCTCTATCACTTCATTTTTTGTATTAATTTGCAATCTTGCAATTTGAAGGAATTTCCTTCAGTACTTTTGGAGTTATGCTCCAGACAAGAAATGTAAAAAGGGGAGTAATTAAAAAATAGGCAAGGTAGAGTTATGGTTCTTGTGCACTGCACTTCCTCTCCTCTCATTGTGCTCTATCACTGCATTATGTTTCAAGTAATTCCTTCCAGTACTTTTAGAGTAATGCTCTGGACAAGAAAAATCAAGAAAATGTTGCAAATCAAACAAGAGGGCCAAGATGGCCCTATAGTTCTTACCTGTATATAAATTGCCAATAATACAAGGGGTCATAATTCATTAAGGTCCACTGTATAAGCCTATGCGAAATCAAGTGCCACATTGCCCCCCCCCCCCCCACCGGTTAATTTTCAACCGGGGGTCATGATTTGAACAATCTTGGCAAAAGTCCACAAGGCAATGCTACATGCTAAATATCTAAGTTCTAGGCCTTGTGGTTTCAGAGAAGAAGACGTTTAAAGTTTTTCCTATGTACAATCAACCCAGGGCTGGGTCAGTTTTGACCAAGGGGTCCAGATTTGAACAAATTTGGTAGAGGTCAACTGGGCAATGCTACATGCCAAATATCTCAGATCTAGGCCCTGTGGTTCTTGGGAAGAAGATTTAAATGTTTTACCTCTATAGGCCTATGTAAAACCAAGTGAACCCCTCGGGCGAGGTCAATTTTGATCCTGGGGTCATAATTTGAACAATCTTGGTAGAGGTTCACTAGACAATGCTACATGCCAAATACCTTAGCTTTAGGCCTTGTGGTTAAAGAGAAGAAGATTTTTAAAGTTTTTTCCTATATACGCCTAAGTGACCACCAGCACGGGGTCAAGTTTGACCCGGGGGTCTTAATTTGAACAATCTTGGTAGAGGTCCACTAGACAATGCCAACTTTCTAAGCTCTAGGCCTTGTGTTTTCAGTGAAGTAGATTTTTTAAGTTTTTCATATATTTGGCCATAGCAACCAGAGTTACGCATAGAATGGAATTCTTTGGACAATTTGGTAGAGCTTCATGCAAGGAACACCCCTCCTCAACATTGGCCCAGTGGTTTCAGAGGAAATGTCGTTTGAATAAAAATGTTGACGGACGACGGACGACGGACAATCATCCATTAGAAAACCTCACCCTGGCAAAGCTAGGTGAGCTATAAAAAAAAGGCAAGGCAGAGATATAGTTCTTGGGCACTGCACTTCCCCTCATTGTGCTCGATCACTGTTTGAAGTTTTAAGTAATCAAGTAATTTCCTTTTATTTTGGATTTATGCTCCGGACAAAAGAGTGGGGACGGACGGACGCACGCACGCACGGGCAGACGGATGAGTCGATTTCTATATGCCATCAGAAGTTCCTTCGGGGGCATCAAAATATGTTTTACATTTTTACATGTATATAGTTTATATATACATTGACGTTTCTGTTCTTTGAAATCGTAAATTTTATTTTTGTCTATAATTCGGAAAGAAATGCATATATCAATTTCGGCAAAACCTTCATGCAGTATTTAATTACTGAACATGAGCATGAATGATATTGTACAGTTTATGTATATCGCACTAAGTGTGAAAGCGTTCAGCAATACACACAGTACAGAATAAGCGAAACCCCACGCGTATTTGTCCACATGACGTGAAAATCAGAGAACTGAAAGCATGATCCCGCGGCGGAAAATCGCATACAAACATTGCACGCTCCATATCTGAAAGACAAATATCGGCACGCGCAATAACGAATCCCGCCAAGTCTCTTCGCGTGACGCAGCTTGTATTTTCTAATACTGGTAAGTTGGAAGATTTCAGATAAACGAAAATTAAACGTTTTATGTTTTGATTTTTTTTAAACATTTATTTTTTCAGGATAAATCGATTCGTAATTATGAAAAAGTTTAAATATTTCGAGAAAATTATTTGTATCAAATTGTTTAATAACTTACTTGCATTTATAAAGAAATATCCAAGTAAATTTATTACACCTCGCCCCGTATTTCAATTCTATAAATTTACATAACTAAATAAAGTCAACTTGGTGCATTTATTTATTTTTCGACAGACTGTTTTATTATGTGTTTTGTCCAATGTATGATTCAATTCAATTCAATGAGGTTAATTCAGCATAAAGCATACTACAACGCTTATAGCGTATGACAATGAAACAAAATGTAGCGGAACAGATAGAACGAAAAACAGTTTACGCAATCGACGCACTTGTTAAGAGAGAGATGTAAATCAAATTCGTATTTAAAATGATCTATATAGATCGTATAGATATCGTGGCTTTGTGATGTTTGCTTACATATAATTATAAAATCCGGTTTTGTCAAAGGGAGGAATTGTGTGCAAGTTATAACCGTTATTATCAAAAGTATTTTATGATTAGTTAACATTTTTTCGCATATTGTAATGTTTACAAAAGATATGCGTGCTTTTTGTATGTAAATTAATTAATATAGAAACAGTAGTTTCTATGACTTAAAATGACATGATACATTTGTATATGAAATGAAATATTAGCATAATGCACGCCACATGTACACCTGTAAACTTGCAAAATTGTATAGTCAGCAAATTTGTGGAACTATGAAATTCGTATTTTTATAGCATAATAAATATATTTTGACCAACACATTTTTGTTTTCTGACATTAGTAATCCAATATACATGTATGCACTTATTTGTTTGTTTCATACTTTATAAATCCACATTAATGCATTTTAATTCCAATTTTCAAAGTAGCTTTGTCTTATATGTACCACTTGATCCGGTAAGAGGACGGGTCGCTCAGTTGGGAGAGCATTTGTTCTGTAAGCGAAGGGTCATATTTGCTCACTCTGTAAAAAAGCTCTCCATCTCTTTCATAAACTCAAAATTCCTCTGATCATCTTTTTAAAACAGTTGTTGTATTCTGCATGTATTGAACAGTTTTATCGCAAATACTGGATACTCTATATGACCAACGCCAAAAGAGGAGATTGGGGGTTTTTTTGGTATTAGGAGCTGGTGCATGATACAGAAGGTGTTCCGATTCCAGAAACACCTCTTGTTCTAGTACATCCCCGTTGTAAAGCACCGATACACAGGACCTCGTATTTCTTGTCTTGTTGCATTTTTAGCTCTCCTGGAACAAAGTCCGTTTGTCATCGTCAACAATTGCTTCAAACAACATCTCATCTAAAACCCTTTGGCGAATGTTAATGAAACTTGGCAGGGATGTACCTTGTATGAACCTCTTCTAAGATCGCTTTAAGGATTTTTAACCTTAAAGAACTTAGGTTGCTATGGCAACCAAAATTAAACACTTTGCAAATCTTCTTTTCTGAAAGTACTGGTAAGAATTTAATTTTATTTGACAGTATGGTCATTTTATGACTTTCCACCAACATTGCTAAACTTGATAGAGCCCTTAAAATGAGGGGTCTGTTTTCTCTATGTAATCTTAATAGAAGCTTGCCAACTCTAAGATCACTCTCTACTAAACTTGCTAAAATGAATTGGACCCCGACGGATGGGGCAACTGTCTATAATGTACTCTGTGTAGAAATATAAAAATCTTCTTCCTAATCTGAAACTACTAGTCTGGATTTAATTTTAATTGACATAAATTATCATCTGCCCTCTACCAAAATTGTTTAGATAAAGATGATTACTTACAAATTGATGTCTAAGTGCTTCATCTGTTTTTCTCGCAGACAGTCAAAGGCAATGTGAAATTATCTGTGTCTTGCCTAAGGACATTACCATTCCTTGGGAATGGGTGGGGATCGAACCCGGTGTCCTCTGATTCTGAGTTGTACGCACTATTACCGCATACTTGCGGACTGATGCGTTTTCATGTAAAAGATGATTACATAATTTTAAGCAAAATTTGATTTTATCTTGTTTGCGCCTTGAAATTACACTAGCTGTGTGCCATTCACTTTTAAACATAAACAGAACCCTATTACCAATAAGATTTTCGATAACTGTTTGGCAAATAGCTTCCCGGATGTATATACGCGCAGATTGATCACAGTCTGGTAATTTTAACGTTTTAAATATTTCGGTTACTGTGTTAACAGCGCTGTGAATCATAGTGTTTGGTACCTATCTTTATAACTCTGGTGGAATGTTAAATATCTATCTTTGATCTTAGAATTTTGAAATATTCATCAAAATATCTTAAAAATTGAATAAACTACAATATTTCTTTTATGTGTATACTTAGAAAAGTGGTTGAGTGTAGGTGTATGCCATTCACATTCCAACATAAACAGAACCACATTACCAATAAGATTTTCGATCACTGTAAGGTAAATAGCTTCCTGGATTTATATACATACGTACAAAGATATTATAAACGGAATGAAGACACAAATTCAGATTTTCCTACAAATTAAGTTTATGTAAATGTTTATCCATACTGTTCTATGGGACGACAGTTTCTTCTGTTTAAAACAGTAGCAACAAGCCACTGCAAACTTCACTTTTCAGATACTACTATTCCCAACTACTATTCCCAACAATTCATGTACTGCAGCTGCTACTGTCAGCTACTGTTATTGCCAATTTTACGTTTTTGCCACTGCTACTGCGAACTTCACGTCTTTGCTACTACTATTGCCAGCAACTGCTACTGCCAACTTTACGCATTGCTACTGTAAATGCCAACTCCTCCTACTGCTAGTTTCACGTTTTTGGCCTTGGACTGTATGTCACATGTTCATAGTTAGCATACCACACCTTCAAACACTATAGATAATGTAACTGTAAAATGTGCTGATAGCAACTGTAAAACTGCACTACGGAGAAGTTGTGCAAGATAAACCAGATCAAGCTTCTGTTTGAATGTAGCATACTATAAGATCATTGACGTATATTTTCTATTGCTACTGGTAGCTACTGCTACTGTCAATGTTACATGATTTGCTACTGTTAAAGGCAGCTACTGTTACTACCAACCGCCAACCGTATATTTCTACTGTCAACTACTACTACTACTACTACTGCCAACTTCACTTTTTTCTATTACTTCTGCCGACTGTTGCAACTGCAAACTTCACGTTTTGCTACAGCCACTGCCAGCTACCATTTCGGCCAACTTTACGATTTTACTTTTGCTACTGCGAGCTACTTCCAAATTCAAGTGTTTGCTACTTTTATTGTCAGCTACTGCTTTTGCCAACTTCACTTAACATGTATTTACATTATTGTAATACAGTACATTTACTTATATGCCTTGTAATTGTCATAAAGTGGTGTAAGACCTATGTACATGTATGAATGTTGTAGTTTATATGTTTATAGTTGCTGAACAACTTCAATAGCTGGTAAATATCGCTGCCATTTATAAAGTATATTTGTATCTGCGTTTCTTTTTGGTTGAGGAAAATGTATAGTCCAGTTTGGGATGGCCAGTGCCAACTCGTAAAACTTCATTTTTATCATTTAATTTCATTAACTTCATTATCATTTTCATGCAGTTGTCTATAAAGACATCACAATGTTAGTTTTCAAATAAAACTAAAAAGCTGCTAGTGACCTGGAAATGCAAGAAAGGGCTCTAGTACGAAAGGAATGCTGAATAAACGATTGCGTCATAATAGTAATGTTGATATACACGTGATTCGTATACTAAAGTTAGTGTAAATAACACCAACATTTTGTCTCAATGTCTTCCGTATTTGTTATTCGTAAGAAAACATCCAGTCAATCGTTTTGTCTGAAATTCGGAGCAAGAAAATGTAGCAAGCAATGTATACTTTCATATAATTGAAACAAGGCCGAGTTTGGTATTGTATTAAAGGCGCCCAGTTACTATGCGCAGTTACAAACAATTTATGTCAATAGTTTTCTTAAAGACTTAGATAATACATAGCACACAGAAACTCACAAACACAAATAATGCAATCACTTGATAACGTTGATTTACTTGTAGACTTGAGAAAGAGAAACTAATTTCATTGTATTGAAGTATTGGTAGTATATACGTATATTCAATTCATCAGACAGAGTTGAAATCAATAGGGTCCTTGGTCATTTTAAGTTTCTTTATCATAACGAACAAGCAATTGTGCACAGTAATAAGCAGGATTTTTCAACTAGACTGAGCCGTTATGTTTGCCGAGTTCAGGCAATGTTGTCCTTCACAGTGAGCTGTCGTCATCTGTTGCTGTCCATGTACCTGCTGTATATTTGGGTTTTGTACAAATTGTGTCTGGTTACTGTTTGCTAGATATGCCACTGTACCTGGAAAAAGGGTTCATAATGTAACACTCGGCTTAGGTAGGTCTGAAAAACTCTTTCATAATTCATCTTGGATCAAATGTGTCAACTTCTAAGATATATTCTAGACACTATGCAGCAAGTGTTTTTACTTTACACTTAGTAGTAGAAGAAAAAACACCAACTGCTTTTAAATAAGGGTGTAGGAAAAAGGTCACGTGATCACCACCCTGGCTGATACACCAGTGGTCTGCCGGCAGACGAGAATACATGTACAGCATGTGCTAAAACACTTTAAACTTGGTATTTTGTTTAAACATACCTAAAATGATATCTACATGTACCGCAGTTTAGTAAACTGGTTACATTCCATTTTTACAAGAGACAGCAATAAATTCGTGATTTAAATCAATTTATATGTCAAATAAAACATTATTTTTAAGATATACAGAAACTGAATCTAATTTACCTTGCTGCATTTGAGTCGTTGGCTGAAGGATCATTCCTTCACGGAAAGTGTTCCTTCTACAGAAGATACAGCATGTCATAATCAACACGAGGAGCAGCATGAACATGATGACTGAACCGAATGTAATGATAAAATACACACAGCCACAGTCATTGTAGGAATAGTAAACGCTTTAAAAGAAAGAAACAAGTAAACAATTAATACAGGACTTTGCAACATTTTTCGCATTCTTCATATTATTTGAATATAACAGACGCAACTCTCAGCAATCAGCAGTGGTCATACTTCTTGCTTGCGAATTGGTAACAATGATAAAGGTTATATGGTGTTGATATCTGAGTTCTAAGATACTTTTGCTTTGGATGATGTCAAAACCATCATACGGTTCATATGTTACGAAAGTATGATTTGTTTAATTATCCAGTGTCATCTAAGACAGTTGTCCCTGTAAATCGCGCAAAAGATTATGAAGCGATTATGAAAATACTTTCTTACTATACTTAAAACAAGTTTAGCTTAGATAGTTTATACCAGGAGTGAATACGTAATTCTACCTAATGTTATTTTTAAGCAGGTTTTTTTAAAAAAAAATGCTTATTAGAATGGCGAAGTCGTATGGCTGGCGTCAAATATTGGTTTCCGTTCAATTACTTTAGTTAATAGTGACCAATTACAATGAAACTTGGTGTGTAGGTAGCTTGCATGAAGACGCAGCTTAGGATTGCATTTGGGGTCACTAGGGTCGAGGTCAAGGTTATTTTTTACTTAAAATAGAAAAACGGTTTCCGCTCAATAACTCCAGTTAGGAGTAACCAGTTGCAATGAAACTTGGTGTGTAGGCAGTATGTGTGCATAAAGAGAAAGCATGGTATTGCATTTTGGGTCACTTTGGTCAAGGTCAAGGTCACTGTTACTAAAAATTGAAAATGGTTTCCGCTCAATTACTCAAGTTAGTAGTGACCAATTACAATGAAACTTGGTCTGTAGGTAGCTTGCGTAGAGACGAAGCTTGGGATTGCATTCTTACTTTTTATGCCCCCGAAGGGTGGCATATTAAAATCGCACCGTCCGTCCGTCTGTCTGTCTGTCCGTCTGTGCGTCCCCACTTACAAATTCGTGTCCGAACTGTAACTCTGTCATGCAATGAAGAATTTTAAAATAACTTGACACACATGTCTAGCACATCAAGACGACGTGTCGCGTGCAAGAC
Source organism: Saxidomus purpurata (assembly GCA_022818135.1). Taxonomy (NCBI): domain Eukaryota; kingdom Metazoa; phylum Mollusca; class Bivalvia; order Venerida; family Veneridae; genus Saxidomus; species Saxidomus purpurata. The sequence continues at coordinate 30,618,042 of JAFMSR010000007.1, forward strand.
GCACGTCCCTACCTCAAAGGTCAAGGTCAAACTTGGAGTTTGAAGGTTATGGAATTATCTATATATGTACACATTCGTGTCTGGACTGTAACTTTGTCATGCATTGAAGGATTTTGAAATAACTTGGTACAAATGTCTAGTACGTCAAGACGACGTGTCGCGTGCAAGACCCATTTCCCTACCTCGAAGGTCAAGGTCACACTTGGAGTTTGAAGGTTATGGAATCCTCTATATATGCACACATTATTATAGAGTGTAACTTTGTCATGCATTGAAGGATTTTAAAATAACTTGGCACAAATATCTAGCACATCAAGACACTGTATCGTGTGCAAGAACCACGCCCCTACCTCAAAAGTCAAGGTTTGAAGTTTGAGTTTGAAGGTAATGGAATCCTGTATATATGCCAATTCGTGTCGGGACTATAACTTTGTCATGCATTGATTGATTTAAAAATAACTTGGCACAAATGTCTAGCACATCAAGCCGATGTGTAGCATGGGTTTTAAAATTACATACCACAATTTTTGAGCAAATGGACAGGACAAAGACTGTGAGACAACTCTTTCCGGAGCATTCGTCACTTGTGCGGGACAGCTCTTGTTTATTTTTTAAATTGTTTTTAAAAGAAATTAAAAAATTTGGGTCAATGTCAATAGGGTCAAGGTCAAGGTCACTGTTACTTAAAATAGACTTTTACTTTTTTTAGTTTTTAAATTGTTTTAAGCAAAAAGAAATTGTGGGGTCAAGGTCACTAGGGTCAAGGTCAAGGTCACTGTTACTAAAACTAATATTAATAAACAAAATTCTTCAATTTTTAAATTGTTTAAGCAAAAAACAAATATTTCTTTGCAGAGGGGAGAATCAAGGGGACTTCTTTTTTTTATTTCTACAATTTCTAAAAGCGCTGTTTTAACCTGCTTTAACGGCATTGCTGTGTCGTCTTGTTTCTTTTATCTCGGTTTTGAAAGGGAAAGATATTATCCATCTATTGTATAGATCTAAATCCAATATCTTTTTTCAAAATTAAACTTGTTACATACCCTCCGTTTGAATAATATCCTGACATCGTGTTATCACACTAAATTTTCTTTGTGCCGTATGTTTTTGCTGAAATCGATTATAGAGTAAATGTTTATTTTGTCTTCGTACACACTGGAGAGGTGTAGCCTATCAAGAATTCTAACAAAGGTATTACGTTTCTTTCTTACCATTCGCGCTTTTTCAGCACATAACTGTTTTAGATCGGATTTCAACTGATAAAGTTATATGTAGAAACAAAATCAGCAAATCCTAACTAACTTACAAAAATTGTCAGTTCTAATGCGATCTTATCTACTATTTACTCGTACTTCAACAAATCTGAAAAGCATGTAAATAATTTATGGCGTTTGTCTGCACTGTGACAACGCCTTATCTATAGGTAAAGCAAAATGGCGACATACAAGTGGTAATTTGAATCGATTACTTGTACTTAAATTTTCACTTTATCATCCAATAAATGATCTGTGATAAAAAAAATGATAAGATAAAAAGAAGAAATAAATTTGAAGTTGCTACATTGCATTAGACTATGGCTATGACAGTGTTAAATTTAAAATAAAGACCTTATACATGTCAATGCACAAAAGTCTATTTTGTATCCACTTAATTTTGGATTAATGGGATTATTGATAGTTTAGCCATAAAATAATATACTACATGTATTATCGTTTATACGATGTTGACGGCAATTTTTAATTGCGTGTATGTGGGCACGGTCAAAATATTTCATTCTTTAAAATGACGGTCAGATTTTAACATTTTGTTGTCACAGAAACTTCAAAAATATGTTTTCTTTCCGTGAAAGGTTTAAGAAATGGCCAACGAGTTAAGAAATCCCAACTATTTCTATAGGGTATATATATATATAGTAAACCGTCCCTTATTTTTGCATATTATTTTAAATTAAGTACAACTGCGGTTCTTATTCGGAGTCAGTTTACTTTACTTATATTGACAACATTTAGTTAATGTTGCATGAGAATTCAAACAATACTTTTTGTACAACTTTCATGTCTGCAATCATGGCCATATGGATTATATCCTGACTGACGTGCCGGATGGTTTTAAGAGAGCAGTCATCTGAAAAAGATTTGTTTGGTACTCAAATAAATAAAAATACGTGAATACAAATATAAAGCACATACTGTTTCGTTCCTCAGATAAAGTTAAACGTATTTCCTCCTAAATTCAGTTAAACTGTTATGTCTTTAGTACATAATGTACAACTGCTTTTAAATCATATGACACGTCAGTTGTGATAAGAAATAAAAAATTGCCAAGCATAATGGACCGACGTTTTTCTTTAAGATATAATGTACATTATGAAAGGCCAATAATCAAATTGGATAATTTTATCGTAACTCTTATATTACGAAAGAAGATGGCCTACCGGCGAAAGTGATCGTTATTTGGATTAAAACAACATTCCTAGTCAAAAGTACAAATTATAAAGTAACCCAATATATTTTTCAACTATACTGAAAGTAATTAACGCTTTCCGTGACGAAACGTGTCGAAACCGAAAGAAAGACATACATGAATGTGTTGAGGATAAACAGAACACATAGTTGATCATTGTTGGTTTCGGTGTAATTTCACCTATTATTTATGTTTTTCGATAGTTTATCGAAATATAACGGTGGAAATATCCTGATAGATGTTCATAAGATCAAGACAAAGTTTAGAACCCTTGTTTCAACCCTGCCGGTCAATGTCACACTCAGGAGCTATATACATTCCGAACCCCTTAAGGTTATCTTGAACCTTGGGCAAATGTTCATGAAGTGCAGAAATGCTCTTTATCTCTTTAACATTAATGATGTTTATGAAACTCAGTCAATCAAGACCTGCAGAACCCATGTTCCATCCTGCTACGTCAATGTCAGACGTATGTAATTGTTAACCTAAGATTCTATGATTGAATCATGCCAGCACATGGTCATAGTTTGACTTAGGGTCGTTTAATTTTCGTGACCCCCGTTTCACCTGAACCTCTTTAGGACATTTAATTAAACTTGGGACTTACTGTCTGGACGACGTGGAGAGCCTATCTCCAAATTCCACCTGCTAAAGGTCAGGTTCACACTTTGGATCTAAGGCAGTGAGATTATATTTACTTAATCGCTTGAAGGATTTTCTTGAAAGATAAGTTAAAATGTTACCTCATGAAGACGATCGAACAAAGTCACATTTAGGGAACAATGTCAAAAAATGTTAACCCCATGAAAGATTAGCATGAAACAAAGGATGTTCAGATAACTGATACACAGTGAAAAAGATTATGTTCTAGCTATGCCAGATTAAGATCAATGCCTTTCCCAGGTTCATGAAATTTTGGTCAAATGTAAACCATATTGTGATGGTGTGCATATTGTGTGTTTCGGCTATCTTGGTTTAATGGTCTCATTTAGTGGTCAAAGGTGATGTGACTTCATTATGTGTCAAGTTTGTAACTCCTGAATCACATGCTAGGTTTGAAATGAACATGCCACTGATGTACATCTTAAAATTATTGAGGTTTGCTAAGTGGAAGAAGCTATTTCTTGTGACAAGGCGTGATTGTTGGAGTATTGTAATCACGTTCAGTGATAATTCTAGTTTGAACAATTTGTGTATATTCGTACCGGTAAATCCCAGCTGGATAGAGCTGAAGCGACAAACGGAAAAGCGGAAGATGTTTTGAACGAGAAAATATTTCCAGATTTTCTTGGTCTACTATTATATCTATCTGAGAAGAAATTGACATTATTGAAGGGCGATGATTTGTGTACCAAGTAGTATTTGTAGATTTAAATTGTGTGAAGTATGACCTGAGAAATCGCTTGTTTAATGCTCAATTTCTAGTCCAAAAATGGTGAAAACCAGCTTTAAATGTCTATATACAATGTACAATGTATGATGGATTAAAAACATAACAACCCACATTCTAACTGGTGTGATACAATGTTGTTTTTAGTACAATCTATCTAAATTGCAACCTGTAGAACGAAGTCTTGGTGATGTGTTCGAACTTTAAAGTGGACAATGTACCGTTAAAGATTGATAAAGTTGGCGCGGTTTTAATTTAATGCTTACAGCTGGCGCGCCTAAAAACATGTCTTATTTTGTTCGCTAAAAAGTCCAGTAAGTCATGTTTAAGCTTTTCGATGACAAATCTGTAAATGATTAAATTGTTGAAAACCCGACTCATGAAGATACAATCACTTTCTTTTTATACGTGGACGTTGGATATCGAGTAAGTGGTTTCAAAATAAGTGATTTTAAGATATTATTACATGAAATAAAGGCACTGCCATATCTACAGTTATACACGTTCAATTGCTTTTCTTTCAACATATCAACTTGGAATGCTGTACATGTATATTAAAATAATACAATTTAAGGGAATAGCGACATACCTGCAAACAAATTACGCAGTAGTTTCACACAAGTGCTTTTATCTGTAAACAAAGTCTTATTACATGCTGATTACGAAATACATACGCATACTGGCATAAGATGTACATTTTTTCAGAATGGGAAGAAACTCTTATAAACCGTTGTACTCGTCCATGCCACATACCGACAATTGAAGTGCAAAAATGTTGTATCCATGTGGTTCATATTTGACTTCGGTGTCAAACTGTGTTTTAAAACAAAATTTTTAGGAACGTTTCTTCATTGGTGACGTCCAGCAGTTTAGCATCACAATATCACATATTCTAACATTACTGAACAATTCACCTATATAGACAAAGAAGGATTTGAGCGTGAAATACTATAAAGTATATCACTCTACGAGTTTGCATGCGCTAATACGCTTGGATCGGTATTGCTGTGAATGAATTCACGTGATGTAAAACAGATCGTAGTAAAATTTTCGATACTTCCGGTATCGCCACCAATATTAACAACAGCAAAACTAAGACGAATAGCGTTTTATTTGAAGAGTAAAAAAGAACAGCCAAACGCACGGAATGCACGGAATACTACAAATTCAAGGCAGCGACTTCATGTAAGCGCAGCAAATAGTACCTCTTCGAACATTTTTTTGTTTAGATTAACGTGTTAGAATGGACTTAGATTTTACTTTTGGGTGATATACCGATTAGTATATCACTGTGTGACGTTTAGATGCTTCGTAATTAATCACTCAGGCCTTCGGCCTTCGTGATTAGATTACTACGCATCTACACTCCAAACAGTGATATACTAACCGGTATATCACTCAAAAGAGAAATCTTTTTCCTAATTATAGCTATTACTGATAAGCGTGTATAACTTTCAAGTGACAGGGACCCGTGTCCTATGAAAAGAAATCTCCTTTTGTTTTCGCCTCTGTATAAACGCCATATAAAAAAAATTTAAAATGGGCTTACAATATAAACTATACATAAATAGAATTTACATTGAAACAAACTTTAACTGTTTATGTTATTGCTTTTTTGGGAAAGTGAAAAAAATACTTGTCTGCATACTTCAACAGTTACGAGGCGTGTTTTAAACTTTTCCCCTGGTATTTATCGATTTATTCTAATGAGTTTGAGAAGACACAACCCACTCATGGTTGTTGATCTCTATTTTAACCTACAAAGGAACGATTCACACTTCAATATCAAAATAAAATTTATTGAGCGCCAAAAGCTACATAGAAGTAATTTATCATTTGATTATTGAGATAATTCGTATCACACATAAACTCACAAACTGAAGTTATGTATCAAATATAGTAACTAATTGATACATTGATTTCTTAAATTGAGACCGCTGATTTAAATTTGGCCTGTGTCCGGTGATTTGAATATACGTATAAAACGGCCAGTACTTCAATTTTAGACTAAAATTTTCTCTATCTAAAACAAGCACGATTGTAAAAGTATATGCAGGATTTTTTTTCAACTAGACTGAGTCAGTGTGTTAGCTGGCGGTGCCGAGTTCAAGCAATGTTGACCTTCACACGAGTGAGCTGCCATCTGTTGCTGTCCATGTGCCTGATGTATATTTGGACTACGTACAAATTGTGTCTGATCATTGTGTGCTAGATATGCCACTGTACCTAAAAAAGGTGTTATAATGTAACATTTCTACTTAGAACTAATCTTGCTTAGGATAAAAACTCCTTAGATGAAAGGTGTTAAATATATTCTAGACGACATGCAGCATGTTGTTGACTTGAATGTGACAGGTACAATATATTGAAACACAGTAAGCATTGGCAGAAAAATATCAAAGGCTTTTAAATAAGAGTGTCAGAGCAGTGTAACATGATCGCCAGTCCTGCCTATCTATCTATCGATGGATGGATGGATGGATGGATGGATGGATTTTAGTATATCACAGATGTACAAAAATGGTTAAAACAAACATGATGCATACATATACAGATAATTAGATGTATACACAAGTTTATAAACAATGATATGCACATCAATACCAAGGATAACACAAAAAAAGGAAAAGTCATTCCCCCTTATTTCCATTGTGGTCCTTGACATTGATGGCACACCACGGAAAGGCACGATTATTTACTTCAAATGAATCAATGGTATCACATTTGTATAATATCACAGACCTAGGTTATTACAACATCAATTTATGGATGAGATCAAAGTACTGTATAACAAAAAGAAATTCAGTTATATGAGCATCAATCAGTATTATGACACTAAAAGCATAGACTAGATTAAAAAGTAATATACCAAATTACCTATTCAAGCATTAAACTTAAAGATCGTTATGAATGATAAGACACTAAAACAAAAATACAAAGAGAATGATAAGACATAATGTTAAAACTAGGACAAAAAATGAAGTATCGGTTTTTAGTAGACCCCTAAAAAATGAAAAATATCGCTGCCAGACGAGAATACACTTTCTGCTCAAAATAGCTTTGCCTTGGCTTTTATGTCCAAACATACATAGAATGCTTTCTACGTGTACCAAAGTTTAGTAAACATTCCATTTTTACAAGTTCCATTTTTACAAATATATTACATTTTTATAAATTTCGTAATTTTCATGAATTGAATGTCAAATAAAATTATGTAGTACAAAAACAGAAATTGAACATGTGCTTAATATACCTTGTTGCATTTGGGCCATCGGCTGGACGATCATTCCTTCACGGAATGTGTTCTTTCTACAGAAGATACAGCATGTCATAATCAACACGAGGAGCAGCATGAACATGATGACTGAACCGAATGCAATGATAACAATCACACAGCCACAGTCATTGTAGGAATAGTAACTGCTTAAAAAGAAACAAATGAAAAATGATACAGGGCATTGCAACTTTTTTCGCATTCTTCATATCATTTGAATATAACAGACGCAACTCTCAGCAATCAGCAGTGGTCATACTTCTTGTTTGCGAATTGGTGAGAATAATAAAGGTTATAGTGTGTTGATATCTGAGTTCTAAGAGAGTTTTGCTTTGAATGAGATCAAAACCAGTTTGGTTTGTTTAATTACTAAGTGTCATCTAAAACAGATGTCCCGATAATTTACCCAAAAGATTAAGAAGCAGTTATGATAATACTTTCATACTTTACTTAAGGTAGAAGACCCCTAATTAAAAATTCGGCACCAGTTCTAATCATTGCAGGCTTAATATTTTCTAAATATGTATTATTTCCAGGATTTAAAAACAAATTTTAAAAGGAATTTACCGTGAAAAAACTAAATTTTAGGAATCTGAATAACCCTACGTAACCCCAAATTTGGAATTATTTATAAAATGACATCACAAGAGAGATAAGAAAATACATGTATTTCATTTATTATTCTATAAGTTGGTACAGATTTGGTATCAGAGTAACTAGAACTATATTTTCTTTCAGAAATTATACAGCATGTAACATAATATCAACAAGTTCTATAAAACATTTATGAAATAATCAGATAGTATTACAATTTTCATGTACTTTTTAGGCCATGTTCAATTTTGAACACCAAAGTTTTTATGAAAAATCAACATTTTCTAGAAATAGGGCATGACTTTTTGTATAATTATAATTATCTTTAACATTTTGGGAACAGCATGCCAAATTTCACAATGTTTTACCGTCTCTATTTAAAATAATAAAAGTTTGAAAATCTCCATCGGCGTTTTTAAACGTGTAATAAAATCTTCAAATAAGCTTATACTTATGTGTAAAAATTATTTAATTTCTTTTTAGTCTAAAAACAATATAAACATATGAAGAAAATGCAAAATAATGAAAACAAAGAAGAAAAGTAAAAAAGGCTGGATTCGAACCTACGCCCCCAAAACCTCAAAAGATCTTCAGTCCAATGCTTAAAAACCTAGGCTGGAGCATTAAAATTGAAGAGTTTCAAATGGAGGTTTTTATTAGGAGTCTACTACCTTAAAACAAGTTAAGCTAACCTAGTTTATACTAGGTGTAAATACGTGATTCTGCCTGGTTTTCTTGTTTCTTTTATCTCGGTTTTGAAAGGGAAAGGTATTATTCAACTATTGTATAGATTAAAATCTTACATCTTTTTCAAAATTAAACTTGTTACTTACCCTCCGTTTGAATAATATCCTGACATCGTGCTATCACACCAAATTTTCTATGTAACGTATATTTTTGCTGAAATCGATTATAAAATAAATGTTTATTTTGTCTGCGTAAACAATGAGAAGTTGTAGATTATCAAGAATTCTAACAAAGGTCTTGCATATCTTTCTTACCATTCAGTGTTTAAGACTGGATTTCAACAGGTAAAGTTACATGTAGAAACAAAATCAGCAAATTCTAACTAGCACATGTATCTTACAAAAATTGTCAGTTCTAATCGTACATCATCAAATCCGTTGAACATGTAAACATCTTTTTGCTCTGCGACAACTCCTTACCTATTGATAAAGCAAGAGTGATTTTGTAGTTTGTTGCTACAAAATGGCGACATACAGGCGGTCATTTGAATCGATTACTTGTACTTCCATTTTATCATCCATTAAAATTAATGATCTGTGATAAAAAAAAAATAATGTAAAAAGACGAATTAAATTCGAAGTTGCTGCATTGCATTAGGCTATGGCAGTGTTAAAATCAAGACCTGATACATGTTCAATACAAGAAAGTCACACAAAAATATGACAATGATGTATTTACTGAAAGGTCCACTTTGCATCCACTTTTCGAGATTACTGATATAGTGTTGTTCATGTACTCAACTTTTTACAATGTTGACGGCAATTTTTATTTCGTGTGTATATGTGTGGTGGGGGAAGGGATGGGGTTCACCAATTTATGGTTTTTATCACCGTGTTAGATAAATTCATATGTTACCTCGATCGTTCACATAAAAAGGTTGCATAATTTGAATTGGACACTTTGCATGTTAATAAACTATATTGCTGTCGTTGTAGTATATTGTTGTGTAATTATCAAATGCAATTGACCAAAGTGCAATATGCAATAATGTGTGACCAGTTAGATTGCTGGCAGGGGGTCGCCAATTAACAATAAATCATATCGCATCCTTTGTTGTGACTTATGCCCTTGGGCTAGATCAACTGAAATGCCTTCAATGGTTAGATCTACGCTAATTATTAACCATGGCAACGTTGTTAAAATGAGATATTGTTTGAGCAATTTGAATTAATTCAAAGTGAATGTTTTAAAGATTTTATGGATAACTGAAGTATTCCGCAACATGTAAGTTAAAACTTCTAGTATAGTATCTGTTAAATTCTATATAGGGCCTTTACTGTAACTACATGATGTTTTGAAATTATTTCGAATATAAATGCCAGCCCCTTTATAAAGACTATATCTTAAAAAGTCTGTGTCTTAAATAATATCATTTTATCCTGTACTAAAATACATTTTGTGACAAAAGTTTCAACCTTCTGACGTCAAACGGGAAGTTTTCCGATATTTTACGGAAGTCGCCGAGGATCGTAATATTTGCGTTTCGGTGAAATACCGGCCAATTCGTATTGGTGATTTATGTTCCAATAAACACGTTTCTTGTCGGAAATTTCCGCCCAAATAGGTTCAGTGCACTTTATTTACAAGTGGCTTACAAAATATTAAACAGGTGAAATTTTCAATCAATGGGACCTTTAATAACGCTTGCATATTCTCTGTAAGATGTAAAACATTTCAATTAAAAAATTGACTTTAAGTAAATTCATGTTATCTTTCAAATATAAAAAGTGAAACTTTAAACGGTTTAACTGACGATGGTATTCTGTCTTTATACGAAATGAAAAGCGAAATCAAGTAGCGATTAATTACAACATAAAAAATATACGTAAATACAAAATATAAAGCACATACTTTTTCGTTCCTCAGACAATGTTAAACGTTTTTCCTCCTAAGTTCAATTAACTGCCATGCATCAGTTACCATAGGACACCTCAGTTGTGATAAGAAATAATAAATTGCCAAACATAACGGACCGACGTTTTTCTTTAAGGTATGCATTGTTAAAGGCCAATGATCATATTAGATTTTTAGAGTTCATCGATACACTTTTATTACGAAAAAAGATGTGCTATCGACAAAAGTGATCGTCATTGGGATGAAGAAAACATTCCTAGTCAAAAGTACATGTTATTAATATAACCCAATATTTTTTCAATTATACTGCAAAAAAGAAACGCTTTTTGACAACACTTGTTCGTGAAGAAACGTGACGAAACCGAAAGAAATACATACACCAACGTTGTTAAGGGTAAACAAAAAACATAAAGGATAATTGTTGGTTTAATCACGTTTCATTTTATGTTTTTCGGTGGTTTATCGAAATATAACGGTGGATTATATCCTGATAAACTCAATGTCCAGTCAGTGAAAATTATATCTTTTTTTCTGGATAAACGTCAAAACGTTTACAGAGCGTAATGAATGCCGGAAACCATACGATGATGACGTTGTTAAAATGATTTCGTGTTTGCTATGCTTTCTGATACTCCGGGTAACAGTTTTTAATAATTTTCACTGAGTGGACAGTGAGTTTATCGGGATACAATCCACCGTTATATTCCGATAAACCACCTAAAAAACATAATTTATCATTATTTTATCCGAGCAAAATTCATGGTTATCATGGGGCTTTAAAATTCAGTGAAGGTAATCTATGTTTGCAAAAAGCAAATAAATTCATTTGAAAAGAGGGGAAGGTTATGATAGAACTTTTCTGTTATCACGAGTTTCAAAGAGCAATGTTTGTATGATATCTAGCTTATTTGTACCGACCGACTTCATATCTTGAATTGTACTGGCTTGCTTATTTACAAATGACGAAGAAAACTTACGAATTATGTTGTATTTTATTTTTATTCAATAGACTTAACAACTTTAAAAACGTTTCCTTTAAATAAGTCGTGAATAAAATTGCTTTTTTGCATTATAAAATTGTCTTCTTGCATTTTGTAATGAAGTTGCTGAATAAAATGAAGGAACGGCAAATTGCATGGTGCTCTTGAATTTTCCAAATTACACTTGCAATCATGACTATAATCTCGTCAAATCTCTAGTTGCGTTTTTAAAGTTGTGAAGTTTATGTTGAGATCGGGCGAATGCCTCAAAGATTCTTCAAGTCTAAAGCGACTCGTCAATTAAATTTAATACATTGTTTGTATACTATTTCACTTTTAAATTATCGATAGCTCGTAAATTTTCCATGAACTAAATCACTAGCAAGTTCCTGTTTGTCTTTTACTAAATCGTCGATTACTTTTATTAAATGTTAAATTTTAGTATTAACATTTTTCATTTGCTATGGCTTGTCCACGAACTTTAACCATGGTAACACACTACTAGATTTCTGGTATGTATGTAACTATATGTATATATAGGATAATTGTTGGTTTTGGTGTAATATCACATTATAATTTCACCGAGTGGGCACCAAAAGTGATATTTTCACGAGTGGCGCAGCCACGAGTGAAAATAACTACTTTTGGTGTTCACGAGTGAAATTATCGTGATATAACATCGATACCAACAATTTTTCTATTTATTTTATGTCTCAAACTGAGTTTATTTCAATACAATGTCGAAAATTGCGGGGAACGTCATCAGAAAGCATCGCAAACATGACGTCATTATAACGACGTCATCGTCATATGGTTTCCGGCATTCAGTACGCTCTGTATACATTTTGACGTCAATCCGGTTAACAGACTTCGATTATTTTCACTGAGTGGCCAGTGAGTTTATCGGGATATAATCCACCGTTATATTTCGATAAACCACCGAAAAACATAAAATAAAATACAGTTTTATCGTTAGTACCGAATAATCCATATGACAAGATGAGTTATTTAAGGTTTCGTGGGCTGCTGCAAGATACAGAACGCATCTGGATTTCAGAGACACACATTGGTTCTCTTACATGCCTGGTGTACATCACCGATAGACCATTAGTAATGTTAGTGGAGGAACTGGGGATTGAGCCTGCGATCCATGGATTACCATTACAACTAGTCCACTGATCCGCTCTTGATTTCTGTTATATTCGGCACTTGCGTATCTGGCCATTTTGTAATGGACCAAAATGGTTCAAGAATAAAACACCTGACAACCAGTACCATTATTAGGTGGATCGAAGCTGGTTAATACAATGGTCGTAAAGCTTAGGACCACGTTTCGTTGAATAGATATTAGTGGCTGCTGAAAAGTGCGCAGTGCGTTGCACCTAATTTTTCGATGCACCAGTACCAGTCACATGGCATCGGATCGTTTCGTATCTTTTTTATTTTTGACTATGATAGTCAGTGAAAGCGACCGGTTAGGTCAGTTTGGCAAGCATTTGCTCTTACATCCCTGTAAGTGAAGGTCTCAGTTAGGGTGTACATTTTTTTCTCATCCTGTGACATTTGGCGCCTTCTTACTGCATACAAATAAAACTTGAGAGGATTTGTTTACTAGTATTTACTACTATAAAATCTAGCTACGCATCGCTCTCCGACTACCTTTTTAAATGTGAGGATTTTCAAATCCTCACACTTATTGTACCCGGTTTCTGAGAATAGCAGTTCCTACTTTTAAAACCGAATAACCCCTCAATTTTAAATAATCCTTCAGATTGATCACATCTCATATTTATAGAGAGTAAAATAAATAATCAACAGTTTTGGTGTTGATATGATTGCAAAGATTAATATTGTTTCAAAGAAAAGAAATATATGCGACAATTTATCATAATCAAGAATTTAGTCAATTTTTCTAAATTAATGTGCATAGGTTGTAAGTACTTCTTAAACGTTCGACAGATACAGCATTATGGCACGTAAGTGGTCTGTTTCTTACTACGCAGTTTAGACATGCACTGAAAGTGACACACCTCATATACCATTTATACTGGCAATACATTTATAAACGCCATTTCATCGGTTATTTAATGAAAAGGTTCTGATAACAGAATAACGGAATGTTGTTCTGGTTAACTACGCGGTTACGATATGTTTTCACTCCAAAATCGAAAGTAGCGAAGTCACGAAGATACTACACAGTTGGGAGTTTAAAGATGATTGTTATTTAATTATATAATTTATGTAGAAAAGAGCCAGTTTATAAGTTGCTGTCGCTATTAGCGATAATAGTGAAATATACCCTTTAACTGACATATTTAGGGAAGCACCGTGGTGTGCATTTGTTAATTTAGTTGAACATGTGAAATAGACTGTTAAAATGCACCTAAGTTTTGTTAGCAAGTTAGTAGCAAAATATATTACTTAAAGTTTGCTAAGCACCAAAAGTTTGACGTATTATTTAGAAAACTGTTTTAAACATTTTTGTGAGATTTCCTTTTGATATGAAGCATTATTATTTTGAGATGGTCCTCCGTGTGTATATTACCCCAACTGAAAGTCCATAATTTCGTGCAAGGCATGGAAAGCAGGTTCCCCTTCGTTTTCATGTCATTTGACGCTCCTTGTTAGAGTATCTAACACGTGTAGATTGTCAAATTTTCAATTACCATTGTGTTATTGACTGAATATGGCAAATGTAAGACGACATCTGTCTGAAGCAGAAATGTGGCGAGCTGTGGGAATGGTGGAGCGAGGGGCTACCCACCGTCAGGTAGGGGACGTCTTTCATGTGCACCACACTGTGATAACCAGAGCCTGGTCAAGGTTTCAGCGGTATGGCACGCCAGTAAGACGGCATGGTAGTGGCAGAGAAAGAGCTACATCTTCAGCGGAAGACAGGTTTTTATCGATTGAAGCACGCAGAAACCGTTTTTCAACAGCATCCCAGCTTCGAATTGACCTTCAAAACGCATCCGGTGTCAATATTTCGACTCAAACCGTTCGGTCAAGGTTACATGAAGGTGGTCTGCGCTCGAGAAGACCGTGCATACACATCCCATTGACTCGGAATCACCGCAGAGTACGGTACGAATGGGCCATGTACCATGTTGGTTGGACTCTCGGCGACTGGAGGCCTGTCCTTTTTACAGACGAGTCTCGATATTGCCTTGACTTCACCGATAGGCGTGCTAGAGTGTGGCGAAGACCAGGAGAGAGGCTACATGCAGAAATATAGTGCTGAGCACGACCGTTATGGAGGGGGCTCAGTGATGGTTTTGGGCGAAATCAGTTGGGATGGGCGTACTGACCTCTGTGTCCTTCACCGTGGCACATTGACCGCACAACGGTATAGGGATGACATTCTGGATGTCCATGTAAGGCCGTATGCAGGTGCAATCGGAGATTCCTTCATTCTAATGGATGATAACGCCCGTCCTAACACTGCCTATGCCGTCCAGGAGTATCTGGAAAGGGAAGGTATCGAGCGTACAATGTATACTATGTATTGAATATTCAAACTTTGTTCTTTATTGATAACTTAGTCTAGAAAAAAGATCTACGTCAAAGGAAATACATATCAGTTACATGTACGTTTGTTTATAGGCGAACAGTTAATCTTGCGATAATTCCTGGTAAGGACCAGTACTATAACTATTATCTTCTTAAAAAACTGCAAACTTTCTCACATAAGGAGACATGGTCAGTAGCGGGGCTCGATCTCAAGACTCTCAATAATTGAGAAGTTACAGCTTTTCTAACCACTTTACCTAGGAGGAATCTCACCGTCCGTAACATTGCTCAATTTTCTGTTACATCAAGTGGTCAGATGTTCCACTTAGAGCTATCAGACATATTGCAAAACATGTGTTCAACATTCCTCACCTAAGAACCAATCCTTACGATAATCTATGTTTCAGACCGAACATTTTCAATGCCTTCATCGCTTTGATTTAAAGATAGTTTCTAGTTCTTGTTGAGTTTATGGACGTTAAAAG
This sequence comes from Saxidomus purpurata, assembly GCA_022818135.1. Taxonomy (NCBI): domain Eukaryota; kingdom Metazoa; phylum Mollusca; class Bivalvia; order Venerida; family Veneridae; genus Saxidomus; species Saxidomus purpurata. Next base: position 30,633,339 of record JAFMSR010000007.1, read on the forward strand.
ATTCGTCAATGATTAAATTATTTGGCCCTTTCAAGTCATATATCTCGTGTTCCAAACTATAATGTACTTTACTTATCAAACAATCAAGTGCCTTTCAACAGTTCCTAGCTGTTTATGATGCAAGATGCTTGGATTTCTATCTAAATTATTTTATACTTTGAATGCGGTCTTAAAGCTTCTCGCTCAGTTTCCGGTGAAAATAATAAGATTTTCAAAAATGATATACTTAAGCATAAAATGTAAAGGTAATGGCTAAAACAACTAATTCAAAACTTCATTGAACATGTTGAAAGGTTCCTCTACGCTGTATGATTTCATTACCCTTCCAGGAAATATCCAGCCGTTTGATTGGCCAATGATCCGTGAATGTGAAATTGCTTTTAACGGGGAAACCGGTAATTTACACTTGGCATACCCTGTTATTGTATTCAACGCTAAAATGGTTCAAATTTTGAAGGGTACGCAATAACGGCTCTGGTTACGAATACCAGTTGGTACGTATACCAATGGAGCATTGATTGAGAAGAAGATTGAGGTTTTATAAGGAGTCACAAGACCGAGAAAACATTTTTAGGAATGTTTTTGAAAATGATTTATTCATATTTCAAAGTACAAACCTGCATTTGTATGAAAAGTCTTGCATTTTTCAAAACAAGGTAGCTGACGGCATGTTCAATAACCTTTGTGACGTTGTTATGTGACGTCACGAAGTGACATCGTGGTGTCATAAGGGCATTTGAAGTTCTTTAAGTCCAGCCGTTTAATGAAAATAAAACAAACAGAATCCTGCAAAATTTAAAACAGGGAAGCGTAATAACATTGTAATTTGTTTTTTTACGTGGTATATGGGGATATATTTACCTCCTCGACATAATATTACCCTCGCCTAACGCCTAACGGCTCGGATAATACAAATATTGGCGGGTAATATATTCCCATATATACCACTTCAAATAACATATTATATTGCAACTTTCAAAAGCGTTAACTTTGTAACGCTTTATAATTTAGCAGCGTATAATTTGAATTACGTGTATATACATATTTACTTTACAGGAACATATACTGGAACACTTTCAGTTGACTTTGCGTTCAAAAATATGTTATTTTCAGGGAGTTTAAAGAATTTTTAATGTTCAGTGTATAATTTCGAATAAATGTAGATACATATATACTTTACAGGAAAATATACTGGAACACTTTTAGTTGACTTTTCGTTCTAAAATATGCTATTTTCAGGGAATTGAAGAACTCTATTTTTTTTATCAAATTCTGAGAGCCAGCAGCTTTAAGTCGACCAGAGAGCTAAATGACCCACAGTAGCTTATAGCTGTACAAAATACTACTGAAATGAAATCTTTTTTTTTTACCATAAATGATCTCGTTTGACTGATTATTAGTGATAAGCCATTGATAGTATAAATGTTTTATGTCAGCGGTATCATTAAGTCTGTGGAGGCAAACACATCCTTCATAATATTGCAGAGGATTTTCAACATGTATTGTAACTCAATTCAATTCATCCAACTTGGTTGAGATTGTATGCCAATAAACATTCACTGGAAGTTTTGCAAATTTTCGAGGAGTTCTGTGGAAATTAGTGAGCTGACAACTTTGTGGACTACGCCTGTAGAGTGGATAGAGTCGCTGACTTAAAACTGCCATATGATAAAGCTCATGATCTTCATTCTATAAGAGGTTTCAGTGACTCTAACCACTCGACCATGAAGGCGAACTATTTGTAGTTCGAATAAATCTATATTCATCACTTTATCATTTACCGATAATAACTGGAATGTAAAGCTTAAACTTTTAGGTTAAATGATACACGTACTACTTTCAAATGTTCTAGTATTTATGCTTTTGAAGTTATTTGATATAACACCAGTTTAAGGGTTGTCTGTCTGTTCAAAGATTTAATTCAAAGAAATATCAATATCATATATTTCCCTCTCCCAACGGGAGGGATATATTGGCGCTTTTTGAGCTTTGAGTGCCGTAAATCTCGTCATCAGTATCATAGAGATCCCTCTCCCTTCTGGAAGGAGATCATGACGATCGTTTTGCTTTAGTGTTGTAGATCTCATCAGTATTATAGAGAGGGAGTTGTTGGCGCTCTTTTAACTTCAGTGTAGATATAGTCATGCTTCTTAAAGAGTCCCACTTCTTTTCTAGGTCTTCTTCGCTTCATCAACCCAGAAAAGAAAAGAATCATATCTAGGATCGATTGCATTCTCGATGCCAGACGGAACTCGCGACACGGTTTTTTTCTGTCTGTTGGCCGTGAAAGAACCAGCAATATCTACCTCGCTCTGCAGTCGAGGAGCGATTCTTTTCAAATTGTTCTGGTTGTTAAAATAAGGTTTCTCTTGCCTCTTTTTGGATGGCAAGCCTGGAGAAAAAAGAAGAAACATACACAAGCACAGTGAGTAACTCTAAACTATTTTAAAGAGGGTGCTATGTCTATAGACTTTGTTTTTTGTATAATAACACTCAAGCATTATAGACATTACATGTATATGTTTGGGATTTTTTGTTTTTATTTTCACATATGATGTTTTCCTATTGCTATCTTTATTACAGAATCTTTGACTTTAGGCGACTTAGATTAAATCCTCATAAAAGCTACTCAAAAAACATACCAGGTGTGATCTAGGTGTTTCCGGTGGAAAATTATCATATTATTTAAGACTGTGCCCGCGTTTAATATAAATTACAAGATTTATTATTCCATCAAATAGACATTTATCGACATAATTTTACATTTAGAACTTGAGCAGGGATATTCTTGACATAATCACTTTCCTATTATGGTGTATTCTCCGTTAGCTCATGCACGAGACATTGACTGAACATTGAAACCTTTCCATAAAATGGGAAAACGTATACACGAAGCGCAAAAATATGAAACTAGTTCTATGGGGACAATTGCATTGCTGTGTAGCAGAAAATGATAAATGGGTTCAGTCATTTTAATTAGGGCGAGGGCACAAATGTGATTCAATGGGCCTAAAATGGCCCGGTGAGGCATTCCTGGTCGCTTAGGTCCCAACAAATAACTTAAAAAAGAAAATAAATAATTTCCTTTCAAATTATTGAAAAAAAATAGTTTTCTCTGACCTAAATAATTCTTAAAGCAGTTTCCACCTTATTTGGCGCTTTGTCGATTTCGCAAAAGCGTATGGTAGGATTTTACAGGATGAAACCTGTAGCCTGAATGGAATTTGCGCGGCCTGAGTCACTCATTCCCACTCTGTTAAAACTTCATTTTCAGTGATCTCTGTTACATACTGTGCAAGGGGACCAGAGACCTCCCTTGCAATGATATCATGGTTCCATATTTAAGGGGACACGTTTCAACCAGGATTAATTAGAGTGAGAAAACGGGATTTGTTTTTCCTATGTTTAGGTTATCGTTAGGTATATTCTCTTGAAATGTTAAAATTATTTCTCTGCTAATTCAGACCTTAACGCAAAACTCGCTTGGGCTAGTGTTAAGTAAAGTTCATATTTAAGAATGCAAAACCATGATTTAAGTTTTTTTCACTTATAACCAGAATTCGGACTACACGTTCATGTGTATTTACTTTAATTGAGTTTGCTTGGAGCTTGGATTTGTATTGGGCAAATTTCTAAAACACTTGATTATTATTAGAGATAAAGTGTTTCAATTGAAAATTCGTAAATTTACCTTAAAAGATATCACATTTTAACATGGCATATTCTAGGTAAATCTTTACATGTTTTAGACAACGAAATGCATTGAAAAAATGTCAAAAGTTTTGAAAGTTTAAGAGATTATCTCTTATCAATCGGAGCATTGTCCGGCATTTTCCGTAAAAAGGACGGGAAAGACCGAGTAGATTCATTCTGAAGTTTAAAGCACAGGGGTTCGACACATGTCCATTTTCTTTGGTCAGGCTATATTATATACTTCCAACAAATATGAATTGTATATCTCGCCAATAAATGTCATGCAATTTGATCACCGTTTAATTCAACATTCAATACTTCGTATGTGGTGGTAGCTATTATTATATCATTCATGCAGAAACACATGTTTAACTTCCTCCTAACGTGTAGGTCCAGCAGTGGGTAATTGTTTAACAAAAATATAGATAAACGTGTTTCATTTACACGGGTTCTTCCACTCACACTGCGTTTACTAAGTAAACATACATACATCGTATCTTAATTTAATAATTAACACATTATTACAACACAATTAATTACGTGCATTTAAAAAGGATTTTATTTCATTATTCGAAAAAAAAACACATCTTTTTGCTTTTAATTTTACCAAACGTCTTATTTTTGTCACGTGGTGGGTAAAATGACTGGATATTAAAAGCTGATCAATGTTAAGGGATACAGAAATGGATAATCCACGATGAATGGCAACAGAACATGTAGTTAACCCTTTCATAGCTTGCATTCGCTGAAATTTCCTAAATAAAATATTTAAGTTTACTGGTGCAATGTAAGTGGACGAATCTGTAGCAAAGTACCACTTTTACATGCATAAGGAACTGTATTAGCCATAAATTGTTCATAAGTTGTATGGTAATACATATATTGAATGTTGAATTAAACGGTGCTTTAAATTGCAGGATGGTTATTGGCTAGATATACTTGTTTTAATTTTAGTATACATAATGTAACAAAAAACGAGCACCTATGCCCTACTCGATGTTCCGACAAAGAGAAGATCAAATTACTTTTAAAAGAAAATCGTACGGGGATGTGGAAGACAACAGTTTTTTTTATGTTTTATAATTCTCATAAAATAACTAAATTTGAGTTATAGTGACCGTTTATGCTATCTTATAACGTATACAACAAAAGTACATTTTACAAGCAAAGTGTGCAATGTATTTAAATTTTAAAACAGGGATAAGATATATTAGTATCCGTCTCATTGATGACAATCAAAAAATGCAAAGACATACCTGAGATGAACGGTACAACGACACAAAGGAAGAAAAAGGCAATTTTTAACTCCATCTTTCCTAGCTGCCAAATGTATACATGCGCGTGCTCTCAGAGTTATATACAATTTTATGTTTTGTTTTGCAGTTTCGTTATCTTAATGTTCAACACATGCCATATATTTAATTATCAACTATCCTGTAACACGAGGGACGTTTTAAAAGTAATTGAAACTGCATGTTTTCAGTAACAATCAGCATTTAAGATGTATTTTGCATTTCATATCTTACTATGCATACCTTAATATAGTGATTGGCATTGAAATAAAATGTATATGCAGTTTATGTGTGATCTCTACAAAACGACAGTCTAGACTAGAATGTACCGACGGACTTGGGTCAATTATGCAGATAGATGATGTCTGGTATATGACATACGTATAGTGTCAATATGGTGAAAACTATTTTCCTGATTTTCTATTATAGAACTAGTTTTGACAACGGATCTCAGATGGATACAGCCGTTTGTACATGAATAAGGTCATTTGAATCAAATTTTACTGGTCTGCATTACTTGCCGTCCCATGATTTTTCCAATAAACGGAATTAAATGAATAACTTTGTATATTGTTAGCCTTGGTCATTCTGTAATGAATAACTATTAGTGTTATAACTGTTAGTCAACATAACGGACCATAATTCTGTTCTTACATGTAGTAGAATACAGCGTGCAAGGATCCAGTCCATTTCATTTTAAGAATGGTTCAGACCTTCTCCGTCGTAATTTGCATAACAATGGATTGAATGTTTGCTAGCGTGCCGGGTTAAGAATGTAAGACTGTGATATTTTGCGAAATCTAAACACTCATACTTCGGTTTAAAAATGCATGCATTTGTGGTACGTTTCGTGAGCAATTAACAGAGAGAAAACTGATTAATCAGTCGCTAGTGATATTTTATCTTTGTGTACTCTGTACTGTACTACTGTACAGTATAAGATAGGACAACTTTGTCTTCCAAGAGTTCACAACGTCAATATTGTGTTCGATTCAATAAGATATACAGTACAAACACTGTCTTAATCTTAGTCATGGCATATTGTACGACTCAGAAGAGTACCTGCAACCTTTTATATAACCCATATTAAAATTGTATTGCCACATTGAATCTATAAAACAATATTAAACATTTTAATGAATATATACATTGTATTATACACGCATGTTATAAAACATTCTAGATAATTTTCAATTCAAAATTCAACTTAACATGTACAAGTATTTCGACAAAGAGTATGGAAACGTTTGACGTCATTTGAAAACTACTAAATACGCCCAAAATGAATGTACTTGTATTTCTTTGTAGCTGTAACACAAAGGGATCTGACATTTCTCCCGAGGCTGTAGTATCGTCGTGCGTGTTGATTATTTAATTATTTCAAACGTTCTGCTTTCATACATTTGAGGATACATACACCGGTGAATATACATGGGTCTGTGTTGATACTTTGGCTGACGGACCTGATACTATAGGCATATAGAATACTTGCAAGGTAGCGACACGGAGATGGAAATACATATGGATGTGATGTTACACCGGGCTGATTTATTCAAGCGTTGTGAGGCTGGTGGTATTAATTAAATGAGATAGTATGGACACTCTTTGAAGCGTTTATGTCACGAGTTGAATTGATATAAGGGGACACAGAACTGAATTCATAAGCATACGGGTGATGATACTTATAGAACGATGTCACAATGGGTACATTGAACTACATTGGTACCGGGACACGGGACGGAATAACAGTGCCTATGATACTGAGAGTCTAAGGGATACGGATCTCGCTGAATAAGGTTGCAGGGCTAGCTTCACGGGACTACGGCTTCACGCGGACGTAGAGCTAACTTCATACTCGTCTGCTTATATTGCATTTTTAACAAAGAGCAGCAAAAAAAATTTTATAAAGAAATTTCCGAAATAATTCTCCAAGACAATGTCAATGGTGCTTCCTCAATGAGGTGTCGCAATTTCGACTTCCAGACTTCCAACACTATTATGACTTTGATGTCCCATGGAAGGAACACCATTTGACATTTGGAACTCATGAAACTAAATTCAGTGACCATGCCATGATTCACTTGCATGACCCTCAAGATCGGACAAATTGGTTTTCTCCGGGTTCTCCGGTCTCCTCCTATCCCCCAGTAAGACCAACATACGCCAATATCTGTGCAGTCGGTTCATGTTTGTTATTTCTATATTTCCGACTTAAAATAAAGATTTTTATTGCTAACGCATTGTGTTAATTATAATTACAACTTGCAATCATTTCACACAAAATATTTTTTCTGATTGGTTATTTCAGCCCCAGCGCTCGCTTTTCATTACACGATGAAGCAGGTTCGTAGTCTTAGCTCATCATTAATATTCATGGTTAACAAATACAACAATGATACAACAATATGAAAGGGTATTTTGAAGATTACTAACTGAGCTATTTCAGTCTTGCAAAAGTTTTAATTTTTGTTTTGCGTAGTCATTGTTAATGGTAACTGTATGGTCACCATAAATTGTCGTGAGTCAATAAATCACATGTAAAACATCAACAGCCAAGTGAAGAAAGGTAAAACGTGGTCTTTTAAGTTACACTTTTATTCATTTGCATCCAAAACGGTTATAGACACACATGGTTAACGTATACAGTATATTTCCTACTTATCATGACATGATGCCATACAGAAGCAACTATAATTGATGATTTAAACACACACATAAAGTAAACGATACATGTATTTCATGACTGTGACGCAATTATTTGTTATGAGAATGGTGATTACAATATTTCTATCTCATGTAAAACTTCGACTAAAATCATATCTGAGATATTTGCGTTTTGTATAAATAAATAAGGACATCAGCAAATCAAAATCCGTTGTTTGATAATATAGAGCTTATTGCTTTAAGCTCTAGTATAAAAAAAAAAACGTTTCACACAAGATAATTACTAGTAAATATGATCATAGATACAAGTGAAAAAAATGGTAAAACTGACTTTGAACATATTACATCACTTGACGTTAACAATACAGCCACGGAAATATCAGTCGATACCTTCCACCTTATTCTACAAACATTAAAGAAAATATGCTGATATTTTCAAACGTTTACGATATCGACATGTCTAAAGTTGATAAGGTCAGCTTTTCAAATGTTGTTAAACACAACAAATTATTTATCTAAGAAGGCTTCGTGAAGAGAATTAATTGACATAAAACTTAAAACAAGTTTAATTGCTTTAGTTTCACAACGGTTTTCTTAATCATCAACCATTTGGGAAGGAGTTAGTACTGCTAGACAGAGGTCTGTTGAATGAAGTACGGAAAAACAGCCCTAAATCTCTTCTGTAAATCTCTTCTGTAAAAGTATTGCAAACCATTAGGTAACCTAAATCTATGTATATTCCGGTAATCGCCATAATTGTAAAATTCGTCTATGAATTCAACTGGCTCTCCTTTAAGGACATGGTAATATAACTCATTTACAAGAAAATGTATTCTAGAAAAATCCAAGTTCTTAATTCGTCTCAAGTGACGATCAAATGTTGCAACTGTCTTCTCTTCAATAAAACTGAAGTTGGGGTAACAGAATGGCTTTACTCTGCATACTTGGTCATTTCTAACCCATTCTTCACAAAAAATTCGTTTTTCAGGATGACCCCGAATGGAAACTAAAAGACATGCGATGTACAAAAACAAGCAAAGAAAAATGACAGTTGTGCAAAACCATACCGCATGGAAAATCACAAATTTTGGACCACCAATCTTATTAAAGTATAATTTGAAATTTATGGTAAGAGCCTGATGAACAAACGAATAAAGAAGAATTATAAAGAACACAGAAGCGTGTCGATTTCCACTGCCGTATAAATTAAGTATAAACACAAGGTACATAAAACTGCAAATAAAGCAATAAATCTTAATTATTGGTGAAACTATGCAATTCGAGAGTACACGTTTTAGTCCATTTCCAACAGAGACGTCTGAAGCAAAGATTGTAACGCACATAATTGCTATTCTCTCAATCGGACTTTCAAACGTTCTTGCAAAAACTATTATCATCGTATTTACGATGCTTTGAAAGAAAAGAAATAGTCTTATAAATATAACATATGTCGTGCGGAGAGTTTCCTTCCGTTTTTCTTTAGTCTTCTGATCAAGTTCATTAGGAGTATTGCCTCGCCTTCTTTTTGCATCTTTGTCTTCGTGCTATGTTCTCTTCCGTTGATGAAGCAATTGCTTCGTTTGTTTGTGACATCTTGGTTTCTTTCGCCTGTCTTGTCGTCTGCGCTGTCGCATCTGTGAGTTGCCTCATCTCAGTTTCTGTATCTTTACTTTTTGTTACGGTTTCACCTTTTGATTTATCTGACATTTCATCGCAAGGTGATTTACCGCTTTTGCACATTTTTTCGGCGGACACGAGTATATCCAATATTGACGTTATATATAAATTCTTAGGAAAATACTTTTTTCAGCGCTGGAAAACTCGAGCAAGACTTTTCTCCGACATGTAGGACAAGGGAAATTCTTCAATACTAAACTGGAATTGCTCCTCTTTGCCTTTGTGTATGTTATTAAACGAACGAGGATCCTCGAAAACTTCCATGCATATGGAACAATGAAGAAGTTCTTCTTTCACTACTTCCATTGTCATGTACGGATGAAATGCGTAATTTCTTCATAAAGAACGTGTGGATATCTCATAGATGTATTTACTTTTCTTTCTAGCTGTTAACATCACAAAATTAAAATTTTAATATATTCTGTGATTAATTGTTCAGAAAATTGACAACTTATAAAGAATCTTCTCTCTGTCAATGTATTTTGCACTAGAAAAAACGATTTCATTACAATGATCACAGTCAGGCCTTGGCCAAGATATTTTATTCTTTTTCTTTTCTTCTGAAGTTTTAATACAGTCACTTTCTAACTATTCAATTCAAATAGCAAACACTTGCTTGCAAAGAGAATCGGTTATAACATGAATTCGATATTAAATTTCCAGTAAGGGTTCAGGAAGAAATAACATTACTTTTACGGACTATTACTATTGCGTTGTTAAGAAAAGGTTAACATGATAGCGCCATTTTACTTTTAAAAACAAATACGGTTTTGATTTTTGACACTTGACAATGAAAGCTGTCCCGCGTCCAATCTGTTGTCAACTACAGAAATAATAATTATCTATATAATGAAACATAGACATACCTTATATCCGAGAAGTATCCATTTGTATTTTATTTGCATATTTGTATTCAATATGGAATAAGAAATATAATAAACCGCCATTAAACACGACAAACACGTAAATGCTTTTCACAGTTAATTGAATTCGTGTTGCTCAAGATTAGTTTTAATTATATTTGCTCAAGAATATGTGTCATATAAATGTAAGCACTGTAATATTTCCACCGTTTGTAAAACAATGGTTGATAAGGATTGCTCGTAAAACACCTTCTAGACTATGATTTGTGTCACTCATCTCTCAAATAATGTATTAGGTGTTCAATTATAAATTAGACTTCTCACTTGATTTAATCATTCTAGTCTGAATGTGATCAGCAACAATCAGCGGTGGTGATGTTATACAAAGAGGCATCGTAGATCGTGGAGAACAATACCTAATCAACTATACTGGCGAACAGTTGTGAAATCTTTATTGGACTCAGCAAGAGCCTCGTCCGTTATATATATATTTATAATAAAGTGCAAGTTTCACAGCTGTGTACTCGTCCGTCCACTATAATTAAATTACTATACTCAACAATGTGTGATACCCTATAGTATCACAAACACCTTGAACTATATATTGTTTCCTTGTAGAACAGAGGCTCACGCATTATGGCATGGTTGTAAAATTCTTCTACGACTACATATATCCTAGAAAAATCCAGATTTAGAATTGGCCAGAGATCACGATCAATGGCATAATTTGTCCGGGTTTTTATGAAAAACGTATCTGGGTATTCAAATGGCTCTTTTCTGCATAGTTCTGTTTCATCAAACATCGTACAGACCGTTCGAACTTCAGGATGACCGCGGATGGAAACTAACAAACACGTAATGGACAACAGCAAACAGAGAAAAATTAGCATTGTCCAAAACCAAACCGCATGAAAAACCACAAGCTCTATTAGATCGTTTATCTTATGAGAATATGATCTAAAATTTATAGTCAGTGCCTGATAAACAAATATAAAAATCATTATGAACACGTATTTATGCCGATTTTCACCATAGTAAAGAATAAACATTAACAGTAAGTATGCCATTGAGCAAACCATACAATAAAGCCTTGACAAAGGTAAAACGATGAAACGCATACATTTACTTTCCCCTGTGTTTCCCTCAGGATATTCTTTACCAAACAATGTTGCCACACACAGAATTGCTATTCTCTCTATTAGACTTGCAGACCTTTTTCCAAAAGCCATGTCTATAACATTATCTAACTTTTGAAGTAACTTGGAGAGTTTTGTCAATGAGAGATCATTTTCGGTACGAACAGCTTCCGTCTGTGTCATTTGTTCTCTTTTTCCTAATCTGCCAGAACTATTTATCAAATGCATTTTAGTTTTTGTTGGTAATACTTTTTCTTCCGTCAGTGTGCTCGTCGTTTTAAGGAGTGAACCATTTGTTTGTGACATTTTAGTTTTCGTTGCCTGTCTGATTGTCTGCACTGCCGCTTCTGTGCGTTGCATCATCTCAGTTTGTGTATATTTATCTTCTATCACCATTTCATGTTTTGATTTGCCTGACATTTCATCACAAGACGATTTTCCGTGTTTGCCATTTCTCTCGGCTGACGTGTGTATATCTAGTAATGATGTTACAAATAAATTCTTCGGAAAAGACTTTTCATCAGCGCTCGAATTTTGAAGCAAGACTTTTCTCCGACATAATGGACAAGGGAAATACTTCAATACTAAACTGGAATTGCTTCTCTTTGCCTCGATGTATGTTGTTAAACAAGAACAACAAAAAGTATGTTGACACGGTAACGAACGAGGATCCTCGAAAACTTCCATGCATATAGAACAATGAAGAAGTTCTTCTTTCACTACTTCCATTGTAATGTATGGATGAAATGCGTAATTTCTTCATAAAGAACGTGTAGATATCTGATAGATGTATTTACTTTTTTTCTAGCTGAAAACATCACAAAATTAAAATTTTAATATATTCTGTGATATATTAATTCAGAAAATTGACAACAACGTAGTTTCTATTTATATTTCTCTCTGCACAAGAAAAGAATATTTCATTACAAAGATCACAGTCAGGCCTTGGCCAAGATATTTTGCTTTTCTTCTTTTCATCTGCAGTTTATTACAGTCACATTTCTAACTATTCAGTTCAAATGACAAGCACTTGTTGAAAGAGAATCGATTATAACATGAATGCGATATAAAATTTCCAGTAAGGGTTCAGGAAGAAATCACATTACTTTTACGGACTATTACTATTACGTTTTTAAGAACAGGTTAACATGAAAGCGCCATTTTACTTTTAAGGTGGAAGCATTCTATATACAAATTCTCTAGTCTACCGTTAATTTAGTGTTTGGTACCGATATTTCTGATTTATATCTATGTTTTATTTGACTTTATTAATGTACATAACGTTACCATGACGTCGCAAACATGACCATGTCGCGCCATTTTTACGTCTGTTGTACGGAGACAAATTTTGTCTAATCCTCACTGTACTGAGATCATGTGTTGACGTAAAGCGATAAAATTGGTATCAAAATAAAGCTATTAAAATTACCTACACGGTTATTTACTCTGAATTATTTTGCGTACATGCTGTGCAAAAGACACTGAAAAAAATAACATTGTCTTTTTCTGAATTTATCAACGAAAAATAGCTTCGCTCGAAATTAAAAATAATCTGTCCGTAATTTTTTTGCCAAAAGTTTTTAACTAAAATGTATTCTAAATATACGCCAGAAAATAGAAACTTTTATCTTTTCGTATTTTATAAGCAGGCGTTTATGTTTTGACACATAGGCGTCACAATTACGTTTTTTCGACGTTGCCGTTTAAAAGTGTATTACGGAGCATTTTAAAATCATTTTACGTCCAAATAAACCATGAATTACAGGATTATTTTTTGGTGAATTTTAGCTGGTTCATGACACATACACATTTCACATATACATCTTGTAACAGAATAGTCTTTTTAACACGGCTGCTTATATTCCTACGTTTAATAAGAAAGGAGAATCCTGGATAGCTGAAACAAGAGTTAGCCTTCCAAAAATCAAAAAGCTTCGTTCAAATGCAATTTCTTATTTTTATTTGTTGTATGCTAATAGAAAAAGAGCCACCACTATATTTAAATATAGAATAAGAAATACAGTGCAGAGTTCAAAGAATACATCGCACAATAAATATGTTGCTGTGAATTCTGAACTGTGCGTCGCGAAATGAACCATCAGCCGCGGACGGTGCTGCAAATATGCCTTTCCGAACCATTAGACTGCATAATCTAACACTTCCTGTTTACTAAGTTACTTCTATCGTAATATTACATGTATTTCTGTTTTAATGTCATTCGGGTGGGGACACTATTTCAGAAGCTCAGAGCTCGGACCAAAGATGACCATAAACAAGCATTGCCTTTTATACATGACCTCTTCCGAGCCGAGAACACTGTCAAGTTCATCTTTTGTTTTAAGTACAATATAAAATCATTTTATATTTCCAAATTTTGTTAGAAGTCGTGTCGTTTTGTTATACGCATTTTAAAACTTGTACGTAAATTCTTTAATAAACATACCAGTGGCTATATCCGTAAAGTTGGTTTGCAGTTCGCAGTTCGCGAAATCAGTTTACAGTTCGTAATTTGAATCGCGAACGGCGAACTGCAGACCTGTAGCCAGTTCGCAGTTCGCTATTCAAATTGCGAATTTGGAACTGCCGACTTGAGCCCAATTCTCAGTTAAAATGAAGACTAGTTGCCAGTTAGCAGTTCGCGACTCGACTTGTTCCCAACTTGTGGTTGGAATTGCTGATTACAAACCAGGCATCAGTTTACTATTAGAAAAGCGAATTTTCGCGATTGGAAATGCGAACTGCGAACTACAGACTAGTTGCCAATGTGCGATTTCGCAGTTCTAACGTCGCGGTCTGAATGAAGACTAGTTGCCAGTTTATATTTCGCGATATCCCAGTTCTCAGTTCGCGGTTAAAAGGAAAACTAGTTGCCAGTTCGCAGTTCGAGACTCGAATTGCAAACCAATTCCCGATTCGAATTGCGAAAAGCAAACTGCGAACTACATATTAGTTGCCAGTTCGCAGTTCGCGATTCGAATTGAATAAACATACCAGTGGCTATATCTGTAAAGTTGGTTTGCAGTTCGCAGTTCGCTATTTAAATTGCGAATTAGTTGCCAGTTCGCAGTTTGCGATCCGAATTGCGAATTGCAAAATGCAAACAAGTCAATAATTTGCGATTCGATTAGCAAATTTTGGAACTGCAGTTCTAAGTTCGCGGTTTGAATGAAGACTAGTTGCCAGTTTGTATTTCGCGATTTCCCAGTTCGCGGTTGAAAGGAAAACTAGATGCCAGTTCGCAGTTCGAGACTCGAATTGCAAACCAATTCCCGATTCGAATTGCGAACTGCGAACTACATACTAGTTGCCTATTCGCAGTTCGCGATTCGAATTGCGAACTGCAGACTAATTGCCAGACCGCGCGAACTGCAAACCAACCTTACGGATATCCAGTAGCTACATGTAAGATAATCGAAACATTTTTCACGCGCAGATGATTCAGAAGGTACTAAACAGAGAAATATTTTTTTTATCAACATTTACCTCAGGCACGTTAATCGTATGTCATTTTGTGAAAGTAGTGTCCTGTATTTTGGGTCGTTTTTAGCACAGGCTTATTTTCGTATTCGAGATACTGTACAGACACTCAAACGACAGCGTACAGAAAAAAATGATGAAACGCATTTAACTGCAAAAACTTAATAATCACTAAATTTAGGGGGCCATCGTTTCTTGGAAGAACCACTTTTGATCCAGCTTTCTTACATAACGTGTCACATCGGTATAGAGGGGCTCGAATTCTGACATTTGAACAATTCTAGGTTTAGTGAGTACATGTACAAGTTATTACGCTTAACCACCAGATCACGGAGACAGGTCTACAAACAAGTACATCTAAATACCACAGAAATATCGAGAATTTTTCATTGAGTGAAACTGGCAAAAAGGACACTCGCTAACATAAAGTGTATACTTATTATTATCACTTTGTAATAGGTTACTATATAAAACGGTCGTATTTTGACATGCAGGAGTATAGAACCCTGTCAATAAGAAACAAAGAGTTAAATATAATAATGAACCCGTTCTTCTATTACGCATAGTCACCAACATCCCCGTTTTCAAATTTTCTTGTATAATAATAGGGTCAGTCGGTATTTTGTAACCCGAGCTATTAGATGTATGTGTAGTAAAAATACTCGGTGATTATTAGGACGTATGATAAGTTTTCAATGCCCCGTAAAACACTTTCAAACGGCAACGTCTAAAAACCGTAATTTTGACGCCTATGTGTCCAAATATAAATGCCTGCTAATAAAATACGAAACGGTAAAACTATTTTTTGGCGTATATTTAGAATACATTTTATTAAAGATCATATTAAATTTTGGCAAAAAATTACGGACAGATCTTTTTTTAATTTAGTGCGAAGCTATTTTTGTGGAAAAATTCAGAAAAAGAAAATGTTATATTTTTGCACAGCATATACGCAAAGAAATTTAGATTAAATAACCGTGTAGACAATTCCAATAGCTTAATTTTGATGCTAATTTTTGTGTCGCCCTTTCGGAGAAAAGGCGATACATAGGGATCGCTTTGTCCGTCCGTCGGTCCGTCGGTCCGTCCGTCACCCAAACTTAACGTTGGCTATAACTTTGCCATTTCTTAAGATTTCTTCATCAAACTTTACAATTGTATTGCTTATGACAAAAGGGTCATGATGCCACCAAATTTTGTACGTCAAGGTCATATCTGACAGAGTTATGCCCCTTTTGTACTTAGATTTTGTCACGAAAACTTAACGTTGGCTATAACTTTGCCATTTCTTAAGATTTCTTCATCAAACTTTCAAATTGCATTGCTTATGACATAAGGGTCATGACGCCTCCAAATTCTGTAGGTCAAGATCATATTTGACAGAGCTATGCCCCTGTTTATACTTAGATTTTTGCTATGACTTTTTCATTTCTTAAGATTTCTTTATCAAACTTTTAAAAATGTATTGTTTATGTCAAAAGGGTTGTGATGCCGCCAAATTTAGTAGGTCAAGGTCATATTTGACAGAGTTATGTCCCTTTTTGTACTTAGATTTTGTCACGAAAACTTATTGTTGGCTATAACTTTGCCATTTCTTAAGATTTCTTCATCAAACTTTCAAATTGTATTGCTTCTGACATAAGCGTCATGATGCTGCCAAATTTTGTTGGTCAAGGTCATATTTGACAGAGTTATGCCCCTTTTTGTACTTAGATTTTGTCACAAAATTATTGTTTATTCTGACAAAATGTAAGAGGGTGACACAAGTGTTCTACTGAACACCCATCTAGTATTGCTTTACGCCAACAAATGATCTCAGTAAAGTAAGTATAAGACAAGATTTGTCACCGTAGAGCAGACGTAAAAATGGCGCGACATGGTCATGTTTTCGACGTCATGGTAACGTTACGTACATTGATAACGTGAAATAAAATAGGGTTATTAGTATAGTAACGTGATCCAGGATGCCGGATTTGCTCGAGTCGTGCGTTGGATCTTACGAGTGCGTAGCACGAGTATGATCCGACCTCGACGAGAGCCAATCCGGCTTATGGATCACATTACTATACTAATAACCCTTTTATTATATACATTATGACACTTGTCTGCGCGAATTAACTAAATTAAAATGACATTGTAAGCATAATATTGAAGAAAAACTCTTTTTAGTGCCAAATATGCGTTGTGTGCGACGTTATTTTATTGACGTCATCGTATAAACAAGTAGTAACGACCCAGTCAAAAGCGACGTTATTAACGTCATGTGTATTTCAGGGCCAATTGAATGCACTCTTACAAATAATGATGGAACTGTGTGTATTGCACGTACATACAATACGGAATTTTTTTCTGTCAGGCCGTATTTGATGGTTGAATAAAGGCTGTATTTTTGACAGAATATTTATAGGTATATAATAAAATAAAGATCTGAATCGGAAATATCGTCAAGTTTTGGTTGGTACCAAACGCTAAGGTAGACTAGAGAATTTTTATATAGAATACGTCCACCTTAAAACAAATACGGTTTTGATTTTTGACTCTTGACAATGAAAGCTGCCCCGCGTCCGATTTGTTGTCAACTACAGAAATATTGATGATCTCCTAAATGAACATTGACATACCTTATTTGCGAGAGGTATCCATTTTTTTGGCGCCGCCGATGACGGCGGCGGCCTATTATGGAATAGTTTTTCCGGAAGTACATGGTAGGAGCGGTTATTAGAATGCGAAGAAAAATGGTTTTAACTGTATGCTAAAATAATACGAAATAGACATTAATTACTCATTGACATACCTTATTTCCGAGAGGTATCCATTTTTTTTACTCATACCGTTAACTTTCGTCGGTAAATTGTCATTCAATGTGAATTTAATATTTTTTAACTTACTTGATATCAGCAACGATATAATTTATGCATTCAATTTGAATTAGCTCTAAACTACAATGAAATATGAATTCCATAGATCTATACTACAAATGTATACGTTAAAATCATATCAATTTAAACATTTATGGCCCATAGAAGACGATTGGCAAACCGTGTAATTTGAACTGGTGAATTAAATACCTATCGTCTATTGTTTAAATATGTACTTTTTTTGTAATCAATATGGAATAAGAATTATAATTAACCGCCAATTAACACGACAAAGACGTAGATGCTTTTTACAGGAGTGTTTGTATTATATTTGCTCAAGAAAAGGTGTCACATAAATGTAAACACTTAAATACTTCCACTGTTTGTGAAACAATGCTCATAAAATACCTTCCAGACTATGATTTGGATGATAACGCATAGGAAACAGACAAACACATACATCCAACATTGAGCTATATGTGCTTTGGTGAGCTATAGTAAACTGACAGATAACATATGGAACTTTCAATTTTGCCAATAATCGATGTATCGGTACATTTTTCACATTAAACAAAGAAGGATAAAATCGGTTTAACCGTCATAACTTTTAAACGGATTTATATTACGCTTATGCGTTGATGACAAAAGTTGGCAAATTCTTTTATCTAAATGGTGATATAAATTTCAAAAATATTAATTAAGTATTTCACCTACCCATTTTGGTTTAAAATTTATCACCCCGTTTTCCCTATGAAATGCTTATGGCGGTCTTAAATTGCTTCATTTTTTCAGTGATTTGTTGAAACATTTCGTCTTATATAGAGAAAACCATTTAAAGGATCGCTTATGCGTTTGTAGCATCGGCAAGTGAAATATATAAGGAATAAAATGGTGCAAAAATTTTATTACATAGTTTCCGATTTCACCTACCCATTGAATGATTTATAAACTGTTAACATGTAAAGTCTGACGGATCGGGTGTCTCCGTGGTTTTTCACGGAAATTATCGACTGGCATTCGGAAATCATAATAAAGCTAGGCTGTTAAATATTGATTAACTTAGGGACCGTCAATATAGATTTTTAAATTGTTTGTTTCAATTTAATCAAATAAATATTGTAGAAGTGCCACCTTTTTTCTGCTTATTGTGTATTTTGGTGTATTTTTTTTCAATTGTCACAGTAAAATGTATATATTAAACTGGCTTCTTAAGAGGTGTATTTGCATTTTGACATCTTAAAGGCCCAAAGATTGGACATGTCACCTGTACGTGTTTTTATAAGTCATGGCTTCTATCAATTGTACCCTCCACTTGTCAAAAAAGTGTGAATATTGTTGTTAATTGCAAAAAGTGTGACACAATGGTCCCATACCTTTTCTGGTTATTAAAGTCGTGAGAGAGAGATTTTTGTACTTATGTTTTTAATTTTGAGATAAATTCAGTGTAAAATTATCTTTAAATACAGCGACTGTCGAAAATATATTTTTTTATATCATGAATTATGAAATGAACACATTTGGAGAGAGAGAGAGAAAGAGAGAAAGAGAGAAAGAGAGAAATTTGTACTTATGTCTTTGAAAAATATTTTCATGTTAAGCTTTAATTTTGAGATAAATTCAGTATAAAATTATCTTTAAATTCAGCGAGTGTCGAAAATATTTCTTATAAAATTTTATTTTCCATGTTTAATTATACTCGGATTTCAAGATTGCATTTTCAATTTGACAAAATAACTTTTTGCTTTGTTATGTTAAAATATATATGGAATCTATAAATTTTCATCATCAATGTTAACACACAGCTTTTATTACGCCATAAATTGGTTTAATCCGGATGTTGATTATTAGGGGGTAATAAACCCCTCTTGTTCGATAATTTATTACCACGTTTTGACCAATATACGTGCTTCGGTTTTAAACTATGAACAATGACTAAACAACAGTTTTGTGTTAATAAAAAAATTATCTAAGACTTTCATTTCATCTCTTTATATATTAACTAACTAATTAATTTAAGGTGTCAATCTATCTTGTACTATTTATGTAACTTAACGAAAACATAATTTTAAAGTTCATTGTTGATTAAATGATTTATGAAATAAAAAAGTAATTTACACAATAATGATTTCTTAGGTCATTTATTATCACATTGCCCCTCTTCATTTTCTTTTAAATATTCTTTAAATCTAATGCAATAAATCAGTTAGTCAGCGCAATCTCAGAAAGTCAATATCATTTATCGGTACAATGATTGTGAAGAATGTAACTGTCCCACTTTAGCGCTAGCTTACATTATCGATTTTTGCTGAATAACTGATTTATGACATATCGTGATACGGAAACTTCCGATCGGCAACGATCAATATTGATGTTGACAGTATTGGATTATCGATTTTCTAGAGGCTGTTACTGCATCAGCTAGCGCTTAGCGATGGTACAGTTTGTTCCATATGATAATAGGCAAATAATAAGTAACGTAATAAGCATGGAAATCCCTATGGAACAATTAATTTTTTAAATATTAAAGCATTATGTGGGTATGCATGAATGGCTTTTATAATTCTTTTACATGAATAGTTCATATCTATCAACATTATATGTTGTTACGTTTCAGCAAATGTTAATAAAGAGTGCAGAGTTATTAAACTTTCTTGGCCAGTGAAAAACGGTCGATATTTCTAGTAACATATTTGATAAGATAAACAAGTATTAATCGCGTTTTCCTCGATTATGCACATGGCACTTTTAGTTGGAGTGCCTCTTCTACGATGGGCAATATTTCTTACACAGAGATGGTTGGGCTGCCGGGTAAAGTAGATGGAGCGTCCAGAACGCTTGCGTGAATAGTATCCGATGTGTGGTGTCTTTTCAATACAACTCGGTCATGAATTTCACTTAGTTCATACTTTATCGTCAGTTATTAATTACAATCAACGTTAGTGTAGTGGTAAGTTTCCCCTCCTGTAATGCGTCAGACCGCGGTTCAGTTCAACGACGGAGAGTAGCATATTCATTTTAAGGTTAAGATTGATGAAAATGGCCACGAATTGGAGAGAAATCTTGATTTAGTCGCAAAATAACAGCAACACGTATTGGACTTTGTAGGTCCCGCCTTATAAAAGAATCGTTGAATTTTGTCTATATTTGACTGTATCTCCTAAACACCTTGCTGGATTTTAATAAAACTTTACAAGCATCAGTGTATGAAGTCTGGTGGTGCATATAATGATTTAGAGTCACTATATATCAACGGTCAATATCACAGGCACCTGAAAATAGAAAGTTTTTGCATCGCTTCATCTTCTAAATTTCTTTCTGCATTATAATAAAATTTGACAGAAATAATTTCTATGATGTTTAGTTACATATCTGTTTTATAAACTCAAAATCGCACCGACCATCTTTTCTTAAAGATGTATTTTTTTAACAGGTCATGTTTGATATTCATACATAATACAAAATACATGCACCCAACCCATGTCTATAAACACGGGAAAATTACTTGTCACGTAACAATTAACTTTATTTTGACTCATACAGCCACTTCAACATACGTTAGTTTTACAGGGCACTCATACAGCTTTCCTCCGTTGTAGGGTTACCTACTCCGATGTTGATATATCCAGACTCATCACCTGCTCCAAACACGTCCGATTCACGCGGTAGATATGGCGTAAATTCAAAGATACCACCATGCTTAAATGCAAGAACTATGCAATACAATGAAGCTGCTCATTCACAGATCAGGTGAAAACGTTGCAAAAATAAATTCTTGGTAACAACGTATTAAAAACTTAATCATGAAGCCGAAGCCCAAATTTCTTCCTCAATTTATTTGAATACTCGGCACTAAGTTCTAAAGTGTTTGCAATTATTTTTTACCGTTTTTCGGTTAGCAGTTTTATGATACAGACACATTTCTACAAAATTTACTAATTTTTCGGTTTGCCAAAGGAGTCTACTTTTAATGACGCGTATGAAAATATTTATTTTTTAAACAAAAGGATATTTCATCATTTTAAAACTATCTATAGTCCTTGGCAAAAGGAATATCACTAATGGTTTGAATTTAATGAGGACTTTTTATGTTAATAGTTTCCCCTCAGTCCCGTTAACTTATCCCCGTGGTACCGCAGTCGCGGGTATACTTATGTATTATCAGAGCTGCATTAATACTAGAGGACACGGGACTGTATTCAGATAGATATGGGGGCACGATATGGTGTAAAAAACCAACGAGGCTTGTGCTCATGCAAGTGGGCGTATGCAATTTTACATTCTAACTTCATGGGTATGTGGAGCTAACTTCATAAATGTCTATTTCTCTTGCTCTCTTATACAAAGAGCAGCAACAGAATGATTTATAAAAGATTTTCCGAAATAGTTTCCCCTGACAATGTCAATTCTTCTTCGAGACTTAAATTGTCACTTTTAAACAGACCACTAAAAGTATATATATATTGACTTCGGTGTCCCACAGAAGAAAAGGTTAATATAAAATCTCTTTGACATTTGAAACAATTGAAACTTACAGAATACAAAAAATATAAACAACATCAAATATTGACTATAATATCCCATGGAAGGAATGTTAATCTTTTGACATTTGGAACTCCCTAAAAACTGATTTCAGTGACCATGCAAAGATTCACTTGCATGTCCCACAGATCGGAAAAAATGGGTTTGCCTCGGGTTCTCCGGTCTCCTCATTTCACAGTAAGACGTTTACAGTACGAAGTTTAAAAGTCCGCGTTAGAATATATCTGTTGTTATTTCTATCTTGGCGACTTAAAAAATTATTTATTATTATTATTATCATATGTATTGTAATTACAACTTCCACTTATTTCATACAAAATCTCTTTTTGGTTGGTTTTTTGGGCTCGCTTTTTATTACACAGACGCAGGTACGTATTTATAGCTCCTCGTTAATATTCACGGTCAACAAACCTATCAATATAAAAAGGTATTTGAAGATTACTTACTTAGCCATTTCAGACTTGCAAAAATGGTAATTTTTGTTTTGTGTAAGTCTAGTCATGGTTCTCAGACTTCTTCTTTTTTCTAACTGAAAAACTGACTACGTATGTAAAGGCATTTCACATTACTTGATAAGAGTCACAAATAATCATAAACTTGTTTTATTTCTTGCAACAATGTAAATCTCAGTTGAGCAATGCCACGGAGCTGTTTCTACAAATGGTACCTGTACTGTATGGTCAGAAGACGTGACGTGAGACAATTCATTAAAAAATATCAACAGTCAAGTGAAGGTGAAACGTGGTCTTTTAACTTTTATTCACTTACATCCAAAACGATTCTAGAAACATATGGTATACATGTACAAAATATTCGTTACATATTTTGATATGGTACCATAAAGAAGCAACTATAATTGATAATTTAAACATACATATTAAGTAAACGATGCATGTATTTTTTAACTTTGAAGCAATTATTGGTTATGAGAAATATTTATGTTTTAGTGAAAATGGAACTTACAATATTTCTATCTCATGTAAAACTTCGACTAAAATCATATTTGAGATAGTTGCGTTTAGTATAAATAAATTAAGACATAAACAAATCAAAATCCATTGTTTGATAATATCGAGCTTCACATTTATTGCTTTAGTTCTAGTGTCAAACAAACATTACACACAAGATAATTAAATAAAATTATATTTAAAACGGTGACAAAAATGGTCAAACTGACTTTGAACATTTAGCTCAATTGAAGTTAACAATATGACGGGGAAAGCGATGTCACGGAAATCACGATACCTTTCACATTATCTTACGATCTTGAAAGCAAAAACCGTCAATAGTTTGAAAGGTTACGATATCGGCATGTCTAAAATTGATAAGGTCAGCTTTTTAAATGATGTTAAATACAACAAATCGTTCATATACGAAGGCTTCATGAAAAGAATTAATTGGTATAAAACGTAAAAGAAATTTAGTTGTCTTAAATTCACAACAGTTCTCCTAATCCTCAACCATAAGCATTTGGTAAGCTGTTAGTACTGCTAGAAAGAGGTCTGTTGAATTTAGTATAAAAAGATAGCCCTTATCTTCTGTAAAAGTATTGCAAACCATTAGGTAACCTAAATCTATGTATATTCCGGTACTCACCATGATAGTAAAATTCGTCCTTAAAGATAACTGGCTCACCTTTAATGACATGGTAATATAACTCATTTACTAGTATATATATTCTAGAAAAGTCAAAGTGCAGAATTCGTCTCAACTGACCTAGAGCTACTGCAACTGACTTGTCTCCTATAAAAGTGGTGTTTGGAAACAAGAATGGCTCTACTCTGCAGTCTTGGTCCTTTTCAACCCATTCTTCGCAAACGATTCTGACTTTAGGATGACCCCCGATGGCAATTAACAAGCACGTGATGTACAAAAGCAAGGAAAGAAAAATTATTGTCGTGCAAACCCATACCGCATGGAAAATCACAATACTTTTTAGATCGCCAATCTTATTAGAGTTTGATTTGAAATTCATTGAAAGCGCCTGATGAAAAAGGGAATATAGAAAAAATATTAAAAACACATACGCGTGTCGACATTCACTGATGAATAGAGCATTATGCATTAAGAGTAGGTATATGATAGTACAAACACAGCAATAAATCTTAATTGTAGGTAAAACTATAAAATTCATGAATACACGTTTTAGTCCATTTCCAACGTCTGAATCAAAAATTGTTACGCAAATAATTGCTATTCTCTCAATCGGACTTACAAATCTTCTTACAAAAATTATAATCATCGTATTGACGATGCTTTGAAAAAAAAGAAATATTCTTGTAAATAATAAAACACATGCCTTGCGGGGAGTTTCCTTCCGCTTTTCTTTAGTATTTCGATCAAATCCATTAGAAATATTGCCCCGCCTTCTTTTTGCCTCTCTTTGTCTTCGTGTTGTGTTCTCCAGCGTTTTTGTAGCAAATGCTTCTTTTGTTTGTGACATTTTGGTTTCCATCGCCCGTCTGGTCGTCTGCGCTGCCGCATCTGTGCGTTGCCTCATCTCAGTTTGTGTATCTTTACTTTTTGTAACGATTTCACATTTTGATTTATCTGATATCCCGCTTTTGCACTTTCTTACGGATGCCACGTGTATATCTAATAATGATGTTACAAATAAATTCTTCGGAAAAGACTTTTCATTAGCGCTGGTATTCTCGAGCAAGACTTTTCTCCGACAAAAAGGACAAGGGAAATACTTCAATGCTACACTGGAATTGCTCCTCTTTGCCTTGATGTAGGTTGCTAAACATGTACAACAAAAAGTATGTTGGCATGGTAACAAACGAGGATCCTCGAAAACTTCCATGCATATAGAACAATGAAGAAGTTCTTCTTTCACTTTTTCCATTGTCATTGATGGATGAAATGTGTAGTTTCTTCATAAACGCATGTGGATATCTCATAGATGTATTTACTTTGTCTTTTGCCTGAAAAAATAACAAAGTAAAATTACTACAAATTATTCATTGTGTAGATTTCAGTCAAATATCATTTGCGAAATACACTGCGCCAGGGTGTAAATTACAAACATACAGCTAAAAAACATTGTCAAGATACATGTAATATCCACTGGCACCAGAGTACTGAACTGCCTTGTAGTTTTAACAAAATATCAAAGAAATTTACCTAAATAACACCCTATCATGAAAAAAATCGCACAAAATGGTAAAAAGTCATTTTCTGACAAACGCCCGTATGCACTGTTCTATATTATTCACAACGTGTTGAACGTTTTCGACAGGAGGTCCGGTCATTGCTCTTTTTGTAACATTCAAGCAAGCAATTGAAGATCAACAGCGGACGCATTCTACAGACAATATATTTATCTACCAAACTTTTAAAAAGCTACCGTTCCTATAAAATTCTTCAAAAATATTGCGCTTTTCGCTCTCTCCGTTTTCCTGGTGTGTTTTTGTCACTGCCGACTTCCTACTCACCTTTCAATTTTGTAACAATTAGTTTTCACTGGTTGAAAATATTCCCCGATATGTTTCGCGCAATGTGTCAAATTGCTGTATTTCGTATGTAAATAATGCTGCATTTGGCAATAAATGCCGCTGTAAGCGGCCGTAACCTGTTAATCTATTTGTGGACAAGCAAGTACAGAAAAGACATATACTGTAAAATAAATTTGTAAAACGTTACGTTAGCAGTGCAAAAAATCACTTCTGTGCATTACCGTATGGCGTGTTTGAAAGGTCATTTGAGGTGAACCGGAAGTCAGCAGTGACGGAAAATATCAGGAAAACGGAGAGAGCGAAATAGCTCAATATTCTTGAAGAATTTTATAGAAACGGTAGCTTTTTACATGTAAAGGTGTAACTTACCAGTTTGATAGATAAATATATTGCCTGTTAAAATTTTCAAATTGTATAAGGTACCAGTATGTATTGGAGTGATACTGGGGTCTTGGTGAGTTCACCAGGGGAGAAATCCCACGGCGGACCGGGACTATGAACATAACAGTAGTCCTAGTAGTAATTATATACGGCAGTTGTCAGGTTTGATTGTAAAACTTTCAGATGATGTATCTGCTCTTATTGATAGGCTGAATGGACATATTGGTTGGAAACATCACTAGAAGTTTCTGTGTTTAATAATAATAACAATGACAATAACTCATGGCTTCCTTTTTCAGGGAATATAAAAACAGTGAAAAGCACCAAAAAATGACACTCTCGCAATTCTTTTTCAGGAAACAGAAATAAGGGTAATGATAATACTACAGAAGCAGTAGAGACAGAAATTATTGACCAAATGATTACAATGGTAGAGGAAGAGAGCGTGTGAATAACAACTCGAGGCAATAGCCGAATTTAGGTTTTTTAATGTACGAGGGTGGAGTGTAAACATAAATTCTGATAAGTATTTACTTAGAAACCAATGTTTAGGTTTTATACAGTTTGATATCATAGGAATCTGTAAAAACAAATTTGTTAAGTTCTGATAGTATGTTTTGGAAGGTTATACTTGGTTTGGAAATAACAGAAAACTAATTCATAAAAATGCAAAAGTTGGCTGGGGAGATGTAGGGCTTTCAGTTTAAAAACAACATTTTATCCTGTTTTAATGTCATTATAATGGACGTTAACAAAGAAGGTATTTTATAGCTGCAAATGAAGCATATTTTTGATGATACGATATTGTATTCATGTGTATGTTACTTACCTTCTGAAAATTCATTATGTACATATTATAATGTCTGTTTTGATAACTTACTTCAAGCTGTATATAAATGCAACAATTCAGGTCAGTTTTACATATGCGGTGATTTCAACAGTCGTTGTAGCATGAGCGAATGTTTTATTGCTGGGGTAGACAATATTGTTCATCATGATATAGAAAATCTAGGTGATTTATGGAGAACATTTTATTCAGTTTTTAACTGAACGTGATATGTGTATGTTGAATGGTCGAGACTATGTAAACAATGACTATACTTCAGTTTCATCAAAAGGTTGTACTGTGGTAGACTATTGTGTTGTAAATCACGAACATCTTCAACTCTTTAAGAATTTTAGTGTTTACATGTGTCAGTAATTATATTGCAATTAGTAGGTATTCAAAATGCTGTTGCCAGAAACATGTCTGCTCATTTTATTCTTTCATGGAAAGTTGATTTTGATTTATGTGTACAATCACAGGTAGAAATCATTGAACATGCTGCACTAGAGACCCTTTATCATATCGTGGAATCACGTTAGCTTCAGCAATGTACAAGATGTATTCTAGTATTTTAAATGATGGACTTAGCTTCAGCAATGTACAAGATGTATTCTAGTATTTTAAATGATGGACTTGTAAAATCGTCAGATGTTAACGATCGTATTGCGGATGAGCAGAACAGTTTCCGTAAAAAATCGTAGCACTGTAGATCATGTTTAAAGTTTAACAAACATAATTTTAACCCGTATGAAAAGCAATCAACATTCAGTACATTTATTGACTTCCGTAGACATTTGACTCGGTGAATCAAGATCTTCTTTGGTGTAAATTAGCGGGTAACGGCGTATCAACCAAAATACTCTCAGCAGTAAGATCGTTGTATCAAGATATTCCTCTTGTGTAAGAGTTAATGGTTATTATACTGACTGATTTCCAATAAATACTGGTCTTCGCCAAGATTATTCATTATCTACTGTATTATTTAGTCTTTATATAATGATTTAGATGTTGTATTAAAACACCTTGACATAGGTATTGATATTGGTACTGAACGAATCTGTATATCATTGTACGCAAACGACTCTCACCTGATAATGAATCTGATCTTCAGACTATGTTAACAGTTCCTAATACCTGGTGTACTACAAGTGTAATGCAGATGAACACCAGTAAAAGTAATGTGATCCATTTTAGACCAAATTATTTTATGCAGTCAGAAGTTGAATTCAGATGTGGTAGCTCAGTCATTACATATGCTAGTAAACATGCAATGTGTATCTTGGCATAACACCGACTTAGCACATTGACCATAATATTATAGCCAAAATAGTCGCCCAGATTGCTAGACATGCCTTAGGTCTTCTCATTGCAAATTTCAAATAAACTGGTGGACTGCCTTGTATTTTATTATTTGCATGTGGTACCAATAGTAACATATGGTTCTCCCGTTTGGGGTGTCAAATCATTTTTCTGTATTAAGGTAGTGGATGTGTAACGAGTACTTCCTGTTTAAGGATCATTTGGAATACTTTGGATTTTATAGCAGTACCTATTTTGTACTGTGGCGCAGTGGTTAGAGCGTCTGCTTTGAGATCAAGAGGTCCTGAGTTCAACCCCAAGGAACCAAAAATTTTTTCGTTTTTTTTTCTTTTTAGTTATCAAACTGAATAACATGAAAAATTAAGCCTTTTACAAGTTTGAAAACTGTATCTTAATTTTCCTTGAATTTATCAGTGTACAGTTACTTGAAAATACAAAAATTGACCGTGCTCATTTTTAAAAGTTGAATATCTCAAAAAGTAGACGGTAAAACATTTTTTTTTTTCTTATATTTCAATTCATATACTACCTATAAAAGTTTTATAATCAATAGTGATGGCCCTACCCGAATCTTTTGCTAAAGTCTGTATATGTACTGCGTGATATGTCTCGTGGCAAAGGTAGGAAAATTATATACCTTAGTTTTGGCATTTTGCATATTTTTTGTTCACATGTTAGCTTGTAGAATTATAATTCTGTTTTGTAATTCTACATTGCTTGCAGTACTTTTGAACCTGGAAAAAATTTAAATGTAAATAGATACTTGCAAACTCCTATTTTAACGTTTATGGTACTTTTAATATGGTCAGTATTTCTAAAGTGGGGGTAGGGCAACAAAAAACGGATTTTTTTAATTAAACGGTGAAATGTCTTTAATTTTGCCCTAGTCGGTACGATGTGTCAAAATGTTAGTTTATGTGTTACCAGCCCCATCCTTAATGCAATATATCACAGGGCAATGACGTTTTATTCTTGACACATGCAAATATACACTAACTATGCGGCTCAAGGTGATATGGATTGGTACCTAATATTTGTAGATCAATTTAAACATGTTTGTAATAATTGGAACCGTTGCCT
The DNA here is from genome assembly GCA_022818135.1 of Saxidomus purpurata. NCBI lineage: Eukaryota > Metazoa > Mollusca > Bivalvia > Venerida > Veneridae > Saxidomus > Saxidomus purpurata. Next base: position 30,662,603 of record JAFMSR010000007.1, read on the forward strand.
CAGATATAATGATACTAGCGTAAATAGGAAAATATTTTATTGGTCTGTAGCTAAGGGAAATGCTAAATGTAGAAATTGGCCATATGTTGTTAAAGAAAAGTTGGTATTTCTTGGTATGGGTCAGTATATTCCGTTTTGTTATATGACATTTGTTAAACATGTAACAGATGTACCTATCAGTGTTTTCATATTTTTTAATGGATTACTGATGTTAATAGTGTCATGAGAAAACTTAGAACATACAGGTTATTTAAAACAGTATGAAACAGAACATTATTGTAGAATAAGTATTTGCATATAGATCATCCTTAGTAACATTTAGGTGTGGACTTGCTCCTTAGAATAGAGACAGGGCGGTATGGTAACACTCCAGAATTTTTCAAAGTGAAAGGGTTTGTCCGAATTGCCTACATGTAGTAGAAACAGAGAAACATGTACTTTTGGAATGTCCTGTTTATAATATCCAAAGGCAAAAGCTGCTGGAATAAGTTAGTGAGTATTATGCTGGAAAGTTTAGTAAACTTGACGGAAATGATAAGCTTATATTCCTGATCACCCGCCCAGGAATGTCCTGTAAATTAGCAATACCCTGTAATGAAATACTGAAAATTAGAAACAACTTGCTATACAAAGAAAATTTAAGTTATTGAACTACACTTTACTTTGCTGCACCCAGTGCAATCAGTACTTGATGAGTTACAATTTTTAAAAAAAAACAACATAAAAACATGTTAACTTATAGATTCTATATAATGTAGTACAGTATTTTAAATTGAACAGGAACTCTTTTATTGACCTCTAAGGAGTAGCTGCTAATCAGTTCATCGCCGATCTGATCGGAGTGATACTCGATCTTTTACACCATTTCTTAGTTAGCGCAGTAGTGCTTATATTAGAGTTCAGTGTCTTATTCTAAATTCTTCTTATCTTTATTTAAATGAAAGATTAGCAATTGCTGCTTAGTTTTATGTTGAAATATACTCCAGCCTTTCCAGTGTAAATCTTGTGTAAAATATTTGAGTAATTGTGTTCATATTTATTGTGCATTGTGATAAAGTGTTTGTGATTTAATGTAATAGTGTTTTAATACTAAACTATGTATTACGTCTCTTATGATTCTAATTGAGAATGGGCACATACATATATAAAATGGTTAATTTTATAATTTAATTTTATGTTCATTATATCTTCATGTATATTTATGTGAATGAGAATATAATAAAATAACAAATATATATTAAACATTGACATACCTTATATCGGAGACTAATCCAATATTTTGTTCATAAATGGTAAATTGTCATTCAGTGTGCATATAATAATCTTTAACTAAGTAACTTGATATCAGTCGCTTAAATTTGATAAAGAAACGTGTTTAATTTAAATTAGATCTATTCTACAATAAAATATTGAATCCCATAGAGTATATGCTACTTGGTAGAAAATAACTCCGTATCATCTTTTGAATGAAAATAGCAGAGTGAATTGTACTCAATATCTTTATTCTGTGACATCTCCCTTGGGAAAGTAAATTCTATTTTTTGAATCATTTTAGGTGAATATAGATGTAAACGTTCGTATACAAGAAGGTTGTCAGTGAAATAAAATCATAAATTTGTAAATCAAACTACAAACTCTTATATCGAACTCCGTACGGACTAAATATCCGTACTTATCCATGATATGCAAATAATTATCTTCCGTAATGAGCGTAAGTTGATATTAACAGCGCATTAAAACAAGAGTCAAAGAAATAATGCCTCTGAAACAGACTGTTTATTTGGTCCGTTGGCTATTTCGGATACGGCTGATTCGGATACTGTGATGGAGGAAGTTGTTGTCCTGTAGGGTAGCCAGGAGGCGACACGGCCGGATATTGTTGTGGGACTGTTTGGTTGTAGCCGGTCCCGTAGTTTGTGTTCGTTGTTGGTACTACATTCACGGGTTGGTGGACACGTCCCTGCATAACAGAACAGAAAGAAAGTGATAAAGGGCAACATTTTATCGCCCTCAATCAAACACTTTTCAGAATTTGAATCTGTTTTTGTTCGGAATCTACATACTTCCGTCAACTTTGTCCATAACAAACTAAATATCAAATCAGAGCAACGGGGAATTAATTACCCGCATAATCCTATTTAAAAGTATCATTATTCATATTTATTTTATTTTTAGTTAGATCAGATATTGATCCGTTTGTTCGCCAGTTTAATTTTCATTCAGCTCTAGTTATGTTGAATCCATGAAATAATCTTTGGAAACATTGTAAAAGAAGGCGCTACAGCCGGGCCAATATTGGTTAAATGTGCATTTATGTTGCTTTTTTTCAAATTTGCCATTTGTAACAATGGAAAGACTTACGTATAAACGCCGACGACGACGACGAAGACCTACGATTATTAGTGTCACCAATATAATACTTAAACCGAAGGAACCTAGAATGATGCCAGCAATGACCCCTCCTGTGATGATATCAGCCGCGCAGTCCGAGTGATCACCGCATGGATTATAGCCATTACAAACCAAACTCTCAGACACACAACGGCCATTGTTACAGGAAAATTCATCACTGTAGCAAAAACCTACGAAATAAATTCCAATAATAAAACTTTGCAAAAACAAATCGTGTTTTCCGATTCATACACATTTCTTGAATTAAAAGACGCATTAATTTTACTTAAAATTTAAAATCTTTATTCCATCTTTAACGAAATTGGTTGACTTGCCTAAGTTGATATCTTTTAGTTGAAATCATAGTGTTTTTGTCACATAAAAATTTGCGCACAATTTGACAACGACCGATGCAATTGTTAGACGCAGTTATATATAAAAGTATCAAAAAAATCATTAAGAATGAAGCGTAACCCTAAGAGAAATAGAAATATTTGAAATACTGATGGATGATCACCATCATTAGACTGTTTATATTGTCCCGACCGACCCAAAAAATCCACATGTCAAACTGCCAAGACTCCATTACTGATAGAAGGTAATTATATTTAGCTTACGAAAATATTAGTAGGGTTTACACGTTTTTTAAGCATTTTATAATAGCAAAAACATTTGAACATGTGAACACCTGAATCCATCGTTTAATACTGAGTAATGATCAATTATACAAACAAAAAAAAAAAAGGACAATAAAAAAAACCCCCAAAAAAACCCCAAAACCCCAAAAAAAACCCACCACCCCCCCACACACACACACCCACCACACACCCACACAAAAAAAAATGCAACCATACTACCAAAAAAAAAAAAAAAAAAAAATCACACCTAGCATACAAAGCAAACACAAGTTTAAAAATGTTTCGACAATTTTAACATACATTATGTATTTCATTTTTTATTTGCATTTTTACTGGTCTCAACCTTATTCTTTTCATAAACCCATTAGCTACAATGTATAATTTACTGTAAAGAGGTAGACAAAACAATTTTGCTGCGAACCTGGAAAATATCGATTATCTGTTTGTATTGAAAGAAAATTCAGTTTTAAATAATTGTATGAAACATGTCCTTGTCAATAAATGGACTATTCAACTTAATATTTAAGGTTGATTTTTTGTTACATTGTATATCTGCTTACTATAAAATCAGTATGACTCAATCCTGTCAATGTTTCAAAGCAAAGCATTATACCAAGGGTATGAAACATTCAGAACAAAAACTAGCTAACTGTAAATAACAGTTTTATTTGTTTTCTTTATCTTAATGAAAATTCATCTCGAATACTCTAATAGGTGTACTCTACTTGTATATTAATGTATAGCTGGAAAATGATTGAAAAAAACTACCTGTGTGATATTGGGTTATCACCATGTCGAAACCTGTATTCTGCCATGAATTGTCACTTCTAAAGAAAAGATATAGGTTATTGCCGCTTGTCTTTTTCACTGTACTGCTTACATAACTACCGCAAAGTCTTCCAGACAAACCTGCAATGTTTGGCTACAATTACTTCATGTTCAACGTCGACACTGAAGAACATTATATTAATAGAAATTTAGCCATTACTTAAAAGGCTATTTCTCTGTATTAGAATATTTTGTAAAGGCTAAAATGGTTGTATTTCGGCGACTTGATTTAACTAAATATTAATGCACTGTCTTTCTCAAAGATAAACTATAGATCTGCTGTATATCAAAGATTAATAGATAAACTACTGTTTCTCAAAGAATAGAATAGAATATATTTTAATAAATAAACTACCGTATTTCAGATATAAACTATTGTTTCTCAAAGCTGAATTACTGTATCTCAAAGATAAACAGTATAAAGCTTTTTTTAAAGATAAAGTACTGTTTCTTATAATTTTCAGTCATGATATCTACGAACATTTTTGGGGCAATTCGGGATAACTGAAGTACTAGATAGAGACTACTTCTAAAGAACGAAATGTTTTGTTGACCCGAATAGGATCGTCGGTATTTGTGTGAAAATGTTACTTATCAAATTATAAGATTTATAATACATTATTTTTAATCATACTGAATCAAATCACAGGCTACCTCTGTTGAGGCTTGCAATCGGAAGCATTTACCTGATACATATGAAGAATAAATGTTCGTTCCATCATGAACCTCCAGCCAGTCCCGTTTACATGATGCATCATATTCAATGTCCATATTCTGAAATAAGTTATAGATAGAGTAGCCACCGAGAAATGACGTAATTATTCAAGTCAATAGTATTCTATCAATTCTGTATTATGGCACATTTGCTCTGTTGCGCTATTGCTACTATTCTCTATTGTAGGTAGAGCATGTTCTTATTGTAGACATATCACAGTTTTAAGCTCCACCCCCATACACAGCACAAATTATCAGAAATACAGTAATTACAGTTCATTGTTTTCACAAATATATACAGTAGCAATATTACAACTAGTAGAAAGAAACGTGAAGAATAGCTGCACAAACAACATGAGATAATGTTAATTAAATTGAATAAAATCTTTCCGAATCAGAGAATAGCATCTCACACACTGTCGGAGAAGATACACGGAATGTACCGATAACGGAGGTATCACTAATACTAAACAATCAAGACGAAGCTCACATATCACAAAAGAGTACTCTGATACACACGACGCAAAAGAATGTCATTACTTGAAACTAGATACTTTTAGCAAAAGGACCTGTCTGCTTAACAACGAAGTAAACATGTAAATTGGTAGATTTGATAATGCGTGAAAGTGAGAGCAATTCCAGACACTTCTAATGCGACTTTACTAATCTAATCAGAAATGTTAAATTCATTTACAAATACAGCTATTTTATGTAGTCTCTTTCTGTCACTTTCGTCCTGGCTTAATGATATTTGCGGGGTTTTTTTAAAGTTGTATCGTCTAACCTACCGGACCAAAACTATAAAAAGAGGTTCCCACCAAAACGACATCGGAAGCTTGTCAATTGGATAAGGGCGACAGAACAGGACGAACTGAGTGACAAAACTAGCCAGCTGATACACATAGAAGCAAGTAATATAATACATGTACACTATATATATATATATATTTTGTCTTCGGCACGATAGAAAACCTGAACAGCCAGACGAAGACCGCAGATACATGTATAATCATTTCGCTCTATGTTGTTAAATATGCAGTTGTTGTTTCTTTATAATAAACTTGCGAAGTTCGTCTGTTTGATGTGTTAATGGAAATTAGGAAATGTTAACATCTACCATATCTCACTATATCTATCAGTTCTCCGCAAAAAAGTGACGGTTGTATCAAACCTTACCTTGAAGAAGAGCATGAACCTGTCTGTATATTGGGTTGATGTGATTAGCAGTGAACAAGCCATATTGGGCTTATAGGTGCTGCTGCTAGACAACTGTAATCGGATGGCATCGAGGTATGATATGTCCACAGTTCCATTACAGTAATCTTCCATCCAATCTTTAGATACATATTATACATAAAGAAATTATATCTAACATAGAAGGCAGATAGCGAAATGTTAACAGATAACAAAATATTAGAAACTGAAATTATCAGTAGTATAATTTTTTCGTTAGAGATTGGAAATATTAACAAATAACAAAATATTAGAAACTGAAATTATCAGTAGTATTATTGTATACGTAGAGAGAGAAATATTAACTATATACTGAAATTCGAGTATTTGTATTAGTTAGAGAGTGGAAATATTAACAAATAACAAAATATTAGAAACTGAAATTATCAGTAGTATTATTGTATATAGATAGAGAGTGTAACACTACAGTATATGTAGTGTATTTTACTTTCTAGATGACTTCAGAACTGTTATATATTAAATAAAATATGAAAAGTTTTTGTACAAAAAAATGAAAAGCAGGATATATAAACATCAAGACTTTAACTTTTAATTAAATTTTAGTTTATACATGTATTATAATAAATTTTAGCTCGATTGTGAAGAAAACTTGAAGCTTATCGAGTCACTCTCGAGCCAGCTTCCTCAAAAACCAGTACTGGTTGCATATGGGGAGTAACGGTCGTGACACTAGTAGGGCTCGAACCCGCAACCTCCGGTATGATCCGCAAACACCTTAACCTCAACACCACCCGCTCCCATCTTAATGTTTGAATAGAGGACAAATAAACATGCACTTTTAAAACCTAGAGAGCGATAACAATTATTTTTAATACATGTGTACTTACAGTACGTAATTGCAGCTGCGTTGTTCAAACAAAGCGCCGAAATAACAGAAATAATAATCACGAACATTATTCAAAGATTGTTTAAAGTCCTTGTATTAAATAATTATTTATTTCTAGTTTAATATCAAATAATTCTTATTCTTTCTTTATTCCAATATTTCTAAATGTTTTATTTTTTAACCCACAAATTGACTTATTTCCACACATACACTATTAAATCTTTAACTGAATTGTGAGACACACTGATACAAACGTAAACAGTTTTAACACTAAAGCTGGCAAGAGTCCAACCACCTTTTAAATAATAGGGCGCATGCGATATTTTAAGAAATGTGTAAGTTTACTAATTCACACATGTCCTACACTATACTTTAAGCAATTTCGCAATTATCGGCTGTAATCAGTTACAATATGATGACTGTACACCATGTGACAGATAACGACTATATGTGACATATATGTTACATTATAATGATAAAAGTTAATATAGGCTACAGATTAATTGAAACCAGAAAAAATTATATCAACCGAATTGTTTAAGGATGGTGAATATGGCAATGATACAACTTTATTACGATCTCGTTTAATCATCTCTTTTTAAACAATATTGTCTTGGCGCAGGCGTATTAAGCTCGCTTTTGACAGTTCAACCGCCAATGAAATGACAAGTAAAATGTCTAACATTTTCGGCATTGAGAAATTTACTCTATAAGGCACCTTTTAATTGGATAATACCGAATGAAAAAGGTCAATAAAATACTCTTGCGTTTTCAGTCTTTTTGATTTTTTTTTCATACTTCATATCTAAACACAAAAATTATTGTTTCTGCCGAACTAATGTTATTATAAGTGTAGAGTAATTATACTTTCTCGACCAGTGAATAATGGTCAATATTTTGAGAAACATATTTGATAAGAAAAACAAAGATTAAGTTAGTTTTTCTGATGCACATTTACACTACACTTGGTTTCAGGATGAGAAGTCAATCTCAGATTACGTCGATAATAATAGAAACTTCCGGAAACAACTATAGAATGTGATCCAAATAAGGTATTTCTAGGTGCTTCTGATGTCCCGCTAGCAGTTACAAAACCCTTCATGGAAAATGATGCAAGGGAGCAATAAAACAATTGGAAAATTTGAATTTACAATGGCGGAAAGCGAAGGAGACACATTGAAAACAAATGCAAATAAACTGGTTTTCCCACATTTTTTCTCGTTCAAATGATAGTATTCACTAAATGATTATTTAATTATCTATAACGTGACATTTGTCATGTCATGCAAATTTTCTTAAACTGCGTTGACTTTTCAAAATGATTCATTTTCTAGCGGAACCTTCAACCCTTAGCACCAATGCACTTTGGATCTCATTGTTTCTTATTTCTCTTGTATGTTTCACATCATCCTCGGTACCCAGGTTATTCATGAATATATATACATTCTGCAATAGACCGTGGGTTCCGACGATGAGTTGACATAAAACCCGGACTATGTACGGCGTTTATTGACAGCAAGTCTCTGAAAGTTGCGTCCCTTTAATATTTAAACGCCATTTGTACGAAGCGTACTTTTTGGATTGATCGTATCCAAAGTTAACAGAGTATTTCAGAGCCTTACGGCCGAACTCTTAACACAATATTTTGTCGAATACGACCGAAAAGTAGTTCTTTATATTCAATGAAATAAAAAGAATTGTAATGCATTACCTTGTATTCTGTTTTCATTATGATAATAATCTTGATGAATAAATGTAAAACATTAAAAATTACTAAAAGTCAACGAGGTATCTGTTCTGTATAGAACTAGTTTCCTACGCGGTTTTGATCAGAACAGTTTTCTAAGTCAGACCGGTGACACTAAAAGACACCTAGTCAGGCCGAATAATGAGTCTTATATCCGATGTTGTGTTTGTGATCATAAACTATCGGAACATCGTAATACGTTATCGAACCACTAGGTACTCTTGAATTTTAAATTACAAAACTCGGAATTCAACATAAAAAACAACGATTTTTTTGTAACTTGCCAACGCCTCTATCATCAAAAGTGCTCTGCCTGACTAGTTGTCATTTAGTGCCGAAAAACTAATCTAAAATACTCCTTCATGTGTTAAGGTATAAATCTGATACTTCTCAGCAAATTAACTCTACAGAGGTTCTTGTAGATGTCTTTTTATTGCTTAAACACTTAATTGTTTTTTTACTAATGCTGGTCCTTTCAGCAAGTGATTCGTACTTGGGTACGAATAACTGTAAGAAATCACATAGATCTACATGTCTTAACTAAGATTTTTGAATATAGACAGAAAAGCAATAATCTAAAGGGAAAATCAAATTCATTTCTCTGGATTATGCTGTCATTTACAAAGAACAAATATTAACTCAATATAAATTGTAACTAAAACCTTCAAACTTTACCAAAGTAGGAAAATGAATTTATATAAGTTTTCTTTGAAAGCTTATTTTCAGACTCCAGTTATATTGTTACACCTTTGTACTATGTATGTATATATACTATGTATTTTCGAGAATAAATATTGTTTAAACTAAACTTTACCACGATTCTTTTGCTACACTAAATTTTGGCGTGTACATTCATACATACATTAATTATATAGGAACATAATAATCATCATAATCTCATAATCTCTCATTATTATTGTTCAAATCTGCTAGAGTCTAGTTATGTTAAATATGAAAGATAATAGCCTGCTATAAAACTTCAGTTGTTGTTTTATCTGTCAGTTCGCAGTATTTTGGAACCCTCACGGGGATGTTTATGTAAGCTGCAAGTACTTGTTTAAATAGGTTATCTGAATAATTTATAACAAAAGTTGTTTAACAATTTTTAGCTTTTCTTTGAAAAACAGAAGGCCATTGTCATAACCTTCTTGGCGTCAGTCGGAACTGTCGTTTTGAATCTGGTGAAGCTTTTTAAAATTCACTGTCTCGGTAACATTAAAGCCTTGAACTTCAGACAATTGCTTGGCATCAAACATGGCTCTGTTGCCAGGGTTGGGTCTGTATTTACTTGTCCCTCACCGCTGTAGGTTCGTGCCCTACTTGGGTCGAGTTCTTTTATGTCTGGGAGCTATCTAGGTTCTACCCAGGTGCCCGCTCGTGACTGAAATAATGCCAGAATTGGCACCCAGGGTCTTCCTCCTCCATGAAAGCTGGACGTTGCAATATGACCTTAGCTGTTGAGTGCGACGTTAAATCCGAATCAATAAATTGGCACAATACAATCAACCATATGGGCATATCCCATAACTTTTGAATGGCATTAAAAGTTGTTCAAACTATGATTTTTTTATTACTGGCCGTAGAGAAAAATCGAGATCACTTTTCTGTGGTACAACATGCATGTTACATCCAATATTTAGGTGTATTTTGACCCATCTCTACTTGGTAAGGAGTTAGCCCTTTTGACATATGGCGGGCTCGACAAGTTGCACGTGGACATCTAGTTGGATATTACTATTAATTTTTCAACAGATTCATGGCAGTCCCATGAAGATAGGCAAAATATAAATAATATGTACATTGTCAAGTGTTCAAAGACAATTTTTTTTTTACAAAACATTTTCAGCCAAGTTGTTAGAAGCTGCAACAGCTCACGATTTGTTTCAATTTATTCAATGTAAATTCACAATGTTTTTCAGTTTTTGGTACCCACCAAGTACAAATTTAAATAACTATATTATAACATTTGATATCAAACAGAAGCATACATACGGTATTACTATTCCTTTCAGCATCAATGTCCTGTCTGCAGCAACCCTGTGTACATGTATATAGGGCTCGGATATAAATCTTATTTCATAAAAATGTCTCGCACATATACCATGTACATGTGTCCCCTTGATAGTTTTCTGTACCACACCCAGAGGTATAGTTTCGTGGAGAAAACGAAAGTAGACACCGGTACATGATACAAATGTATCAGTTAGAAAAACTATGAATGGTAAAGTGCTCAAATGATTGATATATCAAAAGTACTGGTAGACTTCAACTGCGCGAAATCTCGTGCAAGATTTTAACAAATGATAGGTTTTCAACTCTGTTTTAAATACACAATTGTTGAAAAATCCAAAATATTTTTGCAATATTCAGTAATTGTCTTAACCGAAACATGTTTTAATTTCCATTGTTTTATTTGAATCATAAACGTGTACCCTGCTCACAGCCATGACTAAGCAGTACCGTAGTCTAAAACTTTATAATAAGCAGAATATGTTAGAAAAGTGACTTAAAATTTCATAACGTTTCAGACTTTCGGCACGGAAACTAGACAAAAACACTGTGACTGATTGACTGCCCTGTCTGTACTATATAAAATGTACTATAAATACGTATTGTTTACGTCAACCATTTTAAACAGATAAAATCGAAAACAACAAGCTTCGAGCAATACAAATAATTAAATTCTAATTGTTGAGTTGTAATTCGTTTGGCGTTCGATATCAGTTTGATCATAATATTTTGCATTTCGTTATGATAAACGTGTTATTTTATCATTGCTGGAGAAATTATACAATTAAATCAAAATGATCTATTGCCCCTGACGCATGTGTTTTATGTACTTTTCTATGGAATACATTCGGATTAACTTTCTTCTTGCGAGATGCTGACAGGAAGAGGAACTTGTTTCTTGTACATTGAGGTTTGCATGTTTGTACTTTTATTAACGAGTGCAAATTAGGATATGGTTAATGTTTTGCGACAACGATATTTGACTGCCGAAGAAAATATTCCTCCGTCGGCAATTGAAATACGTATGGTGAATAATTTTCTATAGCTCAGATTATTCTGAGTTATCTTCAGTCTATGTACGTAGGGTCCACCTGAACTAAAAATATTTGTTTAAATGAAATCTTGTCGTAAAAGGTTAATCTGAATTCAAAATAGTTTCACACAGAAACATTTGTATATCTTGACTGATTCTATCCCAAAATTGAACAAATTATTCCGATCATTCAAATAACATGATCGCTAGGGTATTGTGTCCTTTTTCTTCCAATGTACTAGTTCATACAGTCAAACATGTGAACAAAGACCATTTACTGGGAACATCTATGGTGGTTTTTGATAACACGTGGTCTTTATTCACAGGTATTTCAACAGTAGGTGAATATTGCTAGGTCTTCTCCATGCTGGTCTTTATTCAAAGGTGGTCTTTAAGACACATGGTTTGACGGTAGGGGAAACTTTCAAACTCTTCTGGTTGGAAACCACTTGCCCGATTTCAAAACAACGCTTCCATGACATTTGGTCGAATTGTAGTTTCGTCTACACAACAATTTCGTCTACTGTTACAACCTAACTATAGTTGGACTTTAACATTTACTTGGTCTACTGTAAAGTGTAAAATATATGGGTTTTTTTTCTATATCTATCAGATTTCATTATCCAAAAATAAATAATATCTTCGATAAACGTGAAATGATAAATAAATAAAATATTTTCACAAAAAATCAACAAAGAGACCGTCTGTAATAAATCACTATCCAAACAACATTACCGTATACATGTATTTTGATTTTACCGATGATGACTGGAATGTATATAGCTTAAACGTTTAGGTTAAGTAATAATTCTTGCAAATATTCTGGGTTTTTTTAATGCTTTTGAAGTAATTAGATTTGACATTTATTGCAAATTCAATATTACTTTAAAACCAAAATAGCATAGATAGGTGTGATGCATTAGTTATGGATGGATGGCAGAGATGTAAATGTGCAGATTGGTTTCAATATTTTGGGATGGTGATGAAGGTCATAGTACAAATTGCAAGAAAATTATTCATTTGTATGTTGTCAATGTAATACCAAAAAAATAAAGGTATGCAATTTCTCTTTAAAATTAAGTTAAGTATTTAGTTATGTAAAATAAATTACTCAAGTAAAGTTACTTTTTCTACAGTGTGAGGAAATTGAACAATATTTCTCTTCTTTCTCTTTATTTTTTACCTTAAACATTAAATTTATTGATGGCAAAGTAATGTAAAGAAATGAAACTAAGTATAATGTAGAAGGTGAAATGAATCAGTACATGTAGACGGTCTCATAGTCTTACTGGGGCTGCAGTCTCCACTTCTGCTCAATTGTATCCCTGCGCACTCAATGTATAAACTCTGAAGATACCATTAACTTTTTATTTCCTTTTATACATGCTGTTTCTCTCTTTAATTTACATAGGTAACATATACCATTAGATAAATTCATTAAAAAAATTGTGCTCTGTGTTTACTACATTTTGAATTATATTCCACTGAAATTCTTCTGCTTTCATTGAAAAGTGTGCTGAATGAATATTTAACCAGGTTCTCTTCCAGCAAAAAGTATTATTTATATTAAGTTGTATTGACCATTTCACTTCTGTTGTTGATGTTTTAAACTGCGTTCTGGTAGTAACTGTAAATTGATCTGCGTGATACGAAGGCTACCTGGTTTTATAATTTTATGCGAAGCGTCAAAGAGCGTGTATAATGAAATATGCATCATACCTGTTGACTGTCTATTCTGTTGATCTTGTAGTATTCCGATATATTCTTGAAGGATACTTTCGTTTAAAATCAACCAATTTTGTACCCAGTTATGACCCGTAATTTAGTTAACAGAGTGTTGTCATTTATAAAACTTCCGGACTGTTCGTCCCAAACATATCCGTAAAGGTGGTTTGCAGTTCGCAGTTCGCAATTCGCAATTCGCGATTCGAATCGCGAACTGCAGACTAGTTACCAGTTCGCAGTTCGCAATTCGAATCGCGAACTGCGAACTGGCAACTAGTCTGAAGTTCGCAGTTCGCAATTCGAATCGCGTACTGCAATCTAGCTGCCAGTTCGCAGTTCGCGATTCGAGTTGTGAATTGGAATATGCTATACAGTTATTAGTTAGCGATTCGATTAGAGAATTGGGAACTGCCAACTCAGTTCGCGATCTGTAGTTCGCAGTTCGCGATTTCCCAGTTCACAGTTCCCGATTAAAATGAAGACTAGTTGTCAGTTCGCAGTTCTCGACTCGAATTGCGAATTGCACACTTAAGCCCAGTTCCCTGTTCTCAGTTTGTGATTCTACTTGCTTCCAACTTGTGGTTTGAAATGCGAATTGCGAACTGCGAACTAGTTGCCAGTTCACAGTTCGCAATTCGAATTACGAATTGCAAATACAAACCAGTCAAGTTAGCGGTTTAAATGAAGACTATTTGCCAGTGCGCGAGTCGAATGGCGAACTGCAAATCAATGTGGGATTCGAATTGCGAGTTGCGAACTGCTAACCACAGACGACTGTAGTTGCCTGTTCGCAGTTTGCAAACTGCAAACTGCAAACTGATTACTCTCGGCGAACTTGCAGCTAGTCTTCATTCAAACCGCAAACAGAGAACTTGGAACTATTCGGCAATTTCCAATTCTCTAATCGAATCGCAACCTAGTAACTGTATAGCAGTGAGAAATAAGTTTGCATTTCGCGATTCAAACTGCGAACTGCAGACTAGTTCGCAATTCGAATCGCGAACTGCGAACTGGCAACTAGTCTGTTCATAATTCGAAACAATAGTAAACTACAATGTACTTGAGGTTGATTTTTATAGGTATTTTTTTGCTCTTATTACTGCTGTTTGAACATGCATAAATCGCGTATTTAACCCTTCCCATGTTGGTGACAAATGATTTTGCTTTTGTGACCAGTTCAGATCATGATTATCACATAGACTCGTGCAGTCTTTTCAGTGGGCACCCCATTGAACAATTAATGGTACCGTCGAAATTGAAAGATGGACAAGTCCATTGTAGAAATCCAACGCGCAAAGGCTCTTAAAAACTCATTTCCGCAGCCCCGCGGCAGACTGCATAACGATCGTATGGACACTTCGTATATGGTTCCTTTCCAGTATAGCTTCCACGGAAGTTTGATCAGAGCAAAGTTTCTGCAGTTACTGAAAAGTTTTATTCACCGAATATAGCTTCCCATTGGAAAGCGGGTGTATATACGAAATGTGTATACATTTGTACCACTTACAGCTTGGCCTTCGCATTTTCTATAAAATAATATTATTGTCGTATATTCATGCTGTGGCTTGAAAATAATGAAATACATGTGTGTTTAGAAAATGGCAAAATAATCTAGGGTCTCTCACCAACGCTTTTAACTTTTACCACAATGCCAAGTTGCTCAGAAACCCTAACATCCTATTATATACTGGGTATGTGCTGGCGGACAGAAAGTTTGGTTGCATCATCGCAAAATGTATGATTTAGCGCGTTCAGCAGGAGATGACTGTCTAAACATTGCTTAAATGGAAAATCATTACAGTCTGGTAACCCAATCCATGACCATGTAAAAATTTATATATTACCCATCAATACTATAGATGTGTCATTCTAGCACAAGAAACAACCATGCTGTTTCGATTGTGTTTTCATATACAAAATTTCGTATGATATATAAAACGTTTCAGTAAAACTATTATTTTCGTCACTATGGCAAACTTAACTACATTTCGAATAGCCACATGATACCAGCGGAGGAGGGAGCTTAAATTTGAAGGTGTCAACTATAAGATCTTGAAACTTGAAGTTTCTGTTGGCATTCTGCAGATGTTAGGTACCTAAATCCAAATAGAAAAAACGCTATCGTGACCTGATGCAGCGTTAACTTTGGCATGACGGTACAATAGGATATGCAGTTTTTGCCGAGTTCTGAAACAGATATAATATAGAAGTATTAATAGATATAGTTAAGCGATGATTGACTTTGTGCATAAAAGAAACTCGCCACTGTACTAGGTGATGCCCGAAATGAAACGCAGACCCGTTTGTAAATGAAATAACCCCCCAAAAATGCGTTTTTATAAGGTTTGCATTTTCAACTATTTTGATATAATCAAATGCAATTATTACATACATCTCAAGTCAATCTTGTAAATAAATAGCCTAAGGACATAATTGTTGTACATGTCACGATAGTACAAAAATGCAACAATGTGATATTAATTGCGAATTTGAAAACAAATCAAATGTGTGTCAATGTGTTTATCTGTGTACTACAACAGTTCTATCTGATCCAATCTAATGCCCCCATCTCATTCAACAAAAGCAAGTTGTATTCCTCATATTGACTCACTACCTCCAATATGAAAATAATGAGATAGTTAACTTATTTTCCCGATAAGTGAGACTTTGACATCACAGATCTTAGCTCCGCCCTAAACATTCATCCTCGGTAACCCAGGCTATTATAGAGAAGCGGCAGGAATTAGCCGTGGGTTCCGACGATGTAAAATTTGTATATTTCAGAACAAATATTGTCTGAAGATAGGACGAAGTGTAAGCCGGTTATAAGTCCATATTACAGGAATAAACAAACTTTCTGCTTCGGTTCACTGACGCTCCCTCGCAATAAACTTGCTTATTCCTGTACTATAGACCGATAACCTTAATAGTTTCTGTCAAACTTACTAAATCCGGATATACCAAATCACTTCCCTTGTGCGCTATATGCAATTAACGTGTAAGTTTATTTATGAAGTCAAAACTCTGTCTGAAACCTACGTAAATATACGCAAACGTTAACGCCACAGTATTTTCAGTCATCTTCCAGTGCAAACTGTCTCAAAAACATGAAGAAAAGTATTTGAAAATTTCAGAAATGAAGAGTTAAATATAGATATTAATTCGCATGTTTACCATATGTTTGTTTCTTATTGCGGATGCGTATATGTATGTGTACATGTATATGCCTAACCCTGAATGAAAACAGTACGGATCTGAATATCATGGTAATTCATTATACTACTTGATACATGTATATGCAATGTATATTCATTTGTGTATATGTCACTCTACTTTCAATTGTGTATGTTTAAGTGACTTTGATTATGTATATGTCTGTATATATGTTTGTATGTTATACAGTTATTTAAAATCACGTAAAAGTGGAATTAAAGAGTATATATACGGTACATTGTAACAGTCTAAGCATGTTCAACTTATATTAAGTTTACTCAATTCAGTTAAAATGCATTTTAAACTCCAACTCTTTTCTTTTTCATATGTCTGGCACTACACGTGAAAAACATTTTGTATTATAACTAAGTGGAGCACGATTTATTTTAATAAGCACAGAACCATTAGTCGCACCGTAATAAGGGATTGTGTAGGTCCCAATCAAATTCTTCTGACAGGATTTGAACTCGCGACCTCCGGGCTAGCTGTACGAAGCTCTACCTCTACAAATGTACACCATGATGCTTCCCTGAATATGTCAGTTTAAAGGGTACTGTATATTTCACAAATTATAGAGAATTGTGGCAGCAAGCTTTCTACATAAATATCAACATGTCAAGTTAGAGTAAAATTTATACTTAAATAACGATCACCTGCGCAGTATTTTTCATATAAAAAATATATGAAAGGGTCATCGACTCACAACTATCTATTTTTGACAGTCCTCTCGTCCAGGTTATAGCTGCCAGAGCACTTTGCTTAAAGTAGTGGAAGATTTGAAACCCTTGATGACAGTAAATGTCTTGCTGTCATATTGATTGACTTGTCGAAAGCATTTGATCCCCCCCGCATTATTTACTACTGCTAAAACTTAAACTCTTACTTGGAACTTCTGTGGGGAAACATACACTAAAAATAGAGAAAATCCAAAAGCGGGCATTACGTTTAATATACGATGATTATGAGTCCGACTTCACTTCTCTTCTATTTAGGTCTACACTACCAATATTGAAGCTGCGAAGAATGAGGACAATTGCTCTTGAAGTTCAGAAATTAATTAATAAACACGGTGTGGTATATCTTTGTGACTTAGTAACAATAAAAGACAAAAGTTATCATTTTAGGTAGAGAAATACGGCAAAACTACATCAAACTATGGTAGTAGATTTTTCCGTTCCAGTGCTCCAAAACTTAGGAATTCGCTTCCTCAGCATTTTAGAGATGAAGCTAACTTCTCTCATTTCAGAAGTTTAATTAAATTAATGCCAGGGATGGAGGGGTATATAACGGTAACCTGTACTACAGTTCTGTTAATAAACTAATTCAGATATATAAAGTATCCTTAACTATAACATCGACCGTAAACTAACTCGGACATTTATATAGTAACCTTAACTATAACATCGACCGTAAACTAACTCGGATATATAAAGTAACCTTAACAATAACATCGACCGTAAACTAACTCAGATATATAAAGTAACCTTAACTACAACATCGACCGAAACTAACTCGGATATATAAAGAAACTTAACTATAGCATCGACCGTAAACTAACTCAGATATATAAAGTAACCTTAACTACAACATCGACCGTAAACTAACTCAGATATATAAAGTAACCTTAACTACAACATCTACCGTAAACTAACTCGGATATATAAAGTAACCTTAACTACAACATCTACCGTAAACTAACTCGGATATATAAAGTAACCTTAACTACAACATCGACCGTAAACTAACTCGGATATATAAAGTAACCTTAACTACAACATCTACCGTAAACTAACTCGGATATGTAAAGTAACCTTAACTATATCATCGATCGAACTAACTCGGATATATAAAGTAACCTTAACTACAACATCGACCGTAAACTAACTCAGATATATAAAGTAACCTTAACTACAACATCGACCGTAAACTAACTCGGATATGTAAAGTAACCTTAACTATAACATCGACCGTAAACTAACTCAGATATATAAAGTAACCTTAACTACAACATCGACCGTAAACTAACTCGGATATATAAAGTAACCTTAACTATAACATCGACCGTAAACTAACTCAGATATATAAAGTAACCTTAACTACAACATCGACCGTAAACTAACTCGGATATATAAAGTAACCTTAACTACAACATCGACCGTAAACTAACTCAGATATATAAAGTAACCTTAACTATAACATCGACCGTAAACTAACTCGGATATATAAAGTAACCTTAACTACAACATCGACCGTAAACTAACTCGGATATATATAGTAACCTTAACTACAACATCGACCGTAAACTAACTCGGATATGTAAAGTAACCTTAACTATATCATCTACCGTAAACTAACTCAGATATATAAAGTAACCTTAACTATATCATCTACCGTAAACTAACTCAGATATATAAAGTAACCTTAACTATATCATCGATCGAACTAACTCGGATATATATAGTAACCTTAACTACAACATCGACCGTAAACTAATTCAGACATTTATATAGTAACCTTAACTATAACATCGACTGTAAACTAACTCAGATATATATAGTAGCCTTAACTATAACATCGACCGTAAACTAACTCGGATATATAAAGTAACCTTAACTACAACATCGACCGTAAACTAACTCGGATATATAAAGTAACCTTAACTACAACATCTACCGTAAACTAACTCGGATATGTAAAGTAACCTTAACTACAACATCGACCGTAAACTAACTCGGATATATAGTTAACTTTACAACATCGACCGTAAACTAACTCAGATATATAAAGTAACCTTAACTATAACATCGACCGTAAACTAACTCAGATATATAAAGTAACCTTAACTACAACATCGACCGTAAACTAACTCGGACATTTATATAGTAACCTTAACTACAACATCGACCGAAACTAACTCGGATATATAAAGTAACCTTAACTACAACATCGACCGTAAACTAACTCAGATATATATAGTAACCTTAACTACAACATCGACCGTAAACTAACTCAGATATATAAAGTAACCTTAACTACAACATCGACCGTAAACTAACTCGGACATTTATATAGTAACCTTAACTACAACATCGACCGAAACTAACTCGGATATATAAAGTAACCTTAACTACAACATCGACCGTAAACTAACTCAGATATATATAGTAACCTTAACTACAACATCGACCGTAAACTAACTCAGATATATAAAGTAACCTTAACTACAACATCGACCGTAAACTAACTCAGATATATAAAGTAACCTTAACTATAACATCGACCGTAAACTAACTCAGATATATAAAGTAACCTTAACTACAACATCGACCGTAAACTAACTCGGACATTTATATAGTAACCTTAACTACAACATCGACCGAAACTAACTCGGATATATAAAGTAACCTTAACTACAACATCGACCGTAAACTAACTCGGATATATATAGTAACCTTAACTACAACATCGACCGAAACTAACTCGGATATATAAAGTAACCTTAACTACAACATCTACCGTAAACTAACTCAGATATATATAGTAACCTTAACTACAACATCGACCGTAAACTAACTCAGATATATAAAGTAACCTTAACTACAACATCGACCGTAAACTAACTCAGATATATAAAGTAACCTTAACTACAACATCGACCGTAAACTAACTCAGATATATAAAGTAACCTTAACTACAACATCTACCGTAAACTAACTCGGATATATAAAGTAACCTTAACTACAACATCTACCGTAAACTAACTCAGATATATAAAGTAACCTTAACTACAACATCTACCGTAAACTAACTCAGATATATAAAGTAACCTTAACTACAACATCGACCGTAAACTAACTCAGATATATAAAGTAACCTTAACTACAACATCTACCATAAACTAACTCAGATATATAAAGTAACCTTAACTACAACATCTACCGTAAACTAACTCGGATATATAAAGTAACCTTAACTATATCATCTACCGTAAACTAACTCAGATATATAAAGTAACCTTAACTACAACATCGACCGAAACTAACTCGGATATGTAAAGTAACCTTAACTACAACATCGACCGTAAACTAACTCAGATATATAAAGTAACCTTAACTACAACATCGACCGTAAACTAACTCAGATATATTAAGTGACCTTAACTACAACATCGACCGTAAACTAACTCAGATATATAAAGTAACCTTAACTACAACATCGACCGTAAACTAACTCAGATATATAAAGTAACCTTAACTACAACATCGACCGTAAACTAACTCAGATATATAAAGTAACCTTAACTACAACATCGACCGTAAACTAACTCAGATATGTAAAGTAACCTTAACTACAACATCGACCGTAAACTAACTTTGATATATAGATATATAGCTAGAAGATTATTTTTTTACAAATGTTAGCGTTATAACTATATCATAAAGATGTAACGGTGTTTTTTTTATTTTTCAGTACAGCTCCAAGAATGTCTGTATTCAGGGGCAAAGTGTTCATTGCATTTGCTTTGATGTCTTTCATCTCAATGGGTCTTATATACACTAACACGAGGATTATAGTTACGACGGGAACTGTACAGTTACATTTGGATTCTGAAAATATAGACGGACAATCCCATATATCTAAAATGAAAGACATTGGACAAGCAATTACTGATAACATTTCTTCAAAGTCGCAGATGCTTTTGTCCGGTGATGCTTGGAATGTTTACGACCCAAGGAAACTACTTGGAGACGCAGCTCCATCCAACAGTCTCATTGCGGACAAAAATCAAAATTCAAGTAATGTTACAAATTTTTCAAATATAAAATATCTTCAAACCAGGACTTCGTTGAATGTACACAAACAAAAAATATATGCCCCCTCAGTGCAGATTATGCATAAACACAAAATACGTATTGTTACGTATCATATTTATCATACGTTACTGAAATGGGCTGCAGCGAAATTAGACATGAAAAAGTGTTATCACAGTTCCAACTGTGAGGTCATTTATCGTGGAATATGTTCTACTGATCCTATACGGGCAGATGCAATCGTCTTCCAGGGAAACAACATGCCGAGAGACAAGCCGAGCAGACTTCACACCGACCAAGTATTCGTTTATCTAAATATAGAGTCGCCACAATATCTACAGATAGTGAAGCTATCGAATCCATTTCTAAAAGAGTTTTTCAACTGGACCATGACCTACAGAAGAGATTCCGATATTCCGTATCTCTATGGCTCAGTTTTACCGCGAAGTTTCAATAAAACTGAATATTTATCAACAGCTGAAAGAACTAGCAAATTTCTCAACTATGCAGATTTTCAATTGAAGGATGACCTTGTGGATTTTAGTACAGATAAACAAAGAAAAAATTATAAGGCTATTTTCCGGAGAAAGACGCAGTCCTCAGTGTGGTTTGTAAGTCACTGCTGGGCTGCGAGCAGACGAGACCAATACGTGTCACGAATGATGAAATTTACTGATATCGATGTATTCGGTAAATGCAGCAACAGCACAAATGCGTGTCCGAAACATAATCCACATTGTGGCGACCATGTGAAACATATTTACAAGTTCTTTTTCGCATTCGAAAATTCTATGTGTGAAGATTATATTACAGAGAAAGTGTTTAGGTGGTTTAGTGAAGATATTATAGTTGTTGTTCGCGGCGCTCGTTTCTATAAAAGGTATTTGCCAAAAGGGACATACGTCGATGCAGACGACTTTGCGTCACCCGAAGACCTTGCCAAATATTTGACACGTTTAGGGTCAGATGAAGAAGAATATTTAAATTATTTGAAAAGGAAGGACAACTTCACCGTTATAAGTGAAGATGAACATGTTCAACTTGCGTATTGTAACCTGTGTTACAAGTTAAACAATCTTGAATTATTTCGAAAGCCTGCCAATCAATTAAATAACTGGTGGAATTCTGGGAGATGTATTAAACCAAATATTTAGAATTAAATGACGTTAACAATTATTATCACGGACAAGTAATGTGTATTAAAACCACACGGGCCGAATCTTGTCCGACAAACACTTCAGGAAAACTGAACCTATTTTTTTTTAGCACAATACCACAAGTTGATTGCTATTGTGGCCCAGTAGTTCTAGAATACGCTATTGCTGTCTAAGATAGGCTACTTTTTTATATTCACAGCTCCTTTCATTATTTAGTAACATTTTTCATATATTTACTTTTGTTTAGAGATTATTTTGATCATGTGATTCCCCACCGTGGGTAAGGTACTATTCCAGTAGGAAAGGTACTATCCTAGTAGGTAAGGGACTGTTCCAGTAGGTAAGGTACTATTCTTGTAGATAAGGGACTGTTCCAGTAGGTAAGGTACTATTCCTGTAGGTAAGGGGCTGTTCCAGTATGTAAGGTACTATTCCTGTAGGTAAGGGACTGTTCCAGTAGGTAAGGGACTGTTCCAGTAGGTAAGGTACTATTCTTGTAGATAAGGGACTGTTCCAGTAGGTAAGGTACTATTCCTGTAGGTAAGGGACTGTTCCAGTAGGTAAGGTACTATTCCTGTAGGTAAGGGTCTGTTCCTGTAGGTAAGGCACTATTCCTGTAGGTAAGGGACTGTTCCAGTAGGTAAGGTACTATTCCTGTAGGTAAGGGACTGTTCCAGTAGGTAAGGCACTATTCCTGTAGGTAAGGGACTGTTCCAGTAGGTAAGGTACTATTCCTGTAGGTAAGGGTCTGTTCCTGTAGGTAAGGCACTATTCCTGTAGGTAAGGGACTGTTCCAGTAGGTAAGGTACTATTCCTGTAGGTAAGGGACTGTTCCAGTAGGTAAGGTACTATTCCTGTAGGTAAGGTACTGCTCCAGTAGGTAAGGCACTATTCCTGTAGGTAAGAGGCTATGCCATTAGCATCTTAAGTCATATAT
Source organism: Saxidomus purpurata (assembly GCA_022818135.1). Lineage (NCBI taxonomy): Eukaryota > Metazoa > Mollusca > Bivalvia > Venerida > Veneridae > Saxidomus > Saxidomus purpurata. Next base: position 30,685,887 of record JAFMSR010000007.1, read on the forward strand.
CAGGACTGCCTTTAAAATTAACAACCTCATAGAGAAGACAGGACAAACTGTATTGCAGTATGTGGCAAGTATATCAAACATTCGATAGATACAGTACATAATGAATATGTTATCTTACAATATACAATGTTATTGAATTTCAGACAATTATAATCAGTATAGATTTTATACTTAAGTTCCAATGTTTAAGACATCATATATAGCGTGATTCTCGTATATGACTCCTGACCCGTAAATAAACAATCAACATCAAGTTATAGCTAAGACGAAACACACAAATTGCTTTGTCAAACACCAGCGATCGTATCTATATATAAATATGTGGGTCTGACTGCGGACCTGATTTAGGAGAACATTTGTAACTGTGTTCTTGTAAGCGTCATACCAACAATCAAATTTACTGAAATCGTGCAAATGGAGCTGTTAGTTTACAGGTTTCTTTACCATAAATGATATTAGATTAGTTCGTTCCCAGAGGAAATAAGGCGTGATCGAATGTGTCTAGATATTTATAGTTGCATTTTGGATATAACTGGAAATAATTTGTAAACGGTGATTTGTTTCTATTGATATAACTGGAAATAAATTGTAAACATTTGTTTCTATTGTATGCAAGTGGATTTATTCGAAAAAAATAAAAATAAAAGAGTTATAAATACGTATAACTGTACATTTTCATATATTCGAATGAAACTACATGTACTACTTTTTGCAAGTTTTGGAGCTCACATCTAACGTGATAGCATTCTTTTGACCTGAACAGGCAAACTATGCACTTGCATGACGCGATTGGGAGGAATTCTGAAAAGACTGTAGTTTTATTTTCAATTTGTAAATCTACCTTTTTCTAGGAGTTTAACACCCGTTTCTACCGTATTTCTGGTTTTTGGATCGATTGATTTATTCAATCGGATCCAATGTAAACAGAGTATAGCTTCCTTACGGCCGAACTCTTTACATACAAACAAGTAGTTCCATATAATCCGTTGTTACGAATTATACGCACTCATTTTGTCAATGACGCAACAGAAAAAGCAAAGAGTAGATCATGATTTGCATGATCGGCGATTCGGTTCTCGGATCTACACTTACTTCTTTTATTATTTGTAAGTAAAAATAAAACAAATTAACAGATTAAAATTAAAATTTCCTTCTGAAACAATTAAAAAGAATTTCCCACCAAAATTCAACAAAATTTTAATAAAATTTCTATTTTTAGGAACTCATGATCTACAGCAACATTCATATTTTGTATCATGTAAAGTGAGACTGAAATAAACGAAATTCATATATTTAAAGACTAATTATGGCATTTTATCTAATTCATAATACAAATGATTCAAATGATTACATTAATGACTGTGCTTTTTCAACAGTAGTAGACCGAACTGGCGGCCATTAGCACCCTGCTGATCATTTTTGTCTCTCCTGGCTCCACTGGTTAATTTACTATCCGATTTTTGCTTCAAGCTCTGGTAGTAAACAATCAACTAGTACAAGTCTCTTTATAATTTTCTATTGTACATCATTATAATTAAAGAAGTAAAGTTAACAAGTAGCCTTGCGGTTGCTGGCTTATTTGGCTTTTAAGGGGTTTTTATATTTTCAAAATTTCAGAGTAGGAACATAAGTCAAACTTTCATGCATACTTTTAACTTGTTAAAATAAGTAAAACCATCTTTCGGACAACATTTTATTCTCTCATTCAGGACAATTAAAATTTTTATCATCACAAAAAGCTAAGCAAAATAAAAATAGGACAACACTTTATTAAAGGGGATTTTTACTTTACAAAACAAACACATACAACATCTAGTATCAAACTTTTCTAAAAAACTGTTAGGCTACCACGATCCAGACATGCAAACTAGGTCAATCACACTTAGATCTCATTGGTCGCCGATTAATGGTCTCAATATAATACTGCTCTGTTTTCATCATAGGGTATGCTATACACAACTAATGGATAGCACTGGAATTGCAATATTGAAACATAGCATAGAGCATATCAAAATAGCTTCGCCGCGCAAAAAAAAAAGAGAGGAAGAGAAAACATAAGTTTAAAATTTGAAAAATTGAAAAAAGACATCACAAACAATTGACAAAATAGAGACATACGTTAAATTGTATTTTGTTTTCAGTAGCCTTCTGAATAAAAATTTACACAGCGCTAGACTACGCCTACTGTGTTTTTTAATAGAGATCTAGATCTATTTCATTTCACCAGTTACTTAATCAAATAAGTAATTTATTTATTTCAAAATATCTTCAATTAAACATTCTGAAGAAAGGTTCATTCCAATGTGGTTCTGTTCAATAATGCCAAAGGTTACATATTAAGATGAAGCATAATACGTTATTTATTTATTTATTTATTATCCTCCATAATACATGAAGATTTGAACTATAATTACACAACCAGTTTTTAAATAACTACAGACAAAACAAGTATACAAATGTGATATATACATTACAAGACAGAATATAGATAAACAAATGCAAGTAATCTATAAAATGTATACATTGGACAGCACAATTATATGATTTGCCCCTAACTGAAAAGTATAGCACTGAGTAAGAATTAAGACGGGGGAAAAAATGCTTGTATATGATTTAGACTTCCCCTCCCTAACCCGGCCTAGTGCGAGAACGAAACACTAGGAAATAGAGAGTAGGGAAACAAATCTACAAGTTTTAATTCAATGACATTTTAATGAAAACCTAGACCAGTTCACTAGATAATCGAAATGTCATTTTCATAAAGAAAATAAACGGTTACTGTTTAATTCACTACTATAGTAATCCAAGTTACACTGATTGAACAATTCATTAAAAAAATATTTTTAAGCAACGCTAAACGGAAAATTCTGATGTTTGAAATGAATTATTTAACAAAATGATTTTTAATTCCTATAACCACTTAATTAATGGTAAATATCATTTATTTTTAATCTTAAATCTGCTATGCTACTGCTATAAATGGAGTATGAAACAATTGTATAATACAGTCCAGATCGATACACTTTTTGCAATTATGAATACATACAGTAAATTTGCAATTAAATGAAAAAGATATGTGCGATATAAATTTTCATGTACATGTATAAATGCAAATCAAATATGCATAATTTATGGTTATTTCTCTTATTCATACACAAAGTTCAGCTTTGTTTCAGTAGACATAACATCGATAAAATAAAAACAATACTTTCAAAAGAATTGTGCTATTTTCTAATTAATGCACTTTGTACATTTTGAACATACACTTAGTCATCCAAAAGTTTGAAAATTTCGTATCGTTATTCTGGATGGCCAAGCTAAGGCACCTGACACACTGCTCCCTAGGCTCACGGCCGATCAAGTCCGAAAACCAGTCCATGCCAAGGCGGTCGATTACGCTGTTCCACATACTTTCAATTAATAAATTGTTTTCAGAACAGTTCAGCAGTAAATGCGTTGTCATATCGTCCGTTAACACCGAACACTTTGAACACATTCGAATATATTCATTTGAACAGAGAGTTCCAATGGCGGAAACTAATACGGAACATATATTCAAAAGAGTTTGGTTACATTTTGCTATCTGCCACAGTACATGTGGCTCATTCACTGTTATCACAGCTCTTAAAAGGTCGCCATGATCACTTGTCATTAGCCTGTTATATCGATTAAGTTTTTCAGTATCAATTATATGTTTTGTAAGTGTACGTTTCCAAGCGATTTTCGATGGAAAGGATCCCGTATCTTTGTATGTATGTAACACATCGCATAGTTGATACTTTTGTAGAAGTCTATAGATATCTGGCAAAAATCCACGGAATGGAGTATTAAATTGCAGAAATCGAACTAGTCTGTTGTTGAAAATATCTTTTGCTAAATAATTGTTTGATAGATGACATAGTTGTCCCAAAAATTGCAACTTTCTGTAGTCTATTAATGATTCAATGGACACCATATCAATGGAGCTTAGTACGTAGTCTGTGAGTGTATTTGTCTTCAATGACTGTATGTTTTTAATACAGAATCTGTGAGATCGTTCAAGCAGTTGTAAATCTGTTGTAGAAATAACATCCCACAACTCACAGCCATAAAGACTTTTAGGAATAACCACACTATTGTAGATTTTTTTGGACGATATAGGATTTAAGTTATCTGGATGGACACCACTATTGCAAATGCTCAAAAACGTTCCTCTTAACTTCCTACAAGCTTCTTCAATGCACCTTTTTGTGTTTAAGTATGAGTCGCTTATAATGCCGAGATGAACATATTGATTCTGCTCAGCAATTGTGTTTGATCCCAGTTTGAATGTTCTACTAATATTATCCCTGTTGTTATCATTGTATACTACTACAGAGCACTTTCCAGGATTATATTGGTATCGCCATTTGTTAGCGTATGTGTTACAGATGTTCAACATTTCATTTAAACCGCTCACTGAGTAAGACATCAGCATCATGTCGTCTGCAACGGTTGGTGAGCCTATATCAAAATTGTAAATGCACATTCCAAGCCCACTGTCTTGTAACTGTCGTATAAGGTCATTAATGTACAATAAGTAAAATACGGGGGAACTCTTCCCGCCTTGACGAGTGCCTTGCTCAACGTTGAACCAACTTGAAGAGAGTCCTTGGAATTTCACACAACTTTGCATATCTGTATACATTGCTTGAATAGCTTTGAAAGACGTATTGTCAATGTTACATTCATGTCTCAGTTTATACAGCAAACCAGAATGCCATACTGTATCAAATGCTTTGCGACCGTCCAGGTAACATACGTAGACTGAAGATCCATGAAGATCTATTTCATTTCACCAGTTACTTAATCAAATAAGTAATTTATTTATTTCAAAATATCTTCAATTAAACATTCTGAAGAAAGGTTCATTCCAATGTGGTTCTGTTCAATAATGCCAAAGGTTGCATATTAAGATGAAGCATAATACGTGCGATGTTACTAAGCAGTAATTGCATCCGAATTAAAGAGCCTCAAAATTTCATCCGATATTGTTTGCTTTTTATGCACTTTTTAAAGAGATCCTACTTTTTCTCACACTAAAACAACAATTGATTTTCGAAATTTGTTAAGATAAAATAATCAGTTTATAAAGTGTGCAATTCGAAAATGCGCACTTCGGGGGATTAGAGCGCGCATAGTCATGCATGATAGTTACTATGTTTGCACTGATTACAGTTGTGTGTATAAACCACAGCATCACTTGTAGTAATGGATGCATGTTTGATAAGTATAAGGTAAAACTAATTTAAGTATACATATATGGCCGAGTTGATACGAACATGGAGAGTTTTGTCGGGTCAACCCGGCCACCCAACAATCACATGTTTACGCATTGAAATAGCATGCAAACACTATCCACGTAAAAGAAATATGACTGTTATTCATGTACAAACTTTAATACACTGAAAAACGTACTGCTAGAACATACGTATAATCTTAGCTCTCACACGTGGTAGAGATAAGAATACTGTAATTAACCTGGGACGAATATATACTGTCATTATTGCTCCAGAATTAACTGGCTGCTTTTCAGTGATGCGAGGTAAATATCTTCGTGTAGGTTTCAACGGTGTTTTCATGAATTTTTTTAAACATTGCTATCAAAAACTGTGTGTTCTACGTCATCAAAATATGACATAATATACACAAACTGCCGATATCAGACACGGCCGAGTATTACCGACGGCCGACTTCACGCGATGTCATTCTACAGTTAAACTTCGTTCGCTCGAACTCGAAGGGTCCGGCGATTTCGGTTCGAGGGATCGGTAGTTCGAGAGATCGAGGTTTGATCAGTCACGGGGGTCGCCATAAATCCTTTTTCGAGACCACATCGGGAGTTATTGCGCGTACAATGGTACACAAATGTAAATGTGCATGTATATTATAAACTTGTAGCTTACCTTTGATTAAAAGACAAATTAAAACTCACAATGTATTCCAAGTATTGTAATGTAAAAGTATGAATGTTTGTCATTCATTAAATAATTTAATCAATTTTCTGAAAAACAAACTTTAAATTAAAGTTAGTCTGCCACTTAATGCTATAAACATCGTGAGTACATTATAACCTTTAATTGCAAATTTAACGAGGTGTGAATAACACACGCTGTTTCACATCGGTGTTCGAGGTTTCGGTGGTGGAACTATAATATGAAAAAAGGCAATACCTATATCGGGCGAAAGCATAACTTTAGAAATGGTACGAATTTTCAGGGGACGCAAAAACGGTTCAATTTCCGAAAATTATTGGTCACGAATATCCAAAGAGTCATGCATCGAGGGTTGATTGCGAAAAGAAATGGTGCTTCTTATGGCTTCACAAGAAAGAGCATCAAACTTTAGGAATGTGTATAAATAGGTGAAGTATACATCGCCTACGTAATTCTTTATCCCATTTGTTTGATTTTACAGATTGCATTACTTTGTGTAACAATTTGTCTTCACTTGTCACTGACACTATTTCTTCCAATGTCATTGCTTTTGGCACCGACATCTCGGTCACAAAGCTAACATAGCTTTCTGCGAGACTAGATTGTATATATTCATCTTCCGTGGTCTCTAGTGGATGGCGCGACATATAGTCTGCCGGATTTGTGCTTCCTTTTTTGTATTACACACGAAAATCGTATCCCATCCTCGTCGCCATTGTAATATTGTTTCATTGTTTATCTAATGAACAACCTGCTACATTTTATACGTTTATTTGATACAGCTACAAAGCAATGACATTGGAAGAAATAGTGTCAGTGACAAGTGAAGACAAATTGTTACACAAAGTAATGCAATCTGTAAAATCAAACAAATGGGATAAAGAATTACGTAGAAAAAATAAAAGTTATGACTGTTTTTTCCGAGTTCGAGATGAGTTAACAGTGGTTCAGATCGAGTCCCATACTATTTTGTTACGAGGCACACGACTTGTCATACCTGAAACATTGCACCAAAAAGTAATTGATATCGCGCACGAATCACACGCTGGAATTGTAAAGTGCAAGCAATTGTTAAGGGAAAAAGTTTGGTTCCCATACATCGATGAGAAAGTTGAACAGACAGTAAAGAACTGTATACCCTGTTTATCTATTGATCCGAAAAATCCCACAGAGCCAATGAAATTGTGTGAGTTACCAAAGAGAATCTGGGACGAACTAAGTGTAGACTTTTACGGCCCGTTACCATCACGTGATTATCTAATGGTCACAATTGACGACTACAGTAGATATCCGTTTGTTGAAGTGATACATACCATTTCAGCGAAGACAGTAATTTCACGTTTGAGCTACATCTTCTCGATTTTTGGTGTACCATCAATTCTGAGAACGGACAATGGTCCACCTTTCCAAAGTGAAGAGTTTGCAAATTTTGCAGTCGAAATGGGTTTCAAACATAGAAGGATCACACCTTTGCATCCAGAATCGAATGGAATCGCGGAGCGATTTATGAGAATATTATCAAAAATTGTCAAAACAGCACATATTCAGGGACATAACCTGAAAAAGGAACATAATACATTCCTACTAAACTATCGAGCCACACCCCACAGTTCGACCGGTGTTTCACCAGCTCAGCTTATTTTCGGAAGGAAATTTCAAACTAAAATACCAGAATTCAAACCCAAGTGCAAAGACACCTATGTTCGAAAACGGGATGCAGATTTGCGGAAAAAGAACAAAACATATATAGACAAAAAGCGAAATTCGCGACAAGTCTATTTACGTGTTGGGGACTCAGTTCTCATAAAACAATGCAGACAAAACAAACTCTCGACACCATTTAGTTATAAACCCGGGATTATTCTACAAAAGAATGGATCAATGATAACAGTTAAACATCAAGGAAAAATTGTGACAAGGGATGTTTCACATTTTAAGCCACTACCAAAAACACTAACGTACAAAGCCGAAAACAAATCGAAACAAGAAACGAGTTCAAATGAACGCCCAAGAAGGGAAATTAGGAAACCTGCGAGGTACCGTTAGTAAGGATGGGAAGTGTAATTTCAAGTGTTTGTGTATGGAGCATAATAATCTCCATAAATATGTGCCTACAAAGCAAATAATAAAGGTTAGTGTTTGAAATTATTTTTTGTCCAATGGTATTGCAGTATTTTTCAAAAATGTTGTGAAATTTATTTTGGTAAATCAGCTTTAACTCTCTTTATTATTTGATTAACCAAGTAAATTGACTGCTTCTATCTGGTTCCTTTTGCGCATGCGTTACATGCGTTGATAGAGGTGTTGCTAGAGGCAAGTCAATTGTAAATTAATTGAATGAGAATGTGAGGTCGCAGGGAGATATTTCAAGGCCGAACATAAAGGTCTGTTTCTACAAAAATAGCACGCAACAAATTAAAATATTCTGAATCATTTTTAATGATTTTAACTACAAACTACACTTTAAAAAAACAAAACAAAAGCTATTTACTTACTTTTAATTCCAGAAATAAAAATAGGGGGAAAAAACAATCAGTCCTTCAAAAAAGATTTACCAGAAGAAAAGAAAGATACTAAAAGTCAATAAAGGAGATTATATCTGAAAGTGACAATAACTGTAAAAATGGTAATCCGATGCTAATATGAATGTACGTCTTTTTCATCATGTTAATATACTTTAAATGTCAAAGATCATTTTCTTCCCATCATCTTTAATAATAACTAGACTTTTCACACAATTTGGAACATTAATCACCAATGCGTTATTATTAACATTTTCACTGTTTCGCATATGTTCCACAGGGGCTTGCTCGACCTTCATGGTAGGGGTTTCATTGCAGTTTGCAGATGTAACAGTTGCCGTAGGTACGTTGGCGATTCCTGTTTTTGGTTTCTTTATCTCCGGCTCCAGTGCACAGCTAATATCGTTCATAATATCAGATTGTTCTCTCTGATAAGCATGCACAGCGTTACTGTGGTGTTTGCTACGACTTATTACTGCCTTGTCAGTAAATTTCTTGTTGTACAATGCTGTGCATAGAGATACTCGAGCAGAGTGATTGGTTATTTTACGTTCTTTAGTGTCTATGCCAGCTTCAGCAAAGAAACGTTTCATCATTGACTTAATTCCGTAATGAGACATCGTGTTGGCACTAAATTTTGGATTGTTGTTTTCATCAACACCTTCAAGAGGTTTTCTGTACATAGGACCAGCTCTGGGAACCAGTGATAGATAGCGTGCGTACAATTCTACTAAATTATACTGTCTGTCTGGCTGTTCATAGTGCCGCACTGGCTCTTGGATGTATTTCCGACCCTTAAGCCCGCCCTGAGAGTTCTTACGTTGACCAGGAGTAAAGAGAATATAGCGCACTTTCTGCTCATTGTCCTCGCGGACCTCAAACTGGGAAGCTTGACAATTCACATGTTCCTGAAATCCCCTGAACCCGAACAGTTTTCCATTATAATAGAAAATAGCACTACTAAGCCCTATGGATGTATCAAAGTTAAAGACCCCAGTTTCCCACAACTGTATTTCATCTTGCATTGTAACGGGATCACTTGAAGATCTCTTGGTGCCAACTCCTTCAGCATGTAATTCTTTCATTCTTGTGTCTAAGCTTAGTCTAAAGTCATTGAACTGAGTACCTTCCTTTATGAAATTAACATAGTGTCTACCACACTCGGTGCGAAGGTACCGTTGCAACCCGCAAACTAATTGGTGCAATGTGTTTGGTGGGTAGGCCGCACCGTGCTGTCTTTTTATCTCCATAATAAATCTCTGTCCCCAGTAGTTCAACATTGTATCGTCGAACATCCCTATATCCTCAGGTATTGGGAGCCCTGGTTCCCCAGTTGTTACCGGCTGTTCATTACGATGCCTAGCCCAATCTGCCCAAACTTTAACAGACCATTCGTTGACGGCTCTAGTTTTTTTCGGGACAGCGCCAAAATTTTTATCACGTATTTCCTGTCCAGATATTGGGTCTCCAAACCTAGCGGCATCTGAAATAAGCAAAAGGAAACTGCATCAAACAGTTGAAAGTAGAACTATTAATACTAAATATTGTTACAATTATTTCACATTTTTAATAAATTAATAGTAAAATTATTAATGGTCTAAATAAAACAAATACAAACTTACTTTTAGGAGGATTGGTAACTGCTTTTTGGTTACTGGGCACATTGATGACCGACATTGGATTTCTGTCGACGGCATTGGCTTCGCTGCTCGAACTGGCGGCTTCACTTGCACCGCTAAAGTTAGAAGGGTTGACAGCAACATTTGTTTCTGCACAAAAAAATGAAATTTCATTTCAGTTTATATCAGCAACAACTTTTACGCAGATGCAATCGAAAAATGAAGAAAATCATTATTACAATATTGTCCTTTTGAATCAAAACATTTGAAAATACAGTACTTACCACATTTTGGTTTCGATGGTCGTTCTTGCCCAAACAGCTGTTGGGTATTAATAGTCATAACCTGAGTTGCAGTCACGTGCTGATCTGAATAAGTTGGCATGTCATCCAACTTTCCACCTTCTAATAATGTCAACAACTCGGTATCTTCTAAAAGATCAAAGCTAATTTCTCCATCACAGTTATCTTTTTCAGCCATTTTTAGCACTGTCCTGACTGAACTGCAGAAAGTCCCAGGTAAAAAATCTAGTTTGCATGAAGCTGCATGTAATTTGTCTGGCAAATTTGGAAAAGGTCATATTTAGGCAGCAGCAGGGCAATGTGTAGACATGTGGGCGGGACTATTGAAATATGTAAACAAAAAAAAATTTCAAACACTAAGCTGGTGAAGTGTTCATTAATAAGCAATTACAAAATTAAATTGGTCGAGCGGCTGCGCCGCTCTAGACCAATTTAATTTTGTAAATGCTTATTAGTGAACACTAACCTATACTTAATCTAGAATAAGTGATTGTGAAATTACAAAGTTAAGATAAAAGGGCTGTACACTAATTGGAAATGTCACATTGATGAAATGTGTACCGCGCGCAGATTAGTTAACTTGTTTTCAGACAGAAACCAGACTCTGGGTTAGGCGAAGAATTAGTGTAAATATCATGTTCATATAACTTGCTGATAAATGAATTAACATTGTTTCATGGCAGTTGAATGAATGACTAAACATCATGGGAAAAAATTGAAAACTGTAAACTAGTAACATTCTTCGTGCTTTTTATTTTTTTCATTATTTGTTTAATAACCATATATTCTAACATGCTGGTTTGCATCTTCTTTAAAGAAAAGATGGGATGTAGTATACATCGCCTACGTACTTGTTGTATCATATTACATTCTTGATGTTGCATGCTTATCCCGCTATATATTGTGTTAGTCGCCCTGCGAGAGCTGTATCAAATAAACGTATAAAATGTAGCAGGTTGTTCATTAGATAAACAATGAAACAATATTACAATAGGATCTCTTTACATTTCAAAGTACAAAGCTGAAGTGTTGCGTTTTCAAACACAAAAAATGCAGACATTTAATAACAACAACAACAGAGTACCTGTAGACGCAATTGGAAGTCTTCGGCAAATTCCCTTATCCCTCATTCTGCCGAGACGTTGCGATTGCGTACAGACGGTGCATCGTTATAAGTATGTTATCGTATCGTCCGTGGGTGCGGACAAATTGAAATCTTCCATGGGTAATCGTGAATTCATTAATTTTATTGCTTTCAGTATTCAATTAAATACTCGTACATACGTTTACCTATGGTCGGGCTTCGCCCGTATGATATATATAGAGCTTTTGCCGGGACCGCCAGTAGGGTTCGAGCTAGTTCTGGCTTCCAAAACTCTTAATGCCGCTATTTTAATATTTTGTTTTTCGTCAGCTGCGGCTTTAGAGTTTTGGATCAGCCCTACTACGAATCCTTACCAGAATAACAGATCATGCAAATTTTCATCTAATGTACGTTAAGTAGGGAAATATGATCATGTTTGGGTCATATATTTATAAATTCATCTTTTCAAACCAATTACGGTGTTCTACAACGAAAGTTGACTACAAAAACATCGATTTTTCAAACCTACATCATTGTGTTTACATTTACAACGGACTTTCCAAATGCCTGCTCTCGCGAGATCTCGTATGATGCAATCGCACTTATTTTTCATGTAGTTCAGAACGCTTGATATTTTCCTTTTGTTTAGTGTTTAGATGATATAAAGAACGAGTGTAAATATACAATAGCATTTACCACTATGTTTTTTTATTTCAAAAGAAATTTACTTTATTTTCGACGCGGAACAGACCTTGACAGTGTTCGCGCCAAAACGCACGTGCTCATGTAAATAAATAAACTGTCCCCGTGACCTCAATCGGAACCTTCGGCGACTTCCCGCAGAGATCCCTTTCCAAAGGTTCTTGGGAACGGTCACGTGATAACTGTCAAATCGGCAAGATGGCGGCCAATTGGTGAAAATTCTGACCTGTTCGAAACTTTTGTAAAGCTTTACGTTAAATAGATAAAATTTGATATTCAAATTTAGCAAATTAAAAGATTATGGTCTGATCAATAAAATTATTTATTGTTTTCACTTATTGCTCATAAAATACTGAAATGCGAGCGTGTCAGATTCCTGGCACGATTATTGGTACGCTTTCCCTACGGAGTAAGCTTCAGCGTACCCGTTCTGTCAGGCATATAAACCGGGTACGTTGAAGTTGTTTTAGCTAGGTTTTCTCGTAAAAATTAAGCAAATACACAACAAAGATATACAATGATAGATGAAGTTATCATCCAAACTGAATGCAATGCAGTAGCATATGATTGCTTGTGGCTTCTCCAGATGAAATACCTGAAAAACTAAGCATGCTATTAAAGTGAGGTTAGACTCCTAATAAAAGTAAAAACAGTATTTCCAGAGTTACTTTTCTTTACTGATATACAATACTAGCATGAGACCAGTTTCCGAATCATACCAGTTTCCGACTACTTGTTATCATAGCTTTCGCATAACTCTTCAGAATGGGTGTACTAGTTTCGAACAGCATCATCCAAACAAGCAGCTAACAAAATTTCATTTTCTAAAGATAAGTACTTTCAAAGAAATTCTACATTATACATCAGTCACTGAAATTGCTTGCAAAATATGACACAGTTAAAGGTTTATAATTGGAATTTGACCATGTAACAGATTTGTTTGAAACTTTAACATCTGATCATTTACACTCATTTATGTTCACTTAGCACTTAATTCAAGTAAGATTTTCACTGGAGGTATTTTTAAAATTTGATTTCCCTATCCTGGTTGCCCAACCAAGATAGAGTTATTTTATCATAAGTAAAAAATTGATACACATACTTTGCCTACAGAAAGATATAAATATAAGACCTATTATATTATATTTGTGAAATATTTGCATTAAATATTATATATTTAGATGTTATTCATTTGAAATTCAAGTTTGAAAAGATATTATTACCTCCCTTTATCTATCTTGGGTGCGCACCCAAGATAGATTGGAAATAAATCAATTCAGAAGCTACACATAGGTTTAAAACTTGCATTTTCGTTCAGAATGTTAAGATATTTGTATATCTATCCAATATAAATGTAAAAGTAGAAATTATATTGAAATAAAAAAGAAATACTCAACGTTTTAAATACTTTCATATTAAAGGGGAGTAATAACAAAATTTTATAAAAGTTAATAAAATGTAAATTTCTGATAGGGATCTAACTCTATCTAATGGGTCTTTTTGTTCATTTAATCAATCTCTAACAGAATATACAAAAAGTAAAAATTGTCATAAAATGTTGCTTAAAAGTAATTGACCACCTTTAAAGTGTTGTGAAGTGATAATACAGTGATGTACAAAATGGAAGTAGCACGGAACAGATAATAGACAGACACTCATTACAAGTGTCGGAAAAGTAGGGAAAGGAATTTACATTTTAAATAATAAAAGTTCGCTTAGATTTAAATAATTTATGATTCCAAAACAGTTCAGTGCAAAATTATGTCGGAAACTGGTCCTGTACCTTTAGTTATTAACATTAATTAGGCTGTCCTTTCGGGGCCCAAAATTTTGTACACATGTGCAAAAGACACTGGTCTTGTTTACATCATTGAAAAGGGGATAAACTGACGTTTGTAAATGTGTAGATGACTTTTGTTTACAAGACACATATAAGAAAAAATATACAGAAAACCTCAATTTTTTGTCTGAAACTGGTCTCATACCAGTACCGTGCAAAGTTTTCATATTTAAAGTTTATTTTTTCTATACTTTCTTTTTCCTCATATATGACTTTCAGAAACTGTAAAATTTTAAATAAAAAAGTTTTTTTATGATGATTGAACGTTGCTACCTATTGTCAAAAGTGACCCTGCCCCAGGGCTTAAAAATTTGTGTAGACTTGTATAATGAGACACTTATTTTGATCTTTTTGTGTAGAAACACAAGGCCTTAAGCTTAGATATTTGGTATGTGACATTATGAGTAGGGGCCCTCAATATTGAAAGTTATTGAAATTTGGCCCCTGGGATCAACAGTGGTCCCGCTCCGTGGTCAGTTACTTTTACATAGATTTATACAAGAAGTCAAACTTAAAATCCTCTTCTCCAAAACTACAAAGCCTAAGGGTTAGATATTTAGTTTGTTGCATTAATGTACTTGGCCTCTGCAAATGTTGGTAAAATCAAGCCCTAAGGATACTTGTCTGTATAATGAAAGAGCTGTAGGAAAAATTTAAAAAATCTTGTGAAGGGCAGTGCATGTAATATGTGAGTGCTGTAGGGCCATCATGGCCATCTTAATCTTCTAGATCCTTTGCTGGCTATTGATAAAACTTGACAGGAAGCATGGGTATGAAGTGTACTTGTGCATATCATTGGTATGTTCAGGCAGGAACGTAGAATCAACTCTACGTTCCTGGTTCAGGTCAGCATATATTTCATTGCCATTTGAAAGTTCACTCTTTAAGTCGAAATATAGCTTGTCCGGGCTTCAGCTGTAAAACCTCCCTTTTGCTGCATTTGATGTATTTTTTTTTTTACTTTACATCAGTGATCGTTATCGTGATTGTGATAGAACTTTGTTTTGCATATCATGGTTACATTCCATCCATCTTTTCAACTATATGTATGTGCATAAAAATATATAATGGTCACATTCTGGTCAGTTGATTTTTCACATAGTTATTGTTCACATGGATTTGGAAGACATGTTTTTATATAAAGAACAACCATCTAGTTCTACACTGTAGTATACAGTGTTACTATACAGTACTATAGTGTTACTATACAGTACTAAATCAGTACACAACAATGTTACAGCACATATCAGTACTATAGGCCATTCGTGTGCAGAGTGATCATGATCTGCACTCATTGCAAAGGCTGCAAGTCAGTCGGAACTTGTCCAAATTCAAGTACTGAGCCATGAAATTCAATGTACTTTTAGCTTGAAACAACGGTGAAGACTAAAGAAAACATAAAGATCATAGTTCAAGGGTCATATTTGGACTATATGGCTTAATTTGTTGTTCATCAGTTGTGCATGTATTATGGTGAGTTCCTCTTATCAACAATGTGTGAAATATCCATTGTATGCAAGTGTACAGATCTCGGACAACAAAATTCAGTATGTATGACCAAGGGCAAAATCAATGTTTACTGAATACAACAGTTGAACAGTTAGTTTATTCTTGATATAAAGGATTAAGCTTATTTGCTCTCTGGGGACAAGTGAGATATGTTCTCAAGTAATTGTTGCAACTGTTGACTGCTAAAAGTAATATTTAAAGTTTCTAACAGAGTCAATAGGTGAACACTGAATTGTACAAATGTTAAATTCTTTATGCAGACATACATAGTGAGAGAAGATGACAGAAGACTTGATTTACCTGACAAGATAGATAGATACCTTTAGGAGCTGAACACTAAATGTGGACCAAGGTAAATAAAAAATTATGCACTTTATTTATAAATGTTTTAGAAACTCGATGTCATAATCAGACATAATTTCTGTAAGGATTATGGGATTGATTGGAAAATTTCATTGAGTCTTCAGGGATATCAAAGTGTTAAGTTATAAAATTCTTTTTGCCAAGAAATCTACTGTAAAATGTTTCAAATTTTCTTGTTTGTATTTTTTGCAAATTTGATGTTTCTAAGAAAATAGTGAAAATTAGTCAGGGGAGTTATTGCTCTTTTGTTCTTATAACTATCTATGCATGCAAAACAATTGTGTCTGTATGTTTATGATTCATGTATGGCACTTTTCAAGATGTGTATCATTTATTCATGACAGGATTAATGCTGTCTTTACCGCTAATATATGTAGTAAAACAATGTACTTTTGCACTGATATTTTTTTCATTTGTTGACCAGCACATAAGCAAGGGGTATTGATCACTTCTAGTGATTGAATTTTAACATAAATTTCAAGTACTGAATACATATTGCTGGTTTTATCAGCTTTAATAATTATAAAACCGGAAGAAATGTCTTTTGTTTCAAGGAAGTTACGACCATTAAAAAAAAACACCGACAGTACAACAACGGACTACCGGCTTCAGCATTTCCAAGTTATGCCTTATCAGTAAATAAAATTGTGTAATACTGCGTTTTGTTTTCAAACACGATCTCTCCTTTGTATGAAATTAATCATCTAAAGACAGTGACCCATGCGTTTTTAAAGTGGAAGTTAGCAGTTTTTCTATGTGTTTTTTCTCTTTTTTTTTGTCAACACATACGTCACCGTCTTTTGCAATTAAGATATAACTTTCCGTTCTGTGCGGCGGCATATTGCCGAAGTGTTCCAATGACAATTATTTATGACATGACCACATGCTTTATTGGCGTGAACATTTTCAGGTCTGTCCCACATCGAAAATAAAGTGCATTTCTTGATTTGTGTCATTGCCATTAATAATACATAAACAAAAGTAAACTTCTGTGTGCCCACGGGCGACTGGAGACAGTCACAGACAAAATAAGATTTCTAGCTATAGACTACCCAACTTTTTAAAGTAAGTTCCTAAGCCCGTAATAAAACATCATTTAAATGCAGTAATGAAATCATGAGAATTCTGATTAAAAATGTCCAGATAACCTTCTTAACAAATTCGTAACTGATACAGATATTATTGACCTGTTCTTTCAGTCATAATCAGACATAATTGTCTATACATGTACTTAGTTTCTCATCCTGTGACCATACAGCTGGGTAAAGTTATCAAGAATGTAAAAAAGCATGGTATACTGGTTCTGTAGTAAGTTATTGTTTTATTGTAGAACCATGCAAAGATACTTGCATTTGTCCAGCAAGCCAGCCAGTCCAGGCAGCTGTTTTGATAACTGTGTGCAGGGGAGGCCTTGGAAGTAGTTGCAGCTCTTGCACATGTGGATTTGGAAGATTGAAACTACAAGAAAGTGTTGACGGGTATCAGACTTTATGATATAGTTTTAACAAGTGTAAGCCTTTTTGATTGACATGTTCTAAATGTACTATTAAACTGTTTTGAATAGTCAAGCATGCTGTTGTCTGAAGCTCTTGTTCATTTAATTGTGTTGAAAATTTATCACAAAATTCTATTTCTTATGTATACACACATTATACAGTAGATAATTGGTTATAGAGTGAAACACTGCATCAAATTACAGCATAATGCTTTTCTTAACTTTCATACAAGTTTACATTTTCTTCCTTTGCTTGGTTTGTATGAACGTACAAGACAATGTAATGAGTTAAAAGATAGCAATTTAGCCATAGCAAAATTAATGAAATACAACTAAGTATGTCAGACTTGAGAAGTGTAATTAAAGTAGAATGATACTAGCTGACATAGTGTGTGATGTATGATGTCATTACATTTAATGATGTCATAAACTATGTCATTAATGTCATTGCAATTAGTAGGTCTTTCAATTAGCTACTGGGCACGCCATTTTTGGCAAGATTCTTTTAAATTTAACCACACAAAGAAGCAACAATATATGAAGTGGTTGGGTTGTGCTCTCAAGTCATTCCTTTTGTTACTATGGAGATGATGAAGTACCAACATTGTATCATAATTTCATTTTTCGCATATTTATTGGTGTAAGATGACACTTAATATTGCAAAATATCTAGAAAAACAACTTGAAACTTAAAAAGTTATATGTTTTTTTTTGACCATATGGTGGCATACTTCTGCCACCACATAACCACTTAATTATCACATTATTTAACTAGTTTGTCTATTAAGTATCATGATAAATATCTGATTAAAATGCTAATTTCTGTGCCCCCAAAGGGTGGCACATTAAAATGGCACGGTCCCTCTGTCTGTCTGTGTGTCCACCCTTACATTTTTTGGTGTCCAGGCTGTAACTTTGTCACACATAGAAAGCTTTTAAAATAATTTGGAACAAATGTTCGGCACATCAAGACAGTGTGTTGCGTGTAAGACCCATATCCCTACCTCAAAGGTCAAGGTTACACTTAGGGTTTGAATGCTCTATAGATGCACACATGCTATCTGGACTGTAACTTTGTCATGCATGGAAGGATTTTAAAATTACTTGGCACATATGTCTAGCACATCAGGACGACATGTCACATGCAAAACCCACTTGCCTACCTCAAAGGTCAAGGTCACACTTAGAGTTTGAAGGTAATGGAATCCTCTATATATGCACACATTTGTGTCCGAACTGTAACTTTGTCATGCATTGAATGATTTTAAAATAACTTGGCACAAGTCTCTAGCACATAAAGACCAAGTGCTGTGTGCAAGACTCACGTCCCTACCTAAAAGGTCAAGGTCACACTTAGAGTTTGAAGGTAATGGAATCCTCTTTATATGCACACATTCATCTCTGGACTATAACTTTGTCATGCATTGAAGGATTTTAAAATAACTTGGCACAAATGTCTACCACATAAAGATGAAGTGTTGTGTGCAAGACTCACGTCCCTACCTCAAAAGACAAGGTCACTCTTAGAATTTGAAGGTAATGGAATCCTGTTTATATGCATACATTCGTGTCCGAACCATAACTTTACATACACTTTTTTTTTTGTTGACATAAGTATCTATTGATCAGGGGTGGTATTCGAGTAGCATCTTAATTGATTTTTAAAGAATTTTTTAACTTAAGTACAAAATTTTAAGTATACAGTCGAACTTGCCCATGCGACCACGTGTATTAAGCGACCTTTGTCTTAAGCGACTGCTTTTGAATCCCCCAAGCGTTTTTCACTGTTTTGCTATTGCTTGCGCTTTTGTCTAAGCGACCAGCGACCAGTAATTAGCGACCAATAATCGGTCTTTTGTTTGTATTAGGCGACCATTTATATGCAAACAGATCATTTTTATGAAACGACCCTTTAAAGTTGCTTTAACATCCCAATTAGGCCGGAGGTGTAAATCCCCAATCCCGGATTTCGTCCATCGTTATGTCCGCATGTGTTATTGTCGGGTTTTATCGACTTCCGGTACTTTCAAGTACAAACTATTTTGCTTTTTTGGAAAATAACCACGTGGCATAGTTCGATTTTAGGGAACGGGTTCCGTCTCCGGTGATGCTTTGTATTAAGAGACCGTTTTTTAAGCGCCGGTTTTGGCCTTCCCTGGCGCCAGTATATCACTTAAAAGTGAATGAGTGTCTGTAATTTCATCATCATTTTAGAAAATGGTCATGGAAGATGTAATAAATTTTCAACATACTGCTAAATCATCTTCTTAAGGATGTTGTTAAAGTTTAAGGAAAATCGTAGGATTTGACTTAAGATGCTACTGGAATATAGCCCCAGATATTTATCATGTTAATTAAGTGACTAACTAGTTGTGTAACGTCATGATTAAGTGGTTATGTGGTGGCAGAAGTATGCCACCATATGCTCATATAAATAAATTGGATTAGATAATTATTAGATTTTAAGCAAGATATTACTGAAAGCTAATTATAAGATTTTTACTATCATAGCATTGTCGTGTTAGCATCTATCAAACACAGAAAATCAAATTGGTGAATAATTGTTAAATCAATATAAAACAGAGCTTTACCTGCTGGCTACATAGTATGTGGCATTACAAAAAGGTGACTCATGGAAACAACTTTAAGTGATTCCCTATCTAGTGACTGTATACAAAGGACAACAACAAAATGATGTAAGGCATAAAAAAATCACTTTTTTGTTTATTTGTTGGTATCAGGTAATGTATTGTAATAAGTCATTTAGATCACCCTTATACCAACACCAAATGGTGCATTTTTATAAGTACATGAAAATGCTAAATGCAACAGTTAAATTACTTTAGTGTGGGGTGGTGGTAGAGTGTTCAATGCTCTAGACTACCACTTTGAATGCCACTTGTTCAAATCCTAGCTGTTGCACTGGAAATTTCAGAAAAGCTTTTTAGTGTTTCTTACCCGTATAGAGATGAATTGGTTAGAAACCCAGAGGTATTCTCGAATGTATCAGTGCTATACACAAAACATGTAAAAGAACCAAGGGGTCCATTCATAAAGCTAGGCTCTGGTACCAGGATTCCATTGTATCTGCCTCTTCAACTTATACCTGTCAAGAGTCTCGGCAGTCAGGAGGAGAAATTCTAGGTTCAAGCAGGACTATAAACAATAATATAAAAAATATAAACATGTTCTCCAGTACTTTACAACACATATTTATGCCCCCCTTCGAAGAAGTGGGGGTATATTGCTTTCCACATGTCAGTCCATTGGTCAGTCGGTAGAAAATGTTTTCCGGATGATAACTTAAGAACACTTTGGCCTTGGTTTGCAAGTTGGTCATTATGAGTACATTACCCCTATAGATTTAGAGGTCATTAGGTCAAAGGTCAAGGTCACAGTGACCGGGAATAGTAAAACGGTTTCCGGACAATTACTCAGATACACGTAGGCCTAGCATCTTGAAACTTGTTATAGAGGTTGCTCATGACCAGCAGATGACCACTATTGATTTAAGTAGGTCAAAGGTCAAGGTCACATTGACCCTGAATTGTAAAAGGTTTCAGGACGATAACTTGAGAACTCGCGAGGGCCTAGCATCTTGAAACTTGATGTGGAGGTTGGATGGTCATGACCAGCAGATGACCCCTATTGATTTTGAGGTCAGTAGTTTAAAGGTCAAGGTCACAGTGACCGGGAATAGTAAAATAGTTTCCTGACAATTACTCAAAAACGCGTAGTCCTAGCATCTTGAAACTTGTTGTAGAGGTTGCTCATGATGAGGAGATGACCCCTGTTTTGAGGTCAGTAGATCAAAGGTCAAGGTCACAGTGACCAGGAATAATCGGTTACAGACAATTACTCAAGAACACATAGGCCTAGCATCTTAAAACTTGGTGTGGAGGTTGGTCATGACCAGCAGATGACCCCTATAGATTTTGATGTCAGAAAGTCAAAGGTCAATTGTTGTTGTTCTTTTTAAGGCCACATGTATTTCTTTTTCCATATTACTGATTGCATCAAAGGGGGCATACATATTTTACAAACAGCTCTTGTTTTAGTAAAATGTTTCTGATTTGACATCTAAATATTAAAAATTGTACATTTATAACAATATTTTGGCATTTTCGGGTGTCCTTGGGAAATCTAGTGATGTCTTTGGGTAAACAGTTGAGTAGCAAGAATCAGTTTTGAAGTAAAAATAATTTCTTTTTGTTGGTTTAATTTTACACTTTTCAAAACAGATGTTATAAGCTCACCTAATACAAAGTGCCAGAGTGAGCTATGAGGATTGCATTCCATATGTTGTATGTCGTACGTTTTACGTCTGTTAACATTTTCCTTCAAACGATATGGTGATATAACTTGGCAGGGATATTCCTTGCATGAAGCCCTTTCATAGTTGTTCAAATAATTCCATTCCATGCAGAACTTTGGTTGCCATGGCACCAGAAAGGAAAAACTTAAGAAATCTCCTCAAGAACAGGACGGCCTAGAGCTTAGATATTTGACATGTGGCATAACCTAGTAGACCTCTGCCAAGATTGTTCAAAGTATGATCCCAGGTCAAAATTGACTCTGCCCGGGTGTTCACTTGTTTCCATATAGGCTTATACAGGAAATTAAAAAAAAATTCTTCTCTGAAACCACAAGGCCTAGAGCTTAGATATTTAGCATGTGGCATTACCTGGTGACCCTCTACCAAGATTGTTAAATTCATGACCACTGGGTTAAAATTGACCCTGTCAGGTGGTCTCTTGATTTTACATAGGCTTTTATATAGGAAAATCATGAGCCCTAGATAATAAATGACCCTTCCTGCTATTGATGACCTTCTATTATAGCCAATGGAAGCTAGATGAGCGATATCGGGCCATCTTGGCCCTCTTGTTTTTGGTATAGGAATAGGTAACCTGTTAAGCAATTTGGTGCCATCTAATAAAATTCTTGATGTTTCGGTTTGAATTGACTTAATCTTTCACTTCTCTTCTGAGGTGCAATTGTCCCAGACTGAGTCACTTTTTATAATATTCCAGATATAATATGTCATCTGCAAATTTACTTAAAGGATTTGATGCATTGTAATCATCTTTCATCTTTGTTATTTACACATTACATGAATTTCAGTGTGTCTGAGCAAATATTCTGCGCTATGATGGAAAATGTTTCTGATGGAAAAGGTTCATCTGTATAACTGATCAAACTACCATTTCTATTGGAAAATATTCCATACAGTGCTTCAAATAGTTCAGTGGCCTAGCTATTGAAAGAATTTTCAAAAGTTCCAAGATGAAAAATATTGTTTAATATTCCACTTAAATTTAATCAAGGAAAGTTATAGATATTTTCATATTAACAGTGCTATTGAAATTTAAAATTTATGTCTTTTAGTTGAACAACGAAGTTACTCTTATCCTAAAATAGAAAGTTCATACACATAGCACATAGTTACTCATAGCAGGTGTCAGCATTGGATGTTAAAATACATCTAGATATTTTAGATGATTGCACACAACATATATTTCACCCATGCATATTGCATTGTGAAAGTTGTTCAATCACTAAGTCTGTCCTGCATGATGTGATGAAATGTGCGGCATACCTCATGTTCAAGAAAGGACTTGGGAGTATGATGGGTCCAGATACTACAAAAATGACTGCCATTTACTGGACTTGTGTATGATCTGCAAGCTGATAGGACAACTTGTACTTTAAAGTATCTTCATATATTTATTTAAACAGATACTTTAGCTAGTATCTAAAAGTGCAAAAAATGTCAAGAAAAAACAAACACAGAAAAATATCAAAGTTATCAAATACCAGCATAGCCCCGAACACTTCGGTATAGGCTTGAACCACAGAACTATTTGTATGAAAAATATTTCAGTCTGACCACCAAAATAAAAGTGGTAGCATTGAAACTTCCTAAGCTGTTCTGGGCTTGGCAGGAACCTATATCATCAGAAACACTTTCCATCATAGCACAGAATATTTGCCAGGACAGACTGGAATTCATGTAATGTGTAATTACAAACAAACGAATGTTTACAAAAAATCAGATCCTTTAAGGAAAATTGAAGATGTCTTTAGTAGAATACACCACCTTTATAGTCAGTTAGGGACTCTGCACTTTCCCTATAGACTACTATGAGTGAAAATAAATATTTCTGTACTGTTAAGTTATAGTTTCTCATTATAACACCAAATCTTACTCAATACTCATTACAAAAAAATCAAAGACTTTAAAATTGTCCTAGTATCATTGTTGTACAGGTTTGCTCAAAAGATAATCAAGAAACTGTCTGAACAAACAGAAACATCAAGAATTGTATAAGGTGGCGTAATTTGCGTAACCTGCTACTTATTCCTGTACCAAAAAACAAAACAAAATAAGATCTGTTTTGAAAAGTGTGAAATTATATCAATAAAAAAGGACATCGTAATGACTTCAATACTGATCTTTTGGGCCGACTATTTACCAAAAGACAGCACCAGACTTCCTAAAGACGTCTGAAAAGGCCAAAATATTGTTATAGATGTGCAGTTTTTAATATTTAGATGTCAAATTAAAAATCTGTCTACAATGTGGCAAAGAATTGTAGAACATGTATGTATCTTTATTCAAGGTAGGTATCTGACGTGGATAAGTAATTTATTCTGTAAATCTGCCATGGATTGCCATCAATTTAGTCGAAACGGTGATGTATCGAAACAAGTTTTGTTGGAAAACGGTGGATAAGCAATGAATAATCACGGCAACTAGAGGTCTAAATTTTCACTATTTTCCACCCAAAAGGTGGAGATCTAAATACCTTTATTAAAATTACTATTTTCCACTGTTTACTGTTTTCCACAATGAGTTGGAAAATCGGCAAATGCAATTGTTTCTATCCAGTCACCATCGTGAAGTGACACTTTGCATCGAATGCCACTGCTATTTTTCGCTGTTTGCCACTTTTTTCCATCGATAACCCAGGAAATCGTTGGAAAAATGCCATTGTTCTCCCCCCCCTAGTTGAAACACTTTCCATCGAATGCCACTAATTTTGCCGCTGTTTGCCAGTTTTCCATCAATAACCTCGTAATTGTTGGCAAAAATGCCACGTTTTCCACCAAGTAACACTATCGATGAGTATTGAAACATTTTCCATATTTTATGCCATTTGCCACCTAAAACCTGGGAAATTGCTGAAAAGTTGACCGTCTATTTCCACAAATGCCACAATCTTCATGCCTTTGAATTCTGTAATTTTTACTAATTTAAAAAAAAAAAGATTCAATGAATTGATTTATTGAGAAACAAGAAAGTTATGAATCTTTTAAATATCTATCCATCCACACTGCAAGTAATGTCTTTGTAAATGTCTCAATTTTTGTGTCTTATGTTTCGACAACCTTAGATCTTTGACCATTGTTCCTAATTACACAATCTGTGGTTTTCTTCCCCATATGAACACAACATGTTCTGAAAATTAATGAAATACTTGTTTCTAAAAGAAATGCTTACTGCAAAAAACAAGTAATTGGTATCTATTCTTGTGGCTTTGTGAAAGTTCAACTTTAATTTAAATTTGCAGGCCCTTATCGTTGTAATTTGTTGTATCATTAGCACTTATATTGGGATACAGTAAGTCAGTAACAAATATTCAGAATGACTGTAGATATCAATTAACATCTAAGAATTCAGTTCACACTGTCGAGGCTTGTATTGTGTTAGGTATATAACAAGTGAAATGGGCATATTTTGTAACTAATGAAAAATTGTAGTTAATCACTGTTTACCTCAAAATGTGATGTAAAACCTCTTAAGTTAATACTACAAGCCTGTCCTGGTCCAAGACTGGTTGGTTTCATCTCCAGATTTTGGCCTACCAGTATTCTAGCCATTTGGTGAAAATTAGCCTGGTCTGAAGAAAACCATACATAAGGTTAAGAGAATTCCACCTAGCTGGGAGTGTAAATGTCATCAAGTTTACTTGCAATTAAAAGTTTCATATTATTTTAAAGATTCTGGGTTTTTTTTATTATCTAAGTTACCAAAAAAATGTCTATGCATTTATTTAAATTGCATATTACAATGTCTTATATTATATCTCTATCATGTCTATTATGGTTTCATTTAATGAAAACATTTTACTTAAAAGCTTCGTAATTGCTACTCTAGAAAATGTACATTATACAGAGTCAAATATGCAACATGTGTACCTCTATGCTCAAAACTCCCTGTTTGCATAAGCTGATTTTTCAAATCCTCAATTCACACAAGTGATTTAAACCATCATTTTATATTTAGATTAAGAATTATTTTTAAATACAAATGATACTGTCCTGTTCAGCACAAAGTTCACAAAAGTATTCCTTCCACATGTAAATATTTCTTACAAACACTTGTTCAAACACTCTCTAACATTCAAATCAACAAATCAAAATCACCGCTTCCTGTAGAGATCTGGCTGATAAATCCTGCTTCCTGTAAATTGATACTGAGGTTCCAGGGGTGATTGTAAAGAATGATGTTGAGTGTTATCTTTGCATGCTATCTATTTTTATGATCAAGTTCCCTGAATGACCCACGAGATTAATTACCTTGCATCCGAATATAAGGTCGTTACGTACTCAGTTGATAATAAAACAAATGGAAAAAGAATTGACTTATAGACACATAATATTTTCCTCTCCATCATAGTTTAAAGTAAGTTTTTTTTAACAACAGGTAAATTCATGAAATTTGAACAATAGGCATAATTATAAACAACTGCATGTACATGCACATTTAGACTCCCAAACTAAGTATGAAAATCCCTACTAAATATAGCAAAAATACTTAGGGTTATAATTATAATGATTGATAATATAAACAGAAAAGATTTTTTTAAGTTAGCAGTACAAAATTTCCCAAATGTTATACTGAAGCATTGTCATGTTATATATAGCATTTTAAGATTTCACTCTGATTTAATGTAAGTTTTGAAATTGTTCACAGTCAAAGCTATAAACAAAGACCATCTCTGGGAAGAGCTCAAGGATATTGTTGACAGGTGGTCTTTATTCACGGATATAAAAAGTGTCCACATTATATTGAATAGTCATGGTTTTCCCCCAACTGATCTTTAATTGCAGGGTGGTCTTTGTTTGGAGGTGGTCTTTAACACATGTATAAATGTACAACTAAGTCCACAACAAAGTGAAATTCCAAATTATCATAAACAGAACAGGACAAATTATGATTTAATTTAATTGCAGTCTCATATTTAAAATTTAACTATGAAAAAAATCAAATTGAATAGTTTTGTACCGTATCTTATTCGGACATATCTTAGTTGCATTGTATATGCACTGACCTGTTATTTCTGATTGTTATGTAATATTTGGCTTAAAGAAAGAAACTCATCAAAACTGCTTTGTGTCTTAAATGTCTAGCTCAAAATATAGTCTCATAATATAAGTGTTTTCCATCATTTGCCACTCTGCAAAATTTCTAAGTCCAGCAATTTAGCTTATAATTTGTACTGCATTAGAAAAAGTCTAAGTGTTTTCCACCGTTTGCCACTCTGCAAAATTTCTAAGTCCAGAGATTTAGCTTATAATTTGTACTGCAGTCTGTAGTTTACACCGTTTTCCACCCCTTAAAAAAACTAAGTCCAAATTTACATCGTTTGCGACTACTATTCCATGGCAGATGGTGGCTTTTTACACCAATCAATGGAAAACGGTGGCAATTTAGAAAATGCCACCATTTTCCATGTCTTTCCATCCATTTTCATCATTTTTTTCACCAAATGCCACGGATTTCCATGAAAATCAGTGGAAAATGATGGCAATCCATGGCAGATTTACGGAAGGGTAATCACTGCATCTAGTATTTTCATGAAAGGTGATCTAAATACCTTATTAAAATACATGACCTGCTTCCAAAAAAAACAAAAAATTGTTCGATGCAGTACCTTAAGTCTTGTCAATTTATTTTGACCTCTTTGTTTACAGTCTAGCCATTGGTCTCTAGTTGTGTCCATGTGTCAACTTTTTGTAGCGTCACATACTATGTCACCAGTAACTAAAGCTCCTTTTTAGCTTACCTGAGCACGGAGTGCTGAAAGGTGAGCTATTATGATCGCCTGGTGTCCCTTGTCTGTCTGTTGTCTGTCTATCTATCCATCCACACTTAATCTTGTGAATGCAATAGGTGCTGCATTTTCCAACTAGATCTTTATGAAACTTTGTCTATATGACTGCATTGATGAAATATAGGTTGAGTTCGAATATAGGTCATCGAGTGTCAAAAACTAGGTCACAGGGTCAAATTATATAAAAACCTTGTGTATGCAAAAGAGTTTGCAATTTCCATGGATTTTCATGAAATTTGGGTCAATATGATTGCCTTTATGAAATCTAGATCGGTTTGAAAAGTGGTTCTAGGGTCAAATCATGGTCAAATTATAGAAAAACTTTGTGAATGCTACAGAGGTTGCATTTTTCATTAGACCTCCATGAAACTTGATCAGTATGATTGCCTTGATGAAATCTAGGCCGAATTGGAACATGGGTCATCTAGGGTCAAAAGAACATGGGTCATCTAGGGTCAAAAACTAGGTTGCAGGGTAAAATTGTAGAGAAACCTTGTGTATGCAATAGAGGTTGCATTTTTCATTTGGTTTTCATGAAACTTTGTCAGTATGATTGTCTTGATAAAAGTTAGGTTGAACTTGAATATGGGTTATCTGAGGTCAAAAACTAGGTCACTTGGTTAAAAACCTTGTGTATGCCATACAGGTGACATTTACAACCCAAACATCATGTATATTAGTCAAAAGTTAATGATTATATAGTATAGAGTTGAAGTTTAGACATATATTGTCACAGGTGAGCGATATAGGGCCATCTTGGCACTCTTGTTTTATATTGATTAATTTATACATTTTTCACAATTATTCATCAATTTGATTTTCTGTGTTTGATAAGCAGCTAACATCACAATGTTGTGATGGTAAAAAATCTTATAATGAGTTTTCAGTAATATCTTAGCTTAGAATCTAACAAATACCTAATCCAATTTATTTATACAAAGGGGATTCAAAACTTTTGATACGGACATCAAAACATTTTTAGTTTAAAGTTGCTCTTCTTGAAATTTTGTCAAAATGAAGCGTTACACATCTTACACCAATAGATATTCAAAAAATGAAATTATTGTACAATGTTGTTATTTTATCATCTTCATAGTAACAAAAGGAATGACTTGAGAGCACAGCCCAACAATGTTGTATATTGTTGCTACTTTGCATGGTTACATTTAAAAGAATCTTGCCAAAAATGGCCTGTCCAGTAGATAATTGAAAGACCTACTAATTGCAATTACATTAATGAAATAATCTATGACATCATTTAATGTTATGACACTATGTATTGCATGCTATGCCAGCAACTATACTGAAAGAAAAAAGAAACGCAGGTTAACAAAAATTCTATATTCTTTTTATCCTAAAGTATACTTATTCCACTGTTTTTATTGAGTTGTTACTTGTTTCGATTATGGTATGGCTACATGTAATTGATCTTCAATTTGAAATTTGCTTATGACATATAAATCTTTATATCACATGTATTTTAGATAATACTTTCCTTCAAATCACCTCAAAGGTTTACCCTGCGTTGCTTTTTTCTTTCACTTTATTATTCTTACATTAATTATTCTTGCATACCAGATGGGGATATCTGCAGTTTTTACCGGTGCTGGAAAATCTCATCTTACACCCCCAAAAACGCCCCCCATGTAAGACGGCTTACATGAATTTCTTGTTAAGTAATGCTATAAACAATGTTACGTCACTTTCTCAAACACAGCATCTGAAAATAACGGTTGTTTTTATATTAAAATGCATCAATTCGATAAGTTTGTATTTAAATATCTTTTTCAAAGTGCAAGACGGTATGCAGGAAAAGGTTTCTGACATGAGATACTTGGTTCAGATAGAAATATCCGTCACTTCGGGTAACTGTTTCGTTGGAGCTGAACACCAAATGTGGACCAAGGTAAATAAAGAATTATGCACTGTATTTATAAATGTTTTAGGAAACTTAATGTCATAATCAGACATCATTTCTGCAAAGGATTATGGGATTGATTGGAAACTTCAATAAGGTGTTCACGGATATCAAAGTGTTGTGTTATAAAATTCTTTTTTTCAAAGAAATCTACTCTAAAATGTTTAAAATTTTCTTGTTTGTATTTTTTTGCAAATTTGATGTGTCTATGAAAGTAGTGAAAATTAGTCGGGCAAGTTATTGCTCTTTTGTTTTTATTATAAAATATCTATTCATGCAAAGCCATTATTATTCATTCATGGCACTGTTCAAGATGTGTTTATCATTTATTCATGACATGAGTAAAGCTGTCTTTAATATAATATTATGTAGTAAAACATTTTTGTTACTCCATGTTCTTTTGCACTGACATTTTTTTCGTTTGTTGATTAGCGCATAAGCAGACTTATGAAGAGGGACTCAATACATGCATGAAAGGAGTTATTCATAATCAAGATAATTCCTTCTGAAAAGATGTCTAAAACCAGGCATTTTGTTACTTATGTTAGTTTTGCCTGCAAGGTACTACCATGCACATACTTCAGCAACAACTTACAGGACTTATTTGAAACTTAACATTAGTGGCAAGCACTGGGAATGGTCCAGTGTGCTGTCTTACAGACAGCTCTTGTTCACCTTGATGTGTAACCATATCTTTTGAGCTAGTCACAACAGACATTTTGTAGAGCGTTCCAAGTAACATTTTTCCTATGGAAGATCACAATTCTGATCAATGCTAAATAATGGCGAGTAAGACCAGTACATGAAACTAATTTCTGTTGCCGATGTTCACATAAACATGTATTTATCCTTTCATACAGTATACATCAATGATTATTATGATGTAGTGAACTATCCATCGGTGGCTTTACCAGGTGTATGCACAGTGTCTGTTGGAAGTGTTGTCAATATCTAGTAAAATGTTATCTCTTTCTGCAGGACAGTTCACACCTATAATGTACAACTACGTACAGCAGTATTGAAGTTCTGAATAACAAGCAATGTGCCTAAAGTGAGTGGTCATGTGTGAGCCCTTCAGGAGTTTGCTGTCAATGAAATTTCAACTAAACTTCACCTTACTAGTAGGTAAGTCTCATTTAATTTTCTAATTTTATCTCCTTAATAACTTCTTTTTTAAATGGGCCCCACAGAGAATTTGGAAATGTTGTTTCATAAGTCATTGAGGAAAACAACTATTTCATATAAGAACAAATTTTGATTTTAAGATTGTTTCCAGTATTTCATTTATATTCTATAATGAAGTAGACTACCACACCTTCTACAAACTGATATATATATATTATTGACACATTCTTTCAGTCATAATCAGACACAATTGTATATATTTAGTTCCTCATTCTGTGACCATACAGCTGAGTAGTATTATCAAGGATGTAAAATAGCATCCTATACTGCTTCTGTAGTAGTTATTGTTTTACTGTAGAACCATGCAAAATATACTTGCATTTGTCCAGCAAGCCAGCCAGTCCAGGCAGCTGTTATGATAGCTGTGTGCAGGGGAGGTGTTGGAAGTAGCTGCAGCTCTTGTGCAAGTAAAGACATGTTTTGTGGATTTGGAAGATTGGGACATTTTCCCCATTAGCAGTTGAAGCAGGCTTGGCACAGGTTTGTGGTAGCCAGATCAGTGCTCACCTTTCCGATTTTATCCATAAGAGATACTATTTATCTTTCACAATTAATTGTAGGTTATTTTAAAGATAGATTGAAGCAAATTTGACTTTGGTCAGTTTATAATGTTCAACTGACATGTCCAAGCTAAAGCTTCATACTGATAAGCCTTGGTAAAAGCTGCATCATCTCTCTGTGGAGCCCATGCAAAAGATGAAAGTCAGATTGGGTAACTCTTGCCTGAATTTATTTAGCTATGTTATGCTCATTTCTCAGTAAACTACAAGAAAGTGTCGACGGGTATCAGACTTGATTTTAAAGAATGATCATAGAGGTATATGAAATTCAACATAGTTTTAACAAGTGTAAGCCTTTTTGATTGAAATGTTCTAAATGTACAATCAAAGTGTTTTGAACAGTCAAGCATGCTGTCATCTGAAGCTCTTGTTCTTTAAAGTGACATTATGCGCATTTTTTTAAAGTAAAAATCCAGCTGAATATGGGTGTGCAAATGTCAACCCCCCCCCCCCCCCCCCCCCCCCCCCCCCCCCAAAGCGCACACAAAACACCCCCCCCCCCCCCCCCCCCCCCCCCTCATCACCCCCCCCCCCCCCCTCACCCTACCAGTTCCCCCCCCCCCCCCCATGAAATAAACTTTCCAAATACTGATTTTCTTATTTGACTGGGAGAGTCAATTTAAGAAAAGAACAACTGCATGCGGAGTTGCTTCCCCTTCCACTGCCAAAATCTCTACAAACTCATTTTATGAGTCCGATTTTTTTATATCTAAAGCACCACTTTCAAACTAATGCAGCAAATCATTAATTTAACACATTTCAATGAACAGCAACCAAAAATTGCTTTTATAAAACTGTCACCAAAATATACTATATGCAGTAAAATGCGCATAATGTCACTTTAATTGTGTTGAAAATTTATCACAAAATACTATTTAGTACCGTATTTACACACACAGCATAATGCTTTTCTTCATCTTCATACAAGTTTACATTCTCTTTCTTTGCTTGGTTTGTCTCAAGGTAAAAGACAATGTTTGAGTTAAAAGATAGCAATTTGGCCATAGCAAAATTAATGAAATACAACTAAGTATGTCAGACTTGAGAAGTGTCATTAAAGTAAGAATAATACTAGCTGACATAGTGTCTGATGTATGATGTCATTACATTTAATGATGTCATAAACTATGTCATTAATGTAATTGCAATTAGTAGGTCTTTCAATTGGCTACTGGGCAGGCCATTTTTTGCAAGATTTTTTTAAATTTAACCAGGCAAAGTAGCAACAATATATGAAGTGGTTGGGTTGTGCTCTTGTCGTTCCTTTTGTTACTATCGAGATAATAAAATACCAACATTGTATCATAATTTTATTTTTCGCATATTTATTGGTGTAAGATGTCTAACACTTATTATTGCAAAATTTCAAGAAAAACAACTTGAAACTTAAAAAGTTATTGTATTAGATTTTTTAACTCGTTCATATAAATAAATTGGATTAGATAGTTATTAGATTTTAAGCAAGATATTACTGAAAGCTAATTATAAGATTTTTACTATCACAACATTGTCATGTTAGCTGCTTGTCAAACACAGAAAATCAAATTGGTGAATAATTGTGAAATCAATATAAAACAGATTTACCTGCTGGTGACATAGTATGTGGCATTACAAAAAGGTGACTCATGGAAACAACTTTAGGTGATTCTCTAGACTGTATACAAAGGACAATAACAAAAGAAGTGATGTGAGACATAAAAAAAATACTTTTTTGTTAATTTTTTGGTATCCGGTAATGTATTGTAATATTAAGTCATTTAGATCACCCTTATACCTACACCAAATTGTGCATTTTTATAAGTACATGAAAATGCTAGATGCAACAGTTAAATTACTTTAGTGTGGGGTGGTGATAGAGTGTCATGTTCTAGACTGACTAGTTTGAATGCCTCTTCTTCAAATCCTAGCTGTTGCACTTGAAATTCCAGAAAAGCTTTTTAAATGTTTCTTACCAATATAGAGATGAACTGGTTAGAAACCCAGAGGTAATCTATCTTGTATCTGTGCTATACACCAGGCATTGTAAAAGAACCAAGGGGTACATTCATATAACTAGGTATTGGTACCAGGATTCCATTGCATCTGTATCTGCCTCTTCAACTGCACCTGTCAGGGGGTCTCAGCAGTTTCATGAGGAAGCATTCTAGGTTCAACCAGGACTATAAACAATAATATAGAAAAAATAAACATGTTCTCCAGCTCTTTACAACACATATTTATGCCCCCCTTGAAAGAAGCAGGGGTATATTGCTTTACTCATGTCGGTCCAGCGGTCAGTCGGTATAGAATGGTTTCCAGAAGATAATTTAAGAACGCTTTGGCTTTGGTGTGCAGGTTTGTCATCATGAGTACATGACCCCTAAAGGTTTTGAGGCCATTAGGTCAAAGGCCAGGGTCACAATGACCCCGAATTGGTTGGTCGGTACAGAACGGTTTCCATACAATAACAAGATGAACGCTTGACTAAATTTGTGCAAGTTAGTTTTCACCATCAGATGACACCTAATGATTTTGAGGTCAGTAGGTCAAAGGTCAAGGTCACAGTGACCATGAATTGTAAAGATGGTTTCCAGGATGATAACTCAAGAACATGTGTGCCTAGCATCTTGGAACTTGATGTGAGGTATGCTCATGACCAGCAGATGACTCCTAATGATTTTGAGGTCAGTAGGTCAAAGGTCAAGGTCACAGTGACCAGGAGTAATCGGTTACAGACAATTACTTGAGAACACATAGGCCTAGCATCTTGAAACTTGGTGTGGAGGTTGGTCATGATGATCCCTATAGATTTTGAGGTCATAGGTCAAAGGTCAATTGTTGTTGCTCTTTTTAAGGCCACATGTATTTCTTTTTCCACATTACTGATTGCATCAAAGTGGGCATACATATTTTACAAACTGCTCTTGTTTAAGTAAAATGTTTCTGATTTGATATCTAAATATTATAAATTGTACCTTTATAACAATATTTTGGCATTTTTGGGTGTCCTTGGAAAATCTAGTGATGTCTTTGGGTAAAAGGTCGACGAGGAAGGATCAGTGTTGAAGTCAAAATGATTTCTTTTTGTTTGTGTAATTTTACAGTTTTCAAAACAGATGTTATATGCTCACCTGGTACGAAGTGCCAGAGTGAGCTATTAGGATCCCATTCTGATAGTTGTATGTTGTACGTTTTATGTTCATTAACATTTTGCTTCAAACGATATGATGTTATATCTTGGCAGGGATATTCCTTGCATGAAACTCTTTCATATTTGTTCAAATAATTCCATTCCATGCAGAACTTTGGTTGCCATGGCACCAGAAAGGAAAAACTTTAGAAATCTTCTTCTCAAGAACAGTACGGCCTAGAGCTTAGATATTTGGCATGTTGCATTGCCTAGCCGACCTCTACCACGATTATTCAAAAATGACCCCAAGGAAAAATTAACTCTTCCCAGGTGTCCACTTGTGCCCATATAGGCTTATATGAAATTAAAAAAATCTGCATGAAACCACATGGCCTAGACCTAAGATAGTTAATATTGGCATTACCTGGTGACCCTCTACCAAGATTGCTATTATTGATTTTACATAGGCTTATATAGAGGAAAATCATGAGCCCCAGGTCAAAATTAACCATTTCTGCTATTTGATAGCCAATGGTAGTTAGATGAGCAATATGGGGCCATTTTGGCCCTCTTGTTTTTGATATAGGAATAGGTAACCTGTTCTGCAATTTGGTGCCATCTAATAAAATTCTTGATGTTTCGGTTTGAATTGACTTAATCCTTCACTTCTCTTCTGAGGTGCAATTGTCCCAGACTGAATCACTTTTTATAATATTCCAGATATATTATGTCATCTGCAAATTTACTAAAAGGATTTGATGCATTGTAATCATCTTTCAGCTTTATGTCATTTACACATCACATGAATTCCAGTGTGTCCTGGCAAATATTCTGCTCTATAATGGAAAATGTTTCTGGTGGAATAGGTTCATCTGTATAACTGATCAAACTACCATTTCTATTGCAAAATATTCCACACAGCGCTTGAAATAGTTCATGCCTAGCTATTGAAAGAATTTTCAAAAGTTCCAAGATGGAAAATTTTGGTTAATATTCCATGTTAATTTAATCAAGGAACATTATCGATATTTTCATATTAACAGTGCTATTGAAATTTTAAATTGATGTCCTAGTTGAACAATGAAGTTACTCTTGTCCTAAAATAGAAAGTTACTCATAGCAGGTGTCAGCATTGGATACATCTAGATATTTTAGATGATTGCACACAACATATATTTCACCCATGCCTATGGCATTGTGAAAGTTGTTCAATCACTAAGTCTGTCCTGCATGATGTGATGAAATGTGCAGCATACCTCATGTTCCAGAAAGGGCTTGGGAGTATGATGGGTCCAGATACAACAAAAATGACTGCTATTTACTGGACTTGTGTATAATCTGCAAGCAAATAGGATAACTTGTACTTTTAAGTATCTTTATATATTTATTTAAATAGATAGTTTAGCTAGTATCTAAAAGTGCAAAAAATGTCAAGAAAAAACAAACAAGCTCAGAAAAATATAAAACTTATCAAAAACCTAGGCTTAAACCACAGAACTATTTGTATGAAAAATATTTCTGTCTGACCACCAAAATATAAGTGGTAGCATTGAAACTTGCTAAGCTTTTCTGGGCTTGGCAAGAACCTATATTATCAGAAACACTTTCCATCATAGCACAGAATATTTGCCAGGCCAGAATGGAATTCATGCAATGTGTAATAACAAACAAACAAATGATGATTACAATGAATTGGATCCTTTAAGGAAAATTGAAGATGTCTTTAGTAGAATACACCACCTTTATAGTCAGCCTGAGGGACTCGGCACTTTCCCAATTGACTACTTACTATGAATGAAAATAAATTTTTCTTTACTGCTAAGTAACTGTTGCTCAAACACTTTTTAGCTTACCAAAGTTTTACTCAATATTCACAACAAAAAATCAAAGACTTTAAAATTGTCCTGGTATCATCGTTTTGCAAAGTTTGCTCAAAAGATAATCAAGAAACTGTCTGAACAAACAGAAACATCAAGAATTGTATTGGGTTGCACCAAATTGCGTAACGTTTTATCTATTCCTGTACCAAAAATAAACAAGGTCTGTTTTGAAAAGTGTAAAATTGTATCAATAAAAAAAGAAATCGTATTGACTTCAAAACTGATACTTTTGGGCCGACTGTTTACCAAAAGACAGCACCAGACTTCTTAAAGATGTCTAAAAAGGCCAAAATATTGTTACAGATGTACAGTTTTTAATATTTAGATGTCAAATCAGAAACATTTTATTAAAAATTTGTCTACAATGTTTTAAAGAACTGGAGAACATGTATGTATCTTTATTCAATGATGGTATCTGAGGTGGATAAATAATTTAATTGCTGCATCTAGCATTTTAATGAAAGGTGATCTAAATACCTTATTAAAATACATTATCTGCTTCCAAAAAGTAAACAAAAAATAATTCTTTGCAGTGCCTTTAGTGCCTTGCATCAATTTATTTTTCTTGTTGTCCTCTTTGTTTACAGTCTAGCCATTCGTCTCTAGTTGTGTCCATGTGTCAACTTTTTTGTAGCGTCACATACTATGTCACAAGTAGCTAAAGCTCGTTTTTAGCTCACCTGAGCTCAAAAGTGAGCTATTGTGATCGCCTGGTGTCTGTTGTCTGCCTGTCATCTGTCTATCTGTCCAGCCACACTTAATCTTGTGTATGCATTTTTCACTATATCTTGATGAAACTTGGTCAGTATGACTGCCTTGATGAAATCTAGGTTGAGTTTGAATATAGGTCAACTGGGGACAAATACTAGGTCACAGGGTCAAATCATAGAAAAACCTTGTGTATGCAATAGAGGTTGCATTTTTCATTGGATTTTCATGAAACTTGGTCAGTATGATTGCCTTGATGAAATCTTGATCGAGTTTTAACATTGGTCATATTAGAAGGGTCAAAAACTAGGTCACAGGTCAAATCATAGAAAAACCTTGTGTATGTTATAGAGATTGCATTTTTCATTAGACCTCCATGAAACTTGATCAGTATGATTGCCTTGATGAAATGTAAGTCGAGTACAAACATAGGTTATCTAAGGTCAAATGAACATGGGTCATCTAGGTTCAATAGTTTGAGTTTGAATATGGGTTATCTGAGGTCAAAAACTAGGTCACTTGATTAAAAACCTTGTGTATGCCGTACAGGTAACATTACCAGCCCAATCATCATGTAAATTGGTCAAAAGGGTCAAACAGAATATTTGTGTTTATGGTTATATAGTGTAGAGTTGAAGTTTGGTTGCATATTGTCACAGGTGAGCGATATAGGGCCATCTTGGCCCTCTTGTTTTATATTGATTAATTAATATATACATGTACATGTATTTCATAATTATTCACCAATTTGATTTTCTGTGTTTGATACGCAGCTAACATCACAATTTTATGATAGTAAAAATCTTATGATTAGCTTTCAGTAATTTCTAGCTTAGAATCTAACAAATAGCTAATCCAATTTATTTATACAAAGGGGATTCAAAAGTTCTGATATGGACATCAATACATTTTTATGCCCTCGAAGGGTGGCATATTAAAATCACACCGTCTGTTTGTCAGTCCGTCCATCCATGTGTCCGCCCTTACATTTTTTTGTGTCCGGGCTGTAACTTTGTTATGGATTGTGAACGATTTTAAAATAACTTAACACAAATGTTCAGCACAATCAAGATGACGTGTCGCGTGCAATACACATGTCCCTATCTGAAAGGTCAAGGTCACATTAAGAATTTGAAAGTAATAAAACCCTGTATATATGCACACATTTGTGTCCGGACTGTAACTTTGTCATGTATTGATAATTTTAAAATTACTTGGCACAAATGTTTAGCACATGAAGAAGCTGTGTCATGTGAAAGACCCAAGTCCCTACCTCAAAGGTCAAGGTCATGCTTATTATTTATAGGTAATGGAATCCTGTATATATATACAAACATTGGTGTCCGGACTGTAACTTTGCCATGCACTGAAGGATTTTTTAAAATAACTTAGCACAAATGTTGAGCACATGGAATGGTCACAGACTGTGAGACACCTCTTTCGGGGGCATTCGCCACTTATGATGGACAGCTCTTGTTAGTTTAAAGTTGCTCTTCTTGAAATTTTGTCAAAATGAAGCGTTAGACATCTTACACCAATAGATATTCGAAAAATGAAATTATTGTACAATGTCCGTACTTTATCATCTTCATGGAAACAAAAGGGATGACTTGAGAGCACAAGCCAACAATGTTGTATACATGTATTGTTGTTACTTTAAATGGTTACATTTAAAAGAATCTCACCAAAAATAATCTGACCAGTAGTTAATTGAAAAATCAATTAATTCCAATTATGTTAATGAAATAATTTATGACATCATTTAACGTTCTGACGTTATGTATTGCATGCTATGCCAGCAGCTACTAGTATACTGAAAGAAAAAAGAAACGCAGGGTAACAAAAATTCTTCTTTTTTTTTATCCTCAAGTATACACATTCCACTATTTTTATTGAATTGTTATTTGTTTAGATTATGGAATGGCTAACTGATCTTCAAATGGAAATTTGCTCATGAAATATAAATCTTCATACTATTTAAGATAATACATTCCTTCAAATCACCTCGAAGGTTTAACCTGCGTTGCTTTTTTCTTTCACAGTATTATTCTTACATTAACAACTCTTCTCTAATCTGACATACTTTGATGTTGTATTATAGATTTTCATCTGACACAGCCTATTGGTATCATCTCTTATATTGTCATGTACCTTCACACAAACCACGTAAAGGATTCAACAAAAGTAATACAGTAAGCTCTGTTTATAACAAACCCCTATTAAAATTGTTCCCTATATTCTGAGTTTGTTATATCCATATATCATAGGAACCCTCTATGAGCTGAAGAGAACTGTAAACAATGGCAATCATAAAATAAGGTAGCTAATAAGGGCCACTACCTTACAGAATAATTGTCCACAGATTCCAAAAGGTTTAGGCATGAGAGACAAAGCTTTGCGAACAATAATAACAATAATATAACCAATTCTCTATTTTGATCATGAGCATAATTTTATAGTAATAAATATTGTATGGCCCTGTATTGTATGGGGGGGGGGGGTATTCATCACCTTCAGTGATAGTTCTAGTTTTAAGTGTTTTGATTTGACAGTGACTTAAATAGGCACAAATCACATCAGCCGCCAAAATAAAACCATTATATAACATTCCTAACACTAGAATAAAATACTGAATCAAGGGAAGTTATAATTACATAGCTCAAACTTATAACTGTACAGTACTGTTATGTCGCATAAATGTCAACATTGCCCGGCTAAGTAACTTAGTCTTACTTGTGCTAACAATTATTAATGCATTAGAAAAAGAGAAAAGAGAACTCAGTGGTGTTATTTATCATTAACTGTTAAAATCACTCGCATAAAATCCATGGCATAATATGTTACATGTAGCTTCTCTGTTACTAAAGTAGTTGTACAAAACCCACATGTCTATACAAGTTTGCAATAAATCTGTTAAACACCAATAATGTTATGAAATCGCTGTATTCATGTTATTTCCTTTGCCCTTTAAAAGCTTCCTACTAAGTATCATTAGTGTTTACTTGTTCTATTGAATAGAACTCCTCTCTATCTTTCTAATTTCTGTAAAACAGTTTGAAAAAACTTGATTTAATCAGGGATCTTAAAAATGTAATAAATCCTTATTTAATATACAGTATAGGATAAATCTGAGAAAGTATCAACTTAACACCAGAAATATGAAGTATGACAAGTTCTTAATGAGATTTTTTCTAAAACCTGAAAATCTGCATAAAATTATTGTGACTGAAGCTGGACACAATGAGAAAATTGAATTGTGTTTACAGCCTGACTTTCCGAAGAAAAGGGGAACCATCCTACTCGCCTCAGTGTCGGCGTCTGCATTGGTGTCACACCTTGGTTAAGTTTTTGGTACGACCCCACTTTATTTCAAAGCCATTAAAGATATTGCATTGAAGCTTACCATTATTAACCATCATTACCTGCATCCACAGACAAGAGTACTTAACTCTGTAAAGTTTATGTCAGAATTATGCCCCTTTTTCGACTAAGAAAATATAGGTAAAATCCACTTATTGACTTAACCCCTCGAGATATTGCTTTGAAACATGGAACACTTGTTTGCATCATTACCCCCATCTGTAGGCAAGAGAAGGTAACTCTCGTACCAGTCCATCCAACTCGCCTTGGCATTGGTTTTGGTGTCACACCATGGTTAAGTCTTTCGTACCACCCCAGTTTATTTCAAAACCATTTGAGTTATGGCTTTGAAACTTACCATACTTGTTAACCATCATAACCTCCATCAACAGACTAGAGTACATAACTCTGTAAAGGTTTTTGTCCGAATCATGGCCCTTTTTTGACTTAGAAAGTGCATTGAGCTTGGTTAAGTTTTTTATACTACCCCACTTTATTTCAAAACCATTACAGGTATTGCTTTAAAACTTACCATAGTTATTAACTATCATTACCTCCATCCACAGACAAGAGTAAACAATTCTGTGAAGGCTTTGGCAGAATTATTCCCCTTTTTGACTTAGAAAATAAATTGAATATGGCTAAAATCCACTTATTGACTTGACCTTTTGAGATATTGCTTTGAAACTTGGAGTACTTGTTTGCGTCATTACCCCAATCTGTAAGCAAGAGAAGGTAACTCTGTCAATGATTTTTTTTAAAAAGGAAGGCATATTTTTTACGTAGAATCTTGGTTAAATTTTTCGTACCAGTCCACTTTTTGACTTAACTGTTTGAGATATTACTTTGAAAGTTAGAATACTTGTTTACTATCATAATCCCCAAACATAGGCAGGAGAAGGTAACTCAAGGATTTCATTTGAATTATAGCCCTTTTTCGACATATAAACTCAGTTAAATTTTTTTTATCCTTGTCCACTTGTTGACTTAACCATTTGAGATTTTACTTTGAAAGTTGGGATCCTTATGTACCATCATGACACCTATCTGTAAGCAAGAGAAGATAACTCTGTGAAAATGTTTCTTCATTTGTACTTCTCTTCTTCTCTTGTGATGGCTAATTGTCAATAATGAACTATTATGGCCTTGTGTGAGGGGTTTAAAAAAGTGAGTAACCAGGCTACCCAGTCCACTAAGAAGGGCACTGGTAGCGTGATAGTACAAAAGATATTTAGAAATTCGTATTTAAAGTCTTGTGTGCAACAACTGTCATGAACATATATCATTAACCACTTCAAGTATTAATTTAAAACGGTTTACTGAAATCCTTGTGTCCTAGTTTCGTTTCTGTCTCTCCAATTATGACTACTTGTGTAGGTTTTCATGAATAATACAGTATATTTTGCAGAAGTATGCACTCTATTTAAATCTTTGTAGTACATGTTAATAAATTAAAACTAGAAATAAAACATAGTATTTTAGCTCACCTGTACTGTCCGCCATACTTCCGTTCATAATCTCCTCTACTATGGGCTAATGTTGAAGAAACTTGGCAGGAATGTTCCTTGCATGAAGCTCTATCCAAGGTGTTCAGATATTTTCATTGCACGCAGAAATGGTTGTCCAGGCAATAGAAAAGAAAAACTTTAAAAATATTCTGTGCAAAAACCGCAAGTCCCAGGGCTTAGATATTTTGCATACATGGCATTTTCTAGTAGCGCTCAACCAAGATTGTTCAAATCAGGATCCCTGGTTCAAAATTGACATTTCTGTATGTTTCTTCAACTTTAGCCCATACTAGAGGAGATCGTGAGCTGGGGACAGTGAGCAAACCAAATAGCTCACCTGGGCCATGTGCCAGATGAGTTAAACACTGAAAACTGTTTTATTTAAAAGAAAGGCACAAGTCAACATTGTTTTACAGCGAATAGAACACAGTTCTGTCATTCACATATCTCTTTATCAGTTAATTAAAAATTTCTAAGACTTTAAAATAATGTCCTCTCCGAAAAGTGTGTAACCGCTGATATACCATGTCATGTGACTAAACAGACCAATCACAATGCATGAAAATAGCCAGTTCTGCAGTGACGACTGAAAAGGTCAGTGATATTAAAACTTACACAGGCCAGTGAAAGACAAATCGATCAATATCAGTTTTTCATGTTTATTTCTAACAGACAATAAATGTAACAACAAAAATATACTGAGATCAATGAACTAAAGTCTTGTAAATAAAACAAAATACTATATGAAGATATCAGGAATTCCGTAATCAATAGTCATAAATACATTGAATAAAGGTGCTAAGTACTACGATAATACAGGGAAATTCCCATAGAAGTAATTTAATTAGTTTAGTTTATACTAATTTATTTAAGCTCAATTGTGAAGAAAGCTTGAAGCTTATCTAGTCACTCTCGTGTCCGCTTCCTGGAAAAACCAGACTGCATACTAGTGTCATATGAGGAGATACGGTCGTGACCCAATTTAATTAAAAGTTTGCTCTCAAATATCAGATCTATTCGACACCTTCCATATGCTTAATGGTAAATCAATGTAAAGTAAATGTAATGCAAGAAAAACTATTTCAATTTGTAGCAAGTTCTATAGATTATTCAAAAAGGTTCTTATTTTACAAGTAAAGCATTACAGTCTGTTAAATGACTAGAAAAAGAAACAATAGCAGAATGATAATATGGAATTTCATGTTGATATGAATTAAAGGCCATTTACTGATAAATGATCATGCACAGTCTCGACATGCAAAATGATACAGATTTACAACACTAAAAACATAATAGGAGAAAAACTGATTTTGGCAAAGTGCTACAACTCGCCTATAACTCTTCTCAAAAAATGAAATATAACAGAAATAAAGCTTGACCTGTATTTCATTTATGTATGTACATTTGTGGCAAATATGATTGAAATTCATCCAACCTTTCATGAGATAATTATAAGAAACTACAAATTCACTGGAATTCAAGTTGAGAAGGGGCCATTATTCCTGTAGGAATTCATCAAGTCATTCAAGTGTAAATGAAATCGAACTTGACCTGTATTGCATAATCATAAACCTACTTGTAAAATCTGAATCCATGCAATCTTACAAAAGATATTGATCTGAAACCATCATTTTTCTGACATTTATGTTGCAAAGGGGCCATAACTCCTTTAAAGATTCGAAATTGGCCAGTATTTTATAATCGTAAACCTACATATAAAATATGAATAAAATCCATGCAACCTTACAGAAGGTGTTGCTCGGAAATGAACATTTTGCAAGGACAGACAGGGGTAACACTTCACACACTCTTGGAATGGCAGGGGCAAAGAAATATTAAAAATTCAATACAGCAATTAAATATAAGTGATATGTGACTAGATTTAAAATAAATGTATATAAAAAATGTATATATTTAAAGACTAGACTGAAAGTTGATTATACCAGACATTATCACCATGTAGATTTATGTACACAAGTGCAATTGCATAATCTCAAATTGTCCCTCTGTTATAATGTAGACATGTATTCAGTGCATTTGAAAACAGCTTTTGATCTGCAGTGTTTCGTTATCTAACATTTTTTGCAACACAAGTTTTTGGTTTGTTTGCTAATATACATGTAAAGTTGTAGGTTTAATGTAATTGAAATTTGGGAAACATGTTTGGTAAACAGTGAAGCACATTGTGCAATGTTCTTTTGGGTTCCTTTTGAAAGACAACACTTGTAATGCGTAATTTTCAAAACGTACAGACCCTGAATTTTCATTTGTATTGAATGTGTATCAGCAATAATAAATCTGCATCATTTTAGTTACTGGTATAAAGCCAAGGTTTTTTGTGTTTGAAGGGGGGGGGGGGGTATTGGCTTTTGTATTAATTTATTCTTCGTTTTCAGGGCCTCTAAGGTATTTGTAAATGTTTATTTAGAGCTCTGGGGACTCGTGCCTTGTCTATAATTTCCATTTGAAACAGTGCCATATACTGTACACTTGGGGCGCTCACTGAAAACTAATTAAATGTGCAGTGTACAGTACAGACCATGATCAGGCTATATAACTGTGTGGTCTAAGAATGGTCTAAACTAGTTGTAAATTAAAATCATTCACACCAGCAAGTTAAGAGTGGGGTTGTAAAAACTACTAAAAAGTTTATATTTCTTGACCATTTAGAAAAGAAATTATTGTATCAGAGGGACTGTCGTCAGCGTCTTCCATGGTTACCGTATCTCTAGGATATGTTAACACTTTGAAAGACTTTGGATTCAACACAAAACCCTTAAAATCACCATCTAGATCTGCCTTCATCGGCAACTTGAAATATAACTGGTAAAGTAAATGAGTGGTGAAGATGAACAGCACAATATCCGCAAAGCTTTCTCCAGGGCATGATCGCAGTCCGTCCCCAAATGGTAGGTAGTAATCAGGAATGTGTAGGCAGCCGTCTTTCAGAAACCTTTCCGGATCAAATCTCATTGGTTGTTTCCAGTGCTTGGGATCGTGATGTAAACTCCAGAGATTGAACAAGAGAACAGTGTCTTTTGGAATCTGAAATCCT
The DNA here is from genome assembly GCA_022818135.1 of Saxidomus purpurata. NCBI lineage: Eukaryota > Metazoa > Mollusca > Bivalvia > Venerida > Veneridae > Saxidomus > Saxidomus purpurata. Next base: position 30,730,681 of record JAFMSR010000007.1, read on the forward strand.
GGAAAAAGGAAATCATGTATTACATTTGATATTCAAACTGACTGGGACCTAGTCAATCCCCTCTGCCTGTGCAAGTACTGGCCAGACCTCCCCACGCAGAGTGCAAGTGTTCTATAAGTATTACTTGCAATTCAGAACTAAAACCAACTTTTTTAAGACGGCCATGATGGCACTACACAGTTCGTCTATTCTAACTGCAAGTATTCTGGTAGCAGATCACCTAGTTTTAGAAAAACAAAAAGATCTCTAGATGAACACCTAAGGAAGTCTATGAAATCAATTTTGTTAAAGGTCATTTGTAAGATATATTTGCTGCAGTGCCAGTATCAATCCCATGTATTTAACTGGACCAAACCCTGGTAGAGGACAACTAGGATGTTACATGATAAACATCTAAGATGTTGGCCTTGCTAGCTGTTTTGGACAGTAAGATCCTCAAATTTTCAATATTCAATATGTTATCTTAGTGCAGGGTAAAATTTTGACATTGGTGTCCTTTACACAAACTTTGTAGAACATCACTTGACTATGCTACATGCCAAATATCTATGCACATTGTCAAAATAATTTTTCAGCCATTTACGAAATAAGATTGCTAAGGCAGGGCAAATTGAGATCCGCATATGTGGGCTCAGATAATGAAGTTTACACCCCTGTAAACTGCATATTACCTTTTTAGTGTCACAATAAAAGCTTACCCATGAAAGAAGTATTTTCTGTAGTGGAATGTGGATACATAAAGGGCATCACAGTGGCCAATCGCTGAGTTTCTAACATCACAGCACAAGTATAGGGGAGATAAGGCTGGTCAGACAGTTGGGGAAGCCGTTCTTCGCCGACCACTGACACCAGCTCTTCATACACCTGAAAATATGGTCATGCTAAAAGTTTCCTTTCAAAACATTTTTTGCACATATACTGTCGTACATGTCATATGTAACATGTTGCAAAAGAGCTGAAATTTTGTATTCTTGAATCAAGGGTGTATAAAATGTTTCCTGATTACTGCATTGTTTCAAAGTCTGTTGCAATGTGACTCTTTCAATGTATGCACTTGGCTTGGTCCTACTCTGGAGACATAATATCTGCAGCTTATTTAGTACATTACTGGTAATGTCATTGTTTTCATAGAGAAATGTATATTTAATGTTGCATGTGTAAGCATAGTCTAAGCTTACTTTACACCAGCATTTCAACTGTATATTACCCCTAACAAATAACTGAAAATACTGCACACTCGAATTCAGATTTAATTTCATTTTTTTCTCCTTTCATCTTTAATTTACCGTAAGTTTGAGTCCTCTATAGGTCAGTAGTTATAGCACTGAACGCAATAGCAAAACGTAGTGTTCAAACCCCGCCGGAAGCTGGACTCTCCACTTCATTTAATTTCTCATCATTTCTCATCATCTTTCGACAAAAACTGCCTTCTCAAATTTCAAAGTTTCTCCATTAGTCCTGAGTGCGTCTCTGCTAACAATGTTTCTCCAAAAGTAGGAACGCTGGTAAACAGAAATTCTAAGGGCATAAACTTGCGTGTCCAGAGTATACAGTGACATTGTAGCTAAGTAATAGCCCTGTAATAGCTAAGTAAATTGTGAAAGAGTACTGCAGAGTACCATGGGAAAAATCTATCCCAAGACAGTAAGCGCACAAAGGGAAAAATGATAAAGTTTTGAGCAATTGAAATGCAGATGAAAAGCAGTTGAAAAGTGAAAATCACTGTAGAAAAAGGAATATACAGCAATGTTCGACGAAGAGTACGTGAGAACAGATAACCGATGACTAGGGCGGAGGTTGCAGAGAGGGGAAGGGAAAAGTGAGAGGGCAGAGAAGGAGATTAGGCTTACCAAAAAAAAAAAAGAAAAAAATAGTTTGGGTCCCGTTTTATTGGCAATGTGCCATATAAATGAATAAATACAGTACATGTATTCACCTTATTCTGAACTTCAGGAAATTCTGAGACATACAGTATAAGCCAAAGAAGTGTTGCTGCCAACTGTCTATAACCAGCGCCACACATTTCTACAAACAATGAATCAAGCTCATCCTGGTCAAGCTGACCCATGTCATCATATCTCTCTAACATTACCTGCAATAAGATAAATTATAAACAAAACACACAACAAATTCGATTTAAATAGCGAATTATCAGCAGCAATAAAGTTTAGATTTTTTTTTTTTTGCAATATCATTAACGTGCAATGAAACGCGGTTATTATTAATTCTCAGTTGCAGTAGCGTAATGGTTCAGATGACAAGCCATATGATTTACGTACACCAAACATGGTGATAACTTGTTTATAGCAAAATCTGAGCAACAGTAATGTAACAGTTTACATTACCTTTAAAATTATTTATGTACAATAAAACATAGCCATACCTAACTTAGTTAAAGCAAAATCTCAGCTACAGCGATGTTAATTAATGTTACCTTCATGCGATTTACATACATGAAATACTAAGTCTATCATATCTAATTTCGTTACAGCAAAATCTTGGCTGCAGTAAAGTAAAAGTTCATGTTACATTAATTTTTGTATCTGCAACAGAATTTGCAAACCACACAATATTGTTATAACTTAATGGATACAGTAAAACCTAAGCTACAGTTAAGTAAAGTTTATGTAATCTGCTCTTTTTAAAATTTGCATACGATGAAACATAGTGATAACTTGGCTTTGATACAGTACAAATTTTGAAAAAGTATCAGTAAAATATACACACCAGTCCATGATCAACAATATCACTGACAATCTCTGGGTTAAAACAATCCTTGTGCCTGCAAGCAGAAAGTATATTCTCATTAACAATTCTTTGCTTTAAACATCTTGTGTAACATTTTAGTTTGTGATGCAATGGCTATGAATTAAAGTCTATCAGACTGGTTTTCCTAGAAATGTGTAGATTAATTAAATTACCCTTTTCAGTTGTTGCATCATCAATTTCAATTAAAAAGAAATTCTTGTCACCGCAGACAAAACCATCATTTACAAAATTTTCATCAAAATTTCAGGTCAAGTTAGCCTCTAGCTGTACATGTACCTTCAGAATATACATACATTTGTGTATATGTATCTACAACTCGTACATCTGAGCATTCAATTTATTATTGCTGTATTCGTGTTGGCTAGTTTTCCGCAAACTTTAGAATACGCAAATATTATTTATCCTTACTTTATATTTTTTCATATTTTCTAAAATCGCGAAATTAAATATCCGTGAATCAGTCAAACATAGACAACACTAATCAGTGCGAAAATTAATTGGTTTACAGTACTTACCTATTGACAATGTCTCTCTGATATTCAAACTGAAGTTTAGTCCTCTCTAGGAACTCCAGGGAATTACGATGCCTAAAACTATGGAACACTGGAGTACTCAAGTTTGGCCAGCTTTTAAACATTTCTTCAGCTCTCATGGTGAATGTCCTCCAGATTTCTTGAAAATTTTCATCACTTGCTGCGTACATTTTACCATTGACTATGTAGAGCATGATTCTCAACATCGTTGACTCCAACGCCATTGACAGATCACACGGTGCTTTCTGATCCAACAGTTGTGCGGTGAGCTGCTGAACTTCTCTGCTGATGGTGCCCTCTAAGTCGTCAGAACAACAAATCTTATCTAGACTGTGAAGAATGAAGTCTTTCTTGATCTTGAAGTTCATACTTAACTCAGAGAAGCTGACACCTAAAATACATGTATGTGCATGAATCAGCATGACAATGTAGCCGTTCTGTTTTTTTTGCATTTTAAAGCTGCTCAGTGCTCACCTATAGATTTTGTTGATTAATTGAGCTTTTTTCAGAAACATCATCAGTACTCATAAATTAGGAGGAGACAGAAAAATTGATAAACTGTAGAAATATATGGCTGTATCCTGAAAATGGTACATTGATTTGTGGGGAAGAATTTTTTTTTACTGATTTGTGGGGAAGAATTCTTTTTTACTGATTTGTGGGGAAGAATTTTTTTTTCTAAAATTTTTCACCTCAACTATGAATGAGCAGCTGTAAATAAAGAAGCTGCAATAATTTTAATGATCAACCCTCGTTTTACAGGTTATAGCAGGGTAAGTTAAATAAAACTTTTGTGAGTTTGTTTGTACACTGGCTACAGACCACTACTAGTCACTAACTGACTATGTTTGGTTAATAGACAATCTACATCATATAACATGGTAAACACTAAATACAAGGATGTTGATTTTACTATTTAAAGAAAGAACACAATACAACTTTTTTTGTAGTTCTGCAATGATTTCCCCAAGTGACCGGTACTGTCCCGAGTAACCAGTATCGCTGGCAAACTGGATATTAACTGATTACAAAACCACCAACTTGATAATCTGAGTAGTTACTCCCCTTTATTTAAACAAGTATCTACCAGTTGCTTGTATGGAGTCATACATGTACATTAAATTTACATTGGAGCAAGTAATAACAGTGAACATCGCATGATAGTTGACTCGTAATTATTGGTACACTAAAATTCAAACAGTTATTAAGTATGTAACCTTCTAAACTTAACTAAAATCTGAAATATACTTGGTTGCTGTAGATCTCTGCATTCTCTGGAATGTCTTCAGAACTTCTATGTGCATTATGTTCAAGTTTACCAGTTAATTATGATTAATAGCACCAATTTAACTGCTAGAGATGCAGCACTATCTAGACTCTTACCTCCGTCGGCACTGCCAAATGTGTGCGGTAAGAATTCTTTTGGTCTCCCCCCAAACAGTGGTGACTTTTTGACCAGCCCTTCCTCCATCGCTTCAAGCGAACAAATAACCACGGCTCTCTGTTTCCCAAGCTGGATACTATATATACTCCCATACTTTTCCTTCAGCCCTGTCAAGCGAATATGCGGAATTGTTTGTAGAAGTTTGCTGTGTCCAATGAGAGGGTAGTAAAGAGGTCCAGGTGGGAAATCTTTCTCCTTCTTTGTCCACAGATACACTATGCTCAGCACGAGGACCAAAAGTAACAGGAGTAGTTTGTCGAGTTCAATACCTAGTTCCAGCATCTTACTTCTTCCAATGGTTCTGTCCTTTGAGGTAGTATCTTAAAGAGAACAACAACTGCTGAACTTCACCTTACTTCACCTATTTTCAATAAATCTTTTAACTTCTGAACAAAAGGTACTAGAGCCTACAACTTGCACATGTACAAATTTATGCCATATTCTATGCCAGAAGCCTACAAGTCAGTAAGCATTCATAAAATAAAATATACTACTATCTTCTAATAGTACAATTTTCACTAACCTTTGCAAAAGTCAACGAAAAAAACATCTGAACCACAGGGCCTTCACTTGGTATCAAAAATCTGCTGCAATGTTTATGCCAGAACAGTTCTTTTTGGGCAAATAATCAAAATTTGAGCTGAAATTGTTCAATCTTTTGTTGCCAGTTTCAAACTTCTTTCCCCACTGAGTCTTTGCAGAGTATAACACATTTGTTGAACAGGGAAACATGCCATCTTGAAAAAAGAGAAAGCTTTTACAGTGAAAGACAATGTTTTTAAAACTAAGCATATATACTGTCAGTTTTTCAGTCAAGTATTGTGGAAGCCAAATGGAAAGGCTCCTTAGTTAAATTTTGGTGTACATTATTAGCAGAAATAGCGGAGAAATATTTATCAAACATAGTGTGACAATTGACTCTAACACCCTTTTGCCTCTTGCCCTTTTCAAATTACAGTGGTTGCATCAAACTACCGATTTGTCAACCTTAATTGGTATAGAAGGTGCAAACAGGTTCATTAAGAAGACATTGTATGAACTAACAATAGGATTTCATACATCTAAAGGTATATAATTACTCAATTTTAACTCCAAGTAAAAATGGAGCGGATCAGTAGTCCAGTGGTTAACACGCTGGACTCATAATCCAGGGATCACAGACTTGATTCCCAGCTCAACCACTAACAAAACTAATAGTCTTTTGGATAAGACCTAAAACCGAAGTCCGATGTATCAGTGCTGTACACCGGGCATGTTACAGTCCAAGTATGCGTCTCTGGAACGGGATGCATTCTGTATCTTGCACTATCCCCTCAAAAGCTAAAATAGCTTAACTCTCCTGGGGGCGTTGGCCATATGGATTATGTGGTACCAACGATAAAACTCTAAAATACATACATTCAAAGTACAAACACTGTCCTGCCTAACATATACACATAGGTCCGTGACAACGAGCAGCAGCTCCCAATATACATAGGATTTTCTAGTCAAAATATTTAAGTGACGTCTTGAGCAAATTCTGAGATATTTTCGTTTTGGGTCAGAATCTCGCTATAACAGAGGAGAGATCTATATTGCCCATACAAAAATAACACAATATCTCAACAAGTGTACAATTAGTTGGACTAAGGATTTTCTTGAGATAAGGAACTTCTGTAACTCTAAACTCAGTGGCTACAGTCACTGCCCATGAAATAATGTCAGAGCTAACCCATCACATAGCCAAGTGCCTAATGTTTACCAAGATTTACAACACACTGTTTGCATAAGCATCAGTGACATTCATGTCTGTTAAATGGGCGTACCTACATAAGTTTTTAACCCTTTTCTTTTTTTTTTTTTTAAAATGTTTAAACCCCTTTTTTTTCCCTTGTGGGGAAAATCTTTTTTTAGTATTTTTTTTTTTTTTTTCCCCCCCCCCCCCATAATACTCGTGAGGTGAGGCATATACCTACATAGAAGTTCTTCAAAATCACACTTAATTCATGAGCTTTGTCTGTCAAAATAAAGCACTGCCTACAGCTGATCGTCAATGTAAACAAAAGTTAGAAATGAATAGTTTCCTTGTCATATTATTCCTACTGTAATTTCATCATTTTGAATGCAGCTGGTGCAAATGTTCATGTAAGTACTGGAAACTATGTTTCTATAGAAAACTAGCATTTTTTTGCACATGAAACTTCAAACTCAGACATGTTTTTTCACAGACAACAGATATAAGTTTCAGTTTCAATACATATAAAACTAATCACTACCATCTATACGAATACATTTTCACATCGTTCTATTCTCATAGTCACCGACGGAAACGAAGTGGGCGCATGCGTATTTACACGTAAAAATAAAAACATTGACAGATTTCTGAAATTTGCCCAAAAAATACTATTTTCTTTTAGATTTTACGCCTTACAGTATTTTTAACATGAAAAGCTAAGACTGAATTAGATTTATAGTGTATTTATTCATTTATCTCTAACTTAAATATCGAAGTAAGCCGCGGGACATTGCAAAATTGTCACAAACTGTCAAAGAAAAATCTTAAAAGTGAAACAACAACAAAAATTTTGTCATGAGTGGAGCAACCTCAAGCCCTGCTGGAGCAGAAGGCGGTGAAAAAAATGAAGAGCATGAATCTGAAAACGCTATGTTTGAGTGCAACATATGCTTAGATACAGCAAGGGATGCTGTAGTCAGCATGTGTGGACATTTATTTTGGTACATTCTTTCTTCTTTGCTAAAGGCTGTGGCAAAGGGATAGGGTCAGATCTTTAGACAACAATATCTGTGAACTTTATTTTCTATGCCCCCGACGGGTGGCATATTAACATCGCACTGTGCGTCTGCCCTGACATTTGTTTTTGTGTCCAGGCTGCATCTTTGTCATGCATTGAAGGATTTTGAAATGGAAGTAGCTGCTCGTCCAGTAACGGACGGCAGCCTATCCTAGTACGCTAGGCTGGTCGTCCGGTAATCAATTTCTTTGTATATGAGTTCATCTTGATGAATGTAAGAGCAGTAGTAAAGCAAAAAATCTGTGTTAATATATAACATACCTTCACCTTTCTTAAAATGATTTCCGTGACGTCTTGTGTAGAAGTAGTCTGGGCGTTTAGTCTCAAACCTAGAATTAACGATTTTCGCGGATTTAGGATACCGGTACAATATAACAATGAAATGGATAATAAATAATCACATAATGCTGTATGTGTAACATTTTTCTTATCAATCTACAACAGTAATGTTGACTGATTTGAAATGGAATTGTGTTGTAAAGTTTGGTGGCATACTAAGAGATAACTCTTACGAGACTATCTCAATTATTGAAATATTGAAGTTAGCTCAAATACACATTTTTCCCTAATGATATGAAAATAGGTTCAAATACTTTAGGATGCTGAAGTCAGCAAGTATCTGACAACTTCCTTTACAGGGCGATAATATCGGCAACGTTCGTAATTCGCAATGCACGTGACCAAAACAAGCCCATTTACTAGTCTGTAAACATGGAGCACTTCCATTTTAAACATTTTCAAATCTAATTATCTCGTTTCCTCAGTTTTAAGTCTGAATACCACATGCATTTATTTTGTTAAAGGAATCAAACAGTCAATACCAAAGTTTTTTTAACAAGTGCAAAACAAAGTCGTTTGTTGAACTCGGCATCTTTGAATAATTAGAACTTACATTAACTTATTAGTTATTACTAAGTGCTAACAAACCTCAATTAAAACCATTTCAATCAAAATTCATACTTTCATAAAGAGAAGTATTTGAATCTATTTTCTTATCATTATGAAAAAATGCGATAGTACCGTAAGAGTTATCTCTCTTAGTATGCTGCCAAACTTTACAACACAATTCCATTTCAATTCAGTCACAACTGCTGTTGTAAATAAAAAATGTCATAGGAAGGTAAAGGTATATGATATATATAACACATATTTTTTTGCTTTACTACTGCTCTTACATTCATCAAGATGAATTGATCACCGGACGACCAGCCTAGCATGCTAGTATAGGCTGCTCGTCCGGTTACCGTACGACTAGAAAAAATTCTAGTCGTCCGGTTACCGGACGAGCAGCCACTTCCTTTTGAAATACCTTGGCACAAATGTTCAGCACATCGACGATGTGTCGCATGCAAGACATACGTCCATACCTCAAAGGTCAAGGTCACACTTAGAGTTTGATGGTAATTGAATCTTATATATATGCACACATTCGTTCCTAGACTGTAACTTTGTCATGCATGGAAGGATTTAAAATAACTTGGCACAAATGTTCAGCACATCAAGACGATGTGTCGCGTGCAAGAACCACGTCCCTACCTCAAAGGTCAAGGTCACACTTAGTGTTTAAAAGTAATGGAATACTGTATGCATTGTAAATCTGTCATGCATGGAAGGATTTTAAAATTACATGGCACAATTGTTGAGCACACGGAGAGGGCACAGACTGAGACACCTCTTTCTGGGGCATTTGTCACTTGTGAGGGACAGCTCTTGTTTGTCTTTACATATCGATGCCGATATGCAGATACCAATGGTATACAATGTAGTTGTACTGTCTATTGCCGTACACATTCTTCGTGTCCAGTTTGTAATTTTGTCATGCAACACATTTTTAAACCATTGGTTTCACATATTGGCAATAATCTGAATAGGGCAAAAAGTTCCTTATCACTAATATAGTTGTCAGAGAACTGATTCCTGTTCGCTAGCCACTGCCCTTTGCTTTTTATTGTTAAACAAATCTTACTTGTTATATGTAACTGGAAAGAACTGGCCAAGGAGAAGAGGAACACCTATTGAATGAATCTCTTTCTTAGATAAAGATACTATAATAATGCACAGGGTTCTCTGTAGGATTTTGAAAGTAGAAGTCCAGGACTCCTATGTCAGAAAAAATAGGAGTCCCATTTGAAAATGTTGGGAGTCCCATGTTTTTAAGTACAGCACACTGACCCAAACCGAAGATTGGCTTCTACATGAATGTATTACAGTATTGCAATGGTATGATATAAATCATGTAAATGGATTACCTGGGATAACACAAGGAAACAAAAGAGTTTTTTTTTTCAACTGTATTGTTTTCAAATATGAAAATATGCAAATTATATACAAAACAAGCTATAAGCAATGCAAGAACATTACAGTGTATCAAGAGTTGCAATATTGATAATTTCTGTTATGCTTAATAAGCACTCATCATTCTATATACCAATGCATGAAGAAACTTTGCATAAACAAACTGTTCTGTCAACATGTTATTAAAAATACTTGTGCATAATCATAACTGTTCAAACAACATGGAACTATTCTAACAATAGTCTTATGAATAAAGTGTCAGTTCATTCAATATACACGTGGGTAAAGTAACAGTTCATTCAATATTTCAATGCATAAACAAACTGAAATAGACGTTCTTATGCACACACTTGTTACATGTACTTTCTGTGTTTTTTCATTGAACAGAACTTCACAACTGAAGGCTTGGGGTCAAAGTGCTCAACCTGAGGCCCCACTTCAACAACTCTCATGAGCTTAGTCACTGTTTCATGATTAAGACGGCTGTGTCCTTTTGTTTTGATTCTATTGTGGACACTGAATCCACGTTCACAGGCTACAGAAGTAATTGGAGAAACAAGTACAATGCTGGCAAATTTGACAAAGTCTGGAAAAACATCTCTGTAATGATGTAGAATGTGTGAACAGGCATTTACTAGTGGCATGTTTAAAGATTTCAGAGTTACTTTCAGTTGAAAATAATCAGAAACAACTCTGTCATTATCAATGAAACCAGATTCATCCCCATATATTCTGCATAGCTCAACACCATCCCTCCATGGCTTTCCATGTCTTTCACATTTTTTAGAAAGATTGCAGGACTCAAAACTGTGTTCAGCAACTGCAAGCTTTTCATTGAGTCTTTGTCAAACCTTGTCAACAAGTTTATCTATGTATTCTGAAGAAGATTTCTGAAACTGCATTCTTAGCTGCTCTCTATCAGTCACTTTTACACAACAATACAGACCATTTTCAATCCCATTATAGACTTTCTCCAACTCTACACCATTTGCATTCTTAAATTTCTGTATTATAAGTATGCTGGACTCAACCATTACAGTTGCTGTCTCTACATCAACATTGTCTCACTGAAAAATCTTTGACAATTTGCATATTACAGACAAGACATCTTTAAAAGATCCTGAAACTAGTACAAATGTTACACTTTTCACCTTTGCTAACAGACCCTTAGCTTCTGGACTGCTGTTGGATGCTTGATGCTCCAATGTGTTATACACAGCAGGGTAACAATCTAAAAAAGCACGGACTGCACCCTCTAGCGACAGCCAACGGAAGTTTGCTGGTTCTTACAAAGTCAAGTACAACATATCATCATTCAAAATCCCAGACATGGCACGCAATTCATTGTATCTAACTGCAGTGTTACTGAAATACCATTTTTAGTGTATGTTGATACTCATTGAGGAGAGGGATATCTCTACAAGCTTGTCCATCAGCAAGAGCCAATCTGTGAGCAACACGGTGAATTTGAATCATGTGTGGTGAATACTGTTTAAGTTTTGCCCCTACACCATTAAGCCTACCGGTCATGACTGAAGCACCATCACTGGCTAATGTTATTAATTTTGACATTGGGATACTTTTGCTTATAAACAATTTTATAACTTCACTGACAGTTGTATAGATTTGCTTTGCCATCAGGGACATTAATGCAATCCAGGAAATGAATCAAAGAATTGTCACCACTATCAATGCATTTCACATACAGATTTTTTTAGCGTCCTTTTGGGAAAAGTATGCGTACAAATACGCGGATTTTAAGCATTTCCGAGAACCCTGATGCAGACCTCTGTGAAAATGATGTGATCTTGGGGAAATACTGAGCTATTTTCAACTTGAGTCTATTACCTAAAGAAGAAACTAGTAGAGGGCTCTTTAATTCAGATTGTTAGTCGGGGGTCACACGCGCTACAGCCTCCTAGAGGAGCGCAATATAGATCTACTACCTAGCCAGAATACTTGAGGACATTATTGTGGAATATGTACATGTAATTTGTTAAGTTTTAATATTTGTTTTGAGATTTATCCTTGACGTTAAGTTGTGAATAATCATATCATACATGTACGAGATTAAAATAATATTATTTTTTCTATATTTATTGCAAATGATGACCAATATATGACTTGAATTTTCAGTTGGCCATGTTTACATCAGTGGTTAGAGACCAGACCAAACAAACAGACATGTCCTGTATGTAAGGCAGGGATCTCAAAAGATCAGGTTGTGCCAATTTATGGTAGAGGTAGCACAGATAATAAAGATCCTAGGTATTACTTTTAAACACAAAATAGAATTTTGCAATTGACATCCTTTGCTGAATGTATAAAACACATAAAATGATAAATTCATCTGCATCCCTGATAACCCTTGTGTACCTCTAGTCATGTACTTGACTGGGAATTGACTGGAATAAAAAGGAGAAATTTGCTGATTTTTGAATTATAGGTCAGACTTTTTCTCATCGTCTTTTGAGAAACTTTGATGTTTATTGGTCATAAACACTTGGCATTTTGGATTGGAAATGAAAACACCTTGATGATTGTTTGGTAAACTGCTGACCAAAACACGCAGTTGGAACAGGCGTTAAACATGGTGTTGTAGTTGTGTGTACAAAATTACATAATTCATTAGTTTGTAAAACATTTTTGTTCTGTTTTGTAATTTTTGTAGGCGTACAAAACTTATTTTCATTTCATTATCCTATTTTTTGCTTTCAGAGAAAAATTACCACCTAGACCCGCGGGACAAAGGGCAGAGCCAGAAGCCCAAGGAGTAAGTATTTTTTTGAATAGAACGGCGTGAATAGTGTGTGATTGCAAATTTAAACTTATGCTAGGCTATGTGTAATCAAAGTTATTTGATCATTGTGAAATTGTGATATATTTGGTACAAATACTGAAGCCTGGTTCACCTTTCTAGAAACAGAGTTCTTTTCTTAGTGAATATAAAACATCATTTTGAGGCTCAACATAAACTGTCAGAGCTTAAGTTAATCTGAAGGGCATTTCTTAAATATGTACAGTAAGTAAAGAAATGGTGGAAATAGGATAGAGTTATTTTTAGTTTTAATTCCAAGGTGCAGTAAAGTTGTGTCAATCCAGAGGACAAAGGTTTAAACCCTGGTCAGGGTGACAGTATGCCTCAGTGTGCCAGACTGCACCCAGGTGTTAATTGCCATTAAAATTCAAGGTTGCATGCTTTTCCTGTGATGTGTTTGATCCAGGTTGACGTCTGCAGAGCAATTAATATAAATATTGATTACTAGTATTTTGTATAAAGGCTCGATGTTACATGTCAGGTGGACTAGTTCAACTTTGACCTATTACAGAACAGGTTAGACGACATTTGATTGTACAAGAGGACTTGGTAGTGTACATGAACATGAGAGTATTTTTAATGTTACGCTTCATTTACAATATTCCCCTTAGGTACCCTGCATTTAATTATGAGTACCCAGTAATAAAATATTTATTGCAAATTCAATATGAATTATATTTTCAGGGCTTTCCTGGTTTTGGTTTTGGTGATGGTGGTTTCCATATGTCATTTGGTATTGGTGCATTCCCGTTTGGTATCTTTGCTTCAACGTTTAATTTTAATGATGGTCGACCTGGTGCACGTAAGTACATGTACACAGTTTAACAGTTGATTATTTTTATGTGAGCTAGAAGGGTATAGACTTCCTCTTAAGCAAGTCTGAGGTTCTGGGTTCAGATTGGCTTGAAATCAGCTGACTTTCAAACTTGACCAATCAGATTTGTTAGAAATCAGCTGACTTTCAAACTTGACCAATCAGACAATATGTGATCAAGACAGATCTCAGAAAGAAAAAAATGTTTTTAAAGGCACCAGACGTAGAATTTAATTGACCCATTGGTTGGTTTCCAATTTCTCTTTTATTACACAGATGGGATCAGAGAGCATCCTTACAGATTTTTCTTGGTTGTTATATCTAGGCAAAGAAAGTTTGATAGAAATTCAGATAATTTGAACTTGCTCCAAATGTTCTGTTGTTCACAATATAATGTTTTCTAACATTTCAGCCCCAGCAGGCTCCCCCCAACACCAAGAAGAACAAATGTTGTCTAAATTTTTCCTGTGGGTAGCAGTAATTTTCATTATTTGGTTGTTACTAGCGTGATACTCAGTCGGTCTGAATCAGGGAATGCTCCCGGTCACCACTGTATTAACAGACTCGCAAGCAGTTCACCTATATAACCAGAGGTGCCAAGCGGACCATTGGACATTCATTGGGAGCCTGGATTCAGCGGTTATCAATTTCATAAGATGTTGTTAAACAGAGTGCCAAGTATCTTGAAATAGTAGTATGTGTTGATAGATATCTATGATTTATGTTAAATATGATCTTTGTTTATATCGATTTTTGTTGTGCAAATGCCTCAGAAGCAAATTTGGTGATTAGAGAAAGACATTTCATTTTTACTCATTGGAGTTTGGTTCCCATGATTAAAATGTCATAATATAGAATTTACTTACATATCATATTATGATTATTATAGTATGACTTTTGTCTAATTTTCTGCTCTTTTTCAAGGTTAAGCAAGAAAGTGCATGTTTAAAATGAATCGTTTTAAATATTTAATAATTATGCACACGTTTTTTTTTAGCTCACCTGGCTATGCCAGGGTGAGCTTTTCTGATCGATGATTGTCCATCGTCCGTCAACATTTTGATTCAAATGACATCTCCTCTGAAACCTCTAGGCCAATGTTGATAAAACTATGCAGGAATGTTCCTTGCATGAAGCTTCACAAAAATTGTTCAAAGAATTCCATTCCATGCAGAACTCTGGTTGCTATGGCAACAAATAGGAAAAACTTTAAAAATCTTCTTCTCTGAAACCACAAGGCCTAGAGCTTAGATATTTGGCATGTAGCATTGTCTAGTGGACCTCTACCAAGATTGTTCAAATTATGAGCCCCGGGTCAAAATTGACCCCGCGCGGGTGGGCACTTAGTTTTTGCATAGGAATATATAGGAAAAACTTTAAAAATCTTCTTCTCTGAAACCACAAGGCCTAGAGCTAAGATATTTGGCATGTAGCATTGTCTAGTGGACCTCTACCAAGATTGTTCAAATTATGACCCGCAGGTCAAAATTGACCCCGCACAGGGGGTCACTTAGTTTTGCATAGGAATATATAGGAAAAACTTTAAAAATCTTCTTCTCTGAAACCACAAGGCCTAGAGCTAAGATATTTGGCATGTAGCATTGGGTAGTGGACCTCTACCAATATTGTTCAAATTATGACCCTCGGATCAAAATTGACCCCGCACCGGGGGTCACTTAGTTTTACATAGGCTTATATAGTAATAACTTCAAAAATCTTCTTCTTTGAAACCACAAGGCCTAGAGCTTAGATATTTGGCATGTAGCATTAGCTAGTGGACCTCTACCAATATTGTTCAAATTATGACCCCCGAGTCAAAATTGACCCCGCACCGGGGTCACTTAGTTTTACATAGGCTTATATAGTAAAAACTTCAAAAATCTTCTTCTTTGAAACCACAAGGCCTAGAGCTTAGATATTTGGCATGTAGCATTGGCTAGTGGACCTGTACCAATATTGTTCAAATTATGACCCCCGGGTCAAAATTGACCCCGCACCGGGGGTCACTTAGTTTTACATAGGCTTATATAGTAAAAACTTCAAAAATCTTCTCCTTTGAAACCACAAGGCCTAGAGCTTAGATATTTGGCATGTAGCATTGGCTAGTGGACCTCTACCAATATTGTTCAAATTATGACCCCCGGGTCAAAATTGACCCCGCACCGGGGTCACTTAGTTTTACATAGGCTTATATAGGGAAAACTTTAAAAATCTTTTTCTCTGTAACCACAAGGCCTAGAGCTTAGATATTTGGCATGTAGCATTGCCTTGTAGACCTCTTCAAAGTTTGTTCAAATTATGCCCCTGGGGTCAAAATTGACCTTGCCCAGGGGGGAATCATTTGTTTTACAAAGGCGTATATAGGAAAACTTATTTGGTATATAACATTATCTAGTGATCTTCCACCAGGCAAGTGGACTTGTACCAACGTGAGCGATATAGGGCCATCTTGGCCCTCTTGTTATTATTTTTTTCAATTTTTTTTTTTTTTCATTGAATTCAATAAACTCAGAGTAAACCTAGAGATTGTAATTCAATCTCCAGTTACTTTTGGCTCTAGTTATGACATGTAGAAAACTCTTTTCTTGGAAAGAAAAGACTTAAAAAGACAAAGAATTATTTGAAAAATACTTGACCTAGATATAACTTTGAGCAGAAATTTTATTTAACAACTTTCTAGAGTCCACATTTATTTTAAGGAAGCTTTTGTGTTTTGTACTTCTAAAATACATGTACTTAATTTTTACGCAGTCAGGGGCAGTGCAATTGAAGAACTCTTTCTCAAATTAAATCTGATCTTTTAAATTGGTAGTAAAACTGGTTCATAAGGTAAACATGCATACTGCTAACTGGTACTGAAACTGTAATGATTTGCGGGAAATGTAACAAGAAAATTAACCATCTGTTGCATCTTTATTTTATTTTTATTCATTTATGGCTTGCATAATCTTAATATATTCATTTCATTGTATTTTTGGTCAGAAAAATGGTACAATTTTTAGCTGACCTGAGCTGGCTCAGGGTGAGCTATTAGGATTGATGAATGTCCGTCGTCCGTCCACACTTAGTTTGTTAACACTCTAGTGGTCACATTTTTGCCTCAGTTGTCACGAAACTTGGTCAGGATGTTTGTCCCAGTAGTTACTCGGACGAGTTCGAATATGGGTCATCTTGGATGAAAAACTAGGTCACATGACCCAAAAATAGAAAAATCTTGTTAAGGCTCTAGAGGCTACTGTTTCAGTCCAAATATCCTGGCAATTTGTCAGAAAGGTTGTTTGGTTGATTTCTAGCTCAAGTTTTAATATGGGTCACCTGGGGTCAAAAACTAGGTCACAGAGCCCAAATATGGAAAAACCTTGTTAACACTCTAGAGGTAACATTTTCAGCCCAAATATCCTGGAAATTTGTCAGAAAGGTTGTTTCTATGATTTCTAGCTCAAGTTCGAATATGGGTCATCTGGGGTTAAAAACTAGGTCACACAGCCTGAATATGGAAAAACCTTGTTAACACTCTAGAGGTAACATTTTCAGCCCAAATATCCTGGAAATATGTCAGAAAGGTTGTTTCGATGATTTCTAGCCCAAGTTCGAATATGGGTCATCTGGGGTCAAAAACTAGGTCACAGAGCCCAATTATGGAAAAACCTTGTTAACACTCTAGATGTTATATTTTCAGCCCAAATATCCTTGAAATTTGTCAGAAAGGTTGTTTCGATGATTTCTAGCTCAAGTTCGAATATGGGTCATCTGGGGTCAAAAACTAGGTCACACAGCCCAAATATGGAAAAACCTTGTTAACACTCTAGAGGTAACATTTTCAGCCCAAATATCCTGGAAATTTGTCCGAAAGGTTGTTTCGATGATTTCTAGCTCAAGTTCGAATATGGGTCATCTGGGGTCAAAAACTAGGTCACAGAGCCCAAATGTGGAAAAACCTTGTTAACACTCTAGAGGTAACATTTTCAGCCCAAATATCCTGGAAATTTGTCTGAAAGGTTGTTTCGATGATTTCTAGCTCAAGTTTCAATATGGGTCATCTGTGGTCAAAAACTAGGTCACAGAGCCTGAATATGGAAAAGCCTTGTTAATACTCTAGAGGTAACATTTTCAGCCCAAATATCCTGGAAATTTGATAGAAAGGTTGTTTCTATGATTTCTAGCTCAAGTTCGAATATGGGTCATCTTGGGTCAAAAACTAGGTCTCAGAGCCCAAATATGGAAAAACCTTGTTAACACTCTAGAGGTAACATTTTCAGCCCAAATATCCAGGAAATTTGTCAGAAAGGTTGTTTTGATGATTTCTAGCAACTTTGTTAAAAGCAGTTGTACTTGGGTGAGCGATAAAGGGCCATCATGGCTCTCTTGTTTCTATACTGTGGCATTGAAATAATCCAGTTGATAAATATTTTTGTTAACCATGTTCGACTTTATTTCTGAATTTGACTTGTCAATCTTTCTTTTTACTCTGCCATTAATCATTCAAAAGTGTGCTAAGGGACAATTTACTAAATGAATAGCGAACAGTTACGATCATGACTAGACTGCAGAGATGAGTAAATTGATCAGGATCTGCAAAGGTTGCACAGTGTGATTTACTGTCAGTAGAACCAGAGATAACGGTGCTTTTCATAAAAATATCTTTCGTTTTAATTATATTAATATATCATCATTTCACACACTTCTATGAATAGAAGCAGGATTTTTTTGAATGTTTTTTGCATGTAATACTGTTTAATTTATAATTCCCTATTAAGTGAAAGTATTGAGAAGTTGAAGTTTTTGAAATTGTACGTCTTTGTGTACGTTTGTAAGCTTTTTGGTATGTTTGTACGTCTTTGAGTACGTTTAACTTGATACAATGAATATTTTTTAATTTTTGCACACAACAGCATGTTAAAACGGAAATTGTCCAATCCAATATCTTTTCTGCTATGAGACAGAGTGAAATTTATCAGTAAAGAAAAGAAAAAGTAAAGATGAAATAATTAAGAATCAAGAACCTGCTAGGGATAAATTCTTATTTTGTAAGGATCTGCAGTTTAGCTCCACAATTTGAAACTGTCTGTGTTTTATGCAGCTTGTCACTGCTGTGGTTGACCCCCCATATCCCCCCGGGAAAACCCCCGCGTGGGTAACCCCAAAAACCCCCCCCGGGGACCCCCCCAAACCCCCCCCGGGGGCCCCCCCCCCCCCGGGGGGGTCCTTTGCATATTTTCATGGATAATTTTTGATAATGAATACGAACAAGAGGAAAAAAAAAAAAAACCCTTTAACAGTGTATGCAATCAAAAATTATAGTTTGCACCACTGGCATGTGTTACAACGGGCTAATAAACGTTGCTATAACTGTTATAAAACAAGTACATGTTTCTGTAACCTGAGGAGTTTCTTACAATTAAATGAAACTGAGGTTTTATAAGATCATCAAATATTGGAATATTTGAATTAGAAACTGCATTTGAATATTCGGAGGAAATGCGAATACTCAAATACCGGGTATTTGTTTTCTTACTTATTTTACATCCTTTTTCGTTCTGCTTGTTTATCCCTTCACAACATGCTTGGCTTACCTTTATGACCAGTTGACATGTATTTATAGCAAAGAAAATATATGGTGATGCGTTGACATAACTGCATTATAGATGCATTATAGCGGGTCGTACCACTTTAAGCCTCGAAGGAGGATGGTGGACCAAAAAAGCACATATACAAACAAACTGATGCATTTTACATTGTATATATCCTTTTGCTTTGATCATTTTCTTTTGATTTGAGTAGCATGAAAGGTGTAAATGAGCACGCACTTGTTACATTTAGCCACATAATTAATATCAGAATGCTAAGGTCAATTTCAAACTTGAAATGTATTCCCAAATGTTTCTTTGTGCCTTTTTAGTTGGTGTGTAATGTATAAATATTCAAGGTATTAGCTAAATCTGTGGCACAATGCTGTAAGTTTTGGGTGTATGTTGCCTCCTTGTCAGTGGTTTAGTTTGGATATTTACCTAATTCACGGGTAGACCTAGCTATATTGTAGTATTTTATTTGTTGTCTTGAGAGCAGGGGGGTCGGGGGTGGGGCGGGGGCGGGAGACGATAAAGGATCACTTCCCTAGTTCAGGCTTTTATATTATTCCTCTGAAAAGTGAAGGCTTTTGTATGGATTGACATTCAAGTGCAAAACAGAAGAAAGATATATTTTTGCATTATTCAAGTTATTTTTCATATTCATATTTCATATATCTTCCAATATTGCAGTCACTAAAATAAATTGAGGTATCTTTATGAAAGCTTAAATATCTCAGTAACATAAAAGAACCATAACTACCTTCAGTTGTTTATGAAAGGTCTCCTTTAGTAAATAATCATGCAAAACTTAGAAGACTTCAAGAATTTCTAAATAGAGAACAATGAGAGGATGTGCATCATACATGAACGATTACTGTGTCTTCATTAGTAATCTCACGTCTCAATTCTAGATTTTGAACTTATTTTTGTCATTGACAGAGACTATTTAAGACAATTTGCAAATGTCTCCCCCCTAAGGAACTGTGTCTTCCATCAGCAGACACCTGTATTCAATGGAACTGTGTTGTTATAAAATACTCACTTGTACAGGGCATTTTCCAGTGTTAAGAGACCTTTTGTTATTAACAAAGTTCAGGTTGTTATAGCTTATGAAAAACAATTCTTTGGGGTAATTGCAGAATTATCCATATATTAACTATTTTTATTGGCCGTCCTTTTTTCCCCACAAAGTTTTTATAAAAGCCTTACTGCATTGTTACTTTGCATGAAACTGGATTGTGGCACCTAGATACATATTTGGTGTCATGTATCCATTCTACTGTAATCTACTTGTGAAAGTAAAGCTTATTTGAAACTCAATCTAAATGGATTTTGAATTGAGTCTTAATAATGTACTAAAAAGTTTCAGAAAGGCTATACATGTACACTGATATTTTTGGTTTTCAAGTTGCAGAGTTGCAGTGTAATAACAAAAACATTATGATTTCAAGGTTTTTTCTTCATTGCTGATTTAGATAGTTGTGAAGTTGTTAAAGTTATGCTTGAATATATTTAGACATAGAATAAATGTGGGCTCTGTTGTGTGAAAACTAGGTTCTTTATAGTCATTGTTACATAAAGAGAAAGAAGGGTTATCATCATTTTTATATGCCCATCATGAGGGGCAGTAATGTGGGATCACTTGCAGCTGGCTGGCAGGCGGTTGTCTTGCATTAAGTTGTCCATTCTCTTATGTCAACAACTCTCATTGTAGCTTCGAAAACTTTCTCCTGTGAATATTTATCAATGTATTATATTTCGTGTAAATTTAATAACCAGCTAAATTGCTCCAGTTGCTCTGGAGTTATTGCCCTTTAAATGCCAAAATTGAACCAATTTACAGTTCTGTGCTCTCTAATTTCCATGCGTTTACTTTGCCGTGCATTCATGTTGCTACTTTTAATGTCATCATCAATGATTGAAAACTCTGTGTCAATATTATCAAACCCCAACAAAATATTGGGGTTGAAAGATAAGGATATAAACGTAACAGTAAAATCTTTTAAATTTATTGTGGCATTACCCTATTACTTGACATGCTTATTCTGAGACAGTCTGGCAGTCATGTTGAACACGTCTATCTTAAATACAAGTGTTTTAAGTATGCCGAGTAAGCAAGCACTATGAGTCCAGATCATGGTGCACCGATGAGCTATCTTACATCAATGCAGTTTGACTTGGATCCATCATCATGGGAATTTTATAATTTATTGTACATGTAGTCAAAGATTGTGTTATTTGTTTTTGTGTAATTGTTACATATGTTTATGCAAAATGTATGAGGGATATATTGTTTTATGATAATAACCTGTGACATTATGAAAAATGCAAATTTTAAATAAATCTTGAAATCTAAAAGTTTCTGTTTTGTTTTATGCTGGCCAGATGCATCTTGTATGAGAGGGCAATTAAATGTGCAGAAACCCCTTGATGTAAACCTTTAAGTAAATCGGTTTATGTAGAGTGGTGATGCACAAAAAATTGTTTTATCTGTATTATTGAGGCATAGCCAGGTGAGCTTTTCTGATCGATGATTGTCCGTCATCCGTCAACATTTTATTCAAATTTTTAAATCTAGGATGTTGTAAAATAGAGGAAGTTTAGCACAAATGTCAAAGAATCATAGAAATCTGGTTGCTATGGAAAAAGGAAAATTAAAAATTTTTAAAAAAGGTAGAGAGTTTGGCTGAGTGTCTAGTGGATCTCCAGTTGTTAAAAGACCCCGGGTCAAATGCCAGGGGCCCTTAGTTTGCATAGGAATTATAGGGAAATTTAAAATCTTCTTTTAACAAAGGCTAGAGTAAGATATTTGTAGCTTGTCTAGTAGCCTCAAGATGTAAATATGGTAAAAGAAGGGGTCCTTAGTTTAAGGAATTAAGGAAAAAATTTCTTCAAAAACAGAGCTAATTTTGGCGGATGCTAGTGGCTCATAGTGTTAAATAGAGCTGGTCAACCTGGGGTCCTTAGTTTGAGTAGGCTTTTTTCTGAAGGCCTAGGAGTATTTCTGTGAGAGGGCCTATGTCATGAGCCGATCAAACTGACCCCGCACGGGGTACCCCCCCCCCCCCCCCCCCCCCCCCCCCCCCCCCCCCCCCCCCCCCCCCCCCCCTTAGTTTTCTAGGCTTTTAGTAAATTTATTTCTACGCCGGCGTTGGCTTCCACCTCTTTAGTTCCCTGGGGTATTGCGGGCGGGGATCTGTTTTCGGCGGGTTGGTTCTTTCCGCCGCGCCCCCTTTTTTATTTGATCACATGAAACTTCATATAAATTGGCAACATTTGGGGGGGCACTCAATTATCTCCCTTGCCTGTTAAAATCCAATGTGAACCAAATATCAATTGAATTCGTCTAACTTAATATTGTTTCTCAAAAAGATGTCAGGACTGATACAATTAAGACAGAGAAGTTCATATAACATGCAGGCAATTTTATTTTTCAATTGCAAGTACTTGGAACTTGCCTTCTACCACACAGAACCGACAAATTAGCAATACTAGATGCCCATGTGCAATATGTCGAGCCCACCATATGTCAAAAGGGCTAACTCCTTACCAAGTAGAGATGGGTCAAAATACACCTAAATATTGGATGTAACATGCATGTTGTACCACAGAAAAGTGGTCTCGATTTTCTCTACGGCCAGTAATAAAAAAGTTACAATATAAGCTATTTATAGTAACAACAAAGGGAAGTAATTCTAAAAACAAGGGAAGCCCATGGTGGTGAACATTTGTACAAAGTAACATCAAAATCCCTCCATGCATGAAGAAGAAATGCTCCAGACAAAGATATTCTTGACTTTGAACTTTAACCTCTAAGTATGACCTTAGACCTAGGGATCTGGTTCTTGCGCATGACACTCCATCTCATGATGGTGAACATTTGTGCCAAGTTAAATTAAAATCCCTCCATGCATGAAAAAGATATGCTCCGGACAGTCATTCTTGAATTTGACCTTTTAACCTCCAAGTGTGACCTTAGACCTAGGGACCTGGTTCTTGCGCATGACACTCCGTCTAATGATGGTGAACATTTATGCCAAGTAACATCAAAATCCCTCCATGCATGAAAAAGATATGGTCCGGACAAAATCGGACGCGCGCACGCACGGACGCACGCACATACACCGAACCGCCAAAAGTGACAACTAAGTCGAGCTCACCGCAAGCGGGCTCAACAAAAAGTAGAGTATCCCAACTTGCTCTCTGGGAGTATTAATAGGAGATAGTTGTTGTATGAGTTTAATCGATGAGAGGTTACGGGTGATTTCAACTCCGGGGCTGGAACCACTGAACCATGGAGGCGATCCCAATGGGAGATAGCTCACTGAAGTCTGCACTTTTAATCAGCATAAACTTAGGGATAAGTTTGAGCCCTGCTATGTGCAACCCAATGTTTTTATATTTGACGAGTATTGTAACAAAGAAACAAGAGAATGTTTATCTAACACAGCTATAATTATAGTTGATGTACTGTTACTGGAGATATTTGTTTGAAATGAACAGCAAATTGCAGTGATATTCAAGCTAATCTGAATCAATACTAGTTTAAAAAAAATTGTTTTGGAACAGTGGAGCTTGCTTATGCCTAATAAACATACAATTATCTCTGAATGCGGAATAGAACCTTGAACAACAAGACAAAGAGAAAATATTGACAAATAAGTTCAGGCAATATTACAATGCAGTGGCACTGTACAATGTATCCTAAAGATTGGCTGTACTGAGCACATTTTTTTAATGAAGTATAATTTTATTGTGTCGCCCTTTCGGAGAAAAGGCGATACATAGGGATCTCTTTGTCCGTCCGTCTGTCACACAAACTTAACGTTGGCTATAACTTTGCCATTTCTTAAGATTTCTTCATCAAACTTTACAATTGTATTGCTTATGACAAAAGGGTCATGATGCCGCCAAATTTTGTAGGTCAAGGTCATATTTGACAGAGTTATGCCCCTTTTGGTAATTAGATTTTGTCACAAAAACTTAACGTTGACTATAACTTTGCCATTTCTGAAGATTTCTTCATCAAACTTTACAATTGTATTGCTTATGACATAAGGGTCGTGATGCCACCAAACTTTGTAGGTCAAGGTAATATTTGACAGAGTTATGCCCCTTTTATACTTAGATTTTTGCTATAACTTTGCCATTTCTGAAGATTCCTTTAATAAACTTTACAATTGTATTGCTTATGTCAAAAAGGTTGTGATGCCGCCAAATTTTGTAGGTCAAGGTTATATTTGACAGAGTTATGCCCCTTTTTGTACTTAGATTTTGTGACGAAAACTTAATGTTGACTATAACTTTGCCATTTCTTAAGATTTCTTCATCAAACTTTACAATTGTATTGCTTATGACATAAGCGTCATGATGCCGCCAAGTTCTGACAAAGAGTTAGAGGGCGACACAAGTGTTCTACTGAACACCCATCTAGTATGACTACATAGAGCGCTGGTTACAATAAAAATATATAACAAACTTGACCAATCAAGACTGAGGCCATCAGAACTGGGGGGTTTAAACCATAGCCTCATGCTCCAAGTTCAACTGAAGCAAGTAAACAACACAGTAAATACAAACTAACATCCTAAATTTTTCTCGAAAATCAATGGCACAATAATTTCTAACATGAATTACTAGTACATTGTAGTCAGCAAACAACTCTAGTCTTATTCTGCAACAGACTTGAAAACACCATGGCGAAGAGTCTACAGCAAAATGTTTTCACTGTCCAACAATAGTAAGATGAAGGAGAGTTCCTGAGCCACAGTACAGCATTGCAGGAAAGATTTGATAGACTGTTATAGATTCCTGTTACAAAACTACCAGTTTTCTACATAGTATAGACATATTAAAGAGCCTCTAGGTCTCCCCAAAACAAATTGAAGGGGAGTCATTTGAATTAGATAAAGTATGATTATTATCATAAATTAATTAGGGTCATATCTCTACTGCTATCACTACAGGTCCTTGGCCAAGTGATTCTGCCCATAGATGTTATAACCATCATAACTAAATATTAATCATTAAAGCTTGAATAGCAAAAATGTAGTTAATACAATTTGTATTTGTCTATTTGAGTGACTAATGAACCACATGCCTCTTTTCTCTGGTGAAGACATAACAGAACAAAGGTTAATAATTTTTGACAAATATGATATATTATACTTATGTATACTTTATTTTCTTCAAGAGTATTTTGAATATTTCAATCACACTTTGGTAGTCTGTTTTATAATGACATCTATATATAGAGAACACAGTGCCACTTGCAAAAGTTTAATGAAGATTTAGTTGGGGTTTAACATTTTGTGCACTAGATTTTTATTTTGATGAAACCATGGCATTATACAATACTTTTTTTCTTGCAGTGCAATGCATAAATGTGTGCCTGGGTCCTAATATGTAAATGTACATTATATATAGTAATATTATGCCAGTGATAACCAGTGTTCATCAGACTGATCAGAATTTAAGTCTCACTATTTCCACTATGGAGGCAAACCAATTTTACATGCTGACATTTTAGAGTTGTTTGCCTTCTCCATATCACTGTGATGTACAAATACATGTGTACACATGACATGACCCAAACAGATATCAATGGGGCACCTCTTAAAGTCTGATTGCTTGTTAATCCAATTTTTAAATGTATTTATGATTCTACATGTGGTGGCATACTCCTACCACCACATAACCACTTAATTATCACCTTATATAACTAGTTAGTCACTTAATTATCAAGATAAATATCCAGTTAACGTGTTCATTTTTATGTTAACAGATACTTATGTCAACATAAAAAAGTGTATGTTACTGCCCACTACTGCCAACAGATACCTACATATTGATAGTTTGATTCTATTAGTGGTTACTGTAATCCAATTTTGAAATGGAAAGTTTATACTGTCACACTTTATTGCAATTTATTTCAATGATTCATGGTACCAAGTGTTACTTCTAACTCAAATGTTACCCATTAAAGATATACTTGTAAAAGCTGTATCAAGGTTGTGTTTTAAAACCTCAACTGCATTTTCAGAATCTTCTGGCTTTCTTGAACAATGGTTGTGTAGACAAAGATGGTTTATTTTGGGTCCCAATTTGTTGAGTTGACTTTGAGGTATTCAGCTGCTCCTGCAAGTTCTTAATTTGTTCCTTCAGATTGCATATCTCCGCTTCGTGTTCTTTTCTTAAATGCTGAAGTTTCTTTCGAAATATTTCCTGGTTTGCTGAAGAAGACTGTTGCTGATTCATTGTAGCTGTTACCCTCTGTCTCTGAAGCTTTACCAGTTTATTTTCATACTCTACGGTCAGTTTTTGTTTTTCTGACTCCTTTTCTTGATTCATTTTGTCCATGTCTTGTTCCTTTTCTGCTAAAATGTCATGCAGATGTTTGTCTTTTTCTTTCAATTTGCTGTTCATGTCATCCTGAAGATCTTTTATCATATTTTCATATCTGGCTTTATCTTCACTGATTTGTTTTTCAAAACTTATACATTTCTGCTCAAACTCTTTTTTCTCATTGGCAAGGTTTCTTTCAAATTTGTGAACAGACTCTTTCAATTCCACATTTTCTTTTCCTAGCTTATCCACAAGATCAAGATCAGTATGTAAGCTTTCAATTGCTTTCTGAAGAAGATCCACAGTTTTTTCTAAATCTGTTATCTTTCTGTCAGCTGTTTCTCTTTCCTTTTCACTAATTTCCAGCTTTTGCTTAAGATCTTTTTCAACTGCTTCCGTCTGTTTTGCCTGAGTTTTCCAACTCTGAAACATATCTTCAAATAAATTAATGTCTCCTTTTGGTTCAGTTCTTTTGCAAGATAGCAGCAAAAGATCCAATTCTTGGTCTTTTATTTTAAGTGAACTAATGTTCTCTTCATTTTCAATCGGATCATTCCGCTCTTCAAAAGCTGCTTGACTCAAACCTTTGCCAGTGCCAGAATGCTCATCATATTGTACAGTTTGGGTTGTTGAAGAGTTCTCCATATCTGGTCTGATAATAGATCTGAAAGTTAAAGGCACTGTTGTTAATGAAAATTTATACATAATTTGAAATACAGTAAAATTTATACTTCTTGAGAGTGCAAGTCTGTGGAGAAAAATCTTGATTGAGTGAGGTTACTGATGAACACTCTGGCTGTTTTATATGAAGATTTTTTCATGAAAAATAATAGCATTTGATATTCATTCAATTTTATTTACGAAATGACGTCTATACTATGGCTATTAGATTTTGTATGCTTAGAGTCTACTCTGTGAAAGATTTAACTAATTAAGTACAAATAAAAGTCAGAGATATAACATATACTAAGCACAATTTATCCAGTGTAAGCATTTCTTTTTTGTATCAGTAACTAAATGTCTCAAAAGGAATAATTAGCTTAATATATAGGATTAAGATCCCTGGTCTGTATAGCATTTCAATTGGCTGAGGCGTCCTTGGCAATACTTTATGTGCAAGTCATGAAGCTATGTTTAAACAACTGCACAAAAATACAGAATATTGATTGACACACGCCAACAGGTTCAGCTGACAGAACGTCAGAAGGTCAAAACAAATGGCTACAAGGGTACAGTACTGAAGAGTTTGTGTAGACAGTCTAACAGTAAAAGAAATTAATCTATTTGAAAATTCAAACCGAAAAACACCTTAAGAATTTGGGTTTTGTAAATGCACTGGGTCAGTAGACTTTTTAATTGTTGTTGTTGTTTCCTTTCCGGTGCAGACGTTTTAAATTACCTCCCTTGACTTTCATCAGAAGGGGATAAAAGCTGTACCGAAAAGCCACTATTACTTTGCCTGTAAGTGTCAGTTCAGGTAAATTCACGTTTTGTCATGACTTTGAACATCTATGATATTCTGAAATTAGCTAGAAGTAAGCTGTATATGAATAAGAATTAATAATTTATAAAATTAATAACGTTTAAGTACGGATCGATGGCAACAATTATTCAACTCTTTATTCGGCGGAATATTAAAATTGGTTCCCTGCATTTCACCTATGTGGCAGCATATCGTGATCAAAATAGGAAAACCAACTAAATTGTTTACAAAATGCGATCAGCTGTGTTCAATACCAAAATTGCAAAATGTAAGTGTTCCCACTGTTCGTTTATGGCAATAGGTTGATTATTTTATATTCTACCTGCATAAAACTATGAATGACAGCAGTTTTAATTAGTTAGCAATTATAAATTAACATATTACAAGCGAAATACAATGATATCGGCAAACCGACGATTTGTGTAGGTGTGAAAACTTAATTAACACATTGAATAATGTATACAATACACATAGTTAAAGGTTATTACTGTAATAATTACTCAAAGTACAAACAGTTAAAGACGAATTTTGTGTATTTGATATGGCAAAAGATGAGGCACATTAATAACAAGTTATTATTAAAGAAATAACATATGCTTAATTGATTAACCTGGCCTTCAGACAAAATAACAGTTAATATCAGCTTGACGAAACCACTGCCTATATTGAATACAAAATAAATTTGATGAAACGGTATTTTGATGAAACAATGGCACTATACCATCCTTCTTTTCTTACAGTGAAATGCATAAACATGTGCCTGGGTCCTCGACTAATTAATTTGGCGTTTCAGTGTGACCCCTTTCACAGATCTGATATTTTATAACTGTCACACCTCTACGCCTAATTTTAATGTGCTGCATATTAGGCAGAAAGTGTAGTTTCAATATTAGGTACACGTCGCGCATAATACACAATTTACCTACTTCTAAAAACAATTTTCCGGACTGAAATGATGAATTAAATATCACATTAAATGAAAACCTAAAATTTTATGAAAAATTCACCACTTTATAAAAATCTGAATGTTTAAACCTAAACATGCAAGTTTCACATTAGGCACGATATGCCGTTTATTTTCATATTACACCGATTGATGCAGGTGTGTAGTTAGGTAAATGTAAGTTAGAATTGTGTTAGCATCATTTTAAAACTTAATCCTATCATGTTAAATCATAAAATTTGATAAATACATTTAAATATTGAATTTTATTGGGTTTATAAGTGCCCAACAGAATTTCGTTGGGGATGTGTTCCCAGCTATTGGCACTTCAAAGTGAGACGTAGAAGGCGGACAACTATAAAATATCAACCTGTAAAATCGGTCTGCCTTCAAAGTGGAAATAGTGAGACTACCTGGGTCCTAACAGGGTCCGTATATATAATATATATTACATATGGACCCTAGTCCTAATAAATATGTACATTAATCATTATAATATATAGTAAGACTATGCCATTGATAACCAGTGTTATCAGACTGATCAGAATTTAAGTCTCACTATTTCCACTATGAAGGCAAACCAATTTTACATGCTGACACTTTAGAGCATCTCACTGCGATGTGCAACTACATGTGTAGACAAGACATGACCCAAACAGATATTGGTGGGGCACCTCTAAAAGTCTGAATGCTTGTTAATCCAATTTTTAAATGTATTTATGATTCTACATGTGGTGGCATACTCCTGCCACCACATAATCACTTAATTATCACCTTATATAACTAGTTAGTCACTTAATTATCAAGATAAATATCCAGTAAACGTGTTAATTTTTATGTTAACAGATACTTATGTCAACATAAAAAAGTGTATGTTACTGCCCACTACTGCCAACAGATACCTACATATTGATAGTTTAGATATCTATTAAGTGGTTAACCTGTTAATCCAATATTTGAATGTATTTATATTTTTACATGACATGATTAAGTTTATAATTAATAATGCTAACACAATTCCAAGTTCAATTTACCTGTCTATACGCACCTGCATCAATCGGTGAAATATGAAAAGTAAAAATATTGTTATTTACATAACAATCCGAACTCTATGGCATTAATGAAGCTCAATTGTATTAACTGGGTACCTGCAGATATACAGGGTGCATGGAAAATTGTATGTTTAAGTTACTTTAAATTTAACAGCTAGATATTTAATCAGTGGTGATGTTTTTCATAAGCCTTTAGGTTTTCATGTAAAGTGATACCTAATTCTTCATTTTGGAGTAAAAACAATGTAAATTGAACAAGATAAACTGAAATGATCTATGTGTCATAGGGGACAATAGTACCCAATACTGAAAGTAAACTTTCCACTTAGTATTCGGCACATTAAAATTAGGTCACACTGCCCCAATTAACATATCAGAGTAGCAAATAGGTTTGTAGCGCTTCGCTTTTACTTTGAGCTGTTTCATGATCTGACAGTCTTTGTATTGTCAAGTGACCACTTGGCTTCCACTTCTGCTTAATTAAGCTATATTCCTGATAGTCTAGCGTCAAGATCAAGTTTTGTACAGGGATAAATTGTTCTAAATGATCGATTGAAAGGTAGTCTACTTTAGATATATGGACAGCTGCTGTAAGAGATGGTTTTTATTCTTCAGTGATGTTGCTATTCTATTTTCACAGGAAGCAAATATAGATCAAGTGTCGGTCTTCATGTGATGGAAGAATTGTGTACCCAAATACCAGACAAAGACATAAAATACCATATTAAGGTCTTTGGTACCACTGAGGATAATGGATAATGGAGTTCCCATAATTATTGCCGTGATAACTTTATGTACATTTCAGTATCAGCAGCTGTTATAAAAAATTATCATACCACCAAAATCATTTATAAATACCAATTTTTACTCACTGACATTCCATTTATATGCTTTATTAATATTTCATATGTAATGTAATTCTGATGGAAACCAAAACATTTAAGGTTTAAGTTTATTTCAAACATACCTGAAATGCCTTCGTCAATCTGTTCACTGATCATTGGTATAAATGCCAACTTCAGTCAGAGAGGTATTTTATAATAATTATGTCTCTGCTTTAATCTTGTGGGACTGTCTCTAATGTCAAATTGTTACTTCACTGAATTGTTATCATGCAGTATACATGTATATTGTTCACTGATTGAGGCTCATGAGTTTGAGCCCTACAACCAACTTGATGCATTAATTATGTAAGAATATGGCAATTTCTTACGAATGTTGAGAGTCTTAAGTACCAGGCCCTTTGAGGAGTGATTATTAAGGTAAATGCCTGCTTATAAATAGTTGAAAATAGTGTTGAAATGGGGATTAATTAAACACCTCCACAGGTTTATCAAAAATATGTATCCACTGCAAAGTTTATGTAATTCTGGTACAACTTGTCATGTGCAAGGCCAAATTAAGTCACATTTATTATAGGAATTGGCATTTGAAAGTTTCTTATCTGGACTATAATCATTTTAAAAGAATTTAATTAAAGTGTGTGACATATGAATACTACTTATTCTGTCAATCTGAGTTGTTTATTTTTCTGTATATTTTAGCCCAAAAAGACTGAAATTATAGAGGGAATTGTCCAGTCAAAATTTGTTTTGTATCTCTTGTGATGACATAATGATAACAATGAAGAGTATAATGATGTCTGTTAGTATACAGCAGGCGGGTGACAAAGACTGTTTGGAAATATAGGCTTGCTTGGTTTCATCTATCCTGCTCCTTTGCAGTTTGTGTCCGGGCCGTTATTTCTACTGGTATTTTGCATAGTCCAATTTTCAAGTAAGGTCACACACTTAGTTGCACATAACACAAGGGTGTGTCAAAGGTGGCAACCTCCCAATGTCAAGCTCACACCTGTAAGGTAAGATTATATACCATGCCACTATTTTGTGTTTGGGCTTTTACTTTTACATGCATAGACTGATTTTGGAATAAATTTATACTATTGTTGCCCATACCCCAAGTGTGTGCCTTAACCACACCAAGGAATAATATCAGCATATTCCAGCATGGTTATGAATTACCTCTCTTTTTTTATTCTTAAAAGAAAAGAATGAAGCAAGTACAGCATTGAATAACTACTAGTATACATCTTTCTTTTATTGTTAGATATATCAAGGGTTGATTATGAAACTATTGTATCTGCTTCTATTTTTATGTGCAGATACAATAATTTCACGATATACCCTCGATACCTCGATATTATGGGTATATACAGATATTTCTCAATGAAATTGTCTCTTCTATAAATGATTTTATGTAATGATTTTGCATCCATTTGTATAGTGGGGTAGTTCTGGGAGCATTATTACAAAACTCTTGTTTTCGACTTGTCATCAGAACCACTATATAACTTTTCTAGGCCTTAGGTCTGAGTTCTGATCCAGTCAGTCATTCCAAATGCAATATTTATTTTGGCAGTTAGGTCTAGGTAGGGATCTGTTATCAGATGGATTGGCTCAGTTTTGCTGAAAAATATTCATTTGGAAGTGAATATTTCATGAATTTAAGGCTGTGTGCTTTATCACTTTTGAAGTATTTATTGCCATATCTTCCTTCAATGTTGCGTTGTTAAAGACCCAGGATCACTTTTAATTTGCTAATATAGTAAAATATATATACTGATAAGATAATCATGATAGAACCATGTTCTCAGCGAATTACTCTAAAACAATGTTGAAATAGACTCTCTCAGGAAACAACCTGAAAAGAGAGGAACAGTAATGTTTCCAATCATTCAATCTCTTTCTTCGTATAAGTTTGTTTGTTCAGATTGGTTAAGTTTCTCAGATCGGATTTATTTTTCTTTAGGCCTAATGTCACAATGTTTGTACTTGTAATACTGTCATAATGTTTGACAGTATAATTTGTAGGTCAAGGTCAATTAACAGTAAACTTTCACGGTGCTAGGTAACCAAAAAAGACCTGTTTGGTTGCTATGGGGTTATTGCCCTTGGGATATAAACTTTATCAATTCAGCAATGCCCTTTCTCTCATCATGATTAAGTCATGCTTGGCCAGAATGTTTTGTGAGGACAATTCTTATGTCAACCTTTAGCCTAATGCCCTAGTTTTGCCAATCAAGAGCATTTATAGCCATCTTTCTTGAGGCATGGGAGTTACAGCCCTTTGGTTGTACAAAGCTGTTAATTTTGTGATACCGGCAGTCTAAGTTAAGCAGTTATTAGCCAGCAAATGGTCTTGTTACTTTATCTACACTATAGTATTTTTGTGTTGCCTCTCTAAAGCACTAGAGCAACATCTGAGACTTACATTTGCAACTGTCTGTCTGTCCATCATGCCTCTTTCATTGGCCATAATGTTGTGTCTCTCAAAAGCATTGATTTCAAACTTGGAACAGAGACTGATAACTAAAATGAAACGACATATACTGTTACTTATACTGTAATTTTTATGGTAATATTACATGTAATACACTTTCATGATAACTCAGCAAAAAACTCTGAATTTAAACAAAAGTGAAATATGTAAGAACAATAACTCTACCCAAAGTCCTTTTACTTTAGTAATACTAAAAATAGCCTGTGAGTTTGATTTGTCCGGGTTATATATCTTTATCACTGACAGTTGAAGTTCAGCAAAACTTTATGTATAAATATACAAAAATTAGTGTGCAAGAAAGATAACTCTTACATCATTGTGTCGCCCTTTCGGAGAAAAGGCGATACATAGGGATCGCTTTGTCGGTCCGTCCGTCGGTCCGTACATGCCCAGTAGACATTACGGGGTTAGGGTTTGAGTACAACTTAGCATTGTGAGGTTCTTTGAGTTCATTCTGTCATTATGGGGTTAATAATGGCATTGTGGGGTAAAGATCAAAGAAAGATCAAAGGGATAACCTCACAAAGTCCGTCTGGTAAGTACGTCCGTCCGTCCGTCACACAAACTTAACGTTGGCTATAACTTTGCCATTTCTTAAGATTTCTTCATCAAACTTTACAATTGTATTGCTTATGACAATAGGGTCATGATGCCACCAAATTTTGTAGGTCAAGGTCATATTTGACAGAGTTATGCCCCTTTTTGTACTTAGATTTTGTCACGAAAACTTAACGTTGGCTATAACTTTGCCATTTCTTAAGATTTCTTCATCAAACTTTCAAATTGTATTGCTTATGACATAAGGGTTGTGATGCCGCCAAATTTTGTAGGTCAAGGTCATATTTGACAGAGTTATGCCCCTTTTTGTACTTAGATTTTGTCACGAAAACTTAACGTTGGCTATAACTTTGCCATTTCTTAAGATTTCTTCATCAAACTTTCAAATTGTATTGCTTATGATGTATAAGGGTCATGATGCCGCCAAAGTTTGTTGGTCAAGGTCATATTTGACAGAGTTTTGCCCCTTTTTACACTTTTTGTCACAAAATTGTTTGTTTTTCTGACAAAGCATAAGAGGGCGACACAAGTGTTCTACTGAACACCCATCTAGTTTTTTTTAAATATGTATATTTCCTTTTGATATTTCCTTTTCCAGCTATTGTCTCAGTCAGTATTGAAGATAACCTTTGGGTAATATTTATTATCATTTATTTATTTGATAGCATTTATGTTTACTATCCATTCCCTGTACAAGATTCTATCTTGTCTTATCTCCTACCATGTTGGTACCATGTGTTTCTGCATTTGCAACCATTATTGATTATGCTCAGCCTGTGTAATGTACATTCATGCAGTCTGATCATGATCTGCACTATTAAGTCTGTTGATTTTTATCAATGAGCACCCCTTTGAACAAGTAATGGATACAGTCCAAACTGACGGATGGACAGGTCCATTTTCAAAAGTTAGCGAGGTTAGGTTTAATAGTTTGTTAATTTCCAATGACAAATTTTACATTTTGTATCTCTAATAAAATAACGATCCCTTGTTGCCAGCAATGATCATTGAACGCACAGCTTCTATCAGAGAAATATCTACCTATACTGACTTATACTTAACTTATTATTGAACCAATTACATCAGGCTCGATATCTAGTCTTTTTACATTATCACTGGACATTTGATCCCTGCGGGAATTCCTTTGTTGATATATTGATTCATTATGTTTTACCAGTAGCTTGAAACATTTACTAAATTGGCTCGTTTAAAGGTATGTGTTCTGTATAAAATTAAAGTGGCATCGCATAAAATAACTAATTTATATCATTTGATAGTCTTTAAGATTCACAAGGATTATGGAATTTGTCTTCATGTAATGTTCCTACATTCATACCTGATAGCAGCATACAAGGTTAGAAAGACTTGTTCTATAAACAAACACTATCATTTGATTGGTTAGTTAAAGGTCCATTACTAACACCAAATCAAATTTTCTTTCAAATCTGGAATTGTAACAGGGAAATACAGTTTGAAACTGGCTTCTAAGATTTACAATAGCCGTGGAGTATTTCCCTGTTTGAAATACTGCTGCAGAAAAACCTTGTCCTACTTTCGCTTATTGCATGTTGTAAACAGTCAGAGATATACTTTGCACATCATTGGAAGTAAAATTCTTCAATTATAATTTAAAATAGGCATGCCTATTAATATACAACCTATTTACAGCCACTCTCTGGGAGACTTTTGGACAATTACAAAGATATTTGAAAACTGGAAAACCTAGTTTTGTTTTTGAAAAGGCAAAATATAATTTGTTTATTCTTTTGTTAAACTCAAATTTTCAACACAAGATTGTCACATTCGATGCAGTATGTCATATTTTTCTCTCTGAGAAGACACCCGTTACAGTTCCTGATTTAAAAGAAAAAAAAATTGATTTGGTGTTAGTAATGGACCTTTAAAATGAGTTGTCGATAACGATATAATGGGAGACACAGCATTGTATTTTATTGTTTTTTTTTTGTTTTTTTCATGTCTTATACATAATCTCCTGTTCATGTCATTAACATGATAATACAGAATGCATGTTCCAACTCTGCTGAGTCAAGGTCATGGTCACACGTACATGTACGGGTCACTGGTTGTTTTTGTCTGTTACATACCTCATGAACCTTCTGGAGAAGTTTCATGTATGTTTGGTCTAATGTTCAGCTCATCAGAATGACATACAGAACACAGTTATGTTCTAACCAGCTCAAAGTCAAAGTCACACTTCAAGTTCCAACACCATTGGCTGATGGTCAAGGTCAAATTTATGGGTCAAAGGTCATGAGACTATAATTATTGCTTTAATCTGGAATTTTGAAAAGTTTGGTCAAGATCAATGTTTATCTAATTGGGACAA
This sequence comes from Saxidomus purpurata, assembly GCA_022818135.1. Classification (NCBI taxonomy): domain Eukaryota; kingdom Metazoa; phylum Mollusca; class Bivalvia; order Venerida; family Veneridae; genus Saxidomus; species Saxidomus purpurata. The sequence continues at coordinate 30,766,782 of JAFMSR010000007.1, forward strand.
TTAAGGTCAAGGTCACATTTAGGGTTCTAAGGTTATAAAATATCTCTTTAACCCCAAGAAGGAGTTTCATGAGACAGGCTATTGTTGAAACTGTACAAGCTTAAGGTCAAGGTCACTATGTAGGGTCAAAGGGCTCAAGACACTTTAAAGAATATTCATAAAACTTGGGTCTAGAGATCATTTCTAGGTCACACATAGGGTCAAAGTTCATGTGACTTTATTTTGTGTTTTCAGATGTTGATTCAATATTCAATGCAAATTATGTTATGTCCTTTGTCATGATTGTTAGACCTTTAAATGCCAGGGTGAGCTATGAGGACCACTCACTGTCCATCACCCTTTCATCTGTCAGCCATTTCCTTCAAACAATATTTCCTCTCAAACCACTTGGCCAATGTTAATAAAACTTGGCAGGGTTATTCCTTGCATGAATCTCTATCTAAGCTGTTCAAAGAATTCCATTCCATGCAGAACTCTGGTTGCCATCTTGGCCATCTTGTTTCCATGTACCACTGTTGGCATAGCACACAAAACATGACCTTTCTTCAAAAGTTGTAGCCAGTTCATTTTGAGCCAAATTTACTTTTTGTAGCCAATTTTGCCATTGGCTATATATGCCAGAGCTAGCCCTGTATAATGCCAATATGTATTTGAATATTCATTTAAGGCAAAGTAAATGATGCAGTTTGAGTGTAGTTTCTACATCAATTTATAAACACTGTCAGAACGACATTACATTATGTAGAGACAATGATAAAAGTAAGGGAAGAAGTATCATGACACCATCAAACAACAAGCACCAACCGTCACATCTACATACAGAAGATATTATCCTTTTTCTAGAACATTAATTTTCTACTTTACTAGTAGAAATGCAGTGTTCATGTAATTTCACTAATGGTTTACAGAAAATTTCAACAAACAAACAGATTATGCAGTCCAATGGGAATGCACTAATTTATTGCAGCAATCAATAAGCGCATGAACTGCATCACTTTAAACATATAGATGAATCTATCTTAACTATCACCTACATGAAGCAACCACCTGTCTTAAGCAGCCAATATTAAGTTACACTAGTTGACTATTTTTACAATTCCAGTTTTTTAGTTTACTATTTTTACAATTTTTTAGTTGACTATTTTTACAATTCCAATTCAATTCAATTCAATTCCCATGTATTTTGCAGCAAACTGCTTTACGTTGCCACATTTACTGTATTCCTTTGCTGCACGAAGGCAGCTGCGGATAGGTTTGACTGTAAGTTGTGACAGCACAAGTAGTTAATTAAGTATTTATTGTGCTGTTTTAATGACCCTGAATACCGGATCAATTTATTTCAATTCAGGTAGGACTTGTCTGTTGTTCTTTATGAATCCAATACAAATTTGAGTAAAAAGACAATTATGTAAACACAGTGATGATCTTACGGCATTGAACTTGGAAGACAGCTGGGACTTGGAGATGGTATTTTTAGTAATCAAAGCAGGTGGTGTAGAATTGTCTTTGTTTTTATAATTTTGTGAGTCTTTATGAACAGATAACTTACACAGGCTTTGAGAGCACTGGAAAACCTATACCGCAGCCAATGTTTTTTTCTTGGAATATCAGCGCACCAGTAAGCAATGACCATGCGTAAAGCAACCGAAAAACGCTTAAAATATCCATTTCAGTTGGAAACGGCCTAATGATAGCCCCATTTTAAGAAAAGTGTAGTTTTTTTGGCATGCTATCCCAAAATCTGTTTTGAATGTTTTGACAGTGAGCCTGGAGCAATGCTGCATGGGAAATTTGGAACACGGAGTTCCATTCAATGGATTGTTTGCTGTTTCGGCTAAACATTGTAACTTTACTTGATTTTATGAACATAATATGTTGTCAATTTTTTAGGAGTTGAGACTTTTGTAAATTAAATGTATAGAAAAAAAGGACATGACTGTCTCCACTTCCTAAGACAGTTCATTCACGAAAAACTTAGCAAATATCAAAACCTTCGAAATAAAAGGTTGTTTATGCTATGATGATGTGTCTGTCGTTGTCCGTTTTTTCTTGATAACACTACTCAGGTCACAATTTTCATTTGACTTTCATGAAACTTGCTCAAAAGGTTGCTTGCAACTTGTAGATGATCTTTTTTTGTTTTTTTGGGTCAGTGGGTCACAGGTCAAGGTCACAGTGACCTGAATATCTTTTCTGCTCAATATCCTGAGATCTATATCACCCACAGTCTTGAGTCTTCGAACTTCATAGGATGATTGGTCTTATTGAGTGGGCTATGCCTACAGTTTTTGGGGTCAGTGGGTCAAAGGTAAAGGTCACAATGACCGCCAGTAGCTTTCATTGATAACACTACAGGTCTTCATTGACCCTTATGAAACTTGCTCAGAAGGGTGCATGCAACATATAGATGATCTCTATTGTTTTTTGGGATCAAAGCTCAAGGTCACAGTGACCCAAATTTTCATCTCATTTCCGCTCAATATTTTGAAATCTAATAATCAACAACTATTTCTGTTACAGTCTCCAAACTTAAAAGGATGATTTGGCACCCCTACTGTTGTGGGGGTCAGTGGGTCAAGGTCACAGTGGCCAATGTTTGCTTTTTCTTCATAACATAACAGAATATTTTCACATATTTACTCAGTCCAATAGAGGGATACTACATTGTACATACCCATTATGGGCTGTTTATTACAGAATTTTCCAGCAATTAAGAAGAAATATGTGAGCTAACTCTTTCTCCTATATACAATCTATAAGACTGCATGTATTTAATAATAAAAAGCTTTTAGTGTAGAATTACACAGAGATCCACTTACTATTTTCACTATACATCAAAAACTGACCATTAGAGTTTTTAGGTCATTCTTGATTAATCTTTACACTGCTGGCATCAAAAGATTCTGCTTTTATGACATGATGAAGGGATTATGATAAGTCTGACCCTTATCTGCTCTGTTTGATATAATGCAGTAGATAAAGTGGACACCCCTGTGAAGGATCAATGGTACGGTCCAAATGGAAAGATGGGTAAGTCCATTATAGAAAATGAGCAGGGGAAGGCTTAATATTTTATCAATTATTGTATCATACTTGCAGTATTGTGTCATGGTTTTCCTTCAGGGTATTATTATTGGCTAAAACTTGGTTGACCACCTTTAACGATTTTGAATCTGATACAGCCGTTTGTTTTGTTGAGTATTTTATTAGTAAGTATCATTGATCTTCGAAGATAATTGCATGGTGTTTATGGTAAAAAATATTTTGGAGTGTAACTTTCTGTTTCAAGTAAGTTTCCCATGTTTATATTTTCTTATTGATTGATGTACCTTGTTGCAGAGGAGGCAGTTTCATCATAATAATAAATTATTGTGTATGGGAAAAGGTGTCAGTATTTTTTCATCGTTTTATAGATCATTTTTTCATCGTTTTATAGATCCGATTTGATATTCGTCATTAATTTTCAAAGCAGAAAAGTACTACTCAATTTATTTTTGCATCTACATGTATATCTAACATGTCACATTGGTACCCTTTACGAATTCATTCATGTATGAAATCATCGGCATCAATTAACAGGAATATAAACATGAAACAGGTGCAAATAGCCAACGTTATATATAATGGATTCATTTTGTTCATGGTCTTGAACCATCAGTTATACAGACCAGCACATTAAGAAATGGGTATTTAGCATACTGTGTATATAATTATGTTAGTGTTCATTGGCTGAGTGTTACACAATGTACTGAAAATATAAAGATTTTGACAGGATATTAGTGGCAGGAGACTTTCTGTTTGCTAGAGATCAAGCCAAAGGGGATCAAATCATACCCCACCCACCTTCTATTACCTATATAATACAGGGGATTGAATCATACCCCACCCACCTTCTATTACCTATATAATACAGGGGATCAAATCATACCCCACCCACCTTCTATTACCTATATTATATAGCATGGATGCACGAAATGAAAATGCCCATATTTCCACCAATTAATTACCAATCTGATATTAGCAGTCTGATATTTTAAGGTCACCTGGCACAAAGTGCCCAGCTGAGCAATTGTGACCACTTGATGTCCGCATTCATCATCAATAATTGCTTCAAACAACATCTCCTCTGAAACCCCTTGACCAATGTTAATGAAACATGGCAGAGATGTTCCTTGTATGAACCCCTGCCAAAATTGCTACCCAAAAAAGAATTTTGATTCATATTCAGAACTCTGGTTGCTGGGGCAACTCAAGGGAAAAACTTTGAACGTCCTCTTTTTTAGCTCACCTGGCTACGCCAGGGTGAGCTTTTCTGATCGATGATTGACCGTCGTCCGTCGTCCGACGTCCGTCAACATTTTGATTCAAATGACATCTCCTCTGAAACCTCTAGGCCAATGTTGATAAAACTATGCAGGAATGTTCCTTGCATGAAGCTCTACCAAAATTGTTCAAAGAATTCCATTCCATGCAGAACTCTGGTTGCTATGGCAATTAAAATAGGAAAAGCTTTAAAAATCTTCTTCTCTGAAACCACAAGGCCTAGAGCTAAGATATTTGGCATGTAGCATTGTCTAGTAGACCTCTACCAAGATTGTTCAAATTATGACCCCCGGGTCAAAATTGACCCCGCCCCGGGGGTCACTTAGTTTTGCATAGGAATATATAGGAAAAAGTTAAAAAATCTTCTTCTCTGAAACCACAAGGCCTAGAGCTTAGATATTTGGCATGTAGCATTGGCTAGTGGACCTCTACCAATATTGTTCAAATTATGACCCCCGGGTCAAAATTGACCCCGCAACGGGGGTCACTTAGTTTTTCATAGGAATATATAGTAAAAACTTTAAAAATCTTCTTCTCTGAAACCACAAGGCCTAGAGCTTAGATATTTGGCATGTAGCATTGCCTAGTAGACCTCTTTAAAGTTTGTTCAAATTATGCCCCTGGGGTCAAAATTGACCTTGCCCGGGGGGGGGGAATCATTTGTTTTACAAAGGCGTATATAGGAAAACTTATTTGGTATATAACATTATCTAGTGATCTTCCACCAGGCAAGTGGACTTGTACCAAGGTGAGCGATATAGGGCCATCTTGGCCCTCTTGTTTAAACTACTTATCAGAATCTAATTTAATTTGGCACGAATGATCATAAAAAATAATTAAAATGATGAGGCCCCCTATGTGTGTCAGACTGTTTTCTTTAATTGTCACACAATGATCTACACTGTATACAGAAACTTCAAAAGTCTTCTCTGAAACTACTGGTTAGATTTTTTATCAGATAAATTCACTTTATGACTTTATTCCAAAACTGCTAAAATGAAGTTGGTCCCTTTGAAAATGAGGCTGTGAGTGGGTGGGGCTGTTTTCTATAAATATGCTGTGTAGAAACTTTAAAAATCTTCATTAAATAAATATGATGCCTTACAAAGTAAGGCCATAGTGGGGTGGGGCTATTTTCTTTATTATAATCTATATAAAAAAAATTAAGTCTTCAAAATGAATTGTGTTGTTAGAATTTTATTTTATTGTAGGATTTAAGTGGTCATTCTAGCACAGCGTTTTTATTCCACATTTAGATCTCTACAGACATACAAGTTATGCAGGTATATTCAAAGTTAATAGACTGATGTTCCGTGTTGATTCAGGTGAGCAATATAGGACTAATGACCCTCTTGTTTGGTACAGTGACATTTGATGTCACTGCTATCACTATTAAAGCCCACACACATTAGACAATAATAACAGACATCAAGATAAAGTGCTATAATTTGTTATATGCACTTTTCAGGTTTGAGTTATGCTCTTTAATAGGTTACTGGGCTAGCAGAGCAAATCAGTTGAGTATTTCAATATTTCATGCAACTGTCATTTGTCCATTAATCTGTTAGGCTCTAATGCAACATAGCATTAATAATGGCAGATATAACATCAAAATACTTTTTTGATTTTGTGTTTGAAAAAGGAAGTTTGAAAGACGTTGCATAATAGATAGAGTTGCCAACAGGCTTCCACTTTCCCTGGCTAAATGTCATACAGCCTGGTACCAGATAATAATTATCAAAGTGTATTTAATGAAATGAATTTATGAAAATTGTGCAAACATGTATGTCTTTGATCATTGAGAGAGCAAATTAACGAGGTTACTCTGTTTTGGGCCTCAAAAAAAAAAAAAAAAAAAAAAAATTATCGTGTCAGTACGTTGGCACTTTTGATCAATTCAGTGAAGAAGAAAATTGAAATGGTACGGCTGATAGTATGCTTGGCCGAAAAAGTGGAAAATACAGTAAATATTAAAATACAACTTATTAAAGATTAAGTTCTTGAGACGCTACAAACTGATCTTGAATAATTGTTTTGATTAAATCACATGCCGATGGGCATAATGCGTATAAAAATATGGAAACATTAATTTTGTTCTGTCCATTCTAAATCTGAAACCTCCTGTGTATTTTATTGCTTCTTATGGATACACCTTCAGTACTAAATCAACCTAAGACATTTAATAGGTTTCTTTGGTGTATTAAATTATTTTCTTTGGGAAGGACAAATGAATGGGGGAGACACGACTGTGTTTTCAATAAAAATTCTAGTTTAAAGCTACGAAGCAAGTTCCGTTAATTTACATTTATGAAGTTAAATATTTTGTGTGCTTGCATGACTTCCATAATATTTTATCCTCGAAACAAAGTTTAGGGGGGTACATAGGAGTCACCCGGTGGTTGGTTGTTCGGGCAGTCGGTCTGTTCTTTGCATTTTCCTTGTCCAGAGCATAACTTGAATACCAGACGGAATTCAATACAACTTCATACAATGGTCAAGCACAATTAAAGGAAGTGCAGAGCACAAGAACAGTAACTCCATCTTGACTAATTACAGAGTAATTGCCTTTGTTACTTTTCCTTGTTCGGAGCATAACTTGAAAACTACTAATTGGAATTCAATATAACTTCATACAATGGTCAAGTACATTGAGAGGAAGTGCAGTGCGCAAGAACCATATTTCTACCTTAACTCATTACAGAATTATTGCCCTTTGTTACTTTTCCTTGTCCAGAGCAAAACTTGAAAACTATTGGTTGGAATTCAATACAACTTCATACAATGCATGGTCAAGTACATTGAGAGGAATTGCAGTGCACAAGAACTATAACTCTATCTTGACTATCTTGAGTTTTTGCCAAGGATTATGTCTCCATTTAAGTTTTTATTGCAAAGTATTCTGTTATCTCAAATCTCCTCAGTTTATAAAGCAGTCTTTCGGGGTTATTAATCACGTTTAGTGATAGGTCTATTTTTATCAAATGCGTACTAAGGCATGGGGACATATAGTATTACATAAAATTTTGCAATGCACCAATTATGAAATAATGGAAAACAGAAACACTAACTGGGATAATTTATTAAAAACTCATATTCTGCTGAAAGTGGAGAAGAATTTCAGACAGTAAACATGTTTAATATTTCCGCCAATGCTATAGGATATGGACGAAATGTGCAAGTCATCTTTCAACCCACACTTATGATTATGTAAAAAGAAACTGTATATGCTCATTTGTAACTTAGTCGTTACATTGCATCCATACCGGGTCTCAGATAGCAGAATTATCTCTGGAATTTAATATGAAAGTCGTAAGATTTTTTTAATTATACATTTGTCATTTCAGGCTGCTGCTGTTTCCATGGTGAAGAGGTAGAAAAAACGTGATAACGCTAAAGTCATGTGACTTCGTGCCAATATGGGAACCGGTATATATTTATATTAACATTATATAACATAGTTACTACTGTTTTCTATTTGGCTTGGATAGAGATATATATGTTCCTGACTTCTTCTTAACATATGTCAAAAGCTTGAAGTATTTAATCTATTTTAACAGGCTTTATAAGTCTATCCATTCCTAGCCAGTCCTCTCCTGTCTATATCTGTCTCTAAAAACTGGATCCTGCAGTATACCTCAGATTTGAATGTGCTATGAATTCATGAAACTTGGCATGTGGATCAAGAACAATATGAAAGTCTGCATGTCATTTTCTCTCTTATAACATGACATAATATGCTACTCCTGTGACACTGGATATAGTAAAATCGAAATCCAGTTACTCAAATAGTTGTAGAGGTGTTGAAATTTGGTACGTAGATGGAGGGCATGCAGTAGCGGCATTATGCTAAACATTCACTCTTACCCTACTGAATTTCTAAAATGGGCATGCCCGTCTTTCAATGTAGACTGTTCCATTCATTGTAAAAAGGGGTAATTGGTACTTCATGGATGTGCAGGCTGATCATGATCTGCACTAGTCTTTTCTGAGATTGATCAGGAGCTTAAGGATGAGTAGTAGGTGGATGTGGATGCTACCTACATTAGTTTCTGTGAAAACAAGGTCTTAATTTTGAATAACACTAAACAGGTTTGGAAACGCAAAAGTGGCAAAAAATTTATTTTAACAATGTAATCATGTTTCAAATTTATTCTAATTTAATACACAACAAAAGCAATATAAACTTGAATTCTTGTAAAAGTTTCAATAATTCATCGCAAAAAATGACTTAAATAGAAATAAAAACAATAGCGTCATTCAAATCTTTTGCGTTTCTAAACCTGTTGAGTGTACTTTGTTTGGTTTCAATTTCTTTGGTTTCAGACAGAATAAAGATATTTGATATGCCAATTTTCATTTACTGTTTGGTTATGGACAAACAGCTCACAGTAACTGTGGTTGTCAAGGTTTACAATAACAAACAGCTGCGGTTTCATTTGCTTATAGGCAAAAACTGATGTCGCCATGACAATAGATATACAATATGTCATTGAATTTTACACCTTAAGAGATTGTTGCAATCAATGAAAATATACATGGCATTGTTACAAGAGTTTGAACAGGTAGGGGACTCTTAAATTGCTTGAAATACGCAGGTGTCGCCATCCCCCCACCCACACACCCCATTGCATGATATGGGAATGGGCAGAGTCCATGCATGCATATTACCGGCATGTCCCAGTGCAATGAGTTTTCACAGAGTCATTTTGCCTTTTGATTTCTTTTTCATATACAGTCGAACTTGTTTTAAGCAACCATACAGGGGAAATTTAAACCAAGAATGCAACCAAGATAGACTGGAAATAAATGAATTCAGAAGCTACACATGGTTTTAAAACTTGCCTTTTGGTTCAGAATGTTAAAATATTTGTATCTATCCAATGCAAATGTAAGAGTAGAAATTATATTGAAATAAAATGGAAATACTCAACTTTTTAAATACTTTCATATTAAAGAAGAGTAATTCAAAATTTTATAAAAATTAATAAAATGTATATTTCTAATAGGGATCTAACTCTATGTAATGGGTCATTTTGTTCCTTAAATGAATCTCTAACAGAATATACAAAAAGTAAAAATTGTCATCAAATGTTACTTTGACCACCTTTAAGTACATAATCTTCCGAGATGCTAAAATGTTTAATGGCCTATGCCATATTAAAACAAGGAAAACAGATGTGGTATACAGTGTTATTTTAATTCATATTTGAGTCAATTACTTTTAACTCCTTGAAATTATAATAATATTTTTCCCTTTTTTTATTTAATATCACCAGAAGCAAACAAGAAAAATGATAAACTGCAAATTTGCAGAAACAATCTGCTAGAGGTTAATTGTTAAAGTTACACATTGTGTTGTTTAAATGTTAACCACAAATAGTAAAGTGTGAAAAACAATGTATTTCACAGTTTGATACACATTAACGTGGCGATCTTTTTTTTTCTGGCACTATTTATCGATAATCACCTACCGTTTATATCGTCAATATTCACGAGAAGCTTCACTAAGAAGAGAAGAATATTACGTGTTTTACACGCTTGTATCATGGCTATACTGCATATTTGTAAAGGAAAACACTGTACCGTATTTGTGATAATTTGCATTGTGTATGGGGGCGGAGCTTAGTCCGTGCTCTATCTACAACAGAGAACATGATCTATCAGCAATAGAGAACACTTTTCAGTTTTTTTGTTCAAAAACAAGCAACAGTTGCCAGAGAAGAAAGATGTGGCTCTGTAAAATTGACCTAAACTTAAATGTTTAAGAGGAAGGGAAGGGTGGACATACAAGAATACACACGAACTCGAAACACGTGTCTCCTGAGCAGTTTAATTATATCATCGTGCAGTTTTCATTTGTGAAAGCTTGATATCGTCGGCATCTAAAGGAACTTGTGAAAGAATGATACTCTGATTGACTGAATTCAAATTCTTTAGCCAATTGTAACAAAACAATTTCCTGCAATTCTTAAATATCCATAATGCAGAGTTCACCTATCCTTCTAAGCATTCTTTTTTAAGGGAACTGACAAAGATCAAATCATGATCCCACCCATTTTGTTATGTCACACGATGTTTCGGGACCTGCGAGCTGTCAATCAAAATGTACTTGATGGTGTACATGCCATTATCAACGTGTCATAATACAAATCAGATAGAGTGACTGTTTGCTCAAATAATTACGCCATTTCTGGGCGCTACGCCCCTCGAAATAACATAATTATTCTCACAAACAGTACTCTATCTAATACATGTTCTGGTTAAATGATATTTCATTGAATTTATTCGTTTTCAATTGGCCACCTTTAACATAAAAACCTTGCCTTGGTTTGTGTTGCACGGGTGTATTGACCATGTCCAGCATGACTTTTATTTTGTTTGATTAAAAAGAGTAATCTAAATGCTATGTATCTGGTTTAATGTGAAATTGATTGAGTATTTACTCCCCGTTTCTGACTGGTGGCGTGATTTTGCCGATGTGATCATGATCTACACAACTCACTATTCAGTCAGAATATTTTCTGGGAGCACACCCTTCAACAATTAATGGTATCCTACTTTCTTCTATATTTGGCTCTTGCACTGGTTTCGTGACGTAGACAATCTTTGAAATCTTTGCTCAAGACACTGATGTAAACGTCCGAGTAATACGCAAATTTTTCCATCCCAAAGACTTCTATTGTTTGGCAGATGTATTATCAAAGATTACTCGTAGAAGGCAGATTAACAAAAAGAAAAGTACCTAATTTAGAAGAAAAAAATTCCCGTTGCCATGGATTTTGCGCAAAAGAAATCAATGTGCAGCCATGATAACCAGTCGGTGTTACTCAGGCACTTTACCGAGTTTACATGCACTATCTTAATTAATCAAATCCAAATGCATTTAAGTTCAGATAAACTACACCACTGGCAACATGCAATTAGTTTTCAATTTATGTTCCGGATTATGGCCTATATTACATTAATTGCCAATACGGGAAAGAAACAAACATTATTTGGCGAAAAAATGAGGTCACAAAATGAGGAGAAACCTTCCAGACGACCTTGATCATGATACTGGTGTTAAACAGGAATGCCTTTTTAGGCATATGCATGAACAATTAAGTATTTTTATACCCCCAAAACGAAGTTTAGGGGGGTATATAGGAGTCACCCGGTGGTTGGTCGGTCGGTCGGTTGGTCGGTCGGTCGGTCGGTCGGTCGGTCGGTCGGTCGGGTGGTCTGTTGCATTTTCCTTGTCCGGAGCATAACTTGAAAACTACTTGTTGGAATTCAATACAACTTCATACAATGATCAAGCACATTGAGAGGAAGTGCAGTGCACAAGAACTATAACTCCATCTTGACTAATAACAGAGTTATTGCCCTTTGTTACTTTTCCTTGTCCGGAGCATAACTTGAAAACTACTGGTTGGAATTCAATACAACTTCATACAATGGTCAAGCACATTGAGAGGAAGTGCAGTGCACAAGAACTATAACTCCATCTTGACTAATTACAGAGTTATTGCCCTTTGTTACTTTTCCTTGTCCGGAGCATAACTTGAAAACTACTGGTTGGAATTCAATACAACTTCATACAATGATCAAGCACATTGAGAGGAAGTGCAGTGCACAAGAACTATAACTCCATCTTGACTAATAACAGAGTTATTGCCCTTTGTTAGTTTTCCTTGTCCGGAGCATAACTTGAAAACTACTGGTTGGAATTCAATACAACTTCATACAATGGTCAAGCACATTGAGAGGAAGTGCAGTGCACAAGAACTATAACTCCATCTTGACTAATTACAGAGTTATTGCCCTTTGTTACTTTTCCTTGTCCGGAGCATAACTTGAAAACTACTGGTTGGAATTCAATACAACTTCATACAATGATCAAGCACATTGAGAGGAAGTGCAGTGCACAAGAACTATAACTCCATCTTGACTAATAACAGAGTTATTGCCCTTTGTTAGTTTTCCTTGTCCGGAGCATAACTTGAAAACTACTGGTTGGAATTCAATACAACTTCATACAATGGTCAAGCACATTGAGAGGAAGTGCAGTGCACAAGAACTATAACTCCATCTTGACTAATTACAGAGTTATTGCCCTTTGTTACTTTTCCTTGTCCGGAGCATAACTTGAAAACTACTGGTTGGAATTCAATACAACTTCATACAATGGTCAAGCACATTGAGAGGAAGTGCAGTGCAGAAGAACCAGAGCTCCATCTTGACTAATTACAGAGTTATTGCCCTTTGTTGCTTTTCCTTGTCCGGAGCATAACTTGAAAACTACTGGTTGGAATTCAATACAATTTCATACAATGATCAAGCACAATGAGAGGAAGTGCAGTGTACAAGAACCATAACTATATCTAGAGTATTTTCAGAGTTATTGCCCTTTGTTATTTTTTCTTCTCCAGAACATTACTTGAAAACTACTGGTTGGAATTCAATATAACCTCATACAATGGTCAAGTACATTGAGAGGAAGTGCAGTGCATAAGAACCCTAACTCCATCTTGACTCATTACAGAGTTATTGCCCTTTGTTACTTTTCCTTGTCCGCAGCATAATTCGAAAAGTACTAGTTGGAATTCAAAACAACTTCATACAATGGTCAAGCACAATGAGAGGAAGTGCAGTGCACAGGAACCATAACTAAATCTTGACTCATTACAGAGTTATTGCCCTTTGTTACTTTTCCTTGTCCGGAGCATTATTCGAAAACTTCTGGTTGGAATTCAATACAACTTCATAAAATGGTCAAGCACATTGAGAGGAAGTGCAGTGTACAAGAACTATAACTCCATCTTGACAAATTACAGAGTTATTGCCAAGAACAATATCTCTTTTTAGTTTGTTTGCAAGGTATTCTGTTACTACGAACTTTCTCAGTTTATAAAGCAGTCTTTTGGGGGTATTAATCACATTTAGTGATAGCTCTAGTTTTTGTGTGTTACTAGTCAAGGTTGGACTTCATCTAACATTTGATTAGAATTTGACCCTATGCCTCCGCATGTAGTAACGAGCAAGCTCAAATACCAGTGTTAAGGGCCACAGAACTTAAGGACATAGCAGGGTACTATCCAAATAGAGAGATGGAAAAGTCAATTTTAATCATTTGGTGTTGGTTTGTACTAAATGACATCACGCACTTTGTATCATACATAGTATTACAGAAAATATGATTTAACCATTTTTCAGATCTGATATAAAACAGCAATAGATTTTAGGCTAATAACTAAACAAGTGAGTAAAATCAATCAAAACTTTAGAAGTGAAACTGATATAAATGATGTGATAAACTATAACATTCTATTTTTGTTTTGTGTGACTTTATACTAATATTTATGGGTAGTGACTAAATATTTATGAATAATTACTACTTCTGATACTTCTGCATTATAATGTTTACCTTATGGACCACCTCCCTGATAAAGTGGCGAGAATTACTAATAACACCTCATCGATCACAGGTGAGTGTAGCGTACCAGGGACACATACAGTGATTTTTAGTTCAAAATAGCCTAGATACTATTATATCAGTAAGAAGGTAAACAACACCGTTTATACATCGACCCATTTTCAGCCTTAATTACTTCATCAAGAATAATGCATATTTATTAAAACCTATTGCATATATAGCATAAGTGTTTATCATTTCCGTAAAAGTTTACTTCAAGGCCCAAAAGCAAACCGTTTTGAAATAGCGACTGATAATTTCCGATTTTTTTTACATTTTTCGTCAACCCGAATAAATCTCACACATTTCTAACACTGAATTCTTCCCTTTTAACAAGCTTTTAAACAATCTCGCCTTGTGTCATCCAAATATTACACAACCGACGCTCGTAGAAATTGATTTGATAAATATTTCCACAAGCTTTCCAGTTTTAATACAATCCATTAATACTGTATTCATTTTATTTCGTTGATATATTTTGTAAACATATACATGCAGCCATACTGATAATGGGAAAAACTAGTTTCCATACCGCATCAATCGGCCAGGTCTTACCAAGTCTAGGTTACACATCACTAATACATGTCTATGGAATACTGAGCTCAAGTAGCAGTGTTGTGCCGTTCTTGTGTATGTCCACAGTGACGGTTGCGCATTGGAAAATAGACGTACCCGAAATGTGTGAGATTTATTCGAGTTGGCGAAAAATGGTAAAAATGTCGGAAAGTTACAAAAACGGTTTGCATTTGGACCTTGAAGTAAACATTTACGGAAAATATAATTACGTAGGCTATATATGCAATAGGTTTTGATAAATATGCACTATTCTGTATGAAGTAATTGAAGCTGAAACTGGGTCTATGTGCGAACTGTGTTGTTTACCTTCTTATTGATATTATAGTCATTAGGCTATTTTTATCTAACATTCACTGTTTGGGTCCCTGCTACGCTACACTCACCTGTGTCATCGATTCATGGTATTGAGAGTGCTTTTTATTTGAGAAAGATGGCAGTTTTTTAACGGCATATTCGAAATTCAATCCTTGAGAAAGTCGGTTTGTCGAGTTAGACATTTTATAAAATGCAGCTACACTGCAGATGAACGACCACCGGATATTGGGGCAAAAGTGAGCACAGATAATTAGTTTTCGCGAGTAACGTGTAACAACTGGGGTAAGTTAAAACCCGATTTTCACTCTGATGCATATCATATTGTGTCTATTTGTGTGTTTTCAGATACTTTAATGACTGTTCAAGCCGAATGTATTCTCGTTTTGCAACATATATATGTTGAAATGTTGAAAATGTCCAAAACAAATAGTGTGCTCACTCGAAAAATCTCGACCGTTGGCAAAGTATGCCGTTTCATTTGATAAATAATTAACATATTAATAATCTGAATACGGCATATCATTTGCCTAACGACAACATATTAATGGTTAAAATTTCATCATTTAAGACGAAAGTATAGCGGAGATACGGTTCTCGAAACATTTCAATTACTGTACTGGGTATTGGTTAAACGTGTACTGAGTATTGACGGAGTGAGCGAATCACTGTACTGAGTATTGCATCAAGAAATGAGTAAAAAAACAAAAATTGAAACTGGAAATGTATTTATTTGTTATCAGTTGAAGGTATGAATTCAGGAAGTGTGTTGTTTTGCACAAGTCATATTAAACGTTGATAATTTATACTATAAAAGTGTATTATAAAGCGTTTTGTCTGGCGTTTTGAGTATTACACACATTAGACACACATGTACAATTATATATTTATTTTTTAATCTTCACCAAATAATCAACAATATCGCGTGTAAATAGATATGCTGTGCAGTACTGCACTAACCATTCAATGACTCGGACATGAAGTGACTTTCAATATTATCTACAACTACTAAACATTTGTCTAAAATACGTATAAGTTGTAAGATAAAATGCAGTGTTTTGTTCTAGTTAATGCAAAATAGCGGAACTCTCTGCCATAGTTATACTGTGCGTGCGTGCATGGTGTGGCATAGTTACACAATAAAAAACAACACTTTTTTTACGAATTATCATAAAAGGATTCCTGCAACATTCATTTCTATCGATAAAAATGAATTACACGATGCTGTGAAAAAATGTTCCGTTAATCCCTACTATTATCTAAACAATTACATCAGATTTCGGGTTTTTGCAAAGTATCATTATCCCGCATATTGTCAAAGATGAAATGGACCATCCTTCTCTAAAACATCACACGCTTTGGCTTTGTTCGATGTATACAAGGGTAATCAACGTGAAGATATACGAAGCAATTTTAAACACTTGCCCGTGATGTGAATATTTAGTTTTCCGGGATGTGTAAATTCAAATTATTTTGTAGAAAAAGAATTGATTTTGGATATGCAACATGTCCTACTGTACCTTAAATTGGTCTGATCTAAAACATTTTAAAATAAATTAAAAAAGGTATATCACCTAGCATAGAATATTGCAAAAACAAGGTTTTTTCTATGAGTTTACCCACTGACCTAGTTTTGGACCACAGATGACCCATATGCAAACTCAATCTATGGTTCGCCAAGACTGTACATAATTCCGATTAAGGATGATGAAGATTCAATGAAAAATGGAACATCTATTGTATGCACAAGGGTTTTCATTGATTTGATCCAGTGACCTAATTTTTTACCCAACTTGACTCATATTAGTACTCGACCTAAAGTTCATCAAAGCAATCATACTAACCAAGTTCATGGAGATCGAATGAAAAATGAAACCTTTATTGCATATAAAAGTTTTGTCTATGATTTGATCCCATGACCAAGTTTTTGAAACAAGATGACCCATATTCGAATCGACTTAGATTACATAAAGGCAGTCATTCTGATCAAGATTCCTG
The DNA here is from genome assembly GCA_022818135.1 of Saxidomus purpurata. NCBI lineage: Eukaryota > Metazoa > Mollusca > Bivalvia > Venerida > Veneridae > Saxidomus > Saxidomus purpurata. The sequence continues at coordinate 30,783,445 of JAFMSR010000007.1, forward strand.
AAGCTCCAGTGAAAAATGCAGTCTCATTTGCATACACAAGGTAAAATGTGCACAGGCGAAACGCAGACGATAGAAAGATATAAAGATGACGGACACCATAAGATCACAATTACCAACCTTGGGTACTTCGTGTTGTGTAGAGATAATAAAACGCTTTAAAAAGCAGCAGTATATTTATATTACTCACTTTCAATGCCCAATACTCAGTACACGTTAGTATCAATACTCCGGTACACCAGAAATCAAAATAAACAATACCCAGTACACTAACTTTAGTTATATATGTATCAATATTTTGGCCCCGAAATAACGTTTGTGGACAAGATCTTGGACACTTATGTCTGGTACTTGCCCAAATAAATTGCTCGATTCAGATTATTCAAATCTAAGCACATTTGCGAAATAAAACGGTAAACATTACCAACGGTCGAACTTTTCAAGTGAGCAGGCGATCTTGTTTTTGGTAATTGAACATATTAACCGACATCATTTACAGCTCGGGTATACAATGGACTAAGATAGTCATCGAAGTATCCAAAAACACAAAAAGAAACACAGGATAATGTACATAAGATTAAATATCGGATTTTATCTTACCCCAATTGTAAACGTTCCTCGCGAAAACTAATTATCTGTGCTCACTTTCGCCCCAATATCCGCAGTGAGCTAGTGAGTCTACAACAACCCTTAGTCTTATGTTGTTGTTTTTTTACAATCGTCAAAACTGTGTCATTATTTTAATTACCTAAAAACTTTTTATACTGGAATATGTACCACACAACTACGGGTGAATGGGGGGAAAAATATGTTACCTGTTCATACTAAATACTTTATATTTTGACCAAGTGTTGTATGATTTAGCTTAGATGAAGCAAAGTCATGTTGTTTTATTTTGGCTGTTATGTTTCACCAGTTTTTGTGTAAGACATACTATTAAATGTCTTTCAACAAAGTGTCATAAATTCTTTAGGATATAGGGGTCTGTATCTCCTAACAGAAGTAGTCCTGTAAACTTCCCACCCGTTAATTATGTTGAAATGGGATATTGATATAACTTGGTATAAATGCTCACCATCATGAGATAGAGTGTCATGCGCAAGAACCTAGTTCCTAGTTCCAAGGTCAAGGTCAGACTTAGAGGCCAAAGGTCAGATACAAGAATAATTCAAGAATGACTTTGTCCGGAGAATTTCTTCTTCATGCATGGAGGGATTTTGATGTTACTTGGTACAAATGTTCACCACCATGAGACGGAGTGTCATGCTCAAGAACCAGGTCCCTAGGTCTAAGGTTAAGGTCACACTTAGAGGTTAAAGGTCAAATTCAAGAATATCTTTGTCCGGAGCATATCTTCTTCATGCATGGAGGGATTTTGATGTAACTTGGCACAACAATTTCAGCATTTTCAGCTCTGAAGGCTAAATACAATTAAACATACTTTTTGGGGGAGTCTTTCAGCAGGTACGATTATAAGCTACAGGCGAAGTGACTTCAGCATGACTAAGTATGGCTAAAGGCCTGAATTCAAGTACTTAATTATGGTTAGGCGAACTGGGAGTAAAAAAACTAATTGAATCATAATTGTCCGGGATTGAATCGCCAATTGGATTGTGGGTGTGGTAGTCAAATTCCAAAGAATTGCATCAAATCGTTGCACCTCTACTGTCCAAATGGAAAGACAGACAAGTCCATTTTAGAAATTCAGCGTCATCATAGTTTAAGCTCTTTTCCAACAAAACAGATAGTATTTCTTCGGGGAAAAACATAATGGGATATATTTTTCAGTTTAAAACAGTTGAAAGTACTTGTTGTGAAAGTTTGAACTTTAAAGTTCCAGGAAAATGTTTCACAGTCTTGTGACTCGACACTAAAGATGCAATTTGTGCTTAGAGCGTGTTCAGTAATTTGTCAGGCAGAATTTCATTCTGTGATACAATTGTCTTGTAAATGTCAGAGTATTTGCTGCAACTATAGATGTAAACACAGCATGCCTGCGAAAATTAGAATTTTGCAAAGATCAATGTACGATTCCCGATTGGCTGTACATTCCATTTTATTTCAATTGCGTATTGCAGTTTCATGCTCACTCAAGGATTAAGAATTTTGTGATAACGTTCTTGTTACGCAGTTAATGAGTGCAGCAGAAGTAATTGCCTCGATGGTAGATTTCCGTTCAAAATATGTTTGTGCTTGGAAACTTCAAAAAGGTCTACTTTTAAAAACAAGATTTTTTTTATATATGTGATATATATAATAATATGATCTTTTAGACATCTTTTTATGCTTGGAAACTTAAAAAAGGTCCACTTTGAGATAACAAGATTTTTTTAGCCCTTTTATCTTTGATAAATCTTATTAAAGGGGCACTCCCTACATCTAGCAGATTATATTCTCGAAACATAGATTATGTGTTCAATGAACGTAAAATGATTAATAAATACAATTTCAAAGAAGAACTTATGGCGAAAACTGCCTTACTTTACCACATTAATCAAAATAGTGTCTTTCTGTAATAAATCGCATCCACCCATTAATTGTACAACAACAACTTTACATTATAAGATTATTGAATGGTTTACGGTACTGCAGTATATTTTAAACCGCTGATTTTATCGATAATGACTGGGACTGCATTAAGCTGAAACTTTTAGGTTGAGTTATAATACTTACAAAGATTCTATTACTTATTTAGTTTGACATCTGAGTTATAGGGTATGTCCCTTTAAAGCCCACTGATCACTTTCAATTGACCCCAGTTAAACTGTGTTCTGTTTCCGTTATAATAAAACTGACATAATGTTGCTTCTCCGCAAGAAAGTTTTCTCAAAGAAGGTTCCTTTTTCAACAATATTTTTAAAGAAATATTGCACCATATTTATGATACATACTTTCAATTATTTTAACAACGTTAGAAACATTTTTGTACAAATAAGAGTTGGTTTCACCAGTTACTGTAAATTTGTGTTTTAGAGTTTATCATTGAAAAATGGGATAATCAGACTATGCAAAGCCCCGAGAATAGGTTTCAGGGGATAGTGCAAGATAGTGTCACCAAAAAGGTCTTTCTAATTTATGTACGTGATACTTGTAATGTTGAAAGTAATCATGGGCATTCAAAGTAATCATTACTTCTACAAGAAACATTCTAAATCTGGCTGTTTTTCTGTTGATTTTTTTTTCTTCAGCAATCGAACACCAAATATTTATGAAGCTCCTTTGCGCCATATTACAGCATGTAGCTCATTTTAGCCTTGGCCTTGACACAGCTTGTAAAGTGCCTTGCATGTGATTTACAATAATTAGATTGCTCAACTCATAAAATTACGAAAATAAATATTTATGTCAGTGATATTGCAATGCATATGAAAATTTGGTCGTTTAAGTAACAACTTTTATAAAGGAATAAAACGGCAATAAAGTAGTAAAGTATATAACATGCAACATCCATGCAGTCTGATTATGATGTGCACTGTTTGTTATTTAGACATTTTAATTTGGTTTATCATACTTAAGACCTGAGAATGGTACGCAGTCCTGCATGGCTTATCACCACCATGCTTGTTGCTCAGTAATATGACAATGTAACATCACTGCCCTTGTCCCTTAGAATCTAATGATGTGCTATTCAATTTTTATTTAGATCAAATTGATTGGATAGTATCACAGAACTAAGATGATGTATAGGGTGACATTTTGTCCATCACCACATCACTTGACACCTGTATACATGACAACATCACATCCATCATCTGCATGTTTACTAACAACTATAAACTATGATTAGTTATGACTCAAAATTTGCTCTTTTCTTCCTTCACACCTTCCCTTGACAAACAGGAAATTGGGTGGGGTTTGAGGATTGGTCATATCCCATATCGCTCTTGTTACGGATAGAAATGTCAGCTTGACTAGCATTGACCTATTTAAAAATTTCAATCTGTAGTTAAATTGAATAAAGAAATGACAATATATTAAATTAAATAAAGAAGATGACATAGTTCCAGGAAACGATCAAGCGTTGACATTTATAGATGACAGTTACATAAGATCATTTTTTTGCAATATATGTTGGAAATACATTGTAATTAGTTTGCAATTCCAGAAGTTTGAGGTAATAATGCATGAAACAAGACTCCCAAAAGACTCCTAAAAGTTGAAATTTGACTCTATGTGAGACGGCTTATTAGGAAAAGTGTTCCTGACATCTGCATGAAAATCTTACCATGCTGTATTGATTTTTGCAGTTATTTTCCAAGAAACTGAATTTTTAATTGATAATCACAGCCCACCACTATTTTAGGTTTGATCACTGTCCTTCGTATAAGAAACACGTCATCCGCCATTTCCTAAAGTTTGCTCTCAATTTTCTCATTTAAACCAAGTTTGCACTCACTATACACCTACCCCCCTGCAATAACTGATTCCCACTTTAAGTTTGATTTGACTTCTCAACAACTTTTTTTGTAAGGGAAATGAATTAATGTTAAAAATTTGGTTTGATTTCCTGAATAATTGAAGGAACATGTCTCCCAATACAAGTCCAAAATTGCTTTTTAATTTGATTACAGAATACTGATCAGGTTGAGAATAAGCTTCTGCTGATACTGATGCCAGGTTATAATGTTCCCAGGTTATAGTTACCAAAAGCATTTTTAAGACAAAGCTTATCATTTGTAATTTCCCCAAAATTATGTAGTAAGGACTAGATATTCAGTGTGTTTTTTTCTCAGCTTTTTTAGGATTAATTGTGACAGTGACACTGTAGATATATGTGTGCAGAAATTGGAAGTGAAAACCATTTTTAAAAAAATTGAAAAAGAAATTTATGTGTGCAAGAAAAATATTAATCCTTGCATTTTTGTTATCTCACTTTACACAATAATATTATTAGAGTCTTCTCAGTGGAGTCACTGTAACATATTCGTAAATGATTTCTATTTATAGAACTTCAGTGCCATCAAAGCTTTGATTAGATGTTGAGGTATCAACATATTTTAGGGCACCAGTTTCTGTGTAGCACAGAGCTCTCTATTCAACCTTACAGGAAGACAACTTGATTTCAGTACAGAGTTTTTTCATAATCAAATAGCTGACCGTGTTCATAATAAGAAAATTGCATAGCGATAAAGTTTTAATCAAAATATTTGATACCTTTAATGGCAACTAAGAATTTTGTGCCAAAGTATAAAGTTGCATAAAAAGGATACTACTGTGAAACTGTTGAAGAACTTAATTATAACTTTATATATATTTTATATATTGAAAAAATTGCATAGCAATTCTTAGGTTAAATGTCAAAATATTGGAAATTGCTGTGCGAGAGAATTCACAGAGCAATTCTGCTTGATTGTCAAAATATGTGAGAAATTGCATAGCAAATAAGCTTATGCCAAAATAGTTAAGAAATTACAAAGCATTAAGCTTATGCCAAGAGAAGTTGCACAGCAGTTATTGCAGAGCAATTATGCTTAATAATATGCCAAAATATTGGAGAAATTACATACAGCAATTATAAAGATTATGCCAAATTGAGAAATTACAGAGCAATTAAGTTTATGCCAAATATTGGAAAAATTACTTTGCAGTTAAGCTTATTCCAATATAATGGAGAAATTGCATAGCAAGAAAATGTCTGAGAGGTAGCATTTAACAGTTAACGTGTGTCAAACTTGTGTCAGAATATTTGAGAAATGCAAAACAATAAACTTAAATTTTTGTGTCAGGATATGTGAGAAAATGTGTGTCAAAATATTCTGAGAAGATGCCATTTACAATATTTTTTATCAAAGTATCTAAAGAGTTGTGTAACAGACAAGTTGTGCCGGAATATCTGTCAGCATCTGTATTTGAAAGTGCTGGTGTTCCAGTTATGCTCAATTATTGATGCTTGTTCAGTTTTAACAGTCTTGTTCTGATGAAATGTTTCTTACTTATTGGGTTAACCGGAGCAAAAAAACCCATTTAGCATGCGTTACTTCACAATAGCGTTTTCTTAATAAGGAGGTTACTGTTTTCTTGGAAAATTGCAATGGGTTCAGATGTTACTGTGTATGTATTATGGAGAAGTTTGAAAGAATTCAATGAAAACTAAATCCGAAGTACAGGTTTCTGTAAACAGAAAAAAATATTGTAGATATATACCTTACGTACTAGAAATTTTTCCGCTTGTTTTTTTTTTTTTAAAAGAAGATCGAGAGCTGGTGGAAAGGTTGATTTTGTATTGATATTTGTCAGGGAAAATTGTTCTGCTAAATGTTACCAGAGGTAAAGTTTCAGTATATTGAAATCAGAAAGCTCAGATGTATCAGACCAGCGAGTGAATTGTGACAGAATTATACCCTGGAGGACATTGGAGTAAACGTTATCTGCAGCATGCATGTGACATTTTAGTTTTTCGTAAACAAGAGATTATTATTTGCATCCGCATAAAGATACATCATAAGGTTTTAAATATCATTGTTTATGACATAAAAGGAGAAAAATATATTTTTGTGAAATGATACCTGCTTGTGCGTTATCGAGTGTTGGTGATAGTAAAAAAGGTAATGTTTTTATATTATGCTTTATGATAAAGGAAGAATTTTTTACAGTGTTACGTACACCTGTGTGTTTGCATGTAAGTGTCCAAGTGTCCACTGTTCAGTGAATGACTTTAAAATCACTAAAGCCAAGTGGACAGCTAACTTAGGTTACAAAAAGGTAAATATGTAATGGTACACATGTGACCAGGTAATATAGATGACTGCTTAATACAGAGGTATTTAATATAATACTGTCTCATTACGATATCATAATCAGTATTTTGTTGCTTAAAACAAGAGTCTGCTCTGTATAATTATGTGACCAGTCTACCACAGGTTCTCTCTCTCTTAGACAGTTTATTGTCCTGGCCCACACATGGAAGCCACGAGAATTCCTAACACAGGTTTCATATGTATACAAAGGCATGATTAATTTATTTAACCAAGAATAGTTTGAATTCATCTGTTACAGTTCATGAAGACTTTGTTAATTAATTTGTGTTACACGGAATGGTTTGCCTCCATGGTCATGTGGTTAGAGTCACTGACTTGAAATCACTGTGTTAATTAAATTACCTCTCATAGATTGAGGGTTATGGGTTTGAGCCCTGCTACCAACGATTTCTCTTTTAATAATTCATATGTGAGAAAACATTTTTGGAGATAGAGAATATACTGTTTCTGAACAGGTCCAGATTCAAAGTTGTGGATTTGATGGAGCGATATGAAGTATAGTTTTCTTGAGACCAGTGGTTACCCTAAATTACCTTGCAGAATTACTTAAATGGACTTGCCTTTCTTTGACAGTTTGGACTGTACCATTAACTATTCACGAGTGAAAATTTTAACTGACTGAATAGCAAACAGTGCAGGTCATGATTATGGCAACTTAGATTAGGGCCTTATAAACATTTTATAACCATGGAAATATGTCTGATGCTTTGAGTTTATGTTTATGACTATAGTATTTAGTCGTTTCACCATCAGGACTAATTAAACTCAATACAAAAGTAATTGTTCAGATTGAAGTCTTTTTTTCTTTTAAGAAAAATGTCTCTTTCCAAACTTTGTCTCAGTCAAAGCACATCTAAACGTTAAGAGTCAAGGGAAGAAGAAATTGCGAAGACGATGTAAAATTTCCAGAGAAGACATGAGTAAAGATTCTAATGACTGATCCCAGTCTTCATCGGGGCTTTTGGGACCAGCCATTACGATTTATCCCTAACACCATATATCTTTTCTTATCTAATTCGAAATCATATCTGATTACCTAAGCAAGTCTTTGCAATTATGATTAGAGCTCAGCTATGATGACGAGTGTAGCATTTTTTTCCCACTATATTGTTATTGTTTTACGAAAAATAATTCTTTTCCTGGTTATCAGAGAGTCTTGGCGTATTTTTTCATAATCATTATTCATCATCTCCAAAGATCAAGACATGTGCAGTGATTCATCTACCTCTTTATGAATAGATGTACAGTTAAACTTGTCGATGCGACCATGTGTATTAAGTGACTTTGTCTTAAGCGAGCGCTTTTAAATCCACCCTAGCGTTTTCACACTGTTTTGCTATTGCAGTAAGCGACTTTTGTCTAACGCGACCAACGACCAGTAATTAGCGACCCATAATCGGTTCTCTATGTGGTTCAAAATCATTCTTTTCGTGGACAAAAAAAACAAGCCACAAAAACATGAAAACTAATGAGACAAGAAGTAGATTTGGCCAATCAGGGTGAGTCATTGAACTGAACCTTCAAAAGGAAATAACAAGGTACTAATCCACCAACAATTTTTGACAGTGACGTCATTTTGTCAACAAACTATAAATAAGCATGGTATAACCCAAAACGAATGTATACTTATGACAGATAGAAATATGTCCCTATCAATTGAGATGTTCAAAGTAAGGTATGGCCCAGTGGATGTGCTGTCTGTTTGACACGCAGGCGATGCTAGTTCGAAACTTGTGGACCATGAGATATATTTATGTTTTTTTTTTTTGGGGCAAAATTTATATAGTTGGAAAGGCCTGTTAACATTTGCTTTCTTTTTGGGGGAAAAATTGTTTTAATATGTTTTTTGCTTGTTTTTCTGTTCTATTTTTATCAATCATTTATTTTATTATATAATATAGCCAAAAATACCTTGCAGGAAAAAGGTTCGCTGGCAGCTTTAACTCGGTACCTTTCGGTTACTACCACAGCGCCTTTATCCCCTGGGCTACATTTTCATGTAGGCTATATGTAAGAAAACAGGATCATAATCTAATACAATATAAAGGTAAATATTGGAAACATAAACACAACTGGAAAGTGTAAACACAATATGACGTCACTGTCAGGTATCCCTGGTGGATTAGTAGACTTTGGTTTGTTGTAACCTTGTTGACAAGTTGATTTCTACATGATTGCCATTAGATAAGTGGGTGTGGTATGGAAGGCATTGCATTCCTGGTGTTCATATTATATAGAGGGGTGATTTTTTCCGCAAGATACATTGATCAGTTGATTGATCAACTTCCTGTGATTATAGTCATTGGAGTCTTTCACTGTAGCATCCTGAAAGTTGTGGCATAGATATGACTGCTTCGAAAACTTGGGGGTGTTAGCTTCACTGAAACATACAGATCATCCTGTTTGATGCTGTAATGACTGTCAGAAATCCTGAAATTAAGTTGGTTCATTGCCATAGTAAATTCCTACCAGACCCAATAGTACTGAAGTCATGATATACATTTTGTATCAATAACTTTGATGTCATTGGGTTGTTCTATGCTTTATTGTCAAATGATGAATTTTTATAAATTTTATCAAATTGGACCCGACTTTGTTTTTATTTGCTGAAATCAAAGCACTGAAAGTGCAGAAGTTTTGATTAGATTTGGTTTGGGATAATGTCTGTATGGTGTATACATGGACACAAAAGCTTTCTGTTAGTGCATGGTCTATGTTGAAATGCTCATTTGTTCTATACATAGCTGTTCTTTACCTGCTAAAATTGCTCACAGGATAAGTGGGGGGGGGGGGGGGGGGTTTAGTGTCATCACTCTATTTGGCCAATCCCTGAATGTAGAGCTTTTAAAGTTTCAATATTTCATCCTCTAAATTTACAACAGAAATTCAAGGTTTAAAAACAGAAATCCAAAGCAGACATTATTGAGCCCTGCACCTTCCCACATTCAGAACGGCAGAAAACACATTAATCATTACACAGGTGGAAAGTGTAATTGCAACCAGCATTCATTCCACCCACCCAGAATGACACGTCCCTAGAGCAACAACCTATTAAAAAAGACATGTATTTTCATTCCTGTTGCATCGATTACAAAACCAATCAACTTCTCCAGAACAACACCTCTTTACAACAAATACATTTCTGTGTTCCCAAGGGTGTTCACTCCTGACAGGTTGCACTGTATATATCATGAACACCCTACACATGCAATCAGCCTAATCATGATCTACACTTAGTTCTCAATTCAGACAGTATTTTTTATTGAGCACCTCTTTGAAAACATTTAATGGTAATTTCCAAATTACTAGACCCCCCCCCCTCCCCCCGCCCCCCGTCTGATATTGAGCAGTCTAATTATCTGAAAAATCAATCCTTGAACTAGAAAAATAGCTCGGAGACAAATGACATGTAATAAGCGTCATTAATACAGCAACAAGCGTGGTAACAGCAGCATTTGATGTTAGTCTATGAAAGTAGGCTTAAAAGAAAAATTGCCTTTTAACAGGAGATCCATATATATAGCAGACTAATTAGGCTTTATTCTTGTGACATGATGTTATAAACAACATTAAGTGACATGGTCGGTATGAAAACATTATATCAAATAATCCAATAATGTCCTTATCAGGCTGACATTTTTTTTTATGATAACAAAGGTTTATAAAGCTCTAAAATTAAAAGACAAAAATGAATGCCGAAAAAATTGGAATGATGATCTGAACACTGACCGTTCGGACACAATATGGAGAAGAGCTTTTTAAGCTCAGTATAGTTTAGGTTAAAGCTTATTCTACTAGTTGTAAGTGATTCTGCCTTTTTCATCACTGCAGATCATGATCACCAAGATGGATAAGGTTTTTTATCATGCAACTAGCATTAAATCTGACCGATAACACCTGTTCGATATTATAAAATGATATTATGTCAGTGACGTGATATCACATTGTAACCTCGCCCACATGCCGGACTACTTCCAGTTTAACAATCAGGACTCCTCAAGTGCAAACACAGAGAAAATGTTATCAAAATATTTCATTTATCCTATCATTTTTGTATTTTCCTTTATACATCATTTTTTCTATTTTAGGCCCCTAAAAATGAAAAAAATATTGTATGATAATATTTGGCATGATAAATAGAATATTATAGTCAACTGTCTTTTGACAACAGGTGATATCAGGTTTGGCAGATACTGTTGGAAAAGGCTCACCTGATATCACATGTTATCAAAAGACAGTAGCCTAATATTCTCTATATATGTAGATAAAATATACCTATTAAAACAAACCAATGATGCAACCTTTTTAGCTCACCTGAGCATGAAGTGCTAAGGTGAGATATTGTGATCGCCTTATGTCAGTATGATTGCCTTGATGAAATCTAGGTTGAGTTCGAACACAGGTCATCAAGGGTCAAAATAGGTCACGGAGTTCAATTAGAAAAACCATGTGTATGCGATAGAGGTTGGATTTTTAGCTCGACTTTTTGAAGAAAAGGGAAGCTATCCTACTCACCCTGGTGTCGGTGTTGGTGTCACACCTTGGTAAAGTTTTTCGTACCACCCCACTTTATTTCAAAAGTATTAGAGGTATGGCTTTTAAATTTACCATACTTCTTTACCATCATAACCTCCATCTACAGACAAGAGTACATAACTCTGTCAAGGTTTTTGACAGAATTATGGCCCTTTTTTGACTTAGAAAGTGTATTGAGCTTGGTTAAGTTTTTCGTACCACCTCACTTTATTTCAAAACCATTGGAGGTATTGCTTTGAAACTAACCATACTTGTTTACCATCATGACCTACATCAACAGACAAGAGTACATAACTCTGTCAAGGTTTTTGACAGAATTATGCCCCTTTCTATGGGTAAAATCTACTTATTGCCTTAACCCTTTGAGATATAGCTTTGAAACTTTGAATGCTTGTTTACATCATTACCCCCATCTGTAGGCAAGAGAAGGTAACACTGTCAGGGATTTGTTTTAAAAATTAAAGCCCTTTATCGACTTAGAATCTTGGTTAAGTTTTTCGTACCAGTCCACTTTTTGACTAAACTGTTTGAGATATTAATTTGAAAGTTGGAATACTTGTAAACCATCATGATCCAAAAACATGGGCAGGAGAAGGTAATTCTGTCAAGGATTTTATTTGAATTATGGTCCTTTTTAGCTCGACTTTTCTATGAAAAGGGGAGCTATCCTACTCGCCCCGGCGTCGGCGTCGGCGTTGGCGTCACACCTTGGTTAAGTTTTTCGTACCACCCCACTTTATTTCAGAAGTATTAGAGGTATGGCTTTGAAACTTACCATACTTGTTTACCATCATAACCTCCATCTACAGACAAGAGTACATAACTCTGTCAAGGTTTTTGACAGAATTATGGCCCTTTTTTTACTTAAAAAGTGTATTGAGCTTGGTTAAGTTTTTCGTACCACCTCACTTTATTTCAAAACCATTGGAGGTATTGCTTTGAAACTAACCATACTTGTTTACCATCACGACCTTCATCAACAGACAAGAGGACATAACTCTGTCAAGGTTTTTGACAGAATTATGCCCCTTTTTGACTTAGAAAATACATTGAATATGGGTAAAATCCACTTATTGCCTTAACCCCTGGAGATATTGCTTTGAAACTTTTAATGCTATTTCACATCATTACCCCCATCTGTACGCAAGAGAAGGTAACTCTGTCAGGGATTTGTTTTAAAAATTAAGGCCTTTTATCGACTTAGAATCTTGGTTAAGTTTTTCGTACCAGTCCACTTTTTGACTGAACTGTTTGAGATATTAATTTGAAAGTTGGAATACTTGTTTTCCATCATGGTCCCAAAACATGGGCAGGAGATGGTAATTCTGTCAAGGATTTTATTTGAATTATGGCCCTTTTTGACTTAGAAACTCAGTTAAAATTTTCATTCTTGTCCACTTGTTAACTTAACCATTTGAGATATTACTTTGGAAGTTGGAGTTCTTATGTACCATCATGAGACCTATCTGTAAGCAAGAGAAGATAACTCTGTGAAAATATTTCTTGATTTGTACTTAGAAATTCCTAGTTAAAGTCTTGTGTGCCCTTAACTGTCAAAGTTTTGTTTTATAGGCAAGCACTAAAAAAGTCGAGTGCGCTGTCCTACTGACAGCTCTTGTTTACTTAGAAACTCAGTTAAAATTTTCATTCTTGTCCACTTGTTGACTTAACCATTTGAGATATTACTTTGAAAGTTGGAGTACTTATGTACCATCATGAGACCTATCTGTAAGCAAGAGAAGATAACTCTGTGAAAATGTTTCTTGATTTGTACTTAGAAATTCCGAGTTAAAGTCTTGTGTGCCCTTAACTGTCAAAGTTTTGTTTTATAGGCAAGCACTAAAAAGTCGAGCGTGCTGTCCTACCGACAGCTTTTGTTCATTCTATCTTCATGAAACTTTGTCAGTATGATTGTATTGATGAAATCTAGGTGGAGTATGAATATGGGTAATCTTAGGTAAAAAACTAGGTCACCTGTTTAAAAACCTTGTTCCGCAGTGGTAGGTTTGCATGTATGTCATATTTTGGTGAATTGAAAAAGAAATTAATTGATGCAGGTGTTGTTGTTTTTTTCCCAGTGGAACTGAAATGTCCCTTAAAGTAAGCTGTACCATTATTAGACATTTAATTAAGGCAAACACTCTCCGTAGATTGAATATCCTTTGTGCGGCATAATGTCAGTTGCTACACATAATAATGTTTTAATACACACCGGAGACTGGCGCAGGTGTTCTTTCTCTAAGCCAATGTTGCAAACCAACAATTACAGACAATACAATGATGGGTAATGTGTCTACAAAACTAGAGAAAAATAGAACTTACCATGATGTTGTCCGGAGGATGTTACATTTATTAAAAAAACAAGAGAATGGTTATAGACCTAATATAGCTCACCTGAGTGTAGATGGCAACATTGGTCAAACTGTAGAAATAGAAAAGGAATTAAGTGTAGCAAAGAAAAGACCAGCTTGCAGAAGAAAGAAAAAGTTATGACAAAAATACATCTAAATTGTCAGAAACCAAAGTCTCATTTTAAATTCATTTTAAGCAAGACTGTTGGGACAATAAGGTGGTGTTACAGTAACTTTTGCATTGGCGTCGCCGTTGCAGCTCTGGTTAAAGTTTTGCATGCATAACTCTTGTATGAGTTTAATTCAAATTGTGGCCCTTGTTTGACTTAGAAAATTTGGTTAAAGTTTTGCATGGAAGGTACTATCTCAGTAGCCTGTAATGGGATTGATTTAAAACTTCTCTATAGTCTTTACGGGTATAAAACTATCAGATTAGATTACTTCTGATTGAATTAATCACAAATTAATGCCCTTGATAAACTTAAGTTTAAGGTTTAACTTAAGTTTTAAGTTTTGCATTCAAGCTAAATTTAGATAAAGTTTTATGTGTAAGCTACTAGTTGTTCCCATTATCAGTATGGCTACATGTATATGTTTACAAAATATATCAACGAAATGAAATGAATACTGTATTAGCGGATCATATTAAAACTGGAAAGGTTGCGGAAATATTTATCAAATTAATTTCTTCGAGCTTCTGTTGTGTAATATTTGGATGTCACAATGCAACATTGTTTAAAAGCTTGTTTTAAGGGAAGAATTCAGTGTCAGAAATGTGTGAGATTTATTCGGGTTGGCGAAAAATGTAAAAAAATTCAGAAACGATCAGTCGCTGTTTCAAAACGGTTTGCATTTGGGCCTTGAAGTTAACTTTTACCGAAATCATATTAAATACTTAGGCTATATATGCAATAGGTTTTAATAAATATGCATTATTCTAGATGAAGTAATTAAGGCTGAAACTGAGTCGATGTATGAATGGTGTTGTTTACCTTAATTCTTATTGATATATAGTCATTAGGCTATTTTTAACTAACATTCACTGTTTGGGTCCCTGCTACGCTACACTCACCTTTGTGCTGTACCATACTGAACCAAATTTTCACGTAATTGCGAACCGAGAACTGCGAAAGTTAAAGAAACTACAGTGCATTGTGTATTGCGATGAATCATTACAGCTCTTGTTGTCAGCATGTTGCTGAGGGGTCACTCTTGGCCCCAGTCTCTGACTTGATGTCACTCTGACTGCCCACTGATTGAAGGTCATTCACAAAGTGCTCAAGCTCTTTCCAGCAAAAAGGGATGTTGAGCTGGTCATTTACACTGAAATGATGGTTCGGTCAACTGCTTGCCTGTAAATAACTGAAATGCGTTGGAAACAGGCACTCCGGAAATAAAAAAGAAGAAAAAGAAAATTTACCGTGAGCTACGTCATCTCTGCGACATCTCTTTAAGGTGCTAGGTGGGAGATAAAAAGATGCTTACTTCCTCTTAATGTCATGGAACATTTCCTCTGCATAACTCATGTGTTTTTTTTATAAAACCTGATTAACTACCAAGAAACTTCTTGAAAATTAAGTTATATTGTAATTACTAGGGGGGAAAGTAGTGTGTCTGAAATTCAAGAGCTCTTGTAAGCCACTGTGAATGCTAGACACTCGTGTAAAATGTGAAGAAATTTAGCTCAGCAACAGAAGCGAATATTATTGTAAATGCATTTTGCATTTATGCTGGTAATTAAGAATGTAAGATTTGGCAGCATCATTGCATTTTGGGAAGTTGGGGTAGATTGGGGTACATTTTGCTTGATTGGGGTACATTGTACTTAAATTATAGTCACTGTCTTTATATTCATTTTTTAAGAACTTTCTTAAATAATTATAAAATGTTTATCAAAAAAATGATTATTAGGATCTTACATGGCCTGCTGTGGAGGACTGGGTTGTTCCGACCAGAGGGAAAGTGGGGGGATAGGAGGAACCGAGCGAAGCATTTTTTGTTTTGAAAAACGTATGAATGCAGGTATGTTCTTTGAAATGTGAATAGATTCTGTTGCTATACATGTCTTAAATTGATGCCCTTGCTTATGACACCATAAAAAGCCCCATTTCTTTTCGCAATCAACTCTCACTTCAAAACTACATGGATATTACTTACCAACAATTTTCGTAATTTGAACTGTTATTGCGTACCCTGAAAATTCAAACCATTCCTAAAAATGAAATTCCTGTTACATTAACTTGAAAAATATTGAAGTGTGTGCTTTCTTATAAGACCATAGTTTACATTTACGAAAAACATTACTATCTTTCACATATAAACCGCCGTTAAAACGTATCTCGGAAATAAAGTGTTCCAGGTACGAGTTGAATACACGAAAGTAATTCGGACGCTGTCAAGTAAGCCCGAGTGTACTTTCCCTAGGGAAAGTATAGGCTGATCTCTTCCTTCCGCGTGCTGGGATCCGCCAGTACTTTCCCCGGGGGGTATGCAAGAAATAAATTGATATGTTCTTTAAACCATTATTGTAGACATCTCAATTCATTTTGTAAAAATTTATCTTCTGCGCAATTTTAATCAATGAAATTAAATAAGACAGGTTCTGTCCGGGGGTTTGTTGCCATGGCAATAATTGTATTTTTTCAAACAGTAAATACCTTTTGTATATAGGAAAATATACTAGCTATATTATTACTTTCTAGCATTAAAGTAATATTACCCTTCAAAATGGTTACATTGGTTTATATTTATGAATGATCGGTGCTAAAAACACAGTGGATATTTTAAAAACATAGAAGAAATAAGTTTTGCAATGTGATTTCTGTTATTGAATATCACAAATTATATAAGATAAGCATTATTAAACCGAAAGGGTAATTATTTTTTATTTTTGACTAGGATAGTCAATTTTTTTTTTTACAGATTTCGTCTATTTTCAATGTGAATGAAACTTTTATACAGATCGTTATTTTTGGGTAATAACTATGGCAATGTTTATTATTCTAGGAGTATAAATCACTGATTAATGTTTTATTTGAAGTTTTGATGGTCACTTTGAACAGTTATATCACTTTAAAAGCTTTTTAGCTTACCTCAGCAGGAAGTGCTCATTGTGAGCTTTAAGGGAAGTCGGATATATAAACCGTTCACATCTGTTTCAAATGACATCTCCTCTGAACCCCTGAGGCCAATGTTGGTGAAACTTGGCAAGAGGGTTCCTTGCATGAGGCTCTACCAAAGCCATTCAAATAATTCCAGTCCATGCAGTACTCTGGTTGCTAATTATGGCAATGTAATGGAAAAACTTTTTACGAATTCTGTTAAAAAACCCCGTAAGACCCAGAGTGTAGATATTTGGCATGTAGCATTGTCTAGTAAGCCCCTACAAAGATTGTCCAAATCATGACCCTTGGGTCAAGATTGACTACGCCCAGGGGTTAATTGATTTAACATGAGACTTATATAGGATTTTTTTTTAAATCTTCTCTGAAACCACAAGGCCTACACTGCATACATATTTTGAATGTAGCATTGCCTAGTGGACCTCAACTAATATTAGGGAAAACTTTCAAAATCTTCTCCGAAACTACAAGGCCCGGAGCTTAGATATTTCCCACGTTCTGTGCTACCTTTGAATTTTGACAATGACATCACTTTTTGTTTTCAATTTTATACTCAAACAAAAACTAATAGGTGTATTTCACTCATCTCGATCAAAACAGAACTACAACGTATTGGTTCACAACATAGCCGTGCAATATTTGTTAAAATCCTGATAGTGACACTATATTTTTATACCCCCAAAACGAAGTTTAGGGGGGTATATAGGAGTCACCCGGTGGTTGGTCGGTCGGTCGGTCGGTCGGTCGGGCGGTCGGGCGGTCTGTTGCATTTTCCTTGTCCGGAGCATAACTTGAAAACTACTAGTTGGAATTCAATACAACTTCATACAATGGTCAAGCACATTGAGAGGAAGTGCAGTGCACAAGAACCATAACTCCATCTTGACTAATTTCAGAGTTATTGCCCTTTGTTACTTTTCCTTGTCCGGAGCATAACATGAAAACTACTGGTTGGAATCCAAAACAATTTCATACAATGATCAAGCACAATCAGAGGAAGTGCAGTGTACAAGAACCATAACTCTATCTTGAGTATTTACAGAGTTACAGCCCTTGGTTACTTTTCCTTGTCCGGAGCATAACTTGAAAACTACTGGTTGGAATTCAATACAACTTCATAGAATGGTCAAGCACATTAAGAAGGGGTGCAGTGCACAAGAACCATAACTCCATCTTGACTAATTTCAGAGTTATTGCCCTTTGTTACTTTTCCTTGTCCGGAGCATAACTTGAAAACTACTGGTTGGAATCCAAAACAATTTCATACAATGATCAAGCACAATCAGAGGAAGTGCAGTGTACAAGAACCTTAACTCTATCTAGAGTATTTACAGAGTTATTGCCCTTGGTTACTTTGCCTTGTCCGGAGCATAACTTGAAAACTACTGGTTGGAATTCAATACAACTTCATAGAATAGTCAAGCACATTGAGAGGGAGTGCAGTCCACAAGAACCATAACTCCATCTTGACTAATTACAGAGTTATTGCCCTTTGTTACTTTTCCTTGTCTGGAGCATAAATTGAAAACTACTGATTGGAATCTAAAACAATTTCATACAATGATCAAGCACAATAAGAGGAATTGCAGTGTACAAGAACCATAACTCTATCTTGAGTATTTACAGAGTCATTGCCCTTTGTTACTTTCCTTGTCTGGAGCATAACTTGAAAACTACTGGTTGGAATTGTTACTACAAACTTCCTCTGTTTATAAAGCAGTCTTTTGGGGGTATTAATCACATTTAGTGATAGCTCTAGTTTTATTTTGAAGTAAAATTAGCTTTACTTCAATTTTTAATTTAAGTTATATTTCTTTTTTTATAATTATACATGTATATTTTGCTAAATAGTGTAATAAAGAATTTTTAGTTCCTGAATTTTGCATGTGATATTCGGTCTAAGATAAAACCTGGTAAACAGACGTAACAAGAATACATTTTTAAAAAACAAAATAAGATGTACCTTTGACGGGATTCGAACCTTCACCATACATGCAGAAACAAGGATAGGTGACCCTATACCATGACACTACATCTACTGACTGACTGTCTGTATCAAAACATAATTGTAATCACATTTAATGTTTTTATTAAAGATTTGTAAACAAATGTTTACGTCATTGTCTAAATTCAGCGGTAGGATGTACAGTAGCATTGTCTTCTTGACCTCGATGAATTTTGTTCAAATCATAAAATAACCAAAGGGGCAAAATTGACTCTGCCCGGGGACCAGTTGATTTTTACATAGATTTCCCTAGGAAGTCCTCTTCTGTGAAACCAAAAGGTTGTGAGCTTAGATATTTGGAATGTAGCATTGCCTAGTTGACCTCTACCAAGATTGTTCAAATTATGAGCCCTGGGTGAAAATTGACCCTGTCTCTTGGGTGACTTGATTTAACATAGGCTTATATTTTTAGGGAAAACTTACTGTCTAGAACCACAAGGCTCAGAGTTTAGATATTTGAAATGTAGCATTATGTAAGAGGACCTCTGTGAAGATTTTTAAAATCAGGATCCCTAGGTCAAAATTGACCTTTTATGCTATTGTTGACCTTGTACTATAGCCAATGGTAGCCAGGTGAACGAGCAATATAGGGCTAGCATGGCCATCTTGTTGATATAAAAATTGTGATAATTACCTGCTCAAACCACGTCGGTGCTTCATAAAGGTGACCTCTTACATAGGCTAAACTGTGTGTTACATTTAAATGTTACCAGATCGCCCGAGTCCTTTCATAACTTCGCCCGAGTCCTTTAATAGCCATTTTCTTGTGGTTTAAAGCTGTGGCACCGACAAATGTTTGAACTTTGCCCAAGTCCTTTAATAGCCATTTTCTTGTGGTTTGAAGCTGTGGCACCAACAAACATTTGAACTTCGCCCGAGTCCTTTTATAACTCACCCGAGTCCTTTTAATAGCCATTTTCTCTTGGTTTGAAGCTGCGGCACTGACAAACGTTTGAACTTTTCGCTGTTGGAGTTTAATGTCCATTGTGGAAAATTTCCACTCATTAAAGCTTGTCTTTTTACAGTCAAGGTGACTGGGTTATTTGATTGCACGAAACTGATTAAATATACATGTATTTTCTTCTCCCAAGACAGCGGAATCTAATTTATTTTTTCAATTAGTTAAATTGTCTGCAGCCTAAGATGGTAAAAATTGTCTCCGGTCTTACCGTATTTGACCTTTTAGGTGCACCTACTCCGATACAAAGTCATGTTCAAAGTGATGGGGGGAAAGGGTGTCAATCGTGTGTATTGAAGAACCTGCAGTTACAGAAATAATGAAGTTGCACGTGACATGTTTTTCTTTAGCCTCCATGATCTGCCTTTAATTTACCCAATTTATCTAGCCTTTGCCGTTCTGATGACTTTATTGTTATGCTTCCACCAAGATAATGATGGAAATCAATCTACGTATACCTTGCTTGCAGTCAGATCATGATCTGCAGAGTGCTATTTAGTAATGTACAGTTTAACTGAGCACACCTTTGAACAATAATTATTAATGGTACTGTCCAAATTGAAAGACAGACTATCTCATTTTAGAAATCTAGGAGGGTATCATTTCTCATCTTAAACAGATAGAATAAAATTGTCACCACATTTTTGTTTTCCCCTATCGAGTGTCCAAAAACACTCTTCACACTTCTTGATTACTTTTTGCTATGCAAGGGAAGTAACTCTTAACCTAACAGTCCCTTAATCATAATTTGGTTGTCTCTCTTAGATTCTATTAGTAATGGTTGTTTTCAATACCCAGTGTCGCTTATTGTCTGGCCTTTACTTACACTGGGTGTACAGTTTTGTAAGAGACTCAAGTCTCATAAGCAATTCTAATATATGAGTGCTTCTTTCAAATTTTGCTGTCATTTGTAAAAAAACTCAATACTCTGTTTCAAATACAGCACTAATTAAACATTTAGGTGTCAAAGGTCATAAGACTGTATTTCCTTAACCCTTTGAAAGATTTACATGAAAGTTAGGTCAAATGTTTGGATTATTAATATGATATTTATGCATATGTTTTAACTGTGTCAGCTTCAGGTCAAGGTTTGACAGTTAAGGTTAGGTGACTATAATCTCCCAAGCACTTTGAAGGATTTTGATGAAACTTTAGTCAGATCTTACCCATATCTAGCTGACCTGCATAGTGTGTATCTTGGTTAAATGTCAAGATCTCTTTCAGGGTTCAAAGGTCATATGAATTAATTTTGTGTCCACTTTGTAACTCCTGAACCACATTCTAGATTTCAAATGGGCATGTCACAAAATGTTAATCATTTAGCTATTGAAGTTAGGGTAATAAGAGAAGCCATTTTTAGCTCACCTTAGCACAAAGGTCTTGTGCTAAACCTGGTGCCAGTTGTCTGTCTGTCGTCTGTCCGTCCATATTTAATCGTGTGTATGCAATAGGGGCTGCATTTTTCACTAGATCTTCATGAAACATGATCAGAATGACTGCCTTGATAAAATCTAGGTTGAGTTGGAATATGGGTCATCTGGGGTCAAAAGCTAGGTCACGGAGTCAAACCTTGTATATGTAATAGAGGTTGCATTTTTCATTGGATCTTCATGGAACTTGGTCAGTATAATTTCCTTGATAAAATCTAGGTAGAGTTTGAATATGGGTCATCTGGGGTCAAAAACTAAGTCACAAGGTCATATCATAAAAAAACCTTGAGTATGCGATAGAGGTTGCATTTTTTATTGAATTTTCATGAAACTTGGTCAAAATGATTTCCTTGATAAATTAATATGGGTCATCTAGGGTCAAAAACTAGGTCAAGGGGTCAAATAATAGAAAAACCTTGTGTATGCAATAGAAGTTGCATTTTTCACTAGATCTTCATGAAACTTGATCAGTATGACTGCCTTGATAAATCTAGGTTGAGTTGGAATATAGGTCATCTGGGGTCAAAAACTAGGTCATGGGGTCAAACCTTGTATATGCAATAGAGGTTGCATTTATCATTGGATCTTCATGGAACTTTGTCAGTATGATTTCCCTGATACAATCTAGGTAGAGTTCGAATATGGGTCATCTGGGGCAAAAACTAGGTCACTGTGTCAAATCATAGAAAAACCATGTGTATGCAATGTTGTCTGTATTTTTCACTGGAACTACATGAAACTTGGTCAGAAGGACTGCCTTGATGAAATGTAGGTCGAGTTCGAATATGGGTCATCAATAGAGGTTGCATTTTTAATTAGATCTTTATGAAACTTGGTCAGTATGATTGCCTTGATGAAATCTAGTTTGAGTTAGCCAGGTGAGCGATAAAGGGTCATGTTGTCCCTCTTATTTGTGACAGTGTGCTTTTGTGGGTGCATTTTAATCACATTCAGTGATAATTCTAATTTCTAAACTGTTCTCATGTATTGCAGGTGTAAGTGCCTTATGCAGCCATACAGATTTGGGGCCATGCTTTGCCAAGAAGAAAAGGCCACCAAAAATTGGCGATCTCAGGTAGGTGTAACAATCAAATGTAGACAATGACAATAGATTGTTCTTGAGTCAGCTGCCTGGGAAGCAGTGGAATAATATTTAGGGATCACTTCTCTGTGGCCTGTCTGACCCACTCCATCCATCAAATCTGTCTGTCTGTTCATCATGCTTTCACTTTATTGCCCTGAACACAGTGTATCTCGGTAGGAATTGACTTCAAGTTCATACAATAACAATACAAGTTACACAACTCTGCAGTAGGATTTGTTTAAGTTATTCGTCTATGTACATTTCATTGCCAAAATCCAGTTTAAGTTTGAATTTTAAAAAGACAACTATATACATGTACTGGAAAAAGTTGAATATATGTGTACTGTAGCTCTACCACATTATCTTCCTATTATTATCTTCCTCCCGTATCTTATCTTCTCTTAGTCGTTATCTTTACCACTATGAATGGCATTCCAGCAAAATTTAATATATAAATATAATTATAAGGTGTGCATTCAGTAAGGTTACCTCCCTTTCTTTATGGTATCAGGTTTTAATATTGACTTTTTAAAATTCCTTTTTGAACAGTTTTTACTTTAATAGTTTTGTATTTTCCAGCAGACAGCATTAAATTTATATGTAATGTTATTTATGATTTGAAATACTAGACCTTTGTAGAATATTGTATAGACAGGGGAAAAAAGTATACACAAGAAAAGTAACTGTAAAAGTAATTTTCGATTATCAGTTTTACTTCCTTGTTTTCACTTCCTTTTATTCTTCTGCTTTATTGAAACAGTATTTGATACTGTCCTGGAAATAGTTATTAGCTCACTCGGCTTTGTTAGGGTGAGCTTTTAGGATGGATGATTGTCCGTCAACATTTTGAAACAACATCTCCTCTGAAACCACTGGGCCAATGTTGATGAAACTAATGCAAGGACCTCTACCAAAACTGTTCAAAGAATTCCATGCAGAACTCTGGTTGCTATGGCAAAAAAAAAGGAAAAATTTTAAAAATCTTCTTCTCAGAAACCGAAAAAACCTAGAGCTTAGATATTTGGCATGTGGCATTGTCTAGTGGACCTCTTCCAAGATTGTTCAAATAATGACCCCCAGGGGTCACTTGGTTTTACATATACTAGCTTATATAGGAAAAGCTTTAAAAATCTTCTTCTCTGAAACCACAGGGCCTAGAGCTTAGATATTTAGCATGTAGCATTGCCTAGTACTCTTTAAAGTTTGTTTATGCCCCTGGGGTCAATATTGGCCCCGCCCAGGGGGTCACTTGTTTTACAAAGATGTATATAGGTAAACCTATTTGATATGCAACAATGTCTAGTGGTCTTCCACCTTCAAATCATGCCACTTTGGTCGAAATTGACCACACCCACCAGGCAAGTGGACTTTTATTCAGATGAGCGATACATGGCTATCATGGCCCTCTTGTTTTAAAATATATGTCACAGTATACTACTACTGTGGTTTCTTTCATGTATAATGTCATGGTCATACGGAATTTAATTAAATAAAAGGAGTGTTTACCTAGTTTTACAAAACCACAAGAATTTTCAAATTAAACAAGAAGTTATTAGACGCTGTCAACAGCTTGGAGGGCGCGTCTATATTATTACAGATAAAAAATTTTGCTTGTGAAAGGTCTCTGACAAAAACGGTTGCCCCGATTATTTAGGGGAAGACAGAAAGGTGTGTTCCCTATCTCCTGACGGATGTTTAACGTTTTCCTGCCAACCTGAAACTTTTTCTTATTACAAAATGATCAAAATGACCAATTTACAAGCACTTTCGAGTAAAAATCGGCAAAATAAAATGAACTATAAAAAAAAAAAAGTTGATCGACTGACCTTAATGTTTTTGTCATGGAGACCCAAAATGTTCATAATTGATTTTTTTTTACTTTCCACTGTTAACATTTTTCTGATTTTTAATTTGCAGATAAATTCATTATCTTTTCTCCAAACGGGAGACATATTGTATTTGTAGTTTTTCTTATTATTATGATAAATATTACTATAATTCTTCTGACATTTTGTTGAGAGCAGAACTTGTAAACCACTGGAAGGAATTGAATGAAAAAACTTGGAGCATTGATAGATGGCAAAAGTAATATAACCCTTGAACACTTGACAGCTGAGTTATCTCCCCTTTCCAACTTCTTGAAAGGCATTATTTGTCCAGAGCATTTCTCAAAAACCTTTAAAGTGATCATTTAGTTATATATAGATGGTAATGTGAAATTCTGCACACAGTATGATATATAACTCTTGGACCCTTGGTTGCCAAGTTATTTTCCCTTGACTTTTGATGTTCTTGAAATTTTGTTCAAAGCTTATAACTTAAAAACTTCTGGAACAAATTAACTGAAACTTTAAACATTCAAAGATCACAATGTGAGGTTTAGCACAGTGCAAGGATGACAAGTCTTGGATATTTTCTTGCGAAGTTATGTCCCTTGTTCAGTTTGTGATCACTCACCTACTGTCCATTCAAATCTTCTCATGAAAAACTTCTAGACCAATTTCAACCAAAGTTCACATTAATGTTCCCTAGGTGATCCTCGTTAAAGATTGTTAAAATGACGACATCCTAGAAGAACTGGTTGCTATGGCATCAAAATGTAAAATTATGCATAGTGTAAGACTGCTTATAGATTATGGTCTTGAGCTGGGATTTGGAGTTCTTTCTCCTATCCTACAGAAAACTACAAGTACTTAATCATGTTCCATGTGAAGGGGAGACATAATTATATTTTTTCGATGCAGCATTTGAAAACAGCTTTTCTAATTACATCAATATTTTCAAAGTATTTTGTTAACTATCGTTTTCTTACTAACAAAATCATTGATGATATCTGATGAGAAATTTTCTTCATATTAATTAATTTGGTACAAAAACTGTATCATAGCCTGTTCCAGTGCCTCATTTGAAGAATTTGATACGGCATTCCTGCTTTAAGTTTGTCCAATTCCAGCACATTTCTATGCATTCAATTAATTAGATTTAAGTAGACAGAAATTGTCACACTTTTTGCTGCCTGGCAGCAGCTTTCGAATTGGCTGTTACCGTACAGAATTATATCGGAAAGCATCAAGTCAGATATTGCTCAGGCTTCTATTTGTAAACACTATTAATGGCTTCTTACAGAGTAAATTTAAAGGGTTCATAGTACATTCCTTCTAGAAACAATGGTGAGGTTAAAACTACTTGCCTGTATACAGACTGAAGCACTCAAATCTTTGGACTACTTTGTGTGACTTACCATTTACCTTATACATTAATGGAATGCTGCAATAATGTTACTTGAAGACTCGTACCACTTTAGTAGAGATGCTCTATGGCTTTGTTTATGGAAGACAAAATAACTGACAAAACTGTATCCTTTACACCCCAGCCATCAACAAGTTTTGCAGTGCAATGTAACTTCATTCAGTGCAATAAATTTCAAGATTTTATTGTGCACTGAAGTAAATTACACTGATCTGAATGACTTGTTGATGGATGTTGTGTAAATGTTCTAGTTTTCGGCAGTAATGGCTACCCATACTTTATTAATATGAAAGGTTCAACTTCATATCTGGTTGTCTTTGGCATACCAGACTGATTTACTGTAGAGGATCTCCTGGCCTTGGGCGTCTCTGACTTTTTTCACACCAGGCAGGTGATTTTGATGAGTTATTAGTTTGCTATTATATAGCAGGAGGTAGTGAATGTCTGGCCAAGGGTTTTCGTGTAGAGAGACATTATTAAATGTTCCTCAGTATTATGATTCACAGATAAAATTTTGTCATATTTATATAGGGACGATGAGAAACAGTTTGACCGGATAATCAGTTTAACTGGAGAAACAGTTAAACTAGAGAAACCATTTTGACCTAAAATCTTCCTATGACCTCTGCAGTTCCATACTTAAATGTGTTTTTGATTTCGGATAAAACGGCACCCATTGATTGTTCAACAATATCACCCAAACAGCCCAACATAATATTACAGTTTTGCCGTTTTCTGTTTGCCAGAGGGTTGCTGTTACGGATTACATTCTTCTTCCCTAGCTCAATTTGACGGTATTTTCGTGATAAAGCTTCGTTAGATAAGTCAATCTAAAACTTTCAGGGGGTGCTTGACTTTTTTCTTTGTGTATAGTTCAATGATCACTTTTTCTAATATCCATCCCCTACACTTCCTGATTTCTTTTAGAAATGAGGCTCCTTAAGGGGGAGTAGTGCTTTTCTGAAATACTCTATTGAAAAACTTAGAGATTTTTTTTTGTTTTCTGAAACTTTTAGTACTGATTTAATTAAATTGATGAGAATTGAGTTCTGTATCTGCCAGAAGCATTGTAAAATGGTTAAAGCAATAAACATATTGTATTGAATTGTATTGTATCACTGTGCAATGCTGAAAAAAGTATTACCCCTCAGAGATGTCGCCCCATTGGGGTGGTAAAATTGTAAAAATGCTTCTTTTGTCAGAATATTATTTTGTTGGGCATAAATCATCAACTTTGTACTCTCTAACAACAGAAAATTTAGAAACTGGATTTTTACAGAAATGAGGCCCTAAAGGGGATGTAGTGCTTTTCTTATATAATTATTCTATACAGAAACTACAGAATTCTTTTTGTCTGAAAGCAGTAGTACTGGTTTAGTTTCATTACAACAACTAATATTTCCTATTGACTGTAACTTTAAAATGAAATAAAATATCACCTTAGACACCTTAGAGTTGAGGCCCTAGTGGGATGGTGAAATTTTAAAATTGCTTCTTTTTTTTCTGAACAGACAGACCAATACACGTTCCATTTGTTCTTTATCAGCTATTTGCTTAATTTGGCGGGTGGTATAAATTCACTGAAATTGCTTGTTACTTTTATAATTGTGTCTATAAAACTAGTGAAACAATTAAGGCAGTCAAAATCAGGCAGTAAAAATTTCAACTAGACAGACACCAAAAAACCCCCGCAAAACTGGGCATTTCCTGTCATGATTCCAGTAGCTTATTTCTTTATGAATTCTGTGACATTGCATGGCATTTATATGATTTTTTGTATGATTATGGATAGCCAGATCTTGTAATGAATTCCCAAGACTGTTGTTATTAAAATCCCTATCCTGACAAATAACCTTGCACAGATTCATAAAATCTCAGGCTTTCAGGAACTTTGTGACGGCAAGTGATTTAATGCTTCAGGGAAAAGTACTTTTCTCTCCAATTAAGGTGTATTTGTCAATGTACCAGTGGCTGTATGTTATATAGGAGACCGAACTTTGCCACAGAAAGGAATAAAGAAGTAGACAATACAGTTGTTTGTGACAATACAGTTGTTTGTTACATTGTTCCCATGTGATTTGATGCCTGGTGAGTGCCACTATACACCTGATCTGCTTGATTCAAGTAGTACATCCTACACTGATTGTTGCCAGTACTATACAACTTGATTCCAGTACTATTTCTTATTTTGAATGTTTCCGGTAACACTTCCTATATTGCTTTTTTCCAGAACTACTTCCTATATATTGCTTGATTCGAGTACTTCTTCCTACATTGCTTGATTCGAGTACTACTTCCTATATTGCTTGTTTCAAGAACTACTTCCTATATTGCTTGATTCCAGTACTATTTCCTATATTGCTCAATTCCAGTACTACTTCCTATATTGTTTGTTTCAAGAAGTACTTCCTATATTGCTCAATTCCAGTACTACTTCCTATATTGCTTGTTTCAAGAACTACTTCCTATATTGCTTGTTTCAAGTACTACTTCGGATATTGTTTGTTTCCAGAACTGCTTCCTATATTGCTTGATTCCAGTACTACTACTTCCTGCATTGCTTGTTTCAAGAACTACTTCCTATATTGCTTGATCCAAGTACTACTTCTTATATTGCCTGTTTCAAGAACTACTTTCTATATTACTCAATTCCAGTACAACTTCCTATATTGCTTGTTTCAAGAACTATTTCCTATATTGCTTGTTTCAAGTACTACTTCGGATATTGTTTGTTTCCAGAACTGCTTCCTATATTGCTTGATTCCAGTACTACTACTTCCTATATTGCTTGTTTCAAGAACTACTTCCTATATTGCTTGTTTCAAGTACTACTTCGGATATTGTTTGTTTCCAGAACTGCTTCCTATATTGCTTGATTCCAGTACTACTACTTCCTGCATTGCTTGTTTCAAGAACTACTTCCTATATTGCTTGATTCCAGTACTACTTCTTATATTGCCTGTTTCAAGAACTACTTTCTATATTACTCAATTCCAGTACTACTTCCTATATTGCTTGTTTCAAGAACTATTTCCTATATTGCTTGTTTCAAGAACTACTTCAGATATTGTTTGTTTCCAGAACTGCTTCCTATTTTGCTTGATTCCAGTACTACTACTTCCTATATTGCTTGTTTCAAGAACTACTTCCTATACTGCTTGATTCAAGAACTACTTCTTAGATTGCCTGTTTTAAGTACTACTACTTCCTATATTGCTTGTTCACAGTTACACTTCCTTTATTGCTTGTTTGCAGAACTACTTCCTATATTGCTTGATTCCAGTACTACTTCCTTTATTGCTTGATTCAAAAACCACTTCCTATATTGCTTGCTTCCAGACTCCTACATTTCATATTGCTGGATTCAAGTACAACTTCCTGTATAAGTTGATTCCAGACTACTTCTTCTTATATTGCTTGATTCCAGTACCACTTCCTGTATTGCTTGTTTCCAGTACTTCTTCTTATATTGCTTGATTCCAGTACTACTTCTTATATTGCTTGCTTCCAGACTGCTACATTTTATATTGCTTGATTTCAGTACTACTTCTTAATAACTTGATTCAAGACTACTTCTTCTTATATTGCTTGATTCTAGTATTACTTCTTATATTACTTGATTCCAGTACCACTTCCTGTTTTGCTTGATTCCAGTACTACTTTCTATTTTGCTTGATTCCAGTACTAATTCCTTTGTTGCTTGATTCAAGTACTACATCCTCTATTGCTTGTTTCTGGTACAACTTCCTATATTGCAAGTTTTAAGTACTACTTCCTCTATTGCTTATTCCCAGCACTACTTCCTCTATTGCTTATTTCCACTACTACTTCCTATATTGCTTGTTCAAGTACCACTTCCTATATTGCTTGTTTTCAGGACTTCTTCCTATTTTTCTTGTTTCAAGCATTACTTCCTATGTTGCTTGATTCAAGTACAACTTCTTATATTACTTGATTCCAGACTACTTCTTCCTATATAGCTTGATTCCAGTACTACTTCTTATATTACTTGATTCCAGTACCACTTCCTGTATTGCTTGTTTCCAGACTTCTACTTCCTATTTTGCTTGATTCCAGTACTACTTCCTTTGTTGCTTGATTCAAGTACTTCTTCCTATATTGCTTGTTTCCAGTTCAACTTCCTATATTGCTTGATTCCAGTATTACTTCTTTCTATATTGCTTGTTATAAGCACTACTTCCTATATTGCTTGTTTCCAGTACTACTTCTTCCTATTTTGCTTGTTTTAAGTACATTTTCCAATATTGCTTGATTCAAGTACTACCTATATTGCTTGTTTCCAGTACTACTTCCTATCTTGCTTGTTTAAGTACTATTTTCTCTATTGCTTATTAACAGCACTACTTCCAATAATGCTTGTTTCCGGGACTACTTCCTATATTGCTTGTTTCAAGTACTTCTACTTCCTATATTGCTTGTTTCCAGTACTACTTCCTTTATTGATTGTTTCCAGTACTTCTACGTCCTATATTGCTTGTTTCCAGTATTTCAACTTCCTATTTTGCTTGTTTCCATACATCTACTTCCTATTTTGCTTGATTCCAGTACTACTTCCTTTGTTGCTTGATTCAAGTACTACGTTTCCAGTACAACTTCCTATATTGCAAGTTTTAAGTATTTTTTTCTCTATTGCTTATTTCCAGCTCAACTTCCTATATTGCTTGATTCCAGTACTACTTCTTATATTGCTTGTTTCCAGTACTACTTCATAATTTGCTTGTTTCCAGCAATTCTTCCTATTTCTCTTGTTTCAAGCACTTCTTCCTATAATGCTTGATTCCAGCACTACTTCCTAAATTGCTTGTTTCCAGCACTTCTTCCTATATTGCTTGATTCCAGCACTACTTCCTATTTTGCTTGTGTCCGGTACTACTTCCTATATTGCTTGTTTCCAGAATGTCTTCCTATATTGCTTGTTTCAAGCACTTCTTCTTATATTGCTTAATTTCAGCACTACTTCCTATATTGCTTGATTCAAGTACAACTTCCTATATTGCTTGTTTCCAGTACCACTTCCTATATTACTTGTTTCCAGCACTACTTCCTATATTGCTTGTTTCCAGCACTTCTTCTCATATTGCTTGATTTCAAGCACTACTTTTAATATTGCTTGTTTCCAGTACCACTTGCTATATTGCTTCTTTCCAGCACTTTCTTGTTTCAAGCACTACTTCCTTTATTGCTTGATTCAAGTACAACTTCCTATATTGCTTGTTTCCAGTACCACTTCCTATATTGCTTATTTCCATCACTTTCTTGTTTCACACTTCTCTCTATTGCTTGATTTCAGCACTACTTCCTTTATTGCTTGATTCAAGTACAACTTCCTATATTGCTTGTTTCCAGTACCACTTCCTATATTGCTTGTTTCCAGCACTACTTCCTATATTGCTTGTTTCCAGCACTTCTTCTCATATTGCTTGATTTCAGCACTTCTTCCTATATTGCTTGTTTCAAGCACTACTTCTTATATTGCTTGTTTCCAGTACCACTTCCTATATTGCTTCTTTCCAGCACTTTCTTGTTTCAAGCACTACTTCCTTTATTGCTTGATTCAAGTACAACTTCCTATATTGCTTGTTTCCAGTACCACTTCCTATATTGCTTGTTTCCAGCACTTCTTCCTATATTTCTTGTTTCAAGCACTACATCCTATATTGCTTGATTAAAGTACAACTTCCTATATTGCTTGTTTCCAGTACCACTTCCTATATTGCTTGTTTCCAGCACCACTTTCTATATTGCTTGTTTTCAGCACTACTTCCTATATTTCTTTTTTCCAGAACTACCTCTTATACTGCTTGATTACAGCACTACTTCCTATATTGTTCATTTCTGTTACTTCTTCATATACTGATTGTTTACCAGTACTACAATCATGTACTTCATAACTTTACTGAATTATCCAGTACATATTTCTATAATGCTAGTTTCCAGTTCATATTTCTATATTGCTTGTTTCCAGCACTACTTCCTATATTGCTTGTTTCCAGCACTACTTCCTATATTGCTTGTTTCCAGTACTACTTCCTATATTCCATTACTACTTCCCAGGGCTCAGGAAATTTTGAAATATCAATCGGTAAGGGCTGGCTAATCACAATTGTTATTCTAAATAAGGATTGTTTGGAGTTACTAGCATCAATTACTTCCTTTCACCTGCCTCGTGTTTGGACCGATTACAAGTAGTGCCCAAGGCAATAATATTGATAATGTGGGAACTGATTAACAAATGCTCGCGTCTGGCAATTATCTTGACACATTTATTGGGGATACATGGGAGGTGGGGATACACAGACAATTGTGGTAAACATGACTTACATTTTGAAATACAGTCGGTCTGACAAGTTGAAAATCGGTCCAGACTTACAAATTTTCGGTTTTCTTGGGCCGTTCTACTTCCTATACTAATTGATTTCAGTACTAATGTAAATTGGGTAATTTACGTGTGAGTGTAACTTTTGGGGTCATCGGGTCAAAGGTCAAGGTCACATGTGTAAAATGTTGCTGGAAGTTTTCTGAAGTTTAAGTTGTTTGTATTTTCCTGGTTATACCAAAGCACATAATTTTCAAGATTCAGTCTGGATGTTGGGCACATATTCCTTTGGGAGTTGTATAAACTGCTATCCTAGAGACATGAAACAATTGTGTGGAAGATGTTCTTAATAAAGGTTGATGACAGTAAACTTGAGTGGCTGTGATGTCATTCTTGTGATGTCATTCTTTTCCCTTGAAACTGCATTACTGATGTTTCAGTTGCCTTGTCAGGTTGCATTAATTACTCACATCACTGAAACTCAAGCTTTTTTCTAATCAAAACTGCCTGAAAATGTTCTAGGTATTTGAAGCGGCCTCCGAATTGGTTGTATGAAGATTAAGATGAAATCATAGGTAAATCAGCAGGGAATTATACTGATCAAAACAACCAGATAAGGTTTCATGTCAGCATGCAATTCCTGCAAGCCTTTGATCTATGAAATCAGAAAGGAAGGGTAGCAATTAGTGCTGGGTTTTTAGCTCTCCTGAGCACTTGTGCTGTGGGACTCAGGGCCTTCATAGCTTTCATGTATTCAGTGACATGTCCTGAAGAGTTTTCTGTAGAGCTAAGTACAAGTTTCATGGTACCTGCAGTGATTTAGTCCTGAAGTTATTAAATTTTTCTTGAAGACCAGTCTAAAATCCCTAATTTCTGCTTAATTGGTTAGTTCTGAAATAACTGTACAGTAAATTTTAACTCCCTGAAAACTGGACCCTGTCCAGATAAGGGAAAAAATCCAGTTTTCTAAGATTTCCAGTTTTCAGGAAACTTATCAACAGCTTAGAATTTGTTCAGAGTCAGGCTTCTTGAGTGACTGTATTAACTGAAACAAAGAACATAAATAATGTTTAAGTAAACAACTATATTTTTCTTTTAAGAAACAATATCATACCCTATTAAACATAATTATACATATCCTCAAGTCACCAGTTTTCGTGGTATTAAGGAATCATTGGCAAACCATGAAACAAATATCGGCTGAAAAACAGTTTTCTCTATAAACACTAAGAATTCAACTTATTTCTTTTAATCAAAATCAATAGAAACAAATTTAACTGCAAATTTGTCGAAATGACAGCCATTTTAAATATTGCACTGGAAATGACCTTCTGTGCAGACTGGTATACCTCATTCCGTGGTATATGGAAAACTTTAAATTGTAATGCCCTAGAAGGGGTTTAAACAAATAAAACAGTTTAGTTTTGTACTTACGTTTTTTTTTCCAGATATTACAAACGTCTTCTGTATGTTTTATGCATATGAATATTTCCTTTCATAATTGAAAGTTATAACAACCTCTTTCACAGTGAAGGCATTTAAACATGTCAGCCCTCCTCATCATGGGAGTCGGACTGCTGTAAAGCTACAGCAGAAGCAAACAATAGCAACGAAACTGATAAGTGCAAAACAAATGTTAATTATACTGAGACTGACAAGAAGGGTTATATATGGCAGAAAATTGAAAATTATATATTACTGTGACATTGAACAACAACTTTTTTTTTAACATGTGTAACACTTGTATGGGCCTCAGCAACACGTAAGAGTTATCCCGAATTAATCTCCCTTGTTATGAGCAACGCATTGTAGAACCAGTCTATTTCGACCTTGACATTACGAAATAAAGTGTAAACAGACGACAGAATGTCATATAATTCCATTCAATGTAATGGATGAAAAATGATGCAATAATGCATAACAAAATAAATGTAATTTTGCACTACCTGACAAAAAATGACTAATTTCTTTCGTCTCCAAGCAATAACACAGAACAATATATACAGAAAGAGGGTTAAACATGTGCTCTTCTAACTTCCGGGCTGTGACGTCAAAATACAAATCAGTGCGCTTCTGGTTTAGTAAACATTCCTGGTAACACAGATACGACTCTACCACGATTTGAGGTGACTCAAGGATACTCAAATTTCTTATTTTTTCATTGGTCATTTGGATACACCTAATGGTATGCAGAATGGCGATCTTAGTTTAAACATATTTATTGGCCAATTTTTACAAAATATATGTACACAAATCATTGTGCAATACAAAAAGTGAGTGGAAAGAACCGAAAGCAAACTACTTGTTAAAAGGTTTGTTCCACACGATATTAAGTAAATGCAAACCTGGGCATGTAAATCGACGCTAATCGGATGCATAGTTACTAAATATGATCTATCAAAGTAGTAATTAAAACCTGTTGAGATGCCTATATTTTGCTTTACTAATCTGAATGTTAGTCGTAAAATATATCTCTACAACAAAAACAACTCGAAAGGTGCGGCAGTATTCAAATGAGTTGCGTAATTATGAAATTATTCAAGCAACATAATTATAGTCAGTGAATTTAAGTATCACACCTAGACCTATTTATCACGCCTTAGAGATATTACATGCGCCACCGATAACTGGTAAACAATTGAAAATGACACCTTTGTTGAGTTGATTATAATCCTAGCATTATGGTGAATCTCTGAAAACACAGTAAAAATTTTGACACTTGAACATGACATGTAGCATCCGGTTTTCAGGAATAAGATATTGTTCAAAATATTGAAGCTGTAAAAAGCCCTCCAGAATTCTGAAAGTCCAGTTTTCTGAGAGTTTTATACAATGAATTTAATAGAGGAAAATACGGGACTTCGAAAATCATCCGATTTTCTGAGGATTATGATTTTTTGAGAGTCCAGTTTTCACACAGTTTACTGTACTACCAATACCCATGTTCTGAATGGTTATTTTAATCTAAATAACCCCCCCCCCAAACCCCTTTCTGATTGGTCAGTTTCCAACCAATCAGATGCCAGTGACGTTAGGCTGTTCTAAGAGTTAAAATCTTCCTGCATTGACAAACAGTCCATGAATGAGTGAACATGATTTGGTCATTGTCCATATTCTATAGACTTGACTTCTCCTTAATATTAATCTTGTTGCGCTTGATTCAGTTATTGCATGAGTAGTGAATATTACTCTCTATTCTATTATATTCCAGAAGATGATTCAATAAGTGTTTCTATCAGGCCTATATAATTGGATATTGATGAGGCATGATTATATTAAGCATAAAAAAAGGCTGAGTCCTCTTTGCAGAGATGTTTCCAATAATACAGAAATTATACAGGAGACCAAAGTAGAATGATATTAGGCCATGCAGATTATGTGCAAAATGTTAACCTTTGTGTCTGAATTACATCTACTCCCCTCCATCAGTTTCTGTATTTTCCTTTCTACCCTCAGTACTTTCTAAATTCTTCTCACAGTACATTCTCTCTTCCCTCTGTAATCCTTCTGATCCTTTTAGCAATTCTTTTTTGACCTCATGATTTCTTAAAAAATTCTTCCTTTGATTATTATTTTCTTCCTTTAAGATTTCTGTTCGTCCACAGTACATCCTTTCTTCCAACTCCAACCCCCTTCCCTTCCCCCCAGACATTCCTGTTTTCTGACCTCAGTATTCCATTTTACCCAAAGGATTTTTTTAATTCTCTTATTACATATAATTCCTCCAGTACTTCTTTTCCACACAGTACTTGTTTCATACCCTCAATATTTTCTTACTAAAACCCTCAGTACATCCTTTCTTCTTTCAGTACTTTTTTTCTTCCTATGGAACTTGTTTTCAATCCCCATTACTTTGTTTCTTTCCTCATTTCTTCCTTACTTCCTATTTAACCTCAAGACCTTATTCTTCTATCAGCATTATTTTCCTTTCTGCATTCAGTTCTTGTCTTCGGGCTTTATTATTTTTTTCCACATTCAGTTATTGTCTTCGGGCTTTAGTATTTTTTTCCACATTCAGTTCTTGTCTTCGGGCTTTAGTATTTTTTTCCACATTCAGTTCTTGTCTTCGGGCTTTAGTTATTTTTTTCCACATTCAGTTCTTGTCTTCGGGCTTTAGTATTTTTTTCCACATTCAGTTCTTGTCTTTCCTTACAGCTACCTTTCTGTCCCTCCATATTTTCTTTTTTTTACAGTGATATTGTCATAACTAGCATTTCCTTTTTTGTCTTTAGTACTGACCATTTCTTCCCTTTGTGCTTCATTGTTTTTACAGTACTTCATTTCTTCTTTCAATACTTCTTTTCTATTTTCAGTTATGTGCTCTATTCTTCCTGCTATCCTAGTGAGTGGTCCGTCAGTCACACAAACTTAACGTTGGCTATCACTTTGCCATTTCTTAAGATTTCTTCATCAAACTTTACAATTGTATTGCTTATGACAAAAGTGTCATGATGCCGCCAAATTTTGTAGGTCAATGTCATATTTGACAGAGTTATGCCCCTTTTTGTACTTTGATTTCGTCACTAAAACTTAAAGTTGGCTATAAGGCCAGAGTTTTTTTATTTTTCGTTTTGAAGGACCTTAACCTAAATATTGCAAAACCCAAATAAGAAAAAGATTCAAATCTTAACTTTATTTTTATTTTTCAAGACCCCGTTGCTTCTGTCTCCGAAAGAAAATAAAATTTAGTGTTATTTAACCTAACGCTATTTCTCCGAGTATTTTGGAGTGACTTCGATGAAGTATTTAATTTAATTAAAATATTGGTAAAACACACCTGTAAAAGCAACCTGTTGATTTTAGATCCATTGAACCACAAAGACCCAATCAGACCTAGCCTCAAAGGTCAGTTGAGAATCGCCGCTACTGTATACCAGGAATACTCTATAACCGTGTATACTATCACAGCGTTATGTTTTTTTTTATTGTTTCAAAAAGTATTGAGTTTTTCTTTGTCAGAACCTAAAATATTTATCACCTTTATGTTGATTTAAAATATGTATTTCCGTTAAAAACCCGCTGTCCCTTAGCATTGTCACTCACGTTAGGTGTGAAGAATATGGCCTGTCCTACTAATCCTGTCAATTATGCACAAATTGTTGGCAAATCCAAGCTTTGTGACACCGCTTGACGGAGTTGTGAATGCAAAAAGTATTTATCCAATTGTTCTGTATTTAAATCAAAGACGTTCTGTTTTAAAGAAAATCGTCCCTACCACAGGTCACGCTTTTTTGTCATTAATTGTTTCATCAACTGTCAAAGCCAACGCTTTTCCAGTAACAATTTATCTGCTATTTATTTTAATGAATAACTTTTGCCGAAATATTTATTTTTACTGCAACCTCTTTTATTCATAAAGATAAAGCCGCAGGTGTCACAAGATCAAAGAACAAACCCCAAAGCACATTGTCACATGTGAGTTTGTTTGATCTTAGTGAAGAACGTGGCATCAAACAGATCGAGATATTTGACAGTTCGAGACATGAAAAAGTAATTCTTGACAATAGTCTGATATTTTTGGATTATAGAAATAATAGTTTGGAATAGATAATGTTATGAGTAAGTTTTATTTTTGTTGATAAAATATATTGTATGCTTTAGTACTGACCATTTCTTCCCGTTGTGCTAATTATTTTTGAATGTTACATGCATTACATCTCCAAAACTTCTTTTCTATTTCAGTTATGTGCTATATTCTTCCTGCTAAGTCTACTGCGTGCACTCCCAAGCTCACACAAAGTCAAGTTATTTGTCTCCGAGCTACTCCCGTCAAGTGTGGAGTTGCCATTTTTATGATCCTAGGCCTGTACATTATGTCTGTAACAATATTGCTTCTGAAAAAAGTGTCATACCTACCCCTATTTCTTTGACCAATGTTACCTATTGACACAGTTATTTCTTTTTTAGCCTTTACACTTTTTGATCGAAACTAATATGTCTTAAAGTAACCAAGGAAAACAAGAGCTGTCCTTCACATGTCTTAAGATTGCCCTAAAGAGGTGTCTCAGTCTTTGTCCTAAGGCTCCATGTGCATCAATAATTGTGGTATGTAATTGTAAAATTCCACGACATCGCCTTGTTGTGCTTAGACATTTGTGCCAAGTTATTTTAAAATCCTTCAATGCATGACAAGTTACAGCTGGACACGAATTTGCATTGCATATATAAGATTTCCATTATCTTCGGACTCTAAGTGTGACCTTGACCTTTGAGGTAGGGACGTGGGTCTTGCACGCCACCAAATCGTCTTGCAGGTCATATTGACAGATTTGTGCCCCAGTTATTTTATTAGATCTTGTCAATAATTGACAGGTTACATTCTGGACAAAGCGAATTTGTAAGAGGGGGACACACATGTACTGAACACCCATCTAGTTTTTTTTTTTGCCACCTTTTCTGGGCATAAAATCTTTAGACAGACCACCTAGAATCGAAACCAAGGTATCTTTATGGTAAATGAAACAAGATACATGCTAGTCATGTCTCTAAATAGGTATCCCAATAGCGAGGAAATTTATAGAGGAGGCCAATAGTTCTTACACTTCCCTCTTTATGTTATGGCGCCAGACATCAACTGTTGCATCCTTGCAGTTTATCCCATTATTGCTTCCCTGTGCCTTCCCAGTTACAGTGTTCTGCAGGGAACTTATCCTAGATCGCCTTGAAGTAACCAATGTACAACCTTTAGGCCAAACCGAGAATTGAACCCAGTACCTTTGCATGACAAGCTGACACTCAACCATGTCACTAATAATCATCTTGTGAAAATGACAGCTTGTTTGCCTTAATAATACAGTGAGACTATGTATACAACTGGCAGTATGGAGTACTGAAAACAAGTGTCCACAACTTCAAAACTTACATTCTATAAAGGTTTCAAAAAAAAGAAAAAATATGGAAAATCCATCTTTTTTATTACTTTTTCTGTAAGCTAATGGTTTCCTGACATCTTTCTTCTTATTTTTATTCCCTCCTAACTGCGCTGATTTTTGAATAAATCCCAGGCATACAATGGTTAAAAAAACTCTGGCCTAACTTTGCCATTTCTTAAGATTTGAACAATAATTGCATTGCTTATGACATAAGGGTCATGATGCAGCCAAATTTTTTGGAACAAGGTCATATTTGACAGAGCAATGCCCTTTTTGTAAACTTAGCATTTTGTACGGAAAACTTAATTGTTGGCTATCTTTGCCATTTCTTATAGACTTCTACATAAGACTTCTACAATTGCTTTGCATATAACATAAAGGGTCAATAGGCCACCAAATTGTGATTTTTAACAGGTAAATATGGTCAAACTTCATGCCCTTAATTGTACTTGGATTTTGTCACAAAATTGGTGGCTTTATTCTGACGAAGCTCAATAAGACAGGTTCAACACATGTGTATCTTCTTGAACACCCATATATTTTCTTTTTGATAGCCTTTATGCTGTGCATCTGAAAACTGAGATCAGTTGTTTTCAGAGTTCACCTAAGGATACTCTTTATGCTTGAATATTCAAACAAAATATATGCAAATCATTCGCAATATTTGCTATTAGTTTTTAAATCTGCTAGAGGAGAAGGAGTAGTTATTTCATTGTATTGTGAAATGCTGCATTTAATCACAGCTTCAGTGGTTAAAAGTTTGTCTGTAAGTACTTCATGATCATTTGTCCGATAACCATTTAGATCTTGATTTGCAACTTTGTTGCATGCTTTATTGCAAGTCATGGCAGATAACTCCTGAAAAAATTTAGTAAAATAATGGCCCTTGTTTGACTTTGAAAATGTATATGGTGGACATTATAGTTACTGTAACGATGGTATTATCATGCTTATGGTCTCTGTAACACTATGGTTTCTGACTGCTGAAACTTTCTTCATGTCTTGAGGGTTTCTACTATGCTGGTAATTCTTGTAAACAATGTTAATCAAATGCAATGGCCTTCTGCTACTGACTGGTTTCTGTTAAAAATGGTTTCTGCCTGCGATGGTATTATCTACTGCACATGTCTCTGTAAACCAATGGTAATTTTGTACTGGATGGCTTCTGCTACTTCATGGTTTCTTTGAAAAGGGTTTCTGCATCAGGATGGTTTCTGCTATGGATTCATTTTGTACTAACTATGGCCTTTGTTTGACTGCTAGGCATAAAATTTGGTTACAGTAATCCAGCTAGGTAATTTATTACTTACCTGTAACCAATAATGTTATTGACGAACAACGTTTTTACTGCCCTTAGTGGTAACTGTCATACAATCAATGCTACAAACTGTTACTGTAAACAAGCATTTACTGAAAACAATTGTTCTTGCCAACAATCTTAGACTGAAATTTTGGTTCAATTTTCCTGCTAGGTAATATAAATGATCAAATAGTCTCAGATTATACCACTTATACAAAATATGGTCAAACCTGCATGCCATTAAGAGGGCTGTTGCTTAATACAGGGTAAGGCTTTTTAATCAAAAAGTTCAATAAGACAAGGTTAATCTGTGTATATTCTTTAGGAGATGATTTTTTTAAGGTTCAATGTCCTA
Source organism: Saxidomus purpurata (assembly GCA_022818135.1). Lineage (NCBI taxonomy): Eukaryota > Metazoa > Mollusca > Bivalvia > Venerida > Veneridae > Saxidomus > Saxidomus purpurata. Next base: position 30,823,799 of record JAFMSR010000007.1, read on the forward strand.
GTATACTGGTATGAATTATGAGATCATATTGTTGTTCAGGCTCACCCTTTAATATCACTGTTTAGCTTTAATTTCAATCAAAAATTTGATCATGATCTGCACTGTTTGCTTATTCAGTAAATTTTTAATGAGTACGTTCACTTGATAGTTCTGTCCAAGGTGAAAGATTGATGAATCAATTTTGGAGATCTAGAGGTGTTGGGATTAATTATGATATATACTAAGGTACTCTGAGGTAGCGACTTGACACAGGGTTCACTGTAAACACATGTGATGGTGTAGTCAAACATGTAAAGTAACAATTGTCATTAAGTTCTAGAAATTGATTTAGTTGAAACTTAATCTGTGTCCGCAGACTGTCTCGTAGAAATATCCGCCACCAGGGAGCCTTGTCAATGACATTCCTCGTACGGCTTGATTTCACACTTGTGTTTCTGTTAATTAATGAACTCTGGAATATTAATTAGATAAATGTTACTTATTGCAGACTGTGATAAATGAGATATTTTTCTGCTCAATCAATAGTTTGTTCCAAACAAATCGGAGGTCCAAAAAAAAAAGAAGAAAAAGTTGAAATGTTGATGAAGTGGGTTTTTTCTCGATCATTGAAGATGTTGTCGCAGGAATAATCACGACTTGTAATGTGCTCTCTTATTGAATTCTGGGATATAATGAAAGGATTATGGAGGAATAAGAGGATATTATGATATTACCGGATTTTTCGTAACATTTTTTCTTCATATTTGATTAGTAAAAATGAGATTTTAAGGTTACTAATATAAAACATATTCAAAAAAATGAATGATTTAGTAATACTTAGAAATTTATTTGGAGGATTTTGAGAAGGATAAAATTTAAATAAGTGAAAGTGGTACAATGTTTGGCACTGAAGGACGGAGCTGATACGTCTGCAATTGGTGTGCATGCAGTTACAAGAAAAAAATCTTTCAATAAAGTTTTAGTCAAAACAAGAGTGCAATTGTAATGTACCTTTATAAGGACTATTCAAGAATACGTCGTAAAATGCAAGTAGGCCAGAACTTAAGAAAAACTAATTTAAATTTTAAGATTCAACCCTGCATGACACTACTGAGTTTTTTAAATGGACTTTAAGTACTCCATCACCCTTTCTGTTTGCAATGAAAACAATTGTAATTGCTTATAGGGGCTTGCTTTATGATAACGTGACAAGTTTTATAACAAAAGAACTCAAAATGTTTTGTTTGCTTCTTTTATTGTAGAATATATCACCCCGGTCTACTGGATGGGCCTGGTCATTTTGATCTGCATCAAATCAGCTTGCGTTGTAGATTACGAATTTTTTACAAGATAGTTCAAACCTGGCTCAGTAAATATTTTTTGCCTTTATTTTAGCTCGGAACAAGGATAATCTTGACGACGATTTGAATTGATGACCAAAAAATTAATTCTAAGGTTTGGAGTTCAGTCGGTTAATCCATTTGGTTTGGAATGAACTAATTGCTCACGCTTTATGTATCGAAGTATTTGAAGAATTGACGTCAACGTGGGTGGTGGACCGGTTTGTTTAATGAATCGAGGCGTTGGATTGAGGGTTAATTGAGGTTTGAATGAGGGTTAACTGAGTATGTGAGGAAGATGTTTGACAGTTAATTAGTTACCTCAATCAATAATGTATTAATATGTATTTTCCTTTATAATCATTAGAGAGAAAGTGTAACTTTAAGAAAATTAAATTGCAAATGTGTGTAACAAAAAATTTTGATTGCCTTTTACTTGTATAATATTTAGGCCTAGCTTTTTATGCATGAAAAAAATACAAGACAAAATAATTCCTTTCACTTTTAACATTCAGCAGTAAATTGTTTTGTTTTTTTTAAAAAGTACTTCCAAAAGATAGAATTTCCTAAAGGGACTTAAATGAATTGTTACAAGATTGCTTCAGGTTCTGGAATGACTGACTGTACTGTTAAAAGTGTGCCAAATAGTACACTCACTTCTAGACATCTGCTTTTTTGCTGACATCGACAGAAAAGTTGCATGTTTTTGACAGAACAATAAAGTCACTATAAGAAACTTGGGGACAAAGGAATTAAAGATATTACTTATTGTCAGTGTAGTGATAAATGTTGTCAGACACACATTTTAGGGACTTTGAATTATTTATGCATCTAAACGTCACTTTCTGTCAGGAAGTTTTTACTAAAAAGTTTTCTCTAAAGAACTTTTTCTGAAAAGGGCAAGGCTACACTTAGCAAGGTCACAATTAGAGGTATATCTCCTACAGACCTTGAAGAATTTTTATGAAAATTGGGTCAAATGTTCATCTCAAGGATAATAAATCTGCAGGAAACTGCTCAAAGCATGCACCCTAATCTACGCTAAAAGTTACCATGGCATATATTGGAAGGGTTATGAATCACCTACAGTGATAGATCTAGTTGTTAACATTGTGATCTTATGACACTTGATTCTGTACTCAGTCATCATTAAAACTGGCAAGAATTTCATCTTGATGACTTTAACAACACCTTTGAAATTGGATCACATGGGGTGAGGTTCAAATGAACTGAAAAAATCCTTGAGGCGTTTGTCTATTTAGGAAATTCTGTCAATACGACACTGAATTTTTATCACATTTACGTATTTGTAACCTAATAAAGCATGACCACATTTAGGTATTTGTAACCTAATCAAGCGAGACCAATCATTCTTTGTAGACTTTCATCGTTGACTCAGGTGAGCAGTGAAGGGTCATCTGGGTCATCTTGTTTAATACAGCGATTTAAAAATGTTAAGGTCTTGAAATGTCATCGAAAATGATCTCTCATTACTTTAAATTTCTGTAGACAAATGTGGGTGGAAAAATGACAGGTGTAGAAATCAATAACAATAATTCTGCCTGAATTAAGGAAATGATTCTCAGACAAGATCTTAACTCATACCCTGCTTTGATGGCAAGAGATTCTGCATTTGTGACCAGAGTGCAGATCATGATCAGTCGGCACATACCCACACACTCTCTGATCATGATCTGCACTGGTCGCTGTAATTTACTCAGTTAATTTTCACTAAGCTCCCCTTTCAACAGTACAAAGTGAAAGACTGACTAAGTCCATTAGGTTACAATATAGTCCGATTTCGAACACTGAGCCGTGAATTGTACTTTCAGCTTATTGTAAGACACTGGTAAAAACTGATGACAACATAAAGATCATAGTTCAAGGGTGGAATTCAGCCTTATGATACATGTAAAGACAAAACATTGTTTCAGCATGTCCAGCATGATGTTCCTACATTCCTTTAATCTTGTCATAAATTCAGGAGACAGACCTTTTATGAGCGAGACAATCTGTTACATTGGAAGCCTCTGATAATTATCCTGTAAATTTGTTTTAGGACAGTTTTATTGCCTGCTGTTTGTTTTTATTGCGCACTATTCTGTATAATAACGATGCAATATATATAAATCTTGAGTCATAGTTTCAAGCTTTACATTCAAAGAGAGATATTGCAGACTTTGTTGAAAGGTGGTCTTTATTCACAGGTGTTTCTGTAAGAGATGAATAGCGCAGAAAACTCTGTATATATAAAACACCTTGTAACTGGTTAAATTTGTTCCTTATATCTGTAGTTTGTTATATCCAGTGATAGGCATTTTCATATAAAATAAAGAAGAAAAATTGGGCCGAGAAAATGTGCCCCTGGAGTTTGGCTATATCCGGAGTTATGCTATATCCAGACTTGTTTTATACGAGTTTACCATAGTTGATAATACCGTAAACCTAGAAATGTGGGGGTACTATATTTAGGTTTTTCTATACTGTGGACATTTTTCATGGCTACCAAACTTTGGTGGACATCTGTAATAGGTCTCAAATGAAGCAAACATTTAGAATGTGTGATGAAGTTCGGGGGTAAATAGAAGTCACCTGGTGGTTGGTCGGTCAGGCTGTTGGTCAGTCCGTTGCATTTTCCTTGTCCGGAGCATAACTTGAAAACTACTGGTTGGAATTCAATACAACTTCATACAATGGTCAAGCACAATGAGAGGAAGTGCAGTGCACAAGAACCATAACTCCGTCCTGACTAATTATAGAGTTATTGCCCTTTGTTACTTTCCTTGTCTGGAGCATGACTTGAAAACTACTGGTTGGAATTCAATACAACTTCATACAATAGTCAAGCACAATAAGAGGAAGTGCAGTGTACAAGAACCATAACTATATCTTGAGTAATTTCAGAGTTATTGCCCCTTGTTACTTTTCCTTGTTCCGGAGTATAACTTGAAATCTATTGGTTGAAATTAAAAACAAATTCATACAATGGTCAAGCACAATGAGAGGAAGTGCAATGTACAAGAACCATAACTCTATCTACCATGTCTATTTGAGGTTTTTTGCACTACTAACTTCTTCAGTTGATAAAACGGTCTTTTGGGGGTATTTAAATCACAGTAAGCGATAGGTCAAGTTTAGAGAATTTTACTATGACATACAAACAATATGATGGAAATTTTTATTGTGTCACATACACAATTTTAATGTAACAGGAAATGCTAACAGTTTTCATGGTGTGTTAATATACAGACAATGAAGGCGATAATAGTTAATACGTGTTTGACTTAAGGGAGCCAAAGTTTCACAGGACTGCCCAGGTTTACAGGTCATTATAACAAGTCTGACGTGACTGAATTCAGAAATGTACAGCACTGTTCAGTATTGAGGCAGTATTCTGATTCTATATTCTTAATGTGTTGAGGAATCATTCAGCTGTATATTTTGTTTGTCAGACTGGTTTTAGTATTTTGTTCAGATGAAAGTATATAAGCTTGATTCAGAAAAAAATTGTTCAATTTTGAATTTGTTGAGACAAAAATTAATAAATTAATATTAACTTCTTAATGTATGAACTTATACTATAATATAAATATAAGATACATTCTTAGTAAAAAATTACATGTTTTTTAATATAAGTAACATAATACTTGAACATGCCTGATGATATTTTTCGTTGTGAACAATTCCTGTTTAGATGTAGTTAATAAAAAGAAACTGTTAATGGAGTCTTTTTGAAAGCCAAAGAGCTTATTTGTACTGCCTTTATTGTATCTAAATAAATGGGTTACCCATAGGGGGCCTCAAATTAAATAAAAAAAAATTAATTAATTAATTAATAAAATTTGTGTTTTGAATTACATATAGAAATATTAATTAAACACGGACTGTGATGATTGCCACAGATTTAGCAAATATCTCTATATGCATACAGAAGTATATAACTTTTCTGTTGAGTATTTATTATCAAAATTAATAATAAGTTTGTTGAGGCTATTTATATACATGTATGTATTGGAAATTGCTGACCACAACAGCTGCCAATTAAATGAGACAAAATCATTTCTAGCTTTGACAGTGAATCAATCTTCAGATAAAATACATGTTTGAATCTTTACAACATGCTGAGTTATGATGACACATATGGGATTTAATCGTTAAAGGAAATAATATTTGATTGCAGCGTCAGAAAGGCATTGTTTGGGGAATTATAAAATCTAGTCTGCAGTAAAATAGAAATTCATGGTCAGCTGGGAGCGCGAGAGACAATATAAAGCATTAAGATTTCCATGATAGATCTGTTATATAGATTATATTAACGGTTATGAACAAATATTGCGCAATCATTCAATGACGAAGTTTTTAAAATGATTAATCATTAAGCAGCAGAAGATGGAGAAATATTGGCACATTATGAACAGCGTTAGTAATAGATCGTCTCAACTCCTGGAGTTATTTGCCGTTTTTAAATGTCTCCACGTCGTCTGATATATGAAATCCAATCCATAAGAAAATTATATAAAATATAATACAAAAGATAGAAGCTTCCCATTTTGAAGAATCAACGTTTAAACTTCATTCAAATTGCAGGAAATCTCTTGGAAAAAAATCTTTAGAAAACAAGTTTTTTTTTAAATGTCAATAGCTCATTAAAAGGGTATTGAACTTCTGTGAAATATAATTCTTGCCCTTTTGTAAGAGAATATATAAATTTAAGCTATCTTTGTAGTATTACCTATGTCATTTAATAGCTAGTAGCAGCAGCTTATGGTTGGATCTAGCTTATATAGAATTTCAAATGCTTTGGATATGTGATTTAAACCAGGATGTTTTCATGATTGGAATGTGTTTTGAACAAGTATGAATATCATGGAATAAAACTTTCAAAAGCTTTGCTTGCTTGCATGGTGGTCAAGACACCAATAGAACTAAGGAAGATTTTTGAGTGTAATTAAAGGCCGCATGTTGTCATGTCATGGTAGAGGTTGAACAAGAGTAATTAAAGCGAGAATGATGTCTTGATTGGACTGAACTGAGTTCATGGTATCAGACCAGGAGTAAGATTTGTGAGTGTTACATGATTGATGGAAAAACCTTTTCTCTCTGGTGACAGTGTATTTGGGAAAAGAGGTTAATTAATATATCACATTAGATACAAAACTTAAACAAATTGGATGATGTGTTGTAATGATACAAGTGCAGAATTAGTGAAGGATTAAATGATGTTTTTCTGGCGGGCTGTGAGACGGAGAGTGATACATCTACTTGATAGAGAGCCTGGCAAGTCCTCCACGAGGTAAGTACATAGATTTCTCTTGTCAATTCTTGGAAACATTAAGAGTGAATAAAATTATCTCCAAAAAATTGTCTGATGATGTCCAAGGAAGACTTAAATTTAATATGGAGTTGGAATCCTTTGACTTTATAGTAGTTTCTTATCTATAAAGATATATTAAATATTTTAACTTTTGAAAGCTCAATTGAAATTTCTGATTTAATAAAAATGTCAGTAATTCAAAACTGTAGACTAAGGTGCCTGTGTTTGGCACAAGTGTTCAGCACATTAAGACGATGTGTCACGTGCAAGACCCACTTCAGTACTCTTTATAACATGGGTAGTTTGTGGAGCAAACCTTCATATTCAGAGGATTGCAAGGAATATTGGTACACATAATCACCATGAGTAATGGACGCAAAACTTCAATGACACAATTTTTACTTGTATCCATCAAGGTGTTGCAGAGTTATGCCCCTTTTCTGTTGCATTAATTTCACATAACATAAGTAGTTTGTGGAGCAAAGTCCTTCAGTTTTCAAAGGAAAGGAACAGTTTTACAATCACCATGAATATAGTAGATATGTGCAAGACTAAGTTTTTATGCTCATCCATCATTGTGTTGCAGAGTGATGTCCCTTTGACATTTTTATATTGCATAGAATTCATATAGTTGTGAAGCAAAGTTTTCCTTCAGTTTTTAAAGATTTCGCAATGAATATTGGCACAAACAGTCTTCACGAGTAGAAGATGTGCAAGACACAAATTTATTGTTTAACCATCAAGCTGATGAAGAGTTATTCCCCTTTGAATGTAGACATTTCTTTTGTTTGAACTTGATGTAGCATACTGGCTAAGTTTGTGGAGCAAAATCTTCCTTTAGTTTTGAAAAGATTGCATGGAAATTATTGGTACACATATTACCATGAATCACAGGTTTGCAAGACACAATCTTTGTGTGTTACCCATCAAAGTGTTGAAGAGTTAATTTATTTAATTTATACTAATTTATTATTTTCGATTGCGAAACAAATTCTTACAACTTTGATTAAATGCTTCCAGACCCATTCCTGATAGAATCCACCTTCCAGAGATAGGGCTTTGTGTCTTTGTGTCCTCTTAAGGACACTATCGACATGGCTATGGTAGGGATCGAACCTAGTACCCTTCGATCCCAAGGAGAACGTGCTACCACTGCACCATGACGGCTCCAGTGTTGAAGAGTTATGCCCCTTTAAGCACAGTCATTTCTGTTGTTTAGATTTCATGTGACACTGTTATATATTATGATACATAGTCACTTTTAACTTTTTCCTGTGACATAACACCAAAGTCAACTATAACCATTAATCTGTGACAATGTATTAATGTATTATCTCTCTCTCTTAAGACAGAGATGACTATATAGCACTTTCCTTGAACTTTTTACTTCATCAGATTTCTCTCAACTAATCAATATCTTACATTTAACAATGAGAAGTTATTAATCGCCAAGTGTATCTTTGCCATCGTAGATTACTAGCCCAGAGGCTTTCCAGTATCGTTTGCCTTCATTTCAAAGAGAGAAATTAATAGTTTGCACCAACCACAATCTTTGTCAGAATTTCCCTTGACGGTTTCAGTTTGCAAAGGTTTTGGATGTTGTTTTAAACATAGATCAGAGGGAGTGACTTAAATTTGTCTGCTGTAATCAAAATTGCAGTCTTGATTTCCCTTGATGATGTTATCTTGCAGTGCATGGCTTTTCATTTGTTTTAATTTTGAGTCTTTTGTGGGTAAATACTATGAACTTAGGTGATATAACTAGGTGATAGAAAGGCATCACTTTGCCCGGAAAAACACATGGACAAGTACGGGATAACCAGGGATAACCATATAACCACAGGGGATAATTTTTAAGGACAATCATGGTTTAATTATAACCAAGTTCTACCAGGGCCTGTGTTTTAGATATGTTATAACCCTGGTTGAAACATGGTCTGACCAGGTATATCTATATAACATTGCCACTTCAAGGCTAGAACATGGTCACAAGAAACTTTCTGTAATATGCTCTTTGGGAGCCTCGGTAAAATGTTCAAGAACAGTTCAAGTAATAGTCTTGGGCTGTTCAAGAACTTCTGTTCAAGAACAGTGTACCTAAAGTGTTCTTGAAGTATTCAAGAACTTTTTAAGAATGTTTTAAGAAATGTTAAATGAGACAAATTTTATGAGCACCTTATTCCTGAAAGGTTCTAGATGGAAGTTCTTGAGCAGTTCAAGAACTTCTTGTGTTCTAGAACTGTTCCAGAACATTTATTGAACATTTTGTACTGATACTGTTCATTAAAAGATTACCATAAATTTTGTAAATTGTTCCAGACATGTTCACAAAATTGTCTCATTTAACATTTCTTAGAATGTATTTGAACTCAATCGACAGTAACTGTTCTTGAACACTACAAATGTTGAAGAACATTTCAAGAGCAATTCAAGAACCAGTGTTCCAGTTGTACTATATTTCCTTTTGAAGATTTGCTGTATTCTGTTGATGTTACTTGCCATAAAATACACAATGAGCTTTAAAAAACTCATCTATAATCATACAAGTTGTGAGCTTAGCTTAGTTTTAATCTGTATAAAAAAAAAAAAAAAATCTGTGCTTTGGGCAACCTGACCCGACCTGGCGAAACCCCCCAGACCCTAGAGTTTTTTTTCCAAAAAAAAAAGAAATTGAAAAAAAAAAAATTATTTTTTAAATCTGCCCCGATGATACTACCTAGCATTCTTGGGACCTTTGCCCTAAACACAGATTGATTTTTTCCAACCTACAGAATTTTTTCGATTAAAAAAAAAAAAAAACCCTACCTACCTAGAATTTTTTAGACGGTTGCCCTAAACACAGATTAATTTTTCTACAGTTTTGACAAAACTTCCATGACTTTTTGCATCTAAATCATTTTTCATCTTGAGCAATCCCACTGCAGCTTGTACTATAACAAATAATATTTCTTCATTAATGTATGACGTAACTTTATTTTTTTATTTTATTTCATGTATTTAATATGCTGTTTATAATAGTTCATTTTATCAGAAAACATTGTGTTTAACAGTTTCACAGTAAGCAGCCATTTTTGCAATGCATTATGTGCCATTTTACAGTGCATTATTGGTAAGTTCTTGAATGGTTCTTGATTTGTTCTTAGTATAATTTCAAGAATAGTAACATTCAAAACTTTAATGTTCTTAAACTGATCTTAAATTTTTCTGGCCTGAAGTGTTCTGAAATTCTTCTTGATGACTTTAAGTACTTGTATAGTTCTTGAAATAGTAAAAAACACTATTAGACTTTAAGAACACATAATATGTTTTGGAAATGTTCTTGAACTTTTCAAAGCATATTCCAGTACATTTTAAGAACAATTTATGACCTTTATTAATTCTTAAAAAATGCAAGAACTTTTCTTAAATGATGTTCGTGTACATTTCAAGGACATAATCTGATGTTCTTGTACAGTTCAAGGATATAATCTGATGTTCTTGTACAGTTCAAGGATATAATCTGATGTTCTTGTACAGTTAAAGGACATAATCTGATGTTCTTGTACAGTTAAAGGACATAATCTGATGTTCTTGTACAGTTCAAGGATATAATCTGATGTTCTTGTACAGTTCAAGGACATAATCTGATGTTCTTGTACAGTTAAAGGACATAATCTGATGTTCTTGTACAGTTCAAGGACATAATCTGATGCTCTTGTACAGTTCAAGGACATAATCTGATGTTCTTGTACAGTTAAAGGATATAATCTGATGCTCTTGTACAGTTTAAGGAAGAGCCATTTAGAACGGTTGTGGTATGTTCAAAATGTCCTAGAACAATACAAGAACTGTTCCTAAACATTAGAACCAAATTATGCAGGGGAGTGACTAGGAAGTCATTTGGTCATTTTCAGATCATTTTTAAGTTGATCTCCACAAGATGATGGACAAATCAGATATTAACTCCGAGTTTCATGAGCAACTGAGTGTTTTGGCATTGATTTATAATTAGCAATGTTTCGTTTGACATACCTGCATGCTAGGACAAACCGACATCTCAGTAATGGTCAGATAATGGTCATTTCAGACAATCAATAGAATAATTCTGACCACGACCAAAAAACACAAACACATACATGTAGAAGATAAATCAGTATTAATCATTCCAGTTTTAAAGACTCCTATTTTTTTATGTTGCTTATTGTTTCGCACCGACAGAAATGGAGTCAAAATGCACGCCCCTGTATTGTTTATAACAAGGTTTCTACTACTATTTTGAATAAAGTGCTAATATCTATTATATAGGGCAACATTATGTTGTCCTGAGAAGCTTTGATGTAAAAATGTTATATCCATTTAAGCATTGTTTATTGGCTAATAAACAATGATTTGGTGTTTGATGTTTAGTGATAAACCATTTAAGTAGATTTTAACCTGAGCATCAGACTTGTAACATAAAATAATGTTGTTTATTTAACAATGAACCATGCTTGAAGGATATTAAATTCGATTGTAGCGTCAAGTGAAACTATCCCAAATAGGGAAAGAAATGCAATGGTTATTTTTCATACTTCTTTGTCATGAGGCGCATCAAAAGACATCCTTTTTGACATAATGGTCTGCAATACTGGACAGGACTGGTGTATGTTTTAAAACATCATGGTTAATATTGTATAATAAACAACACTTGATTGCCCTCTTTGGTTAACTGACAACAATGTCAAGCTTAGTTTATTAGAATTAGTTATACGATGTAATCTCAACGTCTATTTGCCAGTATTGGTTCTGTACACTTTTAATGGAAAACTCAGTTGCTCGGAACAATTCATGTTTACTTATTAATCATATTTGCCCTATACTCTATATTGTCTGAAATCAATTTCCCACTGAAAACATTTTTCAATCAAAATGGTATGCATGTTCCATAGAACAACCTTGTGGAATGTTTGCATTCAATAATCGCAAAGATTGGTGCCTACTTATTGATTAGGAATAGCACTTTTTTTCCTTATATTATATATAGTAATTGTTACTGTACGTTAACCATTATCGTCAATCCGTATGGTTACTGTAACCTTTACAGTCATGTTTTTCACAGAAATGTTACTTTGAATTTAACCAAGAAAATTTTAGCGAAATGTGATAATCATCGACATTTTTGCAGATAGATTGTCCGATGGTGAAATTGCCGCCAACTGTAATTGACACATGTATCATAAGTCGGAAATTGTGTTAATAAACGGATCAATACGCATGATTAAGTGAACTGTTCTGGGAAGTTTTAGGGCAGTTAAAGTTATGTTGACAATACATGGCTTTCTATCGTTTATAATATGGATTATTACTGGGAAATAATGACATATCCGATGCAGATCTGTGGTAATTGTTTTCATGTTATACTTTTGAATCGCTGTTTCACATACTACGGTGGTTTAGATAAATGGAGTATAATGTTACATAATAGATGTATATATTATATTATATTACTAAATAGATGAAGCTGACAGGTAAAACTTAAAATGTTCATGAAACTAATATGTGTCTTAGTTAAATCCTGTAACTTTAACTTATAAAATAGACGTATTTATTCTACATCAGTAATAGGCTTAAGTCCTTATATTATTCTTGTTCTCTATGATTCAGTTTGCGTTAATTGTCTGCTGCCTTTTGTCTGCTGTTTGTGGGTCCTTTCCTTTGTTGGCGACGTGTTTGATGATGTTTTGTGTTTAGTTTTTCTTATTTTACATTCAATGCCGGCAAGTACTAGAGTTATGATTGGTCAAGAGAATGTACTAAATATTTGCTTAATACAGTCGCTCCCGGGCGCAATGCAAATCACAAAGGTGGGTGGGGAAGGTGGGGGAACAATTTGGAGGCAGAAGTAGCCAAATGTGAATAGACTCAATCCTGATAAACATCTGTCCGTTTAATAGTGCATGTGTTATTAGGGAAACAATTTTAATGGACACACAACCCAATTTCTTGGTAACTGTTTTCGAGACAAATTTTTTTAGATAAAGTAGGTTTGAAATATGCAAAAACTTGGTAAATTACTATGGATTCCTGCTATTGACAAATACAGAGATTTGTGCGTAAGGTTCTCAGGTCAATTATGTTGGCGGTACACATCACATTCGGTACCGCATGCCTCTCGTTACTACAAAGGTAACACAGTGTCTAAGAAAATTTTGACACAAAAAGTAAGTTTGGAATATTGAATATTCTATAATTGAATGTGCTTAGAGTTGGAGCCTCCTGCACTTTCTTATATAGAACGTACCAGTTTTTTTCACACGAGACACAGTGCATGGAGCCTCTGTATTAGTGCATGTGCGTCTATAGGGGAAAATGCAGTAAGTCAATTGAAGTTCCGCCAGTGATGGAATCTCATAAAACCTATTTTTATTAATCTTAGCCTTGAAGATTTGAATTTTGGGCTTTTCCACCAGTCAGCTTCTGCTTGACTTTACTTGAGCAGTAAAGAACTGATCTATCTTACCCCGGCAAAATGAACCATGACTTACCATGGTCAGCCTAGCTTTAACCATCGTTGATCATTGTTCAGAACCAATGGTTGACTAAAGTTCACCATAGTTTAAAATTTTATAATGGTTGATCATTGTTCAGAACCAATGGTTGGCTATAGTTGACCACAGTTTAACATTTGTATAAGCTACGCATGGTCAGAAATGGTTGACCATTGTCAGATATGACCACAGTTCAGAACAGACCTGATTAACCATGGTCAGCACTGTCTCCAACCAGTGAACCAGGAAATTGTTGAACTATAGTCAGTACTTTCAGACAGGTTAATTTGATCAACCATGCTTGATAATACACGGGTTAACAGTTTCCAGACTGTACAAGGTAGATATCGGAAGCATTATATCTTGTTCTATTTTCCTCTTCTCATTCAACAAAGAGTGAAGTAAATTCAGCGGATGCTTGGGTCCATTTTCCCCACAGCACCCTTCATCCAAAGGGGCTTCTATTAAGAGTTTTACAGTATACTTAATCATTTAATATTGTAACCTGGTTATGAGATGGTATTATTATGAAATAATACAATACAACCTGTTCCAGTGTAAATCACAAGTTTCCTGGAAACTGCTTCCTTCGGAAAATACAGTTTTAATGAAGCTGCACATTAATTTTATTACTGGTTTTTGTTACACAAAGGTTAAATGTATATGATGCTTGAAATGGGAATAACACTTTTTGTAAATAAAAGTGTGTTTCGTAAAATTTTGTTATAATGATATAATTAAGTGTGATTAAGCATTTTACCGTGCATTTTGCCGTTAATGATGATATTTAAGAATTCAGTGATGCTACGATCACTCATACGCAACTGTAAGAAGGCTGGTCTCTAATTTTCTATGGATTTTCATCTTTCAGTGTCGGTACTAATTGTGTTTATAGGAAATGCTAAATACCTCCTGGAGCTTGTTGCAACTAAATAATTTATTATGTCATTGTTGAGAGAATAAAGATTCAGTTTTTCATCTGTGCATGTTCATACAGATTATAAACAAAGCAATTTCCTTGTTTTGCCTCGTAATTTTAAATCAATGTAGAAGAAAAAATTGTCTCAAACCTCCGAAGAATAATCATTAAGAATGTAAATTATAAATATTCAAAGACGGATGGAAAATTTAACTTTTAGGAAGGGTCAATGCCCGATGGATGAAGGTTGTCCGTCCGTCTGTAATGTCTGTCTTCAACAATTACTTCAAGTGATATTTTTACAAAGTCAAATCATGCATCTGGGGTAAAGAAATTGTTGCTTTTTAGCTCACCTGAGCCACTGCTCTCCATGCTTGTTCACGCTGAGGCTGGAAGCGATAGGTTTTGATTCAGAAAAATGAAACAAAAGTATAATGCTAGCTACCACTCGCTCCTCTTAGCATTACTAATGTTAAAATTTGACTTAATAAACACTAACTTATACATAGTAGAGCAACTTTGTACCATTAGAAAGATAAATGAAATAGTACTTAATATGTCGTGGTGCAAAACCTTTCTGTCTATCAGTGTCGAATTCTTTCTTGTCTATCAGTGTCTTAATCTACAGCAGTCCTCAAGATTCATTGAAGAATCTGTTGAGCTAGAGAGTCAGGCCTACTGCAGACACGATTGGACAAATCATTGATTATAATGAATAAACTTGACCTAAATTGGGGGTAAATAGTGAAAATCAATGCCCATGCAATATATAGGTTTCTTGTCTCCATTGTTAAATGTGATATTATTGCCAGATGGGGCTTCTTTTTAATGTTGGGAATTACTGCCGTGAACAGTAAAAATGAAGGTGGTAAGATCGATTTTTTTTGTGCTTGTATAATTATTTATTGTCATTTAAAAAATGTTTTTAGTGAAATGTGATACCATTCAGTCTATTTTGTCTAAGTAATTATATCAAAACATTGAAATCAAAAGAATATGTAATGCGCAAAGAGACATGTCACAAAAAATGTATTGGCATTGGGCAGATGTGGCCAAGATTTTATAGGCATGGGATAGAATTATGTTGCCAGGTGTGTATAGGCACTGTACAGAATGATGTGACCAGGTGTGTATGTGAACTTGATAGATTGGTGTGGCCAGATGTGTATAGGAACTGGACAGTATGATGTGGCCAGGTGTGTGTAGGCTTGGGACAGAATTATGTGGCCACTTGTGTATAAACACTGGACAGAATGGTGTGGCCAGGTGTGTATAGGCATCTGTCAAAATTATGTCGCCAAGTGTGTATAGGTTTATTATGAGACTGAATAATGTGGCCAGGTGTGTATAGGTGTTGGACATAATTATGTGGCCACCCCTGCGAAATGAACTGTTACTGTTCATGAACAGTTCATGACCTGTTCATGTCCACAATTCATGAAATATTCTTGAAATGGCTTGAACAGCAAATGAGACAAATCCTTGATCAGTTCTTAAAAATGAAGTTTATGAACAGTTCTTCAAGTGATCATGAATGTTTGAAAGACTTTTCAAGGACAAATGTCTTTAAACTCAGCATGAACAGTTCATGAACTTTTCAAGGCAAACATTTTCCCTTCCCATTCATGAACAGTTCATGAACATCCTGATTCATGAATGGTTCATTTTCCTATATAATTTCAATGTCTCATTTGCACTTCAGGAACTGGTAATGAACAATTCATGAACCTGAGTTCATGAACTGTTCATGAACTATTAAATTCTAAAAATTACTAACCAAAATTCTTGAAGTGGTAACTCAAGCGGTTCAAGAGATGCTGAATGAAAACAGTTTAAAACAGACAGACAAGTGGACAGACAACAATGCCAAAACAATCTTCCAAGAGAGAGGAACAATGAACTAAATGCAAAGGCAATGAATTGTTCATGACTAGCTCTGTGACCAAAGCATGTTTTTGCAATAAGATAAAACTAATAAATGTGAATTATAATAAAGTAGGATGGAAAGCAGAAGTTGATTTTATCACAATTTTCTAGTTTTCATGTTGACAAATTTTAGTTAAGTATACCTCCATGTGTTGCTAGACAAAAAAACAAAACAATTAAAACCTGCCTTGAACTAGCAGATGTGTGAACAAAGTCGTGAAAACTTATGACAAATAGACCTGACACAATTTCTCTGTTATAGTCAAATGTTGTACATTTTGTAACTGTTCCCTTAAAAATTCAGAACAGAAATTAAACAATAAAGCCACTTACTTTTGCCAGAAAAAGACAAAAAGCCATTTAATTTTGCAAAAAAACTTTCCTTTTCCATTAGTAAAATTTCCTCCAAAAAGTTGGTGAACATAATATTTACATGTCGTGAGATTTGTCAGTCCCAGTTCTTGAATAGTTCATGAACTGTTCATGAATGCTTATGGTACATGAAATGTTCTTGATTGTCCCATAACATCAGATCATGGATATCTCAAGAACTTTGTTTGATTCTTCAGTGGTTCATGAACTATTCATGAACTCCTTTTAAGAACAGTTCATGTCCAAAAGTTCATGAACATCAATCAAGAGTTTATAAAGTACAGTTCATGAACCATTCTTGAAGGCTTGAAATGTTCATGATTTCATGAACTGCATTTCCCAGGGGCAGGAGTCTATATGCATGGGTCAAACTTATGTAACCAGGTGTGTATAAGTGTGGGATAGAATGATGTGGCCAGGTGTATATAGGTGTTGGACAGAATGATGTGGCTAGGTGTGTATAGGCATGGGACAGAATGATGTGGCTTATATAGGTGTATATAGGCATGGGACAGAATGATGTGGCTAGGTGTGTATAGGCATGGGATGGATTGATGTGACCAGGTGTGTATAGGCATGGGACAGAATGATGTGGCTAGGTGTGTATAGGCATGGGATAGAATGATGTGACCAGGTGTGTATCGGCATGGGACAGAATGATGTGGCCATGTGTATTATAGGTGTGGGACAGAATGATGCGGCCAGGCAGAATGGTGTAGCCAAGTGTAGGGCTGATGTGGCCAAGGTTTTTTTAGACAATAGAAAGCTATGTAAAATTGTAACATTATTAACATGAGGCACTTGGCACCAAGTGTGTATGGGAATGAGGGAGTTGTAGAAAAAGTTCCAGAGATTATAATGGGAATGAGTCAATGAACTTTTAAAGGATAATATTGTCACAAAGCTTACACAAATATTAAAATGTCACTGCCAGGAAATTCATTTTAAAAAAATGGTCAGAAATTGATTATCTTGATGAAATCTAAGTTGAGTTTGCATATGGGTCATCTGAGGTCAAAAACTAAGGTCACCCTGTCAAATCATGAAGAACCCCTGTGTATGCAATATAGGTTGCATTTTTCACTGAATCTTCATGAAACTTGGTCAGAATGATTATCTTGTTGAAATCCAGATCAAGAGGTAATATGGATCATCTGGGGTCAAAAACTAGGTCACCTGGACAAATAATTGCAAAAAAACCTTGTGTAGGCATTATATAGGTTGCATTTTTGATTGGATCTGCACGAAACTTGGTCAGTGTGATTGTTTGATGAAATCTAGGTCAAGTTTGAATATGCATCATCTGGGGTCAAAAACAATATCACCCGGTTAAAAACCCTGTGTATGCAATGGAGTCTGCATTTTTCACTGGAACGTTAACTCCATGAAATTTGGTTAGAAAGTCTGTTTTGATAAAATCTAGTTTAAGTTCAAATATGGGTTATCTTGGTTTAAAAACTACGTCATCAGGTCAAATCAAAGGAAAACGTTGTTGGTATTCTAGAACTCGCATTTTATAGCTAATAATGTAAATTGGTTAGAAGGTTTTAGTTTTGTCAAAGTCAAACAGAATGTTTGTGTTAATGACAAATAGTGTAGGGTTGAAGTATGATGTCATATGGTCATAAATAGGTCTCAGGTGAGTAATATAGGTTCATCTTGCCCCTCTTGTCTACTATTGTGCTCTGATATGATCGGTGCTATGGTGTGTCATTTCTCACCCTTTATAGGTGATCTTTTAAGGGTTAAATGAAGCTTAATTTAACTTAATATATTACATAACCAGTTCCATTTGCCACATTGAATCAATTACAGTCTAATGGGTTTGTACCAATCTCTTAACAGATACCATGGGATGGTGGAATGATGAAATTTGAAGCAATTTGAAGCAATTCAAACTGGAGAAATTTGTTTAGAGTGCAAGCAAATTTAGATATATAGCTTCATTTAGAAGCAAATAGGCAATAAGGCTTCCATCTTGGGCTTGTTCCCGGCTCTAATTGCATAAAGGCTGGAATGTTCTTAAAGAACGAGGTGTCTCAATGTGTTCATCAATCTTTCTAAATGATGTGCTACAGGGTAACAGTATTTATTAAAGAATGAATGACGCGTCTCTTAGTGCGGCTGTTCATGTATGGGACAAACGGTGCAAGATTATTGGTATCAGATTGGTTGTATTTTGACTGGGACGCCTGGCAGAAATACAGAACCATTCCCCGGTCAAAATAAAAATCGTTACTCTATATAATAATCTAATTTTTGTTGAGTCATTTGTCAACATAGATCCAATCCTTTCAGATATAATCCACTTTTATTAAAATACAAAAATACCAGAAATTATCGGTTTTGATAGAAATTGGTACGAGTCAGTGTCCCAAATGCTGCAGATAAGCCGAGCAAATCAAGTTAATACTTTGCTGATATTGCCAGCATTCTTATTCTTCTCATACTATAAGTGCCTTATCTCTTCTGCTGAAATGCGCAATATTTACCTAAGAGAATTGGTGACGGAAAACCTGCAATCGTGCTGTGTTCAGCAAAATTAGTACCCACGGCATGATGAATTAAGTCTCATGAATATTTAACAGGAAATTTCACGCAATGTAGGCACATACATCAATTTGTGTTTATAATATAAGAGATTTCAGATTTTAAACGTGGAGAAAATTTATAGGCCATTACTTCAGTCCTCTTCTATGTGTATGATGTAGGCTGAAAAACACCTTCAATTCTTTCTCCATTGTAAAACAGTGATATTTTATTTGGCAGTGGCACAAGCAGGCGAGAGTTTGCATCAATTTTTGATGAGGCACAAAATGAACGTAGCTGGTACCTCACCAGTAATTCAATTTCCTGATGTCCCGCATTGAACATTTTGCAGACGTTTTGTAGACGGTGTAGTATGATTGGTTATGAATAATTAATAATGCTTGTCTTTTTCCTGGCTCAGAGAAATATTGTCTTGTCATCTCCTGCAGTTTTTTAGGAACCACTTGTTCAGTGATGATCGAATAATGAAGAGGTTTGACTGGTTTATTGTATCGATGTCAGCTGACACTACTGCTCAGTTTGGTTACTTTAAACATGACGTTTGTTTCAAAATACATTAATTTTACAGTACACATTGTACTACACTGAAACTATGAGATTCCTGATAAAGTGAAATTCCGGATATAAGGAACAAAATTTTCTTGTCCTAATTTGATTATTGCTTTATATGCTGTAAAAATGCTACACGGTTATAACATTCTACGGTTGTGAGGAACAAATTTAAATGGTCCAAGCGAGTTCTCTAAAAAACAGAGTTTAGTGTACTTGATAATGGTGCTTGTGATCACTCTTTGTGCATCATCAGTTTTTAACAATATTTGCTTCTCCTAAACCACTTGGCCAATTCCAACAAAACCTGACAGTAATGTTCCTCGGCTGGTCACAGCTCTTGAAAGTTGTTGAAAACCTTCCATTCCATGCTAAACTCTGTTTACCATGGCAATAGATGTCAAAATTTTTATAATCTTTTTTGTTGGATTTTTCATTGGATCTTCATGAAACTTGGTCAATATAATTAATTGCTTTGATGAAATCTAGTTCGAGTTTGAGTATGGGTCATCTGGGATAAAATGTCTAGGACACCCGGTCAAATCATAGAAAGATGTTGTGTATGCAGTAGAGGTTGCATTTTTCATTAGATTTTTATGATACTTGGTCAGTATGCTTGCCCTGATAAAATCTAGGATGAGTTTGAATATAGATTATCTGGGTCAAAAACTAGGTCACTAGGTCAAATCATAGAAAAACTTCGTGTATGTACTAAATGTTGTATTTTTTCCTTGGATCTTTATAAAACTTGGTCAGAATGACTGCCTTGATGAATTCTAGGTAGAGTTTGAATAATATCTGGGGTCAAACACAGGTTAAGGGATAAATAATAGAAAAGCTTTGTGTATGTAATATAGGTTGCATTTTATATTGAATCTTCATTAAACTTGGTCAGAATGACTGTCTTGATATATGCTAGATTGTCCTGGCATATACTGGTCATCTGGGTTAAAAAACTGATTTACTGAGTCAAATCATAGAAAAACCCTGTGTATGCAATACAGGTAGCATCTTTCATTGAATCCCTCAGATTGATTAATTATCTTGATGAAATCTAGAGGATCATCTGGGTTCAAAAACTAGGTCACGGGATTGAATCATAGGAAAACCTTGTGTAAGCAGTATTGTTTGCATTTTTCATTTGATCTTTGTGAAACTTGATCTGTATGAATTTGTCTTAATAAAATTAAGCACTAGTTTGAACATGAGTCATCTGAGGTCAGAAACTAGGTCACCTGGTTAAAAACCTTGTGCATGCCATACAGGTGACATTTACAACCAAATCATTATGAATTTGGTCAGAATGTTTGTGCAAATCACCTGGAATTTGAAACTAGGTCACCAGGTAAATTCTGAGGAAAACCTTATTGGTACAAGTCACATTTTATAGCCAATCATCATGTAAATTGGTCAAAAGGTTTGTCTTGTCAAGGTCAAAAAGAATGGTTGTATTTATGATATATAGTTTAGGGTTAAAGCTTGGTCACATAATGGTCATAAGTAGGTCACTGGTGAGCGATATAGGCCCATCTTAGTTTTCTTGTCTAATCTTCCTGTCTAAAACAACAAAACATAGAGCTTTATAGCTATTTGGCACATGGCATTGTCCAGTGGTCCTCTTCCATGATTGTTCAAAGCTCTGTGGTTATAATTGGCAGGCTGCCATATGGTGGGTGCACTGTTTTACCAAAGCTTATATAGGAATCTCCTAAGCCCCGAGCTTAGGTATTTGGCATAATTGGCATTGTCGAGACATTCTGTAAGCAAATATTACAAGAATTAGAAGCCCAAAACTATTTCTACACTTAGATGGTTGTTTGATTATATGAAAGATCATGGTACAAGAGGGCAATGAGGGTCCTGAATCACACACCTGAGTTCCATTGTAACACCTTGATACCTAACCCCCACTAGGATGTCATCAAATATTTTGAGAGACAGAGTTCATTTAAACACACAGTATTTAGTTTTCAAACCTGTTTATATCGTGAATAAGGTAATCTAAAAATGCCAGCATTTGTTTCGGACGTCTGAGTTTTCAATATTCAGGAGCTGTTGGCATAGCCAACAAAACGTGTTTCATATAACACAGTTGCTTCTATGGAAGACCAAACCTCAGTCTACTTCGTTACGCGGATGGAAAGAATTTTAAGGACCAAACAATTCTTTAAAAACCTTTAACGTGAAGTTTTTAAAGTTAATCCAAGTTAGTTGATTTCCAGGATTGGGCATATTTTGACATCTTTAGGTTTTGAAAATGGGAAGAAATTAAGACATATTAATTTGTTGTTAAAGTATGATAAAGTGTGCAAGCTATTTCCTGATAATTCACATTGATTTCTGCATGTATATTAAAATAATTAATCTATTGCAAAGCAATGAAAAGAAGCACGCTATAACTGTGTCAGAGTCTGTCACCGACAGCTTCAATCATTCATTTGATATTAAAAGGCTTTGGACAGGCTATTTATTTCCAGGATCTGGGGTTACTCCCGGTGTCATATTTCCGGCTTCCAAGGCAGATCTGCAGGCAAATAGAACTCGGCAAAAGTTGTAATTTTCCCCTGTTATTTGAGATTGTAACAAAAGACGCTTCTTGTTGTATCGCCTATAACATAAATCCTGGTAGTGTTTAGTGTTCATGAATTGGTATTGAAAATTTGTTAGAAAACATTTATTGAGGGTTGCCGTATGCTGCTATATAGATAGATATTTTACGACTGGATTGCATTTAGCTGTAGAAATAGAAATTAATTTTTGTTAGTAAAAAGTTTGATTGGGAAAGTTTACATGCTAAGTTTGAGTTAATGTCTTTATAGGGCTTTATATATAAAAAGCTAAATTATTTGTTGATGGTTAGATTTTCTATTTTCAAAGAGTTTTTATGCATTTCCTTCAAACTTAGAGATTTTTTGACTTAGTAGGACTTACAGTAGGACTTGATAATAAAACATTTAGCATTAAAACAGCGTTTTTGTCATAGTTTGAACTGTTAAGGATTGTTTTACGCTTTTTAAAGACTTCTTGCAACAGTAGCGGTGGAGAAATATAATTCAAATGTAACAATGTTGGATGTAAGGTGTTACACGGAATCATCGATGATGTTCCAGTACGGTAAATGGTTTTGCCGATTACAAGAGAAAAGGTTTGTGAATTATATAGTAAAAGATATAGTAAAAATTATTATAGCCAAATCAACCTGATTACTGTAAATTACGTAATTTTCCCATGACGGAAATTTAGCAATTTGTGTCTGAAAGTGAGACAGTCTTATTCTTTATATATAAAATTTGAGAAAGGAGACTTCTCTAATAGCGATCAAATCTCTGCAAAATGAACGTTTCATGAGATTTTTAAATTAGCGAAGTGGTAAATTTTCAAAAATAATTAAAATTAAAACCCAACTGACTGGCTCATAATCACTCACTTAAAGTTCAAATCAGCGGGACATGTAGAAAAGGTTTAGCTTAATGAATTGGATTTAAAATGTTTTAAGATTATTTGAAAAAAAAAATGTCATAAAGATAATAAAAAGATTGGCAGATGACTTTGAGATAAGCAAGAGTTTGACTTGGAGAGAGTTTGAGATAAGGAGATGCCACCTGTATAATTTAATGTGGTCTTACATGGAGTAATATCACTAAAATGGCCATAAAATCAAAAGTCATTATTATTATACATCTATATAATATTTTGTCAGACCTGTGTAAAACAGCCAGGCTAATTAAGTGATACAGCTGAAGTGACTGATGAAAGCAATGCGTTAGTATAATACAGATCAATTTTGATAAGTTTCAAATAGTGAGCCGTGTTTGTACTTTTAGCTTATTGGAATACATATAAATAATTGAAATGACGAATATCTTAATTGCCAGTCTGAGTATATCAGCAGTTTTGCTATGTCAGATTTTCGGCAACAATCCGGTGACCTTTCTTGCATTTAGTTAGATACTTACCGCTTAAAGCCTTTACGTAACTATATATGCTTTATGTTCCGTAAAATAAGCTCATGCAATAATTAACTGGTCATCTGCGTTTGAAGTTTCTGATATATTTGTCTGGCTCAACATAGTTCTGGCTTTCTCTATGCTGAGTGCACAGAAAAACACAAGTGACCTTATACAACTTTAGGTAAATTGACTTTTATTCCTGAAGACCACAGATTTAACGGTGATTAAATATTAAGGCTAGCACTGCCGCCCCCTCCCCTCCCCCACCCCTCTCCCACCCGCTGCTTAAAGCAGTATTCTATATCAGCCATACTTCTTTTCTATTTAGATTATTTAAATCTAATTTAGTTGTCTAAGCCTTAGGCCTCCTACAACTAAAAATAAACTTAAAATAAAGTGATAGCCCTTGTTTTCATATAAATTTAACTTTAAATTGAGCTATTTCCAAGTGATGCAAATTTCATGATTTAAAAGCAGGATAAAACTGTTCATGAATTTGAAATACTTGAAAGTAGAAATCTCTCCTTTTAAATCAATATGAAATTAATCAAGTTCATAAAAATTCTTTTATTATGGAAGTTACTGGGGAATAATGACATTGGTAAAAACAAGCTGAAATTCAACCATTGTGAATAATGATTATTCTGTATTGCAGTACTTGAATGCAATGAAATGCAATTGAATACAAATTAATGAGTCGAGGAAATCACATATTAATCAGGTATACTGGTTTCCTTGAAATGTTTAATTTCCTATAATGTACCGGTTGACATTCCAACAGATAATGAACAATTTCCAATTTGAAGAAACCGTAGGCTTTAATTTCGCTTTATGATTTATTTGTTTGTTATTTTGTGTTTTTGAAATAAAAGAAATTTACAAATGCTGAAAATTGCGAACTAGTGGAGCAATAAAAAAATCAATCAGATGAAAAATAAAAATATTTAACACATACTATAGAAAATAAACACACAAATAAAAGATCTCAGGTGATTGGTAATTTTTATTTGATCTATAGTTAAAAGCATTTAACAAAAAGAATTCTAGATCGATTTAAATAAAAGCAGGAAATTCATTATTTATATAATTAAAAGCAAACAAATTTGCTAATTCATATTTAGCTCACCTGACATTGTAGCATAAGTCAGTATACTTGTCTTTTTGTATGTCTTACAAAGTTCATTTTTGATGTTTTGTTTTTATTCGAGGTTGGTTCCATCTAGAGTGAGTCTCTGGAAAATCTAAGTTGTAAGCTTAGAAATATTTCACAATCAAGAATAAATAAGTTAGTATACTAAACTACACTTGTTTTGTTCACATCCTAATGTCACAGTGAGGACAGGAGGTCTTTACCAAAGCTAATGGAATATGTTATCAGTCAGCTGTTTAAATTTTACTGTACACAACAAACATTACTCTAGAATCAGAGTATTATTTTAGTTATTCCCCTTTTCCACATATTAGCTGATTTAATCAGTCACTAAAATATGGAAGAATTCAATCAAATTTTATGTTATAAAACGTTAAAATGGAGTGTTCAAGAACCATAATTCTATGTACCTATAGCAATTTAAGAACCATAATTCTATCTACAACAATTTATAAATCATGTAGAATTTAAGCTCACATCTTGATCCAGTTTTAATCCTGGCTATTAGGCAGAACTAAGATTCACTTAAGAAGTTAAGTGTGCAAGAACTGTAACCAAACCTAATTTTTTTCAGTTATTTCCCTTTGTGAAGTACCTTGATCACTGTTAACTGCATTCAAATTAAGCTCAATGTATGTATATATGTATGTGCAAGAACCATAATTCAAGTACATGGATTGTTTATTTGTCTCCCTTTGTAATATTTAATTAATATCGATCATATTGAATATTTGCCTACACCTGACCCAGCTATTAATTGGCTATAAGATTATTTCAACCAAGTGGCTTGTCAGAATTTAAGAATCCTTTTATTTCAATGTGCCATTATTATTAAAGATCCTGGATAAGTTATTATGACCACAGTGGCCTTCTTGTCTTAGATTTTATTTGCACAATTCATAATACATGGAGAAATGCCCATAATTTTTTCATAGGGTATCAAGGTCATAACGAGTCAGGGCCATATAGACCTATAAAATTTAAAATGTTTCCTTTTGATTATGGTAGCCACTATTATACTGTGTGTAAAAGAACTTTTAAAGATTAACCAAACAATATTGGATCACGATTTGTTAAGATTTGTTAAGTAGACCACGATCTTAAAAATTTATGTTTATATTTACTTAATCACTAGGTTGATACCCAATACACATTAAAGTTAAACTTCCACAATCTAGGACACACAACCCACGCTTATTACGGTTAACAGGAAATTAAAAAAATTGGAAATATTTTTTTGAAATAATGGAGTTTAAAGAAGAAAAATTATAAAATAGTGAATAACTTACTCAATGAGATGTAAAGACATAGGGAATGATTTTTTATACCAAACAGGATATGCACGTATTGTTAAAACTGACTCATTTTGTATCAGTTGATCTTAAAATGTTGAAATATATTTATTTTATATCTTTTCGCCACTTTATTTTTGTTTAAATAAATGAGGGGTATAGATTTCACGGTATGTGATTGAACGGATCTGTTTTTCAGTTTTAAATAGTTACGCAATCTGACAGGTTGAGATTAGTTACACTGACCAAGATGTTAAGGTACATTTTCTTCTTGTAAATAACTTAATACTTAATTAATATTTCAATATAATAATTATAATGCTGTTACTTTAAGTAACATAAACATGGTGTTTGTAAACAATGAAGTAATTTGCAATATATAACCTTAAACTGTGCACTGCCAATATTGTCATGTTTTAAGGATATCTGAGAAGGTTAAGGAATCTCAACTTAGATGAAAAGCTCATTTTTATTGACGTGATTTTAATTTAAGGTAAACATAAATGACCTAGATATCAATATGGAGCGTGGAGCATAGATCTAAGACGTTGCAATATCATATCTTAATATATTCAATATTTCAATTGCAGTGAAATTATGTTAAGTATATAGGCTTAAACACCTTAAAAGGCTTGTGTTTGTGTAACTAATTATGTTTAGGAATGTTTTTAGTATAAATTTTATCAATTTTATGCTCCAGCGAACACGTAAATATGATCAGGTTTTTGACACTGGCTGAGTGTACAAAATTTAGTAATGTTAACAAATTTTTCGAATATATTAAATGATTAAAAACTTGCAGTAGTCGTAAACTAGAAGGTTAAATATTGATGAACAAACTTACTTTTAGGCTTTATTCATTATTTAAATTTGTATAAAGAATTAATATCCACGGGAGGAAATAACTTATATATATAATTATGTATAATACGAAGTGAACATTTCAGTATTTGTTATATCCTAACCAGTGTTAAATCTAGGAAGGATCAGCATTCAAAAATATTATAGTGAAATAGTTGTCACAAAACATTGCATTACTAAACTGCCTGATTTTTTTCTCAAAACGGGTCTGTCTATTTTTAGCTTACCTGCTCAGAAAGCCAGATATTCATTGGTTTCCATAGGTTGTATAATAATTCAGCTTTTTAAGGTCCGATTAAGGCCACACCAAATTAATTACTTGGTCATCGGATTTCCCGCTCCATTATTTTTCAAAATAAAATAAAAATATTTTTTTTCAATTTGAGCCCGCATCAATTTTATATAGCAAGACCAAAAAATTCAAGGCGGGCCTTTTTGTCGCGGAGAACTCGTAAATTTAGTACCTTCAAACCTACAATTCTATTATAAACGCCAGCAGAACATGTTCCCGCTACTTTATTTGTATAATCATGACTACCATATTGTCAATATGGCAGCCACCAGTTGCATAGAATGAGCGAAAAAACGTAAAAGACCAAAAAACAGTTTATTTTTCAAAAGAGTATATACAACTTACAGTTTAAATGAAGAAATTTGTAAATATTGTATTACAAATCAAGTAGAAAGATCGAAAAACAAATATTGCAGACCGAAAACTTTCTGAAATTAGCACTCCAGATTTTGTAATGGATGCAGCACAGGAACTTATCAAAACAAACAAAAAATATTCATTACATACAAATTCCTGAATTTATTTAATACTTAAGTTATAAACCGTACATTATCTTTTGAAACAAAGTTGTTTTCGGTAAAGATAAATCATTTTTCGGTTCTTTTTCGTTCTTTTTTTTTGTATTTTACGATCTTTTTCGGTCATTCTATGCACCCAAAATTTTTTATTGTTCACATAAACCAGGGAAACGTCGGTGGAAGACGAGTTGCTGTCCAGACAGACAACTCGGAAACATTTAAAGACATTTGGTGCGCTCTCTGTGTAAAAATTGTATTGATAATGGCGCTGAGGCTAAAACTTTGGGAAGGAAAAAATCAAGAAACTAGCAAGTTTTTAGCATTGTGAAATTGAACAATTATCTCTAGTCAAAACACTTATGGTCAGAAGAAGTGCAGTAAAAGAGCATAATTATGCCTTGACTTAACAAAAGAAGTTGTTCTGTGTGTAATTTTGATATGACTAACAAATGGGTTTCATTACAAAGTGTTTGGGCATAAATTGAAATACACATTAGTCTGATGGTTTATTAAATGATAAAAAATTGTCTCTCTTTCAAAAGACTTGTTGTATTGGCTGTACATGTATGTAAGAAAACAAAATATGGTCTTTTTAAAAGAATAAAAATTTTCTTGCAAGAAACACTATTATACCCCTGTTAACTTAGTACTGGTGTATATAGGAGTCACTTTGTGTTCTGCACCTTTTTGGCAGTTTATATTTAAGGTGTCTGTAGCTCTTTTATATTAATCTATTTCCAAGTCTTTTTTACCTGTTTTGACAGTGAATATTTGTTTTTGTGAGGGGTTTTTAATTTTTTTTAACAAATCGCTCTTCACCCGCTCCAAAAATGGTTGAACTGGGAAAAAAAATATTTTAATTTTTTTTCGCTCGCTCGCTCCTATTTTTTTTTGATAAATTCCGAAGACCAAGAAATTAAATTGGTGTGGCCTAATCTGAAATTTCTAGATACTAGTAGTTTTGAAAAGGCACATAATTTTGTCTGAAAGTTTCCAAAATTTTTTTCAACTGATATAGTGAAAGCTTTGTTTTAAAATGGAAGTTTGAACCATTTATATATAGCTACTGTCGTAACTCTGTATTTGAAAAGTTAGCAGTTTCACCTAATGGACGGGTTTAGCTGGTCTTTTCAAGCAAGGGGGTCTGTAACATTGTCTACCCGTTTTTTAACGTTACATGTATATACTTATTATATACATGTAACATTAACAAATGGGTAGACCCCTTTGATTTCAACAAATATTGGTTTCAGTAACTTTCTTATTGAAATGCTGTCAATGGGGCTATAAAACGCCCTCCCCCTACACACAAACAAAAGCCCCAGATAAACAGGATGAAAAGAGTGAAACCTGATCAATGTGTATACTTTTGTTGGAAAATCATAGAAGTTTATTCTTTGTGAAGACACTTGATCCCTTACAAAGATGTTAATAATCTTGTATACAGATAAAGTTACCTTTATCATGTCTTAAATGTATTGACCTGTTGATAATTTTGCCAGGTATTTAAAATTATAAGAATGTTGACAACTTTTAAAGTATAGTAGGCTGTTAGATGTATAAATAAATTAAAATACAAAGTTTGTAACCACCTATAGTAAAATAAAATATAAAGCATAGTATGTCCGGCGACTCGACTGTGACTATTTGCACCAGATCTCATCAATCTCAGTGATGTATGCTGTGAACTCAGAACATTATTGATCATATAGTTATCATAGAAAATGCAGGGGTATGATGAAGCACTTCATGAGATGTGGGAGTGGATTTTTATTAAGTTTGTATATACATGGAATACTGGATGGTTATGACATGTATATGTCATAGATGTGGAGAGGGAGGGATGTGGGTGATGTAGGGATGTTCAGACCAGAATTTCTCCAGGTATGATCAAATTTCATGCTAAAAAAGTTGCATTGGTTGTATTTAAGCGGGGCCCTGTGTAGTCAGTCTGATAAGCTCAGCATGGGTCTCTCATGGTCCCCATCCTTGTTGGCAGTAGGTGTCAATCAGACAGTTTGATATTCTCATGTTTGTGTCTCACTTACAGTAAACTAGGTTACAGCATCTTCCTCACATACAGTAAGGTCATAGCATCTGTGCTGCACAGCCTGTTCAAAAGCTGCTTTACGTTGTCTTACATTTTGGGATTTTGTTCAAACTTTGCTCGAAATACGGATATGACGTCTGGTTGTATGTGCCGTTATTTTGGATCGTTACCTCACACCGGGGTCCGGTAAATAGAAACTCTTCATTTATTTTCCTTTCATGCACTTACCTTAGTACTCCCCTGATTGCAATATTGGGGGGTTGGGGGGAGGGGAGGACATTGGGTTGTTTATTGTTGCTGTTGTAAACAAAAAAATAAAAAATCAGCTTATTTTCTGTCTGACTCCACAAAACTTTGTCACAGAAATAGAATTACTACATAGCATCTACCAAATATTATTTGAATATTCAGTAATGACCTAATGACCAATTTCAGCAACTGTACTTTTTTTTTGGAACAATATCAATACTCAGACTGATTAGTATAGTATTTGTTCAGTATTATTATCAAAATGTCATAACATACATCGCAAATTGTATAAAATTATGTAAATAATACTTTCGACTGAGTAATTATCGTGAAGTGAATGGTTATCAATTAGCTGGTAATTGCAAAGTATATATTGTACAATACATAAAAAAAACTAAGATTATTTGAAGTGTAGTCAATTAAGTCAGATGAATGGATCATAGATGTAACAGATATTTTTGTGTGTATTTTGTAGACGGCATTGTTCGCCTCTTTGGCAATCAAAGAACTTATAATACCGGTGCTTTAATAACTTGTCTTTAAAAGCAAAATA
The DNA here is from genome assembly GCA_022818135.1 of Saxidomus purpurata. Taxonomy (NCBI): domain Eukaryota; kingdom Metazoa; phylum Mollusca; class Bivalvia; order Venerida; family Veneridae; genus Saxidomus; species Saxidomus purpurata. The sequence goes on from JAFMSR010000007.1 coordinate 30,854,169, forward strand.
TTAATATTTGTGTCAGACTGATATATTATAAATAACTTGCCTATATAAAGACTAAGGAATTAATAATGTATGTTGGAATTTAGAAACAGTTTATCTTTTAAAATGACTAACAAATAATTTATGTATAGGGACGTTACGAAATATTCATCACACAAGCACGTCTGGTAACTGAGGATAAATAGCATAATTATGGTCAACAAAAAACGTGTAAAGGTGACACTAGCATAAAAGGATTTATAATTGTGTTGGCTGACTTTTATAAGCATATGTGCAATATGGTTGACAAAATAAGTTACTGAAAGTGACTTATCAAGTTCTCGATGTATGCAAAGTATAAAGCGAGGATGTCAGCAGGGTCGAGGGGGAGGTAATTTAGTTACTCTTTGTTTTTGTATGTTTTCATTTGCAAATGTTTACTCTCATTGTATTTTACTCGTGTTGAAATTGAACTGTCTTCTGTCTCACATTCAAGTGCCTACGATTGGTTAGTTTACACAAAATAGTGCGTGATTGAACTGACAAAGTCTGGCAAAAGATTTTTTTTTTCAAAATATTTAGGAGGTGATAAACCAGTCTATTTTCATAGACTTGAGGATTATCTGTTTCTATCATAGAAAAATGTCTCAATATTCTTAAAGACTCCACAGAGGTTTAAGAGAGAAATGGGAAAAGGACTTAAAAATATAATGTTTAAGAAAACTTAACCGTAGGTGGAGGGTAAATTTGAGAAAATAGTGTCTTAACGTCTGGTGCCAATGTCTTTGTGTAAGGCAGGAAGTGAATGCTTGAATCTGTAGAGTTAATCACAGGTTACTGCTTGAGGTGGTCATTTCTAAAGTGTCGTTCACACAGTATTGTGAGAGGTGAATGTTCTTGTTATTAAGTGTTGAGCTAACAGAAACAATCTTTTCAACTTCATATTATACTGTCTGTAGCCATAGGCCGTAAATATGACGTAGGCCGTAATCAGCAAATAGGACCACTGTAAGGACTGTTCTAGGACATAGACATAGAAACAAGATGCCAGAGTCTTAGCGATCTTAGTCTTAAAAAATAGGATTGTAGAAACACCTTGCTTGAACCAGTCAGGCTTTGTGTTTGAAAAGAAATGCAGTATCACTGATTGTCCAACCTGCATGGAACCAACTTTAATAGAACAAGCTGGTTTCTACATAGTACATATTTTGGGGTGTAGTAGTTGTATGAAAGTAAAAGGCATCAAATAAAGCTGCACATTAATGGTTGAAGGAATCATAAATGATATGAATATGATAAATATATTGTGAATAGTGTGGACTATGAATATAATAGGTTTGTGCACTCTGATCATAGTCTACACTGGTAACAAATGGCACTGAGTATCAGCCGTTAGCAGTCTAGAGTTACAGGTCCATGATCGCTAAATTGGATGTTACAATTTCTTGTAGCATTTGTATAACTTGAAGAGAGATGTCATACTGGCAAAATTGATTGTTATTTGTTAAATATTTAGTCCTAACATTGCTTTTTCAATCGGTAGTGCATTTGATACAAACTATAGTCTAGTATTTTATTTTATGATTATGGTAATTGCAAATGATTAGAAATATTTTCCGACATCTCCTTTTGTATAAAAGACAGGCATAAGTAAATAGACTGCAGATTTAATTTATATGATGATCATTGGACTTGAATGTAAAAATATCAGTAAACTGTCACCTGAAAACTATTTATTCATTTCCCTCCAGGAACCAGTGATGATGAATGGGAAGGGTATATAACTAAAGGGAAAAACCTAATTCTCTTTTATAAGAAATAGTGAGAGTTTTGAGAATAAAATATGACAGTTTAGTGTTAGTTTTAATTTTCCTAACTGTATAAACACACCATCCCCTTGTTTGATGCTGGACGGGACAATGTAGCTTGATGCTATCTTTTTGAACAACTGCTTGAAGACTGTACCAAGACTCAAGTCTAGTCACAAATCAAAGGCGTCCTTCTGCTTTCTATACTTCTTTCAGCCATTGCATGTAGTGGGTGCATGTCAATATGTATAGAATCATTTCAAGACTAATACTTACTGCTGCTGTACCTGGTTAATTAATACATGTATATTTTTATTGTTTCAGTGAAATTTTAATTTAAATTTGACCTTAAAATGAAATTGACATGACATGTGTTTTATATTTTCAGAAATAGCCATTTCCATCAGAGTCAGGATTCCGAAGACATGAGAACCAAAAAACAAACTTTATCTGCTGGCGAATCACACGAAAATGATAACTACATAAGCGAAAATAAGCTCACTCCACAGGATAACAAAAACACTGCACACGACAGATCATCACTTGATAGGCAGCTAGACCTAAACAAAGAAAACGAATTCGAGAAGAAATTGTTGAATCGCGATAGTGGTAATGTCATTTGTATAGAGGAGGAATCATGTAATAAACCGGAAAGTGAAAACCTTAAATCACCTCAAGGCAAACCCGTGAAACACCCTTTACACAGAAAGAGTTCAAATATAACTAACGATTCTGGACGTAGCACTGTTAGTGACATAGGTGAAAATGATAATGACATTCAGTGTGAAGTTAATGATAGTGAAAGTTCTCAGAGCTCACACATCAGCCATATAAACGACCCCAGCAGACGAGAAAGTTTGACTGTAATTGACGCAACTGGTCATTTGACGTTGCCTCCTCCACTTGAATGTGTAAACTCTGTTTTGGAAGATAGTGAAAATTTTGAACTCGAGGCAACTGTTCGTCCTCATTCTGCTCACACCTCTAGCGACAGTCAATCATCACAACATTCTTTAAGACGACCCGGAAGCGGTCAGTTGTTAAATAAACGCTATGGTCCTAAAATACTCTACAGTACCTCGGAAGATAGTTCATTAACTCAGCGAAGTCTTTCACAACAACGTTCACCTTACTCATCACCCTCTGCATCACCACGGTTACGACGACAGCCAACGATGGAAACACGACGTATCTCTGTCTCAGAAGGAGGAGACGGCTATATACAGCTCAACCAATACAAGCTCAAAGATGAAATTGGAAAGGTAACTTAATTATTCATTGATATTGGCAGGTTATCAAACCATGTTGATTTGCCAAAAACATGGCCCAAGAGGAGTGGACTAACTTTCCCTCAATTTCTGCATAAGAAATGTGAACAAATCTCTTCTTGAGGAACCATCGATCAAATTTTGAAAACATCTCATAGAAATGTCCTTTAAGTGACCCTCAATCATTTAAAAAGTCAGAAGTTTAATACCTCTGCGAAACTTATTCCAAGCATTCACATTTGTTACAAAGACCGAGCTGTACTCAAGCCACTTCCATATAAGTGACACATCATAAAACATGCTCGCCAATCCCATTGTGTTTCATTCATGTTCTGAATTTCTCATAATATGTTAGAATTTTAATTTCTGTCATCATCGCGAACATAATTATTAAGATTGTCAAAGGCCTCCTTTCTGGTATCAATGTCCTGGTTTAGCCTTGATCTCTTTTCTCTAGATTCTGCTGTCTGCCGGCAGCAGACGACATTAAACTGAGGCAGTCGTTAAATGACTTCAAACGAATATCTGTGTCACTGAGCTGCATGTTGTTTTCCAGAAAACTTATTATTAGCTAACCTGAGCACAAGTTAGAATAAGAATTATTTTGAGAAAGAATTTCTTTAATTTTGATAAATAATGCCAAATGATTTGCTCCGCCTTTCATGTGATCTCAGGGTTAATACAGCCATATTTAAAAGCGAAAAGCACTGTACATTAACCGAGATGGGAGTGAATCAGTGGTAACGCACTGGACTTGTAATCCTAGGATTGCAGGTTCGATCCCCCACTCGTCCGCTAAGATGACTAATGATCTTTTTGATGAGACCTAAAAACCAAAGTTCCATGTATCGGTGCAATAAACCTAAAATAACTAAACTCTTCTGGGGGCGTTGGTCATATTGACTATCCATTACCAACGATAAAACTCTGAAATACATACACATCAACTGATTGTTATGATATTCCGTCTGTATCGCTTTTGATGGTTGTTTTGTAGTTGAAAGAAGTTTGATAATTGAAATAAAATATTTATTGTTATTTACATGTACTGGAAAACATGACATAAAAATTGTTTTACCTTGAATGTATTGCTGACAGAATGCTTGGGCAAAATATACGCCTCTAAGTTCTGTGCACATGAATTAAACGATGTAGCGAATGAAATTTGAGAACTTGTATTACAAATTTGTGTAGACAGAAGTAATGCCACAGCTATTATGTAACCCTATAACTTCACCAATAACATGACTGTGTTCTTCTTATTAGTTTATATGATCATAAATATTTCGGCTGATGCCTGCATTAGGATAATAAATATAAGAACAACGGATGTAACCCTACATTGGCCTACAAAAATAACACTGTTTGGCAAATTTCACCTCAGACACTATTTTAACAGCATTTTGGGAAAAATGCTGGGGTGGCTTTATTATTAAGAACTCAAAAAGTGAGTTTTGGGCTATGTTACCTTATAAACATCATACTAAATCTATAATCTTCAAATTTACTTCTTTGTTTTGCAGGGATCCTATGGTATTGTAAAGTTAGCGTACAATGAAGCAGACGAAGCCCATTATGTAAGTATGATCATGACATGTTTGTGAGAGTTTACCTCTTTGACCATTTTTGGGGTGAAGAGATGGGGTGGGATGTAACCATTGATGGTTTCTCGATTACATCCTGTAGTGTCAAGTCACAATTCGTACATTACTTTGTGCAGGTTTAATGCACAGGTAAAAGATTATTGCTCAGGTTTATGTACTTACATTTTTGTATATTTACAAATGCACAAGTTATCACATCTTGTTGTATGAGTTTAACACCCATTTCAACTGTGTTTCGGTCATTTTTATAAGTGGTCAGTTTACTTAACAATCATTCCTGAGAAAAAACAGTACTAGATCCCTCGGTGAGGAATTGCCGACTTTCTCACATAAAGAGACATGGTCGGTAGGTAGCGGTGTCAAATTACTTTGTTTAGTGCAAGTTTAATACACAGGTAACAGGTTTACTCAGATTCATGTATGACAAATGTGTAAGTTATTTCATGTTAGTACATTCAAACCTGTCTAAGGTAGGTATTCAAAGTGGTCACTTAAACATGGCTGGCTGAATAAATGAAAGTCAGGGTTTGAGGATGGCGGTGTAGAACTGGTCCTGCCGAGTAAACAACTCGCAGGTACATAATCCCTAATAACTACTGAAAGGCAAAACTAACAAACAAACAAAAAATAATAATAATTATTCCTGTAAATGGAGATGATGATGCTGTTTATGCAAAGGTTAGGAATTATTTTGCATTAGTTAAACCATCACAGGATCTTTAATAACAACCCAGGAGATACATACAGATTGCTTATACCTCTGTTCTGTAGATTAGGGTAGTTTATATCTCCTTAACAATATCTTCCTACTTATATCACCAGGAGAAGTCATTAAGATTACATTAAGATAACATTAAAATAATGTACCTCAAGTCAGTGAGAGGTCATGTGTAATTAATCATTCTACGTCATGGCCTTTGTTCTCCACATTCCAAAGACTGCCCGTTGCTGTAACCCATTTTCGTGTTAGAATACATACCTTCTTAAGCAGCTTGCTTCGAAGCAGACGTCATTTTTGAAGCAGACGACAAGGGAAATGACGTCTGATCATCATTTTAGTTGTTACCCTTTTGGATCACAATTCTACAAAACACCCCTAAGCCGAAGAAAGAACAGTTCAAAATGGAAGTCGGAAGATTCCGCGTTGTAAAATTCTAGGAATAAATGGTTTAATTTTATGTCTATAAATATATTTCCCCATTGACGCCTCCTTCAAAATCATTGTTGCCGGGGTAAATCAGTAAATCAGTAAATCGCCTTCACTGATATTTGAAGTCCAGGGTTGAACCTTTGAACAGCACTGTGACCTTTTGAAATATCTACACAAAGAAGCGGATTTAAACAACTTCTTACAAGTTAGTGTGAAGAAGTTGTTTTGTAAAACCAACTAGTGTAGGTTTGGTTGGAGGTCAAACTGTTGGTACTAAGATTAAGTATTACTTTGTCGTTTAATGGCATCAATATTATTAAGTGAAAATATTATTCGTCTATTACAGGCAATGAAAATTCTATCAAAAAAGAGATTGAGAAAGAAGGCGGGATTCTTCAGTAAGTATAAAATGGTCTTTTCTCACACCGAGAAGAGATGGAAAGATTTTGAAAAATAAGTTGATGAACCATTATATAATTACTATCAAAATCTTTGCCACATTTGGATTCCAGAAAAAAGGAAAGCATCAAATTAAACCAGGAATAATTACCAAAAGATCAAGTAGCCAATTTTCGTAGCAAATTATTTATGGTGTGCTATGAGGAAATTACAAAATATTTGTCTTTTCAAGAATAATCACATGTTGACAAACTGGCTTTTTGTTGCCCATATGAGCAATAGGATCACGTTTACTATTTCCCTGTAGAATAAAAATACGTTCTTTGTAATTAATGTTATTTAAGGTTACGTCATGCAGTAGACGCTTTAATGACAATATGATGACAAGTAAACAACAGTTTTACTGAATTTCAGAAAAAAAAAAAAGTTACGTGGAAATTCAATTTTTTTCTAAGACAAACAATGGACTCAGTTGGGGTCCCTGTGGTCCCTTTGAGGGGATAGTCTTCATAGACATCATTGTTTGGATGTTTTTGCAATTTTCTTTCAACTATGAATCAAATCCAGAAGATATCTAGGGAAATATTTGGAAGATAAAAGGATATAGCCTGTCTGAGTGAAATAAAGAGGTGATTTTTTAAGAATATCATAAAAACATCTTGCAACATGACATCAGAAACATCCTATAGTGTAAAGAAATCCTGGTATGAAAATTTTGCACGTCAGATCATTTTAACCCCACTCCATCAGGATAACATCATTTCGCTAATTCACAGTTTTCCGTATAAAAAAACACTGTGTTGTTACAACAGTGTGAACCAGCAGGATTGCTCGTTTGCAATTTCATGGCCAAAGATAAAAAATTGCCAACTTTTTATCTCCCGAATTAGTTTATACTAATTTATTTTAGCTCGATTGTGAAGAAAGCTTGTAGCTTATTGAGTCACTCTCGAGTCCGCTTCCTGGAAAATCCAGTACTGGTGTCATGTGAGGAAGTACGGTTGTGACCCCAGTGGGGCTCGAACCCGCAACCTCCAGGATGAGCGGCCGACAACTTAACCTCTACACCACCGCTCCCCTTCATACTCCAATGTCAGGTTTTAACAGTACTTTTCAGTATACTTGACCTTAAAAGTTTTTTCTTTTTATTTTAGGGCGACCTCCGCCTTCAAGAGATGGGAAACAGGTTCGACCGCCCACCCATCCCTTGGAACGTGTATACAGAGAAATTGCAATATTAAAGAAACTTGATCATCCCAATGTAGTGCGGCTGGTAGAGGTGTTAGAGGACCCTGGCGAGGACAATCTATATATGGGTAAGGTTGACTTTATGCGTGAAAATAATGAAAGCACTGATGTGCTACAATGTTAGCATTTCTTCTGCTAACCCTGACCATGCAAATTTACTGATTTGGTCGTGCTAAATTACTGATTTGGTCTTGCTAAGTAACTGATTTGGTCTTGCTAAATTACTGATTTGGTCTCACTAAATTTCTGATTTGGGCTCGCTAAATTACTGATTTGGTCTCGCTAAATTACTGATTTGGTCTCGCTAAATTACTGATTTGGTCTTGCTAAATTTCTGATTTGGTCTTGCAAATTTTCGGATTTGGCCTCGCTAAATAACTGATTTGGTCTTGCTTTCGATTTGTCTTGCTAAATTTCTGATTTTAGTCTTGTCTATCTTTCAATATAGACCAATTTATTGCACATAGGAGTGCTTTAATTTACATATCGACATCTCCCAGAAAGCAGCCATTTGAAAGTGATATCTTTAATCATTGGTCTCGACTTCGCAGTTACTCTGTTCTAGCTAATATTTCTCCATTTTATGAATTATTACCCATATTGATTGTTCAAGTTTCAGATTTTTATCACCATTAGAATCCCTGTAAGTAAGCTAAAGTATGATTTCAATCAAAGAGACGTGTCTTCTATGTGCCCCTTGATGTTTAACCCCGTTTTCCAATTAGCTTAAAGTACACAATCAGCTCGCTGCTCGAAAAATTAGATTATACGCACTCAGATTGAAACTTTCCCCGGTACGTGAGCTAAAACATAGATATCAAAAGTACTTTGTTATTGTATTAAGAAATCACAATCAAGGCTGTTTAGAGTCATTCATTGTTTTAACTTCTAAAACTTCAAGAGCTCATCCCGTTTTTGTCTAGAGCTCATCATGTCTGTGTCATTGTCAGGTGTCATTAGGCTCAAAGTCATTGGTCCTTGTCGATTGGTATTTACTTGTCTAGACTTGTAGCTGTCTTTATTCATCAGCGTTCTTCCCCTGTAGGTTGATTTACTTGCAGTAAACAGTCAAAATCTGTACAGAAAGTTGATTCCAGAGCATGGTTCAGGAAATTTAAAAGATTTTCATATCAGTTCAAAAGAATCCAACATTTTTTTTAGCTGTTTTGAAACTTTGTCGAAATGTTTGTTTACATTAAATCAAGGTTAACTTCTTAACTAGGTCACATGGGTCAAGATAGAGGTCGCCGTAGAAAATCATTGGAAAATGATGAACAAATTTATTGTTGCAAAATACAAGCTTATGTCCAAAAGTTCAAAATGTCAAGATTGTAATTAGCAGTGAAACAAATTATCTCGGAAATAGAAAAGCTTCTAGGCTTATGGTCATCAAACTTATTATGTAGAGTTGCGTAGGAAGAATCTCTTGTTGCCAACAAGTTCCGAATTAAGGGTTGTGTCAGCTAAAACTCCCACACTTGCATTATGGCGCAATGATTAAATGCAACAGCTACTTAGCTGATGTGAGTGGTGGAGCCTTCTAAGTTGCTCCGCTTTTAATTCAAAGTATAAAATTCATATTTCGAACCTGTTTATACAAGAACTCTAGGATTACAAGTGCAGACGCTCATTGCATGATATTGTTATATTATGTAAATTACCGCTGTGTAATGAATAAATCATGATTCTCCAGGATTTAGAGGTTTTTCACCTACTCATCCCTTGTTTATGCTGAAATTCTATCTTTAGGCATTTGTTGTTTATTTAAATTCTGGTAACATCAGTCCTAAGAGGAAAACAAAGCTTTTTGTGACAAGGAAAATCAGTTTAATTGAAAGCTTCCCCGATACTTGTTTTGAAACCTTAATCAAAGTTAAAAGAAAGGACTGTTCAATTCAATTCAATTCAAATTTATTCAGGCATATGATCATATACATAATAATTTTTTTACAAATAATACACAGGCAATAAAAATACAGACAATTGATGCTAAGAATTTGTCATAAAAATAACTAGCACGTCATGATGAAATTGTTGTTGTATAGTATCATTAAATAAATGAAAAGTATTGCCATTGATCTTATGACCTAGGATGACCCATTGATTACAGCATTTAAGTCCAAATGTTTATTTCCAACATGGTCCAATTAAAGTACAATGTTTATTTCACTCTGTATCACATTCTATAGGTTGAAGTATTCACCTTACTCTTTATTTTTTATCTTGATTACAAAAGAAGCTGTCCGAACCTACATTAATCATGTGAAAGACACCATTTTTTATTGATATTAGATCAGTTATCTGTGACAGGAAGAGAGCCAGAAGCTTTCACCACAGTTACTGTTCGAAAACTTTGCAGCTGGTTGGACTGTGGCATGCATGGTATCGGGTGGCGTGCCCAAGGTCACACATTTGGGCAGGCTGTGGATTGAACCCATGTCCTTTTGTAGTAAATTGTAGCATAATTACCAGACAATCATTTTCAGTGTAAATAAACTTTCTTTGATGAGCCTTTATAAGAAAGTTTCCTTTCATTACTGTATTGATCTTACAAGCATTCCATTAGTAGAGTTCAGTTGACGGTTTGTTTGAATATTGTAGCATTACCACATGAAACCATAAACTGTACAGGAAGTTCATTGATAAGGCACATTTTTTATATGAAAGTAGAAGGCTTTCTCTTCCAGAACTTGTACTTATGAAACATTTTTGTCAATTTATGATGATTAATATGTAAAATCTATTTTTTTTTGTTGTTACGTACCATTAAATTTTAACATACATTAAATGGAAATTACAAAGTAGTTTCTGGACAGATTGCTATACCAAAATAATACAGATTAAAATACATAAATAAAAAGAAAAATTTCCATACAGATTGAAATACTATATAATTATTAAAAAAGTAACTTCCCATACAGTAAATTTCCATACAAAATAAAGAGTAAATTTCCATACAGATTGAAGTGCATAAAAGTAAAGTAAATTTCCATACAAAATCAAGTTTAAATTTCCATACAGATTGAAGTGCATAAAAGTAAAGTAAATTTCCATACAAAATAAAATGTAAATTTCCATTCAGCTTGAAGTGCATAAAAATAAAGTACATTAATTTTCCATACAAAATATTTTCCATACAAAATAAAGTGTAAATTTCCATAAAGATTGAAGTGCATAAGAGTGAAGTATATTTTCAATACAAATTGCAATGTAATTTTCCATTCAGCTTGAAGTGCATATAAGTAAAAGTATGTATGTGCAAAAAAGTAAAGTAAATTTCCATAAAAAAATAAACTGTAAATTTCCATACAGACAGAAGTGAATATAATACTGGTAATGCTTTAGCATTTACTACTTTTTAGCCAGGTGTATCAAAATTACCCAAACAACTTAAAAGATGGAGAAATTGAAATTTTCCTTTGATTAAGTCGAGCGGCACATCACAAGTACAGCTCTCTTGTGTAATCATTCACATCAGTTATTCCAGTCAACAGCACAAGAAAATCCAATTTAGAAATATTAGACTGAAAACCAATTTTCATTCGTAACACAAGATTAAATTAAGCATTTATTCATTGTTGTTTGAGTTGATAAAATTTGCCAGTAATACTTTGGATTAGGTATTGGGGAATATTTGTTACTACCTCCATAATCATATTAAAATTTTTTTAGAAAATGTATGACTCAGGTTGTACATTCAAGACCAAGTAAAATTAAATAAGAATTTAATAGTTGTTTGTTTTATGAATTATATTTTGTTTATAATTAATCACTGCTTACCTACGAGGTTTTACTTCAGGGGTTAATTAACGTCATAATTTTAAACAGGATTCAAGTTAGTTGGAAAAGGGTTTGCATCTTAAAAGTGAGATGATTGCCTGTTACCTAAAGTAACTGTGAGTTGACAAATGTACATGTCTGTCGTCTTCCATGAAACAGAAAATTAGCACCTGTACAGTGTAAAAACTTCGAGACAGGAGCTGATACACTGACTAACTGAAGAATGCACATTCCAGTGGAGACTGGCATTCAGTCCTTACATTTACTATATTTCTTACTGAATTACCTCCCTTTGCTGCCAAAAATGATGATCGAGCCTGTTAGAATAAAAGGCTGAAAGTAGTTTGCTTGGAGTGTGATAAAATAGATTATCATATAGCCTGGTGGCGAGGCTATTTCCAGTGAAGCTTGTGGTTACATAGACCACTATGTGAGAAGAACCTAGAACTCATGGTCTTTAAAGACAGGTGGTCTGTTTAATTCACAAACTTGCTACTTATTCTCAATAGTTGATCTCTGTGTTAATAGTGGTGAGTGCAGGGTTTTGATTGTGTTAAGGGCATGTTTTATAATTTACTATATACAGAGGAAGAGCAAACTATTTAACTCTCTGCAGATATTCTGTTGCATGGTGGTGCTAAATACCATGAGGCAGTCTTTAATACAAGTTTGTCTGTATTTGCGGCGGGTGAACGAATAAAAGAGACACTGCATGTCATTACATCACGATTGATGGATGACTTAGCAAATGATTGTTACCCAAGAGACTGTCAGAAAATTAACAGAAAGCTTTTCAACATTATGATAATAGCTTGAAAACAATACAAAATATTACCCATTAACTTCACTGGCAGTAAAGATTAAATGTGTCAACATTATCTCTTGATTGCATAATTTCTGCAGAGTGTAATCAGGCGTGTGTTTTGTGCCATCGTAAAGTACGCATTTGTTCCAGAAAAATACGCATTTCGAGGGTTAATCGTGAAACTATTGTATCTGCATTTTGTAAAAGTTTTCAGGAGGAAGAAAAAACTGATTCATTTAAAGAGTAAGGTGTGGTGTGATGTAAAACTCACTACCATAGCATGAAATACTTGTATAAACATAACACTTTTGACAAAATTTAATTCAGTTCATTATTTCTTAAGAAATGAAAGAAAGTGTCAGATACAATAGTTTCACGCCGAAAACACCATAAAATCAGCCTTGATGGTCAGTATGAAACTATTGTATCTGCACCATTTTTTCCTTTTTCTCTTCAAAAAGGCTCTATTTTAAGTAATTAACAATATAAATAGGAATTTATAAGTCATTATCATGTAATTTCTACATTTTGTTGTATTTTATACATTTTTGTATTGTTCATTGCGAAAGTATTGTATCTGCATGTTTCAGTTAGCTTATGTTTTAAGTAATTTGTATTCACTTTAGGACATGGATTCTTTATATATTATTGAAAGAAACAAATTTGGATACAAACTATTTAACTATTAGGTATATAAATGATTGACTGTATGTTACTGAACTATACAATATTGCATTATTTATTCATTTTAAAAATGAAAATGAACAAATATTGCATTATTTTATAGTTCAGTAAAAATAAATTCTGTGTTAGGTGTATAAAATTAGTTCTGTCCTACTTTTTTGACCAATCAAATGCTTTCAATTAATTGCATGGTTTTCAAGTTATACTGAATGTACCATGGCAAAATCTGAAAATACAGGAATGGTATCTAGTGTGCCAGCAAAGTATGAACTAATAGATTTATGCAATTTTTAGACTGCATGCAGTTTCCGATTCAAACAGTTTCATAAGATGTCTGAACAATGTTTTTGAAAAAGTAAATCAGGCAATTTCGGTGCTGAGTATCACTGAAAACAGAAAGAGAATGTATACTCAAAACGTCCATGGCATTTCTTTTCCTTAAGTATTATGTAATAGTATGGTAAATACAGACAATTTGAGTACTGTTTGTCTGTAAGATTTTCTTGTCCCATCGTGCCCAAGATCAGCTGAATGATGGCTATGAAATAATCAAAATTGTTAATGGTCTTTCAGTTAATTTTGGTACAATTTATAACATCCTTGAAGAACACTGTTTGCTATGAAACAAACAGAAGACAAAAATGTTGTAAAAATCTTCTTGCCTAAGAATACAGTCAGATTTATCTATCACGCACTTCCTTTTGTCCCGTTCACTTTCTACAATTTCTGGGAAACCAAGATGTAAGTTCTATTTTGTACATCATGTCACCTTGTCGCTATTTCATTAAATCAGAGCAGACATTATGAAAAGGCATGTGCGTTGCCTCTCCAAAAGTGCAAAATTTTATTATAAGGTCATGTTGACTCTACTTCGACAATTCAGAGGTTTTGTCCATGTAAGTTCTTCGTTCAAGGGACTGAGAGAGTAAGATGTCACCAGTTTTATGATGTCTAACAACACTTATTCTTTTAATTATTAACTTACTCTCCTTAAAAAATAATGTTCTACTTATTTTAGTTAAATTATAATAACACTTAATTTACAAATTTTATTTTCTAACCCTTGGTTTCTATCTTTTATCTTAATTGTAAGTTTGTAATTTGATGATACTTTACTTTCATTATACATAAGGCAGTACATCATTGTATAAACATAATAACGAAAGTGAATGATTTGTCAATGTTTTTTTAAAAATTATTTTATTAGCATTCGCTTCTTCCATAATTTTTGTCATTATTTTGAATTAAAATTCAGATGTTTTTTTACTTGATCCTGCCATACTGGTAGTTAAAATGACTTTTATTAATATATATAGATATATATTTATAGCAAACAATTCTAAAACTCCCAGACTTTTACTGCAAATGCAGATTATACATTAGTTAAAGAGAATAATGTCAGTTTAATGTGAAACTATTGTATCTGCATAGCAAGTTACATTTTTAGCAATATTTTTGGCAATTCTGATACGGCAGTCAGTGTTTGAAATATATTCAGGTAATGTAAAGTAAGTCTAAGCAATTTTATGAAAAGAAAATCAGATTCAATACACTTCATATTTTGCAGAACGGTAAAAACTTTCATTGTGAAACTATTGTATCTGCACTTTTAGTCAGATACAATAGTTTCACAATGAACAAAATTCGATAATGCAGATACAATATTTTACACTTTTTGTTAGTTTATAGTGAAAACTTTGAAACTAATTTCTGATATTTTGTCACATTGTGGGCATGGGTAAGACAGTTCAGAAAAAGACATAAAAGCATTTTGGGTCAAAATGTCAGATACAATAGTTTCACGATCAACCCTCGATTTATTCTAGAAATGCGAAAGTGGTCGCTTGAAATTTGCTTCAATTCTTTGCTGTGGCTTTAATAAACGATTCTGCTCTTGCCTTGATCTTTAAAGCCATACGTTCATTAAGTCAGTGAGGCAAGAATGTAGGAATTAATGATATAGGCCATGAATCTGTCAGAAAATCCGGAAATTAGGAATTGCTTCCTATTCCTTCATTTAAGGGAAATTTTCATGGAAAACTTTCCAAAGTGAGATGCTGATTATATATAGCATGGGGCTTCTGCCAGTACGGGACGCCTAGAGATATTCATAATGTCCAATTTGTTGCCGATAATGAAATTTACCGCTGTGTACCAGACAAACAATGGTGTTTGTTCGGTCCCTGTTGGAAATCAATGAAAAACAATGTGCTATTTGTTCTGTGGAAATTGGCTAGAGTAATGAGCATGTTTCATGCCTGTTATTTTTTTTCCCGTCTAAGTTACGAAATATTCTTTGGCACGCATGGTGTTAAACACATGAGGTGTCTCATACAGACAATTACAGGTCGTTACACTTGACATTTTGCAACTCCTGATGAACATGTTCCATTTCTTAATTTGTTTTACAAGATTTTTTGTTCGCGTTTCACGTCTTGAATCAGAACACAACTTTTATCTTCACGATTACTTGTTAGGACGTACAGATCTGTTACAGTACATTTATTTCCAACCCTTAAACATATCATTTAGATATTCATCGTCAAAAGTTTGAGGTCCCTTAGTTGTATGAACACCAAAATCTTTCAATTATTAAGGGTCATGGGTTAAAGCCCAACTTTCAACCGGTCCGGCTTAATTTGAGAGAGCTGGTTGTTTGTTATGGGTAGGAGTGCAGCACTTATTAAGTCCTTCCCATGAACAATTGTTAGGTGAACTGCCAGACTATAAATAAACTATAAAACTGTTGAATCATGCATTAATCTATGCCAAAAGAAAATATTTTACTTTGTAAATGGTTCTTCGTTTCTGCTCCAACTTGTTTTTTAGCAAGCAATAAGTCTCTTGGAAAGTGATGTGATGCTAAAACATGTACTGAGCAGTGGGCAGCATCCACAAAAACTAACTCCTGTCCAGTCATCACAAAACGTGGCCAGGTTTATGGCAGCCATATTTGATTACCAGCCAGAACACGCCATACACTCTGAGTAACAATATTTAAATGTGATAAATCAGATATAAAACTGTTGAAAGAGAAGCCATAAAGCAGACGGAAAAACAAGTTCATTTTCACATTTTTAATGAAAAATTTTTTTCTTTCTATTTTTCAGCCTTTGAACTCGTGGAAAAAGGGTAAGTCACTGTTTTCTTCTTGTTTCTCCAGTAATTAGTTTGCTTTTGTCACAATGATTATACACAGCAGATGCTGAAGTATGGATCTGACAATCATTTATGATTTTTAAAACTCTTTGGCCAAGCATGAAGAAAACAAGTCTGTTTCTTTTTTATAGAGAGGTTTGTTATGAGAAAGAAAATTTAAAGATTGGATCAAGAATGTAAGAGTTATAGCCCATGAAATCTCAATGTCAGTGATTTAAATCGATGCCTGTGATAATTTTAATGGTTCAGATACAGTGGTTAAAACGGTCGGGCAAACAGATCCATATTGGCCCTCCTGCTTCTATATATAGTAACAGTTAATTATATTGGCCCCTTCCATATTGGCCAATCTATTTGAATATAGCAACAGAGCCATATTGGCCCTCCTATTGAAATTTAGCACCTCATTTTCACAAATAGTTTTATCATTCTTACATGCCATCATTTATTTAACGTAAATGTAACAGACATATTTTATTTGACAGGGAGGTGATGGACATCCCCACAGACAAGACCATTTCCGAGGAAACTGCCTGGAAGTACTTCCGGGACATCATCCTGGGGATTGAGTACTGTAAGTATTTTATGGGGTCGTTAGGGGATTAATGTGGTCTTTTTGATTGTTTATGTTCAGAATGTAATAGCTTTTGGTGTGTTGTTAATAGCTTTTCGTGTGTTGCTAAGAGTGTCTTTCTTCATCTTACACTCTTGGATAAGCCTCTAGGGCAGTTTAATTCTGAACTTACTGTTCTGCAGAAGTGGGACATTGTTACTGGTAGCAGAATATGATTTGTTGCCAGAAATTGGTGTTTCTATCCTTGTGCCGGATCTGTATGAACATAGTTAATTAGTGTTAACATACATAGCTGAGTACAAGTATAATGTCAGTTTCGGCAGTACCATAAATTATTTATACGGGCACATTTGTACAGACCGAACATTTACTGACTGACTCACTAATTGGGCTTTCAATCTGGTTGATTATCTATACAAGTGCTGATTGAAAGTTAAGCGACAGAATAGCGAACAATGCAGATCATATGACTGCACCAGTTTGCACACTGGTCATGATCTACACAGGTTAAGAAGTAGAATCACTAGCTACTGGAAGAATAGAAGTAAAGAAAAATATTTTCATGAAACCTTTCTTGAAGATTATGGTGTATTTAACTGAACATTTAAGCTAGTTTGTTTTTATAGGCCCAAAGCGACGTGTTAATTTTACTTTACTTTCGCTTTAACTAGCCGTGATTAATTTGTTTGTCAGAGATGTATGAAAGTCTGATAAGTTAGTCTTTTAATTGAAGACAGAGGTATCATGATATAGATATAGACCAGTATACCTTAAGTCTAACCGAGTAATAAACCGAACTACACGACCAGCAAGTCAACAAACTCCAAGAAACCTTGATTGTACTGCCAAGTGAAAGATGATGGCAAAATGTCATTTTTGTGCGACATAATTCTACAGTACCGCCTGTTCAATGAAACTGGCAGTAAATTTGTCTCCGGGCTTCCCACTCAAAAAAACGTCCCTGTACTTAATTTCTCCTCGATTCAGAAAATTGTATGGTTGCTTTAAATTGTGATTGAATGAATTGAGTCCCGCTGATTATAATCGCCATTAAACAACTGGCGTTAAATGCAGATTTCAGAGCTGATTGTCATCGTAAGGATTGGTCCAGACATTTTACATAATAATTGAGATTGATCAATAGGTAAAAACTGAAATTAAAATATTTGCCGATCATTAATATGTGCTATGTCTGCACATTGTGTGCAATTCTTAGTTTTGTCAAAATCAGATGTGGCAGAACTTCTATAAAAACAGTTCTACCTGAATTCCAGAGTCCTTGGTTGTATAAACACGTTTTTTACCATTATCCTGCTAAATTTTTAAAATAGACTGGTCCATCTTTTGATTTGGACTGTTCCATTAATTATTCCAGGGGGTGCTTGGTGAAAATTTACTTACTGAATAGTAAAGGGTGTAGATCAGTTTCAATTATTGCATCACCAGAACTCATTTATACATTCTAGTACAAAACCTGGTGATAATTATTGTTATATATCCTGAACATGGGTTGATTATCGTACATTTTTTGGTATTTTTCCTGACCTATTTCCTGACCCCTGACCAGGTGATAAATATTGTGTTTCTCCGAGCAGGTGATAATTATTGCAATATCGGAACTTGTATCTTATATTTACCTATTTCCTGACCAGGTGATAATTATTGTGTTTCCTGACCAGGTGATAATTATTGCAATATCGGAACTTGTATCTTATATTTACCTGTTTCCTGACCAGGTGATAATTATTGTGTTTCCTGACCAGGTGATAATTATTGTGTTTCCTGACCAGGTGATAGTTTGCAATATCGAACTTGTATCTTATATTTACCTATTTCCTGACCAGGTGATAATTATTGTGTTTCCTGACCAGGTGATAATTATTGTGTTTCCTGACCAGGTGATAAGTATTGCAATATCGGAACTTGTATCTTATATTTACCTATTTCCTGACCAGGTGATAATTATTGTGTTTCCTGACCAGGTGATAAGTATTGCAATATCGGAACTTGTATCTTATATTTCAGTACATTATCAGAAGATAATTCATCGAGATGTAAAGCCTTCCAATCTTCTACTCGGTGATGATGATCATATAAAGGTAACTTCTTCTTAAACTGTAAACACATAGAGACTTTTTACAGCTACCATCCTGCAGAAATAACACTGTTGTGAAATTATAAATGTGTGTGCAGAAGCCAGTCTGCTATACTGGATAGGGACAGAAATAATTGGCTTATGTTATAGGCGTCAGAGATTTCCTTAAATTTATAGCCATGCATTAAAGGCATATTCAAAGAGCAAGTTATTCTAGGTTAATGTTCAACTTTTTTCAGGAAGTGTATAGATGACTGTTGTCATTAGAAAAAGGGCCCAAATATGCCTGAAAGCAGCCTTAGCTATTTGGAATGTTAAGAAAATGTTACCAAATATGCCTGAAATTTTGGATGCCCTATTTGGAATGTTACCAAATATGCCTGAAAATAAGGATGGGCTATTTGGAATGTTACTAAATATGCCTGAAAATTAGGATAGGTTATTTGGAATGTTAAACATGTTACCAAATAAGCCTGACAATTAGGCTGGGCTATTTGGAATGTTAAAAAATGTTACCAAATATGCCTAAAAATTAGGATGGGCTATTCGGAATATTAAGAAAATGTTACCAAATATGCCTGAAAATTAAGATGGGTTATATGGAATATTAAGAAAATGTTACCGAATATGCCTAAACATTAAGATGAGCTATTTTGAATGTTAATAAATGTTACCAAATATGCCTTAAGGCAGCCTAAGTTATTTGGAGTGTTAAAAAATGTTAACAAATTTGCCTAAAAATTAGGATGGGCTATTTGGAATGTGAAGAAAATGTTATCAAATATGCCTGAAAATTAAGATGGGCTATATGGAATATTAAGAAAATGTTACCGAATATGCCTAAACATTAGGATGGGCTATTTGGAATATTAAGAAAATGTTACCAAATATGCCTGAAATTTAGGATGGGCTATTTGGAATATTAAGAAAATGCTTCCAAATATGCCTTAAAATTAGGGTGGGCTATTTGGAATGTTAAAAAAATGCTACCAAATATGCCTAAAAATTAGGATGGGCTATTTGAAATTTCAGTTTAGTAAAAAAAGTCCTGTATAAAGAAAAACAGACATATACTCTCAATATGCTGCTGAGAATATACTGAATGTTACTGATGGGTATAGATAATGCACTTCAGTCTGCAATGAAACAAATCATGCTGTCTATGTTTCTGTCTATCTTTCAAGAGAAATAATATTTGCATAGAAAAGAAAGTAAACACACACATGATACTGGTAGAGGGAAAATCAACCTTAACAAGACAGATTTCTGCCGTAATCAGGGGTTATTTTACTCGGTATCTTTTTCCATCATTGATCTGACTGTTCAAGTAGGACTGAAATCATGTTACCATGGGATAGTTGCTGGCTTATAACATTATGTTGCTTCATTATAGTTCAAGTATTGTGACATTTTTATGGTATGGTAGTTCAAGAATTATGACATGATGTTATAGCATGGTATTTGCAATAATGTAACCACTTTACATGACAAGAAGACTTGCAGTGCATGACTGGAAAATGCTTTTTACTAGTGCAGAGAATAACCGACTAATGTAAATCATCACTCTTATTTCAGCCTTGCTTAGTCATGTCACTGAGTCATGACTGCAACTTCTTGTAAGCAGTCAGTTCTGACAGACTGTATAGTGAAACAGTGACCTTAAAGCTTGAATCTTGTTCAGAAGTTTGTTCAGAATCTTGTTCAGAAGCTTGTTCAGAAGGTTGTTCGACTCAGAAGTTTGTTCAGAATCTTGTTCAGAAGCTTGTTCAGAATCTTGTTCAGAAGCTTGTTCAGAAGCTTGTTCAGAATCTTGTTCAGAAGCTTGTTCAGACTCTGTGGTCCAGTAGTTAAGGTATCTGATGTGTAATCACTGTATCTATCTCTGAATTAGGCCCGGCAACCAACCTGACACTTAGTGAGAAAGTTGAGAGCTTTTATGCAGGAAGGGAATCTAGTATGTACTTGTCCTTCCCAATGAGTGATGGTTAGGTAAATTCCCACCTGTACATTACTGACATACTGTTAAAAGAGGCTAGCTTTAAACCTCAAGGAAAAGGAGAGAGATGATACAGTCATGCTAGAGATATACTGCTGTATAAATTATATGCTGAAATGTTTCATGAATTACTTCCCTTTACAGATTGCTGATTTTGGTGTGAGTAACGAGTTTACAGGGACAGATGTATACCTTACAAGTACTGCAGGGACACCATCCTTCATGGCACCAGAGGCACTCAAAGGTGACACTTAGTTTAATCTCTCCCACTCACATATCCTTGGCTGATCTGCTGGTTTTGAAGGGGTGCTTACTAAATATTGAGGGCTGACCCAGAAAGATTCCTATCTGTTTCTGTTTCTATATACATTTACACTTGAAATAGTTTTAGTCAGCCCTTGACATACGTCATTCATTGTTATACCTAAGGTTTTAAATGCATAATAAAAAAAGAAAATAAGCAGTCATTAGATAATGACTAATTTAGAGTTATGGGTTTGAGCCATGCTGCTTGCCTGACTCTGTTCTAAGTGAGAAAGTTGGCAGTTCCGTACTGAATGTGAGAGTTCAGTACTGGCCTTTCAAGGAACAATGCTTGTCTGTACATAATTGAAAACTGTGGAACAGGCATAAATCCCCACGAAAAAAAATAAGAAAATGAAATACTTATGTCTCTTTTAAAATGTTGGAATGTTTATGTTTATTTCAGAGGAGAAAGAGAACTTCAGCGGGAAAGCGTTAGATATCTGGGCCATGGGCATCACTCTCTACTGCTTTATATATGGACACGTAAGTCTCTGAAAAACAATAGGAGTAGATTCAAATTCAAAAGAAGTCAAAATCCAAAATACATGACTGTGCTTCAGTTATAATTATTACAGTGTCTTTCAGGTGGAAAAAAAACCCCACACAAAATATAACAAGATGACATAATAACTTTTCCATGATGTCATTAATGTCAAAAGATGGCATCAAGTTTGGCATACAAAAATATTCAATTTTAATTAGTTTGTTTCAAAATTAAAAGAGAGAGTTTGCCATTGTTTGCTTTGATTAGTGGTATGGTTGGCCTTCTAGTAGCGTTAATCGCAGCCAAACTCTACTAATTCTCTTATATGGATGTATGTACTGCTCAGTTGTACCATACCATCTTTTGTTTATATGACTTTGTATGCTTTTGACAAAATCTTACTGTTTCTTTAATTGAGCAGTTAAGAAGAACAGTGTAGACAATGATCAGAAAGCACATTTCTTCACTCTGTCTCTGTTAAATTTCTAGTCTTTCAGTTCACTGAAAACTTACATAACTGAATACTGAGCAATGCAGATCATGATCAGACTGCATGGATTTTCAGGCTAATCCTGGTCTACACTGGTCTTAAAGGCAGATCTACTTGATGCAAACAGTATAAATGTTAAGTCATGTACAGTTACCATGGGAATAATACATGCCTCTGTTTTGTATTACAGTGTAACATGCCGCTGTTTTGTATTACAGTGCAACATGCCACTGTTTTAGTGTAACATGCCGCTGTTTTGTATTACAGTGCAACATGCCACTGTTTTAGTGTAACATGCCGCTGTTTTGTATTACAGTGCAACATGCCACTGTTTTAGTGTAACATGCCAATGTTTTGTATTACAGTGCAACATGCCACTGTTTTAGTGTAACATGCCGCTGTTTTGTATTACAGTGCAACATGCCACTGTTTTAGTGTAACATGCCGCTGTTTTGTATTACAGTGCAACATGCCACTGTTTTAGTGTAACATGCCGCTGTTTTGTATTACAGTGCAACATGCCACTGTTTTAGTGTAACATGCCGCTGTTTTGTATTAAGTGCAACATGCTGTTTTAGTGTAACATGCCGCTGTTTTGTATTACAGTGCAACATGCCACTGTTTTAGTGTAACATGCCGCTGTTTTGTATTACAGTGCAACATGCCACTGTTTTAGTGTAACATGCCACTGTTTTGTATTACAGTGCAACATGCCACTGTTTTAGTGTAACATGCCGCTGTTTTGTATTACAGTGCAACATGCCACTGTTTTAGTGTAACATGCCACTGTTTTGTATTACAGTGCAACATGCCACTGTTTTAGTGTAACATGCCACTGTTTTGTATTACAGTGCGACATGCCACTGTTTTAGTGTAACATGCCAATGTTTTGTATTACAGTGTGACATGCCTCTGTTTTGTATTACAGTGTAACATGCCGCTGTTTTGTATTACAGTGTGACATGCCGCTGTTTTGTATTACAGTGTGACATGCCACTGTTTTGTATTGCAGTGTAACATGCCACTGTTTTGTATTACAGTGTAACATGCCACTGTTTTGTTTTACAGTGTACATTTGAAGACGATATGCCTCTTAGTTTGCACAAAAAAATCCTTAAAGATCCTGTGATTTTCCCCGACCAGTAAGTATGCATGTTATCTGTTTTATTTACTACATTGTATAAATTGATATTTCCCAGGTACTTTTTCTACGATATCTTTTCTAAATAAGGTTTTGCTTTGATGAATAATAGTAAGAATAAATGAAAAAAACAGATCAGTTTAGTTTGAATGTGTTTAGTTTACACCTTATATGCAAGTTTTTGTGATTCATGTTGATTGCTGTTGCTGACTGCTTTCTAAAATGTTGACCAATACTGGTTGCAACAAAGAAAGATGAGAAAAAAAAGTCAAAATCTGCTGACAGGCTTCATACCTACAAACTGAACAATCTCGTCAGATGACTTGCTGGCTTGAAAGTTGGACATGTTAACTACTGGTAGCTCATCTGAGCCAAAGGTCCTGGATCATCTGGGTCATGTGCTTGAGCCCCAGCACCGACCTTATTCTTCATATGAGAAAGTTGACAGTTTCTTACAGAGGGAGAGAGTCTACCACTGGTTCCTCCCAAGCCTATAAATAATGGAATACTGTTGTGATGTTGGGTTATGTTTTAAAATTCTGATATTTTACTCAGTGTGTAAGTGCAAATTTTGAAAATGCACAGCAGCTGCTTCTGTTTCTTTGTAGACAAAATTTTTATATCGGTACAGTTTTAAAAATCCAAATGAAATGTTTTTAGGCCAGTCGTATCAGAGGGCTTGAAAGATCTGATTTTGAAGATGTTGGACAAAAACCCAGAAACGAGAATAACTCTTCCAAGCATAAAGGTAACTTGGTTTTTATATTTACATAGTTCACAAGGAAGAATACTGCGACTGTTTTGTCTTAAACGTTTTACATTTACGCTACTTGAAAGAGGGAGAGAGCCCATGTTTGTTGGTTACCTTCCCATTGCTGATACATCCTTCTGCTCTTCATACAGTCTTATTAAGGCCAAAAAAAAAAATTCTGTGTTTGAAATTTTGTTAAGATTTCAGTAAATTTCACTGAAAGAATTGGTGAAATTTGTCAACGTGATCTCTGTGTTTTTTCTAATTTTGTTAACAATTTCACTAAAAATTGGTAATTTGTCACAGGAAACTGTGTTATTTTATTGAAATTTTGTTAGGTTCCAGAAATTTCCTGAAAGTTGGTAGGAATTTGTCAAATACAGTGATATTTCCATGAAATCCTGTTGTATTTACTGAAATTTTTGTTTATATTTCAGTGTTATTTCACAATTTCTACCAATTCTTTCACTAATAATTGATGGTATTTTGTCAATATCACAAACCAATCAGTCAATCAGGGCATGGTTCCAAATTCTTAGTAGGATAGGGGCAAGATTTTTTTGTTGTATTTTTAATCCAAAATGGATAGGTTGGAAAAAAGCAATCTGTGTTTAGGGCAATGGTCCCAAGTATGCTAGGTAGGATAGGGACAGATTCAATTTTTTTTTTTTCAATTTTTTTTCAATTTTTTTTCCCCAAATCTTCTGTGGTTTTGCTAGGTAGGGTCAGGTTGCCCAGAACACAAATCTTTTTTTTTTGGCCCAACGCAAATTCTGAAAATGCAGAACTGTCACTGCCTCATAGAGAGCTGTTATCAATTTGTCTGAAGCAGTAAAATGGATGAGAAGTAGCTTGTTATTCAAGTGCGTTAGCATGTTAGGATACTTTATAATTGATGTTATCAGTAGTTTGTACAGCCGGTAGTTTATGGATCAAAATAATCTCTGAGAGACAGGAAAATACATTTGTATTTCTGCTTGCAGTTTGTATTCTGAAATTAAAGTAAACAAAAATACAATCAAACTGGTTTTAAGTGACCATGTGTATCTATGGCAAGGCAGGGGTTGGGATTTGAATCTGTACCAAATGGGGACACTGCCTAGCGATGCGAAGTAAAAATTGATTGGCAAGCGCAACAACTCCAAAACTGGTTGAATAAGCGTATACTTTAAGCAACCAACAAAGGGGTAGCTGCTAAATACAGTATAAAGTCAAATCTATATTAAAGACCACCTATAGATGTAAAGACAACTCTGTGAATGAACACCAGTAGAGAGATTGTGATGCACTATTCATCTATAGTAGAAACACCTGTGAATAACAACCACCTGCAAACAAAGACCATATTTGTAGCATTCTAACATTGGTCTTTGTTCACAGGTTTGACCGTTCTTTAAAGCTCGCTGAGTAGATTATAATGATACTGTCTGTTTTGGCACAATGGGTTCCTAAATTCAGGTGAATGCTTCAACTGAATAAAATCTTTCTTGTGTATAATAACACTCTACTTGTTTTGTCCGTCTGTATGTTAGGTCGTACATATTCAGAATGGTACAAGTTCAGAATATAGCAGATTCCGAAAATTGCGTGAACCCCTTTTTAGGTAAAACCGGTTATATAGCATCATAAACTCGCCTTGGTTTAACTCCATCTTTTCTTTTTCTCCATTGACACTGCATGTTAATATTCTGCACAGCTTTAGTTCCGTCCAATAAAACAACGCTATTTTCCAGCCCCTATTTGTTAAGGTCCATTTATGCATATTCTTAGTATTAATAATGCACACTCTCAATAAAATAATCTAGTGGAACGGTCTGATCAAACTTGAAGGGTGAAAACCTAATTTTCTTTCAAATGTCGCTGAGCAATTAGATTTCATCTCAAGATTGATAGATTTACTAAAATCGTTCATATTTACCTCTTTTCCAGAGCTACAAAACAACACTAATTAATACATGAACTTTTGTTATAGGAAAGCTTTTGCTCCTTAAAGCTTCAACTGTTTGATATTTTGTGTCCTAGTAAATCATCAAAAACGAATTTTAGCAGGGATTTACAATCATCGGTTGGTCGGAACTATACGGAAATGAAAAGTCGATTTGTGTTAGAGTGGCTGAACAGATCGAACATAAGTTTTCCTTGTCCGAACCTAAAATTAAAGGTATTTTCATCTGTATTTATTACAACTTCATACAATGATCAAGTCATTAACGTGCAGTGCAGATGAACTGATAACTCCATTCTAATGACTAATGTACATAGTTATTCCCTAGCTTTTAATTTTCCTTGTCCGGAAACTTGAAATTTTAATGGTTGGAATATGGCAACGTCATGCATGGTTAACATGTTTTGAAGAAGTATATTCAATTAACTAAAGTCCATCTTGATAATTTAGTTATTGCCCTTTGTTCTTTTCCTTGTCCGGGCAAACTTAAAGACTACGGTCGGATTCAATACAACTTCATACATGGTAAGCACATTGAGAGGAAGTGCAGTGACCAGAGAACCATAACTACTTGACAAATTACAGGTTATTCCCCTTTGTTACTTTTCCTTGTCCGGAGCATAACTTGAAAACCACTTGTTGGAATTCAATACAACTTCATACAATGATCAAGCACATTGAGAGGAAGTGCAGTGCCAAGAAATCCATCTTGACTAATTACTAGTTATTGCCCTTTGTTACTTTCTTGTCCGGAAGTTAACTTGAAAACATACTGGTTGGCATGCAATACAACTCCCGCAAGCATTTTGATGCAGTAGTGCACACTAAACTCCATTTACTAATTACATACCCAGTGGTACTTTTCCTTGTCGACGCATAACTTAAAATAGTGGAACAATACAATTTTATACAATGTTCAAGCAATTAGAGGAAGTGCAGTGCCAAGAGCCATAACTCCATCTTGACAAAATTAAATTATTGCCCTTTGTTACTTTTCCTTGTCCGAGTTATTGAAATACTGGTTTGAATTCAATTCCTTAACAATTTTCAACCAATGAGAGGAAGTGCAGTGTACAAGATAACTCCACTAAATTACGATTATTGCCATGAACTCTTTTTTACCTTGTTGCAAGCTATTTGTTACTTCCTTTAAAGTTTATCAAGCTGTTTTGGGGTATTAATCACATTTAGTGATAGCTCTAGTTTTTTTTTTTTTTTTGATACAAGAGAAGGTAAAAAGTCTACGAGGATTCTTTTACGTGTATCATGTTTCAAAAAATGATTTATTTCTGTTATGACATTTTGAATTTTATGGCCACATATTGTTGATATTAATTAGTCAGAAAGGTTAAAAAAAGACTGTATCTTGAAGTAACATACAAAACAATCGACTATTAGTGAGGTTTACTGATTAATAAACACTGTTGTCATTTTAAAACCTTATCAGTTGGTAGGTCAGTTACATTTACAGAATTTGGTGCACATGACTGTACTCTACAAACATTAATAATCCACAGATCTCTGTGCACACTTTTGACTCGCACAGCTTTTATTCTGCGAACTTTATTCACTTTACTCAAGTGAGCGACTTTAAATAGTAGTTTAGCTTGGTTCTCCCCTTTAGGCGAAAAACAAAATAGGTTCGCTAAATGTCTTACAAATATGCTAACGTCAGTTTCTAGTATTTACAGAAAATGCCAGTCTAAAGGCCAATAGTGTAGCTGTTCTAATTATCTTGCATATTTAGGGGGTCAACGGGTCTATAAAATCTAACAATGAGTGTTATATATCAAAATGTTCGGAAGGTTCTTAACATGACAAAACAGAAGTTCATTTTCACCAAAATGGTTGGAGTCGACAGATTTCCAAGATGGCATCCAAGATGGCCACCATAATGTACACTTTAAGTTGAAGGATGTCAAACCCAAAGGGAAAGGCAATTTCTATTCAAAGCTTATAACTGTCAGCCCATCATAAATTAATTATAGAAACTACTTTGCAAAGTGTTATTTCTCTGATTTCAAATGTACAGGTGCACCCATGGGTAACAAAGGATGATGAATTTCCATTGCCTACTGAGAGCGAGAATTGCATTCTGGTTACAGTCACAGACGAGGAAGTGGACAACCTCGTTAAACACGTGCCGAAACTTGAAACTCTGGTAAATACTTGCTTTTATGCTTAGATCACCAGTATAGATATTATTAAAAAGGATGTTGGAAATTGCAAGTCATCGTTACTTATCATAAAGATGGTTGTATGAAATTATTTTGAAAAGGTAGATACATTGTGTTTCATGTTGTTTAATTTGCATTGAATACGAGTTGCTGCAGTTTTTTGTTAATTTACCTTGAGGGTTTTCTGATTATAGTATAGGCCAGTAGGTTGTTACCTGGAAATATATGAAGCTTGAAAGGTTAATTGCACACAATGCAATGTCTGAAGGATAGCTAAGTGCTATTATACCAAAGTAATGTTTTACAATGACAGTTAAAATTGTACTTATGACCTTTCAATGTTTCTGTATTTTGAAAAGTTTACAGATATTAAAATGTGTATAAGTCATGAGTTATTCTTACAGCCTTTTACAGGTTTTAAAGTGTAAACAAGAATTCCAAAATAATTGTCCTCAATATGCAAAAAATACTATGGTGAAGTTTTTATTTTCAACAAGGATTGTGAAAATGTGTTCACTGTAAGTCAAAACTGTCAATGCATTTGATTTCAATAATGTCCGCAATATTCAACAATGTTAATTCTGGCTACTTTTCACAACAATGTTACTGTATTTAGTTATGTTTACCAACCTGTTCTAGTTAGCATTCTAAGGCATTATATTAATGCTTTGAAAATGTTGGATAATGGCAATACTCTAAAGCACATTTATGCAGGCTGATCATGATCTACACTTGTGACAGTGGCAGTCTCTTACACTTGCCACAAGCAGGGCAAGAATTAAGTACAGATGCACTTACAATAAGTAGGTTTAAAGCACTACCTCAGTGCATGAATTTTGCGTTTTGTTTCCTTGCCATGAAATATAATTGAGGCAACTAGTAAGTGATAAACAGTCTCAAGGTTCGTTGCTGTCAATAATGCAAGTGTATAATTATATTAAAATGAAATACTTATTTCTCCAGTACCAATATCCAATATCATTTTGCCAAGGTTTTCCAATATTTTCCTGCTTTTAGTTAAAGTGGGTCTGATATTTCATTGCTGTCTAGAAATCTAGAATCATCTTGAATCGTACAAACTTTTCGTGATTTCTTCCAGTATTGGAAAAATGTTCTGGTATTTTCCTATACCAGATGACTCTCGAAAATCTTGGCCCCCCCCACTCCTGAATTACTTGTGACATAACGATAAAAACATTGTGACGTCACTTTCCCAAACACATCAGAACAATATAAACAATGTGACATCACTTTACCAAACACACCTTTTGAATATTGTTTGTTTATATATGAAAGTGCATCATTTTGATAAATTTGCATTTAGAGATCTATTTTAGAGTGCAAGATGTTATGCAAGAAAATATTTTCTATCATAAGACATTTGGTTTAGAG
This sequence comes from Saxidomus purpurata, assembly GCA_022818135.1. Lineage (NCBI taxonomy): Eukaryota > Metazoa > Mollusca > Bivalvia > Venerida > Veneridae > Saxidomus > Saxidomus purpurata. Next base: position 30,883,401 of record JAFMSR010000007.1, read on the forward strand.
CCTTGTTCGTGCCAAAATGCTTACTTTTGGTGACAGCTATTTCTGTCTGAACTGTGTGCTCATTACAGAAACTACATGTATAATTCAACTTTAACTCTGGTAAATTTCTAAAATGGACTTCAATCAGTATTTCAATGGGTGATGCTGAATGAAAACTAACTGACTGAATAGTGAAAGTTGTGCAGATCATGATCATAGATGTGCAAATTTGTATTTACTACCTTGTGAGTTTCACATTTGGTAATAAGGGTCTAGCTCAAGCACTGTTACAGATTTGTTACCTTATTAACGATGTGAGACGGTTTTCTTTTTATGGAGGATAAGACTTCCGAGGAATGATGGTTATGTATTTAAACTACACACCTGTATATTACTGAAATATTATTGAAATGGGTGTTTTAAGCCCAGGAAAAAAATGTATTTTTCTCTTAGTAATGAATGATTTCATTGTATTTTCAGATATTTGTAAAAAGTGTGCTGCATCAAAAGTCATTCAAGCATCCCTATCGAGACAATAAGGAAAACATGAAAGATGAATTTAAGAAATCGGGCCGCTCTTACTCCGAACCAAACTCATCTTTTCATCAGGTTGTGAAACAGTAAGTGTTCATTCATGCGTGAAAAAAAACAATGTTTGATAACCTCTCTCAAATTGGATCACACTGAACTGGTACTTCTCAAGGGATGGTCATGAAATTATTATATCTGCAGTTCTGCATTATAAACAAAGAAGCAGAATTCAGTATTGTAAATTCATCATCAGCCCTTGTTTTAATTGTCTTTATTTAGTCAGAATCAACTCCATAACAAAACTACCGTTAAATTTTTGATAAAAGGCATCTCATAAGTAAACCCTTGTGGTTGTTAGAATAAGTGAAATTTGGGGAAAATGCACATTTTCCTAGCTTTCAGACAAATTACTTAATAAATGCCCACTTTTGGAGAATGTTAGGTCCTCAAGGGGCTGTCATTAAAATTAATATATACTTTTGTCATGTATTTACTCGATATAAGAACCATTATATTCAATTTTCAGTAATTCAATAGACTTTACATATTTCAAAGCTACAAAAATATATGTTCCTTTCATACCTTAAATGAGTAATGAAATAAATAGTATTGATTTTATTTTTTTTTCCAGACGAATGTCAGTTAGGGAAGATATAGAGGAGCAGTCCTAGCGGAGCTTTGATACACACAACATCAGCAATAGTTTCATTATTTACGGAGTCAGTTTATTTTGCATTTATTTCATACAGATATATTCTGTGATTACTACAGGGAAGACTTGGGGCCAAACCTGCACTCCCATGTGGGGCTTCAGTAATACAAGGCTTTTAGTTCATTATTTGTAGGTCAGTAGTAGATCTGGGTATAGGAGTTGATGTCAAAAGTTTAGGATTGTTTGGGAAATCTTCATGATGTATTTTGCTAAGAAGTGGATAACATGAATGTTTTTATTTTTGTCTTTTTCTGTATAGAGAAAGAGGAAATGTAATTGTGATTTAATACTTAATAAATCATTGTAATACTATGTGCATTTTGACAATTTAGTTTTGGTGGAAACCTGAAAGAAAGGAGGAGTGTAAACATCTTGTTAATGTTAACACAATTTTGTGTGATAAAATGGCTTTGTTGTGATATATTTCTGAATAATTCACAGTGTGTTGTTCAGATGCATTGATATATTATATCAGTCAGGGGCTGCACCTCTGGTGACATATACATGCATTTAGACATCTGAACTCCACTCTGTGATTTGTTCTACAATAAATCACAGTTGACTTTTTTTTTTTAATTTAAAGAAAACATGAATGTTAACTTTTTAATACAGGGTAAAAAATAATGCTTGAGTTCTAACAAGCTCCTGTATGCGAAATATTTACATTGTAAATAATTCTCAGCATATTGTAATCAGGAAGTTAATATGATGCTCATCCCTTCTCCATTTACATCATTAAATGACATTTAGATTGGTATGAGAAGAAAACTTGCATTCTGAAGAACTATATCATTACAGTAAAGTTCCTATATTAAGACCACCATTCAATTCAATTCATTTCAAGTTCATCCAGGCATGAGATCATATACATTTAATAATTTTTTTAAAAATTGTACATACATGTAGACAATAAAAATACAGACAATTGATGCTATGAATTTGTCCAAAAATAAAAACTAGCACGATAAAATTACTGTTGTTTAGTGTCATTAAATAAAAAAGTATTGCCTTTGATCTTATAAGCTAGAATGACCCATTAAAGCAATATAAATCACTTATTTCCAAATGGGGTTCTTTAAGTTAAAGTACAATGTGGTCTTATGATTAAGTCGGTCACGTTATCGTGACTGTTTTGCTATGAAATTGAAAAATTTGAATCAAAATGTTTGGTCTTAATATCGAGGCGGCCTTATTATAGAGTGGTGTTAATAATGGAACTTTACTGTACATTTACTAAGAAACAAAAAAAACGTTTCTTTCTATCTCGGTAAAGTTAGTAGAATTTTATGGAATTCCATCTGCTACAGTGAGACTAATAAACTCTGGTTTATACTACCTTAGTCTTGTAGTACACATAATTATGCATTTTTATACACTTACTTTTCTAATTATAAAAGCACCCTTTCTATGCACATAAGACCTACTTTTCATTATTTCATGTACATTTCCAATATACATACACCATTACAATTTATGACCTTGTGGTCTGGTATTTCTATATTTTTTCTTTTCTCCAACAGCGTGGTTTTATTTTTCCAATTTAATTGGTATTTCTGACTATACTCGCGTTCTATTTTCCTCTAAAGACATAATAAACACAATATCATGGCTCAGGTGGGCTATAATAGAAGCAAAAGGCACCAGTTACAAAAAAACATCTAACTATAAACTTAAGGGGCTGTAGCTTGCAACGTGACCTCATATTTTTGGGCCCCCCCTTGCACTTCAATAAGGTTCGGCCCCCCCCCCCATAAAAGTCACGCTTTGTAGGCCCGTCAGTCACACAAACTTAACGTTGGCTCCATAACTCCCTTGCCATTTCTTAAGATTTCTTCATCAAACTTTACAATTGTATTGCTACATGTTAATAGGGTCATGATGCCACCACTTTTGTAGGTCAAGGTCATATTTGACAGAGTTATTGCCCCTTTTTTTCTTTGTCCCGATTTTGTCAGGAAAACTTAACGTTGGCCTATAACTTTGCCATTTCTTAAGATTTCTTCATCAAACTTCCAATTTGTATTGCTTATGACATAAGGGTTGTGATGCCGCCAAAGTTTGTAGGTCAAGGTCATATTTGACAGAGTTATGCCCCTTTTATACCTTAGATTTTTGCTATAACTTTTGCCATTTCTTAAGATTTCTTTATCAAACTGTCAGATTGTATTGCTTATGTCAAAAGGGTTGTGATGCCGCCAAATTTTGTAGGTCAGGTCATATTTGACAGAGTTATGCCCTTTTCTTAGACCTTTTGTCCACTTGAAAACTTAACGTTGGGTAAAACTTTGCCATTTCTTAAGATTTCTTCATCAAACTTTCAATTGCTTGCTTATGACATAAGGGTCGTGATGCCGCCAAAGTTTGTAGGTCAGGTCATATTTGACGAGTTATGCCCTTTTTCCTTTTTATATACTAGATTTTGCGCTATAACTTTGCCTTTTCTTAAAATTTCTTTATCAAATTTTCAAATTATATTGCTTATGTCAAAGGGTTGTGATGCCACCACTTTTGTAGGTCAATGTCTTATTTGACAGAGTTATGCCCCTTTTTGTACTTAGATTTTGTCACGAAAACTTAATGTTGGCTATAACTTTGCCATTTCTTCAGATTTTTCATCAAACTTTCAAATTGTATTGCTTATGACATAAGGGTCATGATGCCGTGAAAGTTTGTAGGTCAAGGTCATATTGTTATGACCTGTTATCCCCCCTTTTTACACTTAGATTTTGTCACAAAATTGTTGGTTATTCTGACAAAGCATAAGAGGGCGACACAAGTGTTCTACCGAACACCCATCTAGTTCTAATTTTGAAGCGATGTTATTTTAGTCATGGCCTTCCTCATTAATGAAAATTCCAAATGGCTGACTTTTATCAAAACAAGGAATTTTGAATGATGTTTTTTTAATGAAAATTTAAGTCGAGTTTGAAAATCAGTAATCTCGAGTCAAAAACTAGGTCACCAGCTCAAATCTTAGAAGAAACTTGTGTATGCACTACAGTCTGCATTGTTCACTGGATCTTCATGAAACTTCGTCAGATTAATTGTCTTGATCAATTTTAAGGTCAAGAACTAGGAAAACAGTACTGTACAATAGGCATAGAACCGCCCCCATTTAAAAAAACACCTGAATAAGAAATACTTCAAACAATTTCTTGTGCTTTAGCTAATTATAGAATAACTGTTTTGTAATTTTTATTTCAACAAGTTTAATGGTGAAAGTTTTAACGGAAAATCATGTAGCAATATGTTCGTAGTTAAACAGTATATACTGCCGCAAATTTCAAAATACAAATAGTATCCCTTTTATAACGCAAAATGGACTTTAAACAATCTTCTTGTGCTTTATAAGCTTAAACAAACCCCCCACGATGTTTAAAAAAAAAAAGGTTTTGTAGCGTAGATTGTCTAATGTCTAGTGAACGTCTACCAGGATTGCTCAAATCATGCCGCCTTGGGATCAATATTGACTGTATTCTGGGGATCACTTAATTTACATAGACTTACAGAATAAAATCCAAACAAAATCTTTCTGCTTAAATAAAACAGCATGGCACAGAGTTTCAATTGGTTTACAGCATTTTCTAGTGGCTCTTTATAAAGTTTGTTCAGATCATCCATATGGACCACACCTACAGTTTTTCAAACAGACTTCAGTACTCAACTTGGATGACTATGACCTTGACCTTTTGACATTCTTGATTTTGAAACTACAAAGGTTAAATCTAGACCATGTGTACAGTTTTGCAAATTAATATTACCATGTATAAGAATTAATTAAAATAGTTACTTTGACCTTTTGACCTACTTTTTTCAGGAATGGTACTCGGGTGAGCGACGTAGGGCCATCATGGCCCTCTTGTTTTAATGTATCCAATTTATTTTTAAATCACACTCCAGACAGAACTAAAGTTTAACAGGCTTTTTTTAATTAAATTTCTTGACTGCAGAGGCAGATTTCTTGGAAATCTAAGTTACGGTTTTCTTCGGTATTGATTTACATGTATAAATCATACTGGCGTGACCTTTTGTTATGAAAGTCAGGAGAGTAATAAGTTTGTTTAGCAAAATATGAAGGGTTATGGAAAGGTCATATTAAATGTCATAAATACAATGTATGTTATCTAATATTTTTTTTTTTTTAAAAACTGTTTATTGGAAAAGTTTGGAATAGAATTTACAGGAGACTGAGACCATATCATAGATAGAGTTATACATGTATATTGTATATGATATGAAAATGGGCGAAACAATTTAAAAACTGGACAACAGCTAAAAGAGAGACAGGTGTTAGAAATATGAATTCTGTGTTTGTATCATAATATGGCAGACATTTTTGACCCTGTGACTGAATTGCTTTTTTCCGTTTCGTAGCATACCTAAATATGAAAATTGTGACTGACCTACATTTGATACATTACTTACAAAAATTAGACACAAACTCAGCCCCTATTTTATGGCTGATTTATAACGTCAAAATTATTCATTCAAACATTTTCAAGGCACATGCATTTTGTCATAAGTAAACTCTAATTTTTATTAGTATTAAGTCACTTTATTATAAGGCACCCCCAGTCACTCTTCAGCCTTCTTACATACATGTACAGCTATCTTATATTACCCATCAAAAAAACTATACTGAATTACTGTAAAAAATGAAGGTTAAAACACAGTAGCTAGATGCTTTGAAAACAATCTATGAAGCAAGTTGTACTGAGTGCTTTGGTTTATTCATGGGTATAAATGAAAACATAATTTTGTTACAGAAAGGTTCGAATTTTAATTTTTGACTAGGATTGTCAAAAAAGAATTATTTACAGACTAGCTATACATTTAAAGATGTTCCCCAGATTTATATATCATGTTTATAACAACGGAATTATTCCTTGCTCTACAAATAAAAGTCAGTAACAAATGTCTCGTAAAGTCATGCTGGTCACTGAAGGGGAATACCATTTTAAGTTATATTATTTTTTTCATATGTTCACTCGGCCTAGATGAAATTTGCTGACTAAATGTATATCTGGCCTAAACTATTCTACACTTTAGACAAATTTAACATTTTTCTTTCATATAATTCTTATACTTAACATTTTGTAGCACCTTATATTATGACTTGCACTGACATTTTATATATTAAAGTGAAGTCTGTTTTTCTGTGGTGTATTTACAGTGATATTTACTTGCTGAATTGTTTTAGAAGATTTTGCTATCAAATATTGCACAATATTTGTAAGTGTTTTCCTTCAAAATAACAGAAATCATATATTTGCATGTACAAAAGTAGTGTTAGACATCAATAGGTGACTACAATTCGGAAAAAGAAACTAGTATTTTACAATTTCTGAGAACTTTTCAAACTGATATGCAAGCTGGTCATATCCAGGGAAAAATAGTACAAAGTGTGTTAATACACCTGTAATATTATCGAGAATTAAATTGTGTAACTTAAATTGTGTACTTAAATTGTGTACTATTCAAACTTATCATCAGCAAAGTACTGTAAAATGGTTAATTATTGCATCATCAAAATTGTCCAATATTGCTAAATTTTTTTGTTAAGTACATGTGCTCATAAGTTCCCAAACAGGTGTCTGAAATCATTGAGGAATTTTTTTGAGTGAATCTTTTTTTTTTTTTAGTTTCAAAACTTTTTCCATTGCTAAAAGTAGCAAAAATAGATTTTTTTTTTATATAAAACCCATTTTACAGTATATATGACAATTGCCTTAGATATAATGTACAGGTATGTTGTATTTTGCAGTTTTTGTTTTTCAGTGATTTTATATTTGTACATATCACTCAATTGTACATTGCTCACGGCATGTTGAATTTATGCATTTTCAACATTTTGTATGAATTCTGAGATGAGATTTTTCACTTCCATATGAAGAAACAGTAATTACTGCTTTCTTTGATTCCAAGAAATAAACAAATTCAAGTATCACCATTTTCTACGTATCGGGTTTAATAAAGCACTGCCAGATTTATTCACAGTTACCAGTAACTTTTACTCAGTGACGTTTTTCGAGGGACCAATCAAATAAAATGGATTTGAATTTAAAAGTTCATGAACTCAGATTTTGAAATTTGTTGAAAGTAAGCAGTTAGTTATCATGTGCAGTAAAACCTGTGAACAACGACCACTGTCTGGAAGCTACAAAATTGATGTGGTGTTTGTTGGCAGGTGGTCTTTATTCACAGGTGCTTCTACTGTAGATGAATAGTGCACTGTAATCTGCCTGCTGGTCTTTTTTTGCAAGATGGTCTTTATTCAGGGGCTGGTCTTTAACACAGGTTTGACTGTTCATTGTATTCTGACTGACCAGTAACTGTCGGTTGCCACAGATTTTCAATGACCATTTGTGAACATGCTTGCTATAATTGACCTAGATTTTTTAAACCATAATTATATGAAAATCACAAAACACAAAAAATCATTCTAAATACAGTCATACCAGAATAAAGACAACCCTGGAAAATGAAGTGCGACTGTAAGACAATCAGTAGAGTGAAGACACACAGTAAAAGGCAACTTACACTTCTTCCTGGTTGCAATCTTTGTCCACCAGTTTGGCTGTATATTGGTAAAACATCGTTTAAAAGATATTGAAATATAATGACATTGAAAATGGCATATTTTAATGTTGATAAAGGTTTGTTTCCTTGACAGTTCAGAAATTTGACAAAGGTTTTTTTAATATTACTAATTGCATTCTGTTCACTACTTTTTTGCCTTAAAACATCCGATGTTGTATTTTTGAACTTTGTTTTGAGATTTGTAAATAAAGTACAAGATTTTTTTGTACCTATACTTCCCGCTTTTGGTCGGGATTTTAATATTTTGTCACATTTTTCAATCATGAAAATGTTACTTTATTATAAATGTATTTGTTGATATTTGCAATCATTAATTATCTCTACAGAGTTTCTATTTTTGCACATTGAAATGTACATAATATAAAAGATACATGTATAAATGTTTATTCTTTATTTTTTCTTGTTTGTTGTTTTGCACATAGATGATAATGATACAGTTGGTTGTTTTTTTTTGTTGTTACTCAAATCTCTCTAAGTTATGTAATAGCATAGTCTTGGTATATTTACAAATTGTTTTTTTTGTTTTTAGCTCACCTGAGCGCAAGGTGAGCTATTACGACTGCTTGATGCTCTTTTTGGTTTGTCTTCAGTCCAAATGACCTTCTGAACACTCTACATGTAGAAGCCTCAGTATGTACCAAATCATCCTGAAACTGGGTCACAGGGGTCTGATATTAGACCACATGGTCAAATCGAAACAAAGATACCTTGTGAACACTGTAAAGGTCACATTTTGTACTGGATTATCATGGAAACTGAACGAGTGTATTGGTGAACTGTCTTGGTGACCTCTGATGAATCCAGCTTGAGTTTAAAACTTGATTATGTATGGTAAAAACCTAGGTCTTCTCAAGTCTTAAACCTTGAGAACACTCTTGAGGACACATTTTATTTTAGGAATTTATTCAAATGATTTTATCTCATTCAGAGCTGAACATTGTGTTACAGATATTCTCTGTTGACTCAGGTGAGTGATGTAAGGTCATCTTAGCCCTCTTGTGATGGAAAAATTATTTAAAAGATCTGGCCTAAGTTTGTTTTTTTTACACACCGAGACTTATGGTACTATATATGTGATGACTGTAAAAAGCCTACGAGTGCTAAAGGGGGCTGTTCATTATTTTAACGCTATAGTTATGTTGTACAGTAAAACGTCTAAACAAAGGGTCATAAAATACTTTCTGTGAAATGGATTTTACATTCCCTTAAACTTAATATGCCCATTTTTAATGCATTAGCAGCTAGGGCATCAATTTGAAAAAAAATGCAAACCCTAAAGCCATGTTAAAGTGAAAATGACCCTATTTTTCAGTTTTGGTAAAGGCCTTTGGAAAATAATGAACAGCCCTTGATTAAAGAATATAATGTATAGTCGGTACATACACAACTGACAATACTACGATAGGTTTCAGGGTTGTCTAAGCTGTACTAATGGTTGCCAGGCAACATCAGGTTCAAATTTGTGACCTAAAGTTATTTATTTGTTAGATCTTATAATTATGTGTTTTATCATTTCTGGAAAATGCAACAGTTTAAGTCTATTGGCAAGCATTATAAACATGACTTTTGTATTCACTATACAAGCATATTTTTAAGTTGAAAACTTCAGACTATCCATTGGGACATGGATTCAGTAAGTTGTACTTTAAGAAACAAAAACTGGGTTTGTGAACATGTATCAAAATAAAAAATGCATAAACTGACTTATCCTGTAAAATACTAACTTATCCTGTTGAAACTCACTTATCATGTTAAATCTTTACATATCTTGTTAAAAAAAATATTGATCCTGTAAAATACTTAAAAATCAGATTTGACAATAAGCTGCTTGTATTTAACATGTGAATCCTGGAATAAATATTCAACAATTTATTTCACATAGGGATGTAAATACAGGCCTGTCAGTTCAGATACAATTTTAGGCCGTACAGTACTGATGTGTTACATGTATTGATGCATTTTTATGTACAGTATACTTCTGTCTATGTACTGCATTTATATTTACAGTCAAATTTGTGTCAATGCTGTCATGTCTATTTATAAATTTTGGCAGTGGGCAAAATCAGTATTTGTGCAGTCTGATCATGATCTGCACTTTGCGATTTCCAGTTAGTAGATTTCCTGTATGCTCCCCTTGTATGATAAATGGTTCAGTCCAAATTCAAAGATGGACAAGTCCATTTTTGAAATTCAGTGGGTAAAATTTTTACTGCAATAATGCTTATTTGTAGAAGTTGACTGAATTAATTATTGTCAACAACTTCATGTTTCAGCTCATTAAAATTTCAGACAGAGTCGTATTCAATACAACAGGTATATATCCCACAATGCAATCCCGCCCCACTCTGTTAACAACTTCCTGCTTTGATTGGTATCATTTTTCACAAATTTGACTGTATATACTTTTGTCAATTTGTTTAGTTAACAATATAACCTGTAAATCATTGTGGTATTTTATTTGTTTTGTTCTTTTTTGTATAAGTTGCTATGGTCTACCATGTTTTAATATTTGTTTGGCTTGTTTTGATATTATATTTTGTGATACAGTTTTCCGACATTAGTTATACAATAAATTTATAACAGCACTAGTGTACCTTTCTAACTAATGCATTTCATTAGAAATGGAAAAAGAATAAACTTTTTAACTCCAGTGTGTTCTTTTGTTTTTCCAACGGTGACCCATAGGATGCCTCGTACTACAGAGCGATTTTAAAAAGTGAGCCACGTCTTCAGCTTTTTCCTCTACATTTACTCATATCATAATTCCCCCCCCCCACCAAAGTGTCAAAACAGTCCACTGCTTTTATTCCATTAATAAAATGAAATCCTTTGCTTGTGGCCTTTTTTTGCGTTTTTCATTCCCATTGCGAAATGCAATACAGACATTTGTGTTATTTTCAGATGTCGAAGGTGATTTTTGTCTAAATTTTCCGACTCAATTTTGAAAATCATTCACTTCCTTTAATACCAAAAAGTACCTACCAAAGATATTTGATCCAAGGCTGAAGCTTTGAACTTTCACCCAACAACTCAAAATTTAAGCCCTCGTCCTATGCCAGATTTAAAGTAGTGCTAAAAACCAGCACAATTGCCCCTTGTCACAAGAAATATAGCTTCTCTCATTACCCAGCTTTAATAAGTATAGATTAATAATCGTGAGATCCTCATTTGAAATCCAGTATGTGGTTCAGGAGTTACAACAGTGTCGAACTTTCACAAAAAACGCCCATCAAGGAGGCATTATAACTCGGTATCTGGCAGTTCATAGGTTTTGAACCTGTTACAACTACAAAGCAGACTAGGCGTATTCACCATTTTGAAGTATAGAGCTGAGAAGGCTAATTTCGAAATCTTTTTTTAACTCTAGGGCCATAATCTTAAAAGTGCTATTGGCGATTTTGCTATTTATAGAACTTGGCCTTGACACGCCAACAAATATTTTCACAAAGTTTGGTGAAGATCGGATGAAAACTGCTTGACTTGGAGAGCGGACAAGGCTAATTTGGCCAATTTTGCATAATTCAAGGGCCAGAAGTGCCTGTGTTGATTTGGCTGGTTATCAAACTTTGCAATGATATTATGTCCGTAAACATACTCAGCAAGTTTGGTGAAGATCTGATGAAATCTGACTTAGAGAGCGGACAAAGCGTGGTTCATTTGCAATCTACTGGGCAGAGAAAATAAAGAAATATTTCTATTTTCATTTTTATTGGTTTATCATTAAATTCTTTTACATAATAAGAAATAATTCATTCAAATAGCGCACTCTGATTGGTAACATTTATTCTTTTTTGTTCTGATTGGCTATTTCAAATAAAATGATCTCTAATTGGTTACATTTATAATTCATTTTAAATAATGATCTCCGATTGGCTATATTTGTAACTCATTTCAAATAAAATGATCTCTAATTGGTTTACATTTATAATTCATTTTAAATAATGATCCCCGATTGGTTACAATTATAATTTATTCATAAATAGCAATTTCTGATTGGTTACATTTTTATTTTACACTTTACAAAATCTGAATCACCATGATATATAATATACAGGTATGGAGAAAGAAAATCCTATAATAAATACTGAATTCTGTACAGTATGTCTTACATAAGTAAACTTTACTATACATAAAAGTCAAAATGACCTAAAAACAAAATGGCACAAAATGCATACTTAGCAGAAACTTTACTAGTCTTTTCTGAAACAAATAAGACTTCAAAAATATTCTTTCTGATTCCACTACAAACTAAAACTGATGCAAAATAACTACATGCACTTTGTTGTAGCAAAGACAAATTTTTCAAACATGAATCTGTTTCTTCTGATTATATCATACATAAACTTATCTGCTAGTGTCAACTACATTCCCAGAAACATTTTCTGCATGCGGAATAAAAAGAATGTCATCAATAAGGGAACAAAATCTTTAGGACTCATATGTGCAGAAACCTATGTTTTAAATATCTAGTCACTGAGAAATGAAGAGAAAAAAGTGAACCGTAGACATTTTGAAGCACTTCTATAATTACAAGTGCTGTACATGTACATTGTGTATAGTTATGTTTTTTTCTGCGGTTTTAATGCCCATTTCAATATTATTTCAGTTATATACAAGCAAGCAGTTAACCTAACAGGCTCAGTTATAAGACAGATACAGAAGCTCCATCATCTTTCATCTGATTTCTGAAAAGCAAGTGCGTCATACACAACCCTGGTGATTTTTAAATTCAAGAATGATAAGGTTAAGGTAGAATAGAATTATAAATTTGAAAACCACAATGTGAACGTTAATGTTGTGGGATTGCAACCAGCACCATGTCTGTTTACATATTTTTTTATATTTCTACAGTGCTAACAATATTAAAATGATATTTTGCTACAGCATATTCCTATAATAAATATATCCCACGACTACAAAAGATAATTTGACGATAAGTTTATATATATATATATATATATAAATCTTCAAACAATCAAACAGAAATACTGGTAATTCTTTTTTAAAAAATGAATCAAAACCATTTTGATAAACAATAAATATTTTTTACAGCAAATTATCAACAGTTTTACTGAATTAACAATTAAAAAAAGGTTTTAATTAATGCGAAACTTAAACAACGCTTTATGCCTTGAACAAAATGTTTTCAACAAGAGATTCTTAAGGGTAGTTAACAAACAAGTGAAATAGGAGTCTACAACTATGATTATTTCATGCAGTGACGGGTGATTCTATAAACAATGGATGAAATTTTGTACAGTATCTACAGGTGAAAATATTTCATTTCAATTACGGAAAGCAGACAACATTACCACACAGTATTTGGCAATGGCAACATCAAAGCAGACAAGCAGAAAAAGCAGAAAATGTGAAATAATTTGAAGCACTTCTAGTCAAAGGGAGAGCTAGACATTACTACTGTATAAATAACAAAAACCTCCAAGTTAAGTCTGTTAACCTATAATGTGACCTTGACAAATTCCCATAGGTTGTACGCTATGTCAAAACCAGTTATCTACAATTTTGTAAGTCAGGTCACAGCTTACTAAATCCAGCTTTTAAATTAATTTCTTGGAGATAACAGTCCTTCAATGTCAGTATAAAGCTGGCAGATCTGAGCCTCCAATATCTGTGTATTTCTAAATTTTACCCTGCCCATTCAGAAAAACAAATCACATGACATGTAATTGTTACAAAACAAGGGTAAACATAAAACTGAATTGTAGAAGTACAATGTAAATGTTGCCAATTTTGTCCAAATCAAATCTTATATAAAGTAGCAATCAAGGTTGCAGCTGAAATGGAAATAAATACATGTATTCTGATCAAAGCCCTTGTATCCCACCCATAGCTTAATCAAGATTTCCCAAATATACAAGAACAAAAAGACAATGTAAATAAATGTATATTTAGCACTTAGGCCAAACAAGGTCACCAGTTATATATAATGTTAGGCTTGTTCTACCTGAAGAACTTAGGTACATAGGCCAATCTAACAGTTTAACTATTGTCTAGTTATCTACTAACTTTAGACTATGTTACTGGTACATATAATATACTGTGTGACGTCTGTACCAGATTTAAAGTGAGGTTAAACAATAATTTCGTAAAAGCTGCAAAGGTCTAGCATTTTCCAAAAGAGGTAGGAGGGTGGGGCAGAAGATATTCAAATAGCATTTTCCTAAATACAAGCATTTTTTTAAAAAACCATTTGTTACTTTGATTTCATTACCCTGATCCCTAGTATAAAACAGTCAAAAATTGTCAAAATATGTCACAGTATGTTAGTACCACTAATAGATTTAACAGGGGCAAGGGGCAGAAGGGATCTTTTATCAAGACTTATATGGTATATTATAATACATGGTTTTATTTTACAAGCTATGTTTATTGACATAAGTCCTCTGTCATCACTGATGCCCTAATTTATCTATATACACAATGTGTTTTATTCAACATAAATATACAAAACATCTGATTCTCATTCACTACAAAGTTTTGATAGGGAGGTATTTATTCAACCTGGTGCAGGCCAGAATGATCTAAATAACAGATCTTGTATACAGGGCACAGAAGGTCCCAGTACACATCAGGAGTATTTATGGCACAGATAAATTATTCACGACAACTGTTTTCAGCGTTTGTCTATAATTATTCTTACATTTGACTAGCCTATACTTGGAGCAGTCTGGTACAGTCAGAGTGCCTGAACCCTAAAGGCAGATGCCTATTTATACAATATTTCAGTTATGTTAAGGCAGGCGGTACGCCTATCATTCCAATGTTGGTCGAGTACTAAGTTCCAATCATTTAAAGAAACTGCCAAATTACAATACACATGCAGGTGGTAGAAAGGCTCAAAACCACGACTCTAAAACAGCGGGAAGTTTAGTAATAACAATTCAGCACAATCACTCAACCATGGAGGCGGGTCACTGACCTTACAAGCTAAAATCAATAATAAATCATTCAATTCAACCGGTGCAACATTACAATCTACAGCAGCTGAAATCACCAGCTTTTAGAAAATTCATCCAAATCAACGAGGTAGCCCAAGAGCATGGGTAATTTGAACAGTCATACCGCTGTAAAACAACCCTGTATAAATTACATAGCTGTATATAAAACAAGAAAAGACGAATTTCAAAGTATTGTTTGGACCAAAACCTTAATACTCGGTGTAGATAAAGTAATTAATATCAAAGTCTTACACAAATATCACAATTTTGCAAACAGGTGGAAAAAAACAGAAAATAATTAACAACTGGCTCATGATTTATAAAAACTGATGCTTACGATACTCATAAAGATAGAACATCTTCTTGGCCAACTTCACTTCACACTCTGGTCAGAAGAGTTAGATAGGAAAGTTGTTTCAGGAAGTATATTTTTCACTCTATCCTATAAAATTATTAACTGATCACTGATTTGTACCCCGAAATATGTAAAAATGCTTTTACCTGGCTCAGTATGTACAACAATGTCAAGCCAGGAACCAGTCTACCGTGCTAATTTTAGAATAGTTTTAGAATAATAATCACAGTTCCACTTCTCAGTTTGTACCTGCGCATGAAGTGAAATTGGCCAATAAAAACAAAGGGTGACCTGACAACTGCATTACTGCAAATGTATTAAAATCAAAAACTTAACAATTTGTTACAAACTTGAAAGTATTCTTACAAAACAAAAACAGAAGGAATTCATCCCCATACAAAATATTCCAAAATACTCACAAAAAAACAAAGTTTATTACTGCTTCCAGTAAACAAAACATGTACATTATGACACAATTCAGTAAACAAAAACAAAAGTAAAACATTAAAGATGTATCCAGCACCTTCTGCCATTTAAATTCCCGGCGAAATATTCCCGCTAAATCTACGTAAAAATCATAAATCAGCACTTTTATAACATATTTTAATGATCTATCGTACAATACAATAATATTTGCAGGTTTGTTTTGTGCTAAAATCCCAATAATTATTTTCTTTATGCTATAAATGAATCCTATGCTATATCTATACTTATTCAATGGTTTAAAAATAAATTCCTACAAACTGCTCACTCAAACACACCAAGACTAGAATAGTGTTGGTCAATATAATACAACCTGGGAATTATAACAATCTAAACCCGTGTTATAGATGATGTTATTGAAAGGTCATTTTATAACTTGTGTATACCAATTTTTGAACATTCAATCTTGAAATCTGACTGTTCAAACTACAAAGCAAATCACTGATTTTTTCCCCCCACTTTTCTCCAAGCTGTCATGCTTTGTAGATTTAAAAATGGGGAAAATGTGTGATCAGTAACATAAAAACTTATTGTATCAACAAATATTTTCTATAAGTAACAAGACTAACAAATTCAACTAAAAGTTTACAGCACTAAATATACACATAAAATCTGCCTTTTTATAGATATATACAACTTAGGAAATACAAGTATATAGTAAAAAGAGATATATACATGTTCTTATTAACAGAAGTTGTAAAAAGAATATCAAGTAACTGTCTCATTTTGAGAAGAAAAGCACCTAAAAGTGTCAAGGTTGTTTTGACATCCAACACTATACATGGTTTACAGTTTCAAAGGGGCCTTTTTTCATTCTATTCTTATCAAGTAACTGCTACTGACTACCTATCTCTATATGTAACTTCTACGTAAAATTCCGGAAATATGGTCAGGTTTAACAACTGATTAATTGTTTGTGTTTAAATAAAATGTATCAAATTGCATATCTTTAGAAAACTAAGATCGTAAGCTTTCCAATTATTGTATTTATTGTGACATTATCATGAATAGCCATGTCAGATAGACAGTTTACAAATAGCTTATTTTGCAATAAATTATAAGCTTAATACATTCAGTTTACTCGAAATTCAAGGAAGACAACTCTAAAGTTCACTTGATACGCTTTGGATATTTACATTGTATAGTCTCGAAACTGTAAACCTGTGTATTCATGATAATGGAAAAAATCAAATTCTAACAGTACTGTTTTTAATTCTGTTGGACAAAGAAGAAACAAGATCATGATATATTGCTAATTAAATCACGGTACAAGCCCTGTGACAGGACTCACGGCATAATATGAACACACGAAAGTCGGATTGTTTCAGCATCATTTACAATATTTGTCATGTCAGAGGTATAGCTTAGCATATCTTTCAATTATTATCTATCTCTGAACAATGCACAGAGCTCCCTAAACAGTACAGATACAATGTCATGTATATATTATTTGGGACTGTGCCTAACTGCATCTTAACTCCAGTGTGTAAATTTATATTCTACCATAATCTACAGCAGAATTTCTATTATTTCTTCATTCACAAGAAAACAATATACATACATTTGACAAACCAGGGTAATTTTCATGGTACATTTTAAATGAAACACTTCCTTGCTATGAAATTGAAGTGAAATGATAACTACCACATCAGTTACTGGCAACAACCTATAATTTCCACACCTTATAATTCCCATAACCAAACTTCTAGTGTAAACATATAGTGCAGAAGTTAGAAACACTTGGGGAGTTTTACTAATAAATCTTTCAAAAGGCACAATACTGTCGCACTTCCCTACACTGTAAAGCAAGCTAAATATTTCTGGATTTCTGTCATGGTAGTAATACTGGTAGAAACTGGCGGTTCTTTGATGAAACTCTCCCGGTATCAAGCCTGTCAGTTTGAGAAGATACTCGATGTTCTAATTTTAGTTCTTCACAGTCAGAGGGCGAGTGCTGACATACTCTCTGATCCATGTTTACCATTAACTCTGAAATGAGAAATGGAGAATAAAATTAAAATTGCAACAAAACTTTCCATGAAGGCTTACGATTTTCTGAAAAAGAAAATGAACATGAAAACTCCATCAATCCTGGTTTTAGTACACTCATTATGTAGCAATGTCTGAGAAGTGGCTATGGGGTTTTGTCCAGCAATCATTTTATTCCAATGCTCTCATTCTGCAACCTAAAAAGTACTTTTTTATCCTGCATCATTTTTCCCCCAAAAGAAAAAAATGTCTAAAAATAACCCATACTTGATAATCAGGTTGATATGATATTTATATTAAGCCTTAATTAGAATCCTCGAAAAAAAGGTAAAGTATGAACAAGTTTCACATGCTCAAACAAATATTCAAACCATTCTTCTAACAAATGTGCATCTACTATAATGCAACACTCAAAAAAGTTAGATTCAAATTCCTCTGTAGTGTTTAAAAAAGGAAACCCTGCACTCTTTCTAACTAATACACTGCAAGTCTTCTTTTTTATAGAAACTAGTTCAAATATTGTTGCATTTAGTGCACAAGACATCATCAAATCTTGTTCTTCAACATTTATTTAACTTGCTCAAATCTTGTTCTTCAACATTTACTTAATTAACTTGCTCAAATCTTGTTCTTCAACATTCACTTAACTTGCTCAGATCTTGTTCTTCAACATTCACTTAATTAACTTACTCAAATCTTGTTCTTCAACATTCACTTAACTTGCTCAAATCTAGTTCTTCAACATTCATTTAACTTGCTCAATCTTGTTCTTCAACATTCACTTAATTAACTTGCTCAAATCTTGTTCTTCAACATTCACTTAATTAACTTGCTCAGATTTTGTTCTTCAACATTCACGTAACGTGCTCAAATCTTGTTCTTCAACATGCACTTAACTTGCTCAAATCATGTTCTTCAACATTCACTTAACTTGCTCAAATCTTGTTCTTCAACATTCATTTAACTTGCTCAAATCTTGTTCTTCAACATGCACTTAACTTGCTCAGATCTTGTTCTTCAACATGCACTTTACTTGCTCAAATCTTGTTCTTCAACATGCCTTACTTTAAATTTCTTCAACCTTCACTTAACTTGCTCAAATCTTGTTCTTCAACATTCATTTAACTTGCTCAAATCTTGTTCTTCAACATTCATTTAACTTGCTCAAATCTTGTTCTTCAATATTCACTTAATTTGCTCAGATCCTGTTCTTCAACATGCACTTTACTTGCTCAAATCTTGTTTAAATGTGCTCAAATCTTTTTGTTCAACCTTCACTGAACTTGTTCAAATCTTCTTGCTGTGTAACTCTCACTATACTTTTCAACAGCAAATTTTCTTTTCTTGAAAAATGCATATGAAGCAATTAATAACACATTACATAATAAAAATAACAGATAACATAAGAAAAACAGTATGAAATGAACAAAAGCATTTCATGCAACACACAACTTAGCTGACAATGCTTGTTTCAGATATTCCATAGATCACACGCAATACTTGTTTGTTTCAGGCATTGTATAGATCACATGTAATACTTGTTTGTTTTAGGCATTTTAAAGATCACATGTAATAGTTGTTTGTTTCAGGCATTGTATAGATCACATGTAATACTTGTTTGTTTTAGGCATTCTAAAGATCACATGTAATAGTTGTTTGTTTCAGGCATTGTATAGATCACATGTAATACTTGTTTGTTTTAGGCATTCTAAAGATCACATGTAATACTTGTTTGCTTCAGGCATTGTATAGATTACATGTAATACTTGTTTGTTTCAGGCATTGCATAGATCACATGTAATACTTGTTTGTTTTAGGCATTCTAAAGATCACATGTAATACTTGTTTGTTTTAGGCATTCTAAAGATCACAATCATGTAATACTTGTTTGTTTTAGGCATTCTAAAGATCACACGTAATACCTGTTTGTTTTAGGCATTCTAAAGATCATAAGTAATACTTGTTTGTTTTAGGCATTCTAAAGATCACATGTAATACTTGTTTGTTTTAGGCATTCTAAAGATCACACATAATACTTCAGCTCATACTGTCTTCACTAAACATAAATGGTAAAATATTGTAAACATTTCATTAGAAACCTCAGACTTAACACATCTCATCTTATAACCCTGACCCTGGTCAACGTTTAAATTGCTCCATCATTATGTCAATAATAACCATCCATTGTTCTATGGCATTCTCACTCAAAATATTTACTGACTGAAAAGCAAACGGTGTAGATCATGGCGAGATGCACGGATATTGAAGCCGATCATGATCTACACAAGTAGTAAAAGGTAGAGTCATTCGCCACCAGCAGGGTCAGAGTTATAAGACTTTCAACTTTCATTTGCTGTGAAAAAAAACTGGCATTCTCAAACAAACGATACAGTCAAACCTGTGAATCAGTCCCACCTAAGTTTGGAAAGGGGGTCCTTTTTATTTAAGAGGTTTGAATGTATTGAACATTATTATTTGAAAGTATAGCAAAAATATAGCAAGTGTTGTTCTTCCCTTAAACTTCTGTTATTTTTTTCTTTTCTTCAAAGGTCTGACTGTCTCTATTTTGAACTAAAAACATTAGTAACAAGAACAATTCTGCAAAATTCTAAAAGTTAGAATTTCTGTAAAACTTCAGTGCGAAGATATCAAATGGCTATCACAAGATGCACTAATTCTCCATGTATACCTTCACATCAACGGGGCATAGTCCCAGGGACGCCTCTCATAATCCCCGTCTCCCTCCTACAGAGAAATTTTCATTATTATCATCATCCAACCTTTCTATATGAATTTTCTCTATCTCTCGTCTACAATTCTATACGTTAGACATGAAAACATGTGTATACTTTATGCCACTATATTTAGTATAATTCATCTCTATCACAAATTTTAATACATGTATATTTTAATTTACAAGTATTTCTAACAACACTTAAAACAGATACATCAATACACTGAATACCTTTTAAGTTATTTTTTGATAATTGTAAAATTATGTTCAAATCAACACTAATCTTTTGAAAAGTTTCAATCCTTCTAATCAAACATTATATGTCCTGCTTAATAAATTCAAGTTATGACGGGTAGAAAAAAGGGAGGTTAGTACGGGAAAAACTCTACGACTACATGAACAACTATAAGAAACGGTCTTGCTGCTGATGTAAGCCTCCCTCATACCCTGATCAGGCTGTATTTCTATAATGGATTAGTCCATCTTCAAATATGGACAGTACCAATACTTATATATAGGGGTGTTCACTGACAATTTACTGACTGAACAGCAGATAGTGCAGATCATGATCAGACTGCAATGGTCACAGAGGCACACTTGCTGCTAGCCGGGCAAGAGTTAAGTCTTTTGTTGTTGTTGTTTTCATCAACATTTATCCATCTGGTAAATTAATAATGACTCCAGTCTCTGAACAATATCGACACCAAAATATTACAAATGTCAAGAAATGGGGTATGCAATAATGCTGTAACTGAAGCAAGCTTATCCTATGCAAGCATTTTGTTCTGCCTACAAAGTCGCACAGTGATGTAAGCTAAGTAATATTTGTTTGCCATGTACCCAACTTTGTGCATACCTTAAGCATAGGCTTTTTTGGTGAGAGGTCATGACCTTTACATTTTAAAGATGGACAAAAATTTCATGACCTCAAGCATTTTGAGAATTTAATTCAAAGTACGTTTCTTCACTTAAAAAACAGAACTTTTAAAATTACCCTTATTTTTGTCATATTTTACTAAAATACTTAATTGAAATGAACCCCTCGTGTCACGCAATCCAACGATCAATGTCCAATGTTAAACATCACTTTTATAATCAACTATTCAGTTTCATCGAGACACACTTTAATTTTTTTGTCTCAATTTCCTGTTTTTTGGCTGTTGAATATTCTCACAGAAGAAACAAACATGATAAACTTATGACCCTTTTACTGCATCATACTGAAAATGTTAAGAAAACCAAAAAACTTGACCTGTCATATCCAATACCGACCTGTCAACTCAATTACGTAAAAGAAAGGTCAGTGTGAAAATGTCAACGAAAAATCGAACCAATAAAGTTTCAAATCAATTAATTATAAATTGCAACTGCAAAACTATAAAAAAAAAACTTTAGAGAAATTCAAACTGGCAGAGAGATTTAATTAAATATTGTGACAGTATTCCTTCATGATTATGAATCAGAGAATTTTTTCTTTCCTGCAATGTGTATGTGACAAAAAACTTCTGTATATTACATAAAGGGTGAAAAGGTAAGTAGAAGCTGAAATTACTTTAAAGAACATAAAAATGCAAGTTAGGGGTTGTCGCCCAAAGCTGTATCTGTCATTTTCAGTATATCCTATCTAACCTTAAATCCAAAAACAATCTGCACATCTGTAATATATTACTACATAATATCTCTAACTCTTATCTTATTTATACGTTTTACTTTGGACAAAAGGGAAACAAAATTGTGTAAGTTTGCCTGTAAAAATAGCATGGACAAATTGCCGAAAGGTTTTTCTATGAACTTTTTGGTGGATGACATTTTGTTATTGTTTCTTTTTTTTCTTATTAATTCAATGTACAGGTAAAGTGCAAATTTGGATTTTCTCTCAATATTAAGTAAGTGGGATTGCACAGAAAAAACCACAACTTTTATTGTAAAACTGTACAAAGAAAATCTCAGTGTAAAAGCAATGCACACATAATTATGTTACACAGAAAAACACATAATATGTAATTGCTCATTTCAGGACTCCCCACAAGATAATTTTCATTATTGAACATATTTTACTTAGTTTCAGGGTTCAGTCCCTTTGGAAATATACCTAGCTAATTAAAGCTCAAATATTTATAAGAATAAAGTAGAATGTTTCAAATATACAATAGACCTAAGACAGTTTAAGGACTCATCCTTTATATCACACTATACTATTGAAAAAGACATCTAATCTACAGAAAAAAATATAATAGGTTAGTTAAGTTTGCTTTTAGATAGTAAAAATCAGAAACATTTAGTAAGTAACAATATTAAAAGCTATATTTGAGCTGTGCAGTACAAAAACCAACAGTTGAGGTTCTTTTTGGCATGTTTGGATAAATATCCACACATTCTTTGGCACGGACCCACAACACTATTACAATTAAACATGGTGTTTTTTTCCAGCAGACTTTACACACTACTAGATCTGTACCTTAGATGATTGTAAAACACTAACACAGTTGGTTTTTGCACTGCAATGCCCTATAACTGCTGCATGATATTATAGTGTTTCTGGTGTCCAAAATGAGCGCGAGCTCTACAAGTCTCCATCATTTATTTCAACCCTCAAATTTTTCTTACAACACAGGATCCAAGTTTTCTTTCAATAACAGGATTCTAGGTTTCTTTTACAATAACAGGATACATGTCTTTTTACAACATAATCCAAGGATTTTTACAGTAACAAGATCCAAGTTTTTTTATAACAATGACAGGATCTACATCTTTTTACAATAGAATCCAAGGTTTTTTACAATAACAGGATATGAGACATCTGTATAAAAACAAGATACAATGCCCTTTTTTTACGATAACAGAATTTTCTTTTTTCTTTTTAATAAGAGGATCCAAGTTTTTCTTTAAATTCAAAAGAATGAAAATGTAAAGAAGAAAACACGAAACTGTACCAGACACACCATGAATTCATGCACACGAAACTGTACCAGACACACCATGAATTCATGCTTAACTGTTTGCTAATATGTAAGCTACAAGAAATTCAAGAGAAATTCATTATACATATATAATTACAGCAAACTATGAGGAATATATGAATATTTCATACATCAGTGATGCTGTCATATCATTTTTAACGTATACCTACGTATACCTAAGCTATGCATATGTGTAATATTAACACACACAAACTTTCCCTTTTGTCAAATGTGTCTTTTTTTTTATTTAGGTAAAGTAATGGTTCAAAAAAGCACAACCCATAAGCCCACATAAATTTGACTGGATGTAAAAACCTCTCCCATACCCTGTCAGACAGAAAATCTCATAGTTTGCTATAGTTATATGTGTAAAGTCATCAGACTGTAACAATACACTCACATTTTCTTCCCCTTCCTACACAAACATATTACATATATTGTCTAAATATAGATTCATCAACACATAATGTGGTTTATGTAATTTGCTATCACTAACGTTCTTCGTAAATGGAGATAGGTTTATTTCTACTAAAT
Source organism: Saxidomus purpurata (assembly GCA_022818135.1). NCBI lineage: Eukaryota > Metazoa > Mollusca > Bivalvia > Venerida > Veneridae > Saxidomus > Saxidomus purpurata. Next base: position 30,907,237 of record JAFMSR010000007.1, read on the forward strand.
AAGAAGTAATAATTTTTGCCTCTTCGGGGACGATGTCCACACAAATACAAGGCAGTTTAAACTTATTTATTTTACATCGATAGTAGAATAAAATCTTGCTACTTGTATATTAACTACTCTCAATGACTGTGTTCTGGAGTTATGACCAGTACTTGCACAGAAAGAAGAGATTGTTGAGATCGCAGTCAAATGCCGCTGCCAGGATTCAAACCCATGACCTCCGGGTTAGCAGACTGACACTCTAACCCTACATCACGGGGCCTCCGTAACCTCTTCATTAAAGAAATACCACAATGGGAATACTGTTATCTTTTTACAAAGTATTGTAAAACCTGTGACCATTGGCACATGGATTAAGACACCAGTTGCCTGATCAGCAATTAAAATCATATCCTGTACAGCTACTTCTTCCAAGAGGTCTCATCTGATGTGCCCCTAAGCTTACAGATTAATACAAGTTATACTGTAGATTAGCACTCAAATGACAAAAGTATGTTTCCACTGATAAAAGTCTCCAGTATCTGAGGTAAACTTTGCTCATACTTAAAGGTGGTCAATCACATTTCAGCAACATTTGATGACAATTTTTACTTTTTGTATATTCTGTTAGAGATTCATTTTAGGAACAAAAAGACCCATTACATAGAGTTAGATCCCTATTAGAAATTTAATGTTTTATTAACTTTTATCTAATTTTGTTTTTACTCCCCTTTAATGAAAGTATTTAAAAAGTTGAGTATTTCTTTTTATTTTAGTTTTTCAGTTATAGAGTTTTCTCAGTATAAAAGTGATAATCCACTACTTTTGAAACATTGGTTACCATTTTTTTTTCACTGTTTTGCGCTCTTTACCCGTCCCCTTACAAAATACCGAGCGTAATTAATAAACCATTGGATAGATATACAAATGCCCATTTCCGGTCAGTTCCGGGCCCCCCCCCCGCCCCCCCCATTTTCGATATTTTGTGAAACAAACTCAAAAAGAGAGTTTACCAAAAAAAAAAAAAAAAAAAACCCCCCCCCCCCCCCCCCCCCTAACCATAAAATAAACAAAAAATTTTTTTTTATTAATAAAATTTATTTCCTTTATCCCCCCCCCCACCCCCTTTAAAAAACAAAAAACCCCCCCCCCCCCCCCCCAGCTGTTATTTTTACTCGTGGCTGCGCCACCGTGAAAATATCACTTTTGGTGCTCACTCGGAAAATATAAAAAATTCTCCACCCCAAAACAACAAATTTCCCTCTATTTATTTCAATATGATTTCTACTTTTACATTTGCATTGGATAGATATACAAATATTTTAACATTCTGAACCAAAAGGCAAGTTTTAAAACCATGTGTAGCTTCTGAATTCATTTACTTCCAATCTATCTTGGTTGCGCAACCAAGAAAGGTAAAGGGAGGTAATAATAATTTTTCAAACTTGCATTTTTAATGAATTTCATCTAAATATATAATTGTTAATGCAAATATTTTACAAATATAATACAATAGGTTTTATATTTATATCTTTCCTTAGGCAAAGTATGTGTATCAAATTTTGTACTTATTATAAAATAACTCTATCTTGGTTGGGCAACCAGGATAGGGAAATCAAATTTTAAAAATACCTCCAGTGAAAATCTTACTTGAATTAAGCGCTAAGTGAACATAAATGAGTGTAAATGATCAGATGTTAAAGTTTCAAACAAATCTGTTACATGGCCAAAATCTGATTATCCACCTTTAAATCACAATTTACAATTTAAATTTGTATCAAACTTTCCATATTGGAGGTAAAATTTAACATGACTGTCCATATTTGAAATATGTTTCAAATATGTCACCCATACTTTAGATATTTTAAGCTTAAGCTTATTTTAAGCCTAACACCAAATCTTCTGCACAAGAGGTTTATCAAATTTAGTAAATTTGACTGATTTTTTATTGACTTTTATCAATTTAATAGCAAATCACCAGCCAGTCATACATATTCACAATCATGTCAGCCAAATCAGGATCAGAATTGTAAGAATTTACAGCATCATAACCTGAGAGATACAGACAATTTGCAAGATTTCTTTCAAGTTACAATCTAAACTAATCCGCAAAGTTACAAAAAATTAAATCCCCACTAAAAAGTACTAAATTCATTAATTTACATAGTTTAGAAACACTGGAAATGAATGTTCTTATGAAGTTGTTATACCACAGTAAGAGAAGTGGCTAGTCACTCACCATATGACTATATCACCACTCATATAATAGTTTGTTTGAACTTCTTTTCTTACTACTAATGCAGTTACACCTCAGACTATCTGGGTGGTACTGCATGAAATCTATTTATGAACGTTTAAATAATGCAATTTATGTCCTAATGCTGAAAAATGCTGCCGTCTAAATATGGGCCCGAAACCTTGCTAAGTCTACGTTACTCTGTTTAAATCAAATTACTCATGACAACGTAATACAAACCTGTTCTGTTCCCTCCACTTCCGCAGCTAGCGTGTAATGTTGTTTGCGAAGCATTGACATCTTCTGTCTCTCCTGTTCCAACTCCCGCTCAAGCTCCAAAACACGAACCTGCAACAAACCAGAATTTTTACACTGACCTTGCAGAAACATCAAAATTAGACATGTTAGGGAACCCAAACCTAGGAACCCAAAGTCTCAGTAATACATTGAAATATGATTCGTTAAGGATTGAAAGAGACAGTTTTGGTCATTACATTTACTTGCTTCAAACTGTTTCATTACAAAATTCTTGTCTATCAACGGCAATAGTGTTTGTCCACATTTTTATTCAATTAAAATGCTTAAAATTTCAATTTTTTGCCTGTCTTTATGCTATAAAGTATGAACAAATAATTTTATGTTGTTACTTTATCATACAGAGCCACACTGTATCCCTTGTTTAGTGATAAGCATTTGTGATAAAGTCTAAATGTAAGTCAAACACCTAGAAAGAGAAATTCAAACAACAAAGAAACATAGTTTGCCGCTGACACTTCCTCCTTTAGGTTTTGATACTGTATCAATTTATTTATCTAACCCCTGATTATTCTAAGTAAAGAGGTATAAATCGATCCTGGGGAACCAACCTGTGAGTCCATTTCTTGTTTCTTGGTCTGTATCAGTGATAAGTGAGAGAAATCCATCAAACCTGAAATATACATATACAATCACCTGACCATGTATCTTTGTTGGAGAACCAAAAACATCATACATTAAAATTTGTCTTGATTTTGGACATAATTCCAACTTACCCACAATTCCAACTTGCTATTAATTCCAATATGACCCTTTTTCAAATTTGCTGTTATTCCAACCTCTAAATACTACTTTTCCCATAATTCCAACTTGCCCTTTATTCTAACTTAACCCTAGTAAATCCTTGCCCATAATTCCAACTTTCCCCTTTTTTCCAACTTGATGTTAATGCCACTCTGCCCTTAATTACATTTGCACTTAATTCCAACTTGCCATTTTTATCCAACATGCCCTTTATGTTAGTTTGTTACATCCACCAAAGCTTCTTATAAAGTGAACACGCCTGTATTAAGTTACCACCTCCTTTAAATGATATTTTATTGTTTCCTTTAGTTTAGTTTATACTAAATTATTTAAGCTCAATTGTGAGTGAAGCTTGTAGCTTATTGAGTCACTCTATAGTCCGCTAAAAACCAGTACTGGTGTCATATGAGGCGGTAAGGTCGTGACCACAGTGGGGCTCAAACCCGCAACCTCCTGGATGAACAGCAGACACCTTAACTTCTAGACCACCGCTTCCTTTGGATGTTTTTTTTTAATGTAAATAACTTTATTGAGCATTCCATTAAATATGATTCTCTTGATTGCAAGGTGAAGTACCCTAAAACCAGCCATGAAATAAACAGAAAATCACTCACTTTGTTCTTCAATTATCTGTGAGCCTGTCTTAACTGTAGCAACAACATTGCCGGTTGCCCTGGAAACGCCCTTTGATGCTTCCTGTACATTTTGCAGGGCCGTGCTGGTCCTCTTGGATTTCACTCTCGATGACACAACCAGCTGTGCCGTCGAGGCTGCGATCTCTTGTGAACACACTATTAATTGTTCCAGTTTGCCTTCACCCTTAATAACTTTATCAGCTGCCTCCCTAAAATGTTGAAGTTGGGGTTTTTTGGTTGCTTTTTTTTTTTCAATTTTATTCTATGACTACTGCTGGTAAAATGATTTTCTGATACGGAAATAAACATCAATATCTATTGCTACACTAATAGGATTTGGTCTTGATGAAAATGACCAAGTGTACATATATATATTTATACATGTATACAAAACATCATTCAAAATGTAACGCAACCCATGTAGGACCTGATATTTCTGCCATATTCTACCAAACTGTTGATAACAGCACTGACAAAAAAATCTTCGATGTACCAGTTCCACAGAGGTAGAATAACATTTAGTAAGCTTGGAAAAAAATATAGATTTATGTTTGGTTACAATTCTTACATAAGGGTGGTAGCTCCCCAGCCTACGGCCTTTGCCGCTGATATAAAACCTTCCGTCCATCTATGATTCTTTTTGTAAAAGTCTTTGGCAGTTGATGTTCCCTGAAACAAGATTAAATATGCTTATTACATAATATTTCTTATTCTAATTACTATGCATGTCATAACATGTTCACAGTCAATCAAAAAAAGAATGCAAATGTTTTTTTCTAATGCAAAAAAAACCCCTAAACCTTAGTATTACAAAAGAACAAGATTTCATAAATCACAACTTTGGTGGCAAGCTTATAGATACTTTATTATATTCTTAAATGTCACTTTTGACAGTTCTCACAACTCAGATCAGAAAAAAATCTAAAAAAAAAAAATTCAGATTTTTTTTTAATAATCTGTCTTTGTTTTGCAAAACAAAAAATCAAGACATACCCTTCCTTGAGCAACAATCTCCTGCTGAAGATCTCTCGACTTTTCCACCAAGATCTTTATGCACTGTTAAAAAAAAAAGAATATTATCACATAAAAAAAACATTTCCTAACTTATTTTATATACGGAACAAATTATAAAGGGTAACCTGTATACTCTAAAATGGTGCTGTCATATTCTATTCAAGAATTTTAACTCCTACAACGCTAACATTTCTAAAATGTGTTTACCTGTTTTAAAAAAATGGTTGTACCATTAATTATTCAAATGGATGCTCAATGAAAAAGTACTGACTGAATAGCTAACAGTGCAGATCATGATCAAACTGCATGTACATACAGATTGATCATGATCCACACTGGTCAGGAAAGCAAAATCATTTTCCACACACAGTGTAGGAATTTAAAACTGACAACTTCCATTGAAATTTTTTTAATTCATTTGACTTTTCTCAATACAACAAATGCGAGCATTTTTGCAAATATTAAAATATGGAAAATGAAAAAATCAATTTCAGCTCCTATGTTACATACCAGTTTAATTGTTCATTTCTACACAAAAATGAGAACAAAGAAATTTATTTGAGGTTATCAGGTTTGAAAAGTGAGCTCAGCTTTTTTAAAACTGAAATAAAATCATGAAATTCAATTACTGATATGAATAGAGTTTATGTGGAGAATTGTGGACCGAACCAAAATGTCCTTCATTTGTTAAAGGTTGCAAACTGCCAACGAAAAGGTTAAACATACTGCTGACTGATGTTCAATTCTACGTTTATATCAATTTTATAAAATGGCTGTCACGTAGTGATAAAATAGACCAACATTTAAATCCTTACCTTCATAAGGTCAGTGCACGCATCTAGAATTCGTTCGTTCACTTCAAGTTGTACTCCAGTGTTATCTTGCCGCGTTTTTTGCAACATTTCCTATAAGCACATCAATTCATTAGTACACTTTATATTTATGTACACCCAATATACAAAAAAACAAACACCAAAAAAGCTCTGACAATTCAATTAAGATCTACACTAATTTGACGATTAAGCAGAATTTTTGCCAGTCAATCTAAATAACAAAGTTTGACTGGTGAAAATATCAAGCAAATATTCACAAATGACAAGGCTCCAAAAAAGATCTATATAAACAGCAGCTTATTGTTTGAATGACTCACTAGAAAAAGCGATGTGACGGATAAATACCAGTAACTTGCTATAAAACTCTGCCCATGTATTATAAACCCCCCCAGACACCTTCTATCACACCACACAGTAAGAAGTCATGTCGTTGTCAAAGTTATCGACCAGCGAGGATGTTTACCATTTGGATTTGGATAAAAGGGACTGTGACCCGTGTAAACGGGATGGAATGAATAAGAAGTCATGTTATTTTTGTTTCGACTGCACAGAATTTCTGTGTTCCGGATGCTACCAGTTTCACAAAAAACTCAAAGTAGTTCAACATCACATTTTTCAAGATCTGAACAAGATGCCAAGAGATTCCGCAAAGCTGAAGGACATATATGTCGACAAGTGTCCTTCGCATTCCGACAAGATTATAGATTATTTCTGCGATTCCTGCGACCAACTCTGCTGCTACATCTGTTACAGAACCAGTCACTGCAGCTGCCCGAAAGTCGCCAACATTCAAAGCCAAGTTTACGGTCTTGGTGATAATGAAGAGTTTAAAGAACTGGAAGGTATTCTGACAGAAATGGATGCTGAACTAACTAAATCTAGAGCAAAGTACATCAAAAACAGCCAAAAGAGAAACGGCCTAAAGACGCGTGCTTTGGCGAAAATAAAAAAGGAGCGGGAAGAAGTGAAAAAAATGTACGACCAGCTTGAAACCGAGATGAAATTTACTCTTGACCAGAAAGATAGACTTGATAGTAGTAAACTTGAACTGGTCAACAAACAGTGTGACATTATGGCATCTGACATTAGGACACTGCGATCACATCTCAGTAACACGAAACCAAATGAAAAATTTGTGGTAATGAAAAAAGCAAAGAACTACGTGCCTGTGATAAAAGAAGGACTGACTAAGGTCAATGGAGACAATGAGATACTGGAGTATGAGTTTGAAATCAGTAAAGAACTGGCGGACATGAAAAAGAACGTTATAACCATGGGTCTTCTCCTGCTACAGAGCTCCAAGACGAAGAGATCGACGGAGTTTCGTGCCAGTATCAACATCAAAGGAAGCATGGAACGCCAATGTGATGCTTACGGACTCTGTCTCGTGAATGAAACCAAGCTTGTTGTTTGCGACCACTACAACATGTCTCTTAAAGTTATTGATACCAAACAGAACAGTGTCTTGTCCGTATTTGCTCTGTCAGCACAGCCAAATGATGTCACAACCGTCAAGGATGACCAAGTTGCCGCAACCCTCCAGGCTGACAAGAAGATCAAAATGCTGTCGGTTTCACGAACAGGTACTCTTACTAGTGAGGGTGAAATTAGCGTGGAGGGAAATGTTCAAGGAATTGCTTATGCTGATGGTAATCTCTATGTGACCTATGACAAGCCGGATAGTAAAGTTCAAATCATGGACTTGAATGGTCGAGTCTTCAGATCCTTTAAGGCAAATGCAAATGGTGGTGCACTTTTCTACAGACCTTGGAATATTGCATTGAGTCCAGACCATAGCCATATGTATATTTCCGATTACGGGAATGGGACGGTGACATGCATGGCACTCGACGGAAAGGTGGTTGCCTGCTACTGGGATAAGGAGCTGAAGGGTCCAAAAGGGCTGGCAGTCGATAAAGAAGGTTCAGTTTATGTCTGCGGGTCCGATTCAAACAACATACATCAACTAACGTCAAACTGCCAGAAGATTCAGATTCTGCTACACAGATTCCACGGTATCCAAGGCAACACGTGTATCGCCTACTGTATTAAGACAAACAGGCTCTATGTAGAGTGGTATAACAGAAATGAAATTAAAGTGTACGAGTTGAAATAAACACAATGTGACATACTGTAGAAACAATAAATACAAACACTGGAATGAAATACAAAGTGTCAAAATTAGGGAATTTATGTTAAACAAATACTTGAATATAATATTAAGTGTCAAAATTAGATTCACTGTGATACTCAAAACTTCCATTAAATCCTTTGACGCAGACGGAAAAATAACCTTCATAAAAATATTTCGACATGGAACTGGAAGTAAAGTGAAATGTGTCAAGAAAAATGTGGAATGATTAGTAGTATGTCTACACATTAGTGACATAATGTTCATGTAGCAGACATTTTTAGCTAATACCTTGTGACTTTGTTTCATACTTTTATCATTAAGAAAGAATTAATTTTGTAAATAATATGATCTGAAAAAACACAGACATTTGTTAATAAAAAAAGCTCTTAAATTTATATGTTCTTATGACATGAAGCTGTCAGTTTGATTAAGCAGGTACAATATATTTTTTTTTTATATAGTTCATCAACAAGATGAAAAAATAGGAAATGTTTTTCCTTAAGTAAAAACTGATACAGGTACAACATTGCCTTTCTGTAAAATGTTTTCCCTCTTCTGGTAAACTGTCAAATTTGATTATCTCCATGTATTTTACTTTTGTTACAATAAAAGTGAAAATAATTAGAAAGATAGAGTTATATTAAAAAATGTTTTTATCTTATTTATGAACCATGCAGGAAACAACAATCATTGTCAAGTTACATTTCAAAAAAATTTGAAGGTGAAGGGAGGCTAGAAAGTAGGGTTTTTTTTGGGTTAAATATGGTAGAATTTGATTTATTCATCAACCTCTAGGACCACTTAATCATGCATTTCAAAGCTGGATGCTGGTTAAACCAGGTTTTCTACTATACATTTTATGTTCCTAGGTTTCTGTTAAACCCAGGTGTCAGTTAAGACAGGTTTTGATGTACTTAAGCATCTAAAGGCAAACTTGTTTCTATTACTGCCAATAACTTAAAATTCTAGATATACAGTCGCAATTCAGTCATTTTACCCGGTCTAAGTAGCCACCTGTCTTATAAAGCCAATAGTGTGGGAAGTCACATTTGTGGTACAGTCCAACTCTGTATGCAAACCAACCTGCTTATACAGACCAGCAGGAAAAAAAAGCCACTATCAATCTACAATCAAATCTATCTTAAGAGACTGAAATTAAGGTATCTAAAGACAGGTGGCCTCTTTACTCAGGATTGACTATTATTGCTTGAAATCGCAAAGGAGGAATTTGAAGTGGTTGCATCGATCAGGATGTCTCTTAACTCAGGTGGTCACAAGGGCAGTTCGTTCTGTATAATAAATACACCAGTCCTACAAATACAGGCCACCTTTCAACAAAAACCACTACAAATTCCAACAGCTGGTGGTCATCTTTCACAGGTTTGATTGTATTCAAAATAGCTAACACATTTCAGTTAACAACCACCTGCATTGAAAAGCTCCTTTTATTAAACATTGACATGTTTGATTGTATAAGTTAAAAGCCATGTTGAGACCAGAATGGATCTAGATGCAGAGGAGTCCATCTTCTTCCATTCAGCATTTAAATCTGAACAGAGGCTCCATCCTTTATTAAATGAACACAAAGTGACTGAATGAACAAAGTGACTGTCTTTTCAGACAGAAACGAAAAATGGATGTCAAGGGTTGAATACAATACGATATTGTAATCTATATGAAACATAAGAGTGTAAATAAAGTCATCCTGAAAGGCCATAAAGATAAGCCTACCATCTACAGCCAGACCTACATACTGAAGACTCTGAGAAGGGGTTGAAGGGGAGCGGTGGTGTAGAGGTTAAGGTGATGTCCGCTCATCCAGGAGGTTGCGGGTTCAAGCTCAATGAGGTCACGACTGTGCCTCCTCAAATGACACCAGTACTGGTTTTTCCAGGAAGCAGACTCGAGAGTGACTTGATAAGCTGCAAGCTTTTTTCACAATCAAGCTTAAATGAACTCTGAGAATAGACAAGGTACACACTTCAATATTTCAGTATATACTGGTGTGGTGTGCAGCATTGAAAGCACATTACATACACAGTAGTGCAAATGAGCAAACATTATTTTGTTTTAACTATGTCTTAATGTTTAAAGTCACTTTGACTGTGATCTTTGATCTAGTGACCCAAAATCGAGGGCCATGTACTATTGCGATTGATGACTCTGCTATCCACTGTTTGCTGTACTGAGAAACACTGCTCAAATTATTCACGATTTAGTGACTAAATTTTTAGCCATTTTTGAACTCATCCAAGACTTGTCCCAATTTCATCCCTACTACTTCATAACAACAAAAGTAGGTCAACATGTCCCCACAGTCAAATTAAAGAAGAAATGTAGATGCTGGGGAGTAAACAAACCAAATGCTGACAGATGACTGACAAAGACAGACAACAGACTTTAGGCAATCACAATAGCTCACCTTGAGCAATTTTTTTTCAATGTTTTTTTTTTTCCTTCAAATTAATTCTTTGTAAATAAGTGAGCCATCGGTGATACCAACTTAAACTTCTGTTGAATGCTTTGAACAAACATTGTAGAGAACCAAGTTAGACAATGTTTTACATTAAATACCAATGCTCTAGACATTGCAGTCTTGGACAAAAACTATAAAAGTATTTCCTATTTCACTTCCTACCAAGCACTCACAAACTATAGCAAATGGGGGAAGTTGATTGGACAAGAAATTAGTAGACTCATATGGCTCTGACCTCTGTACCTTTGGTAGACAATCTACAAAAGAGCTCTACTGTCTGCTGTCTGGAAACTATCTTGGATGGATAAGCAGTGTCCAGTTCAGACTGCATTGATGTACATACTGATTTCAATCCTTATTTTTATTGAGTTTCACATGGGGTGGAGATGGTGGAGGGGCAGGGAGGGTGTGGATGGGAGAGACTTGATAACATATGGCTTTTACATTATCCTGATACTGAATGAAAATCTATGACCATATTCATTAAGTATTAAACTTCACCATGCATTCACCAGTTATTTAACAGATGTAGATTATGAAAATATCAAGTTTAATATGTTTTTGGAATAGTGTCCATTACACCCCCCATACCTTAAAACCACATTCCATTGCTGTGACCTCGAAACTGAACTTGCTGAAACAGTAGCTCTGCAATTGTAGAGAACATTTAAATTTCAAATTCCTTCAAAAAATTATAAAACAACCCCCTTTGCCCCCAATGACAGTATCATCCACAGCAAAACAATACTATAAAACTGGGTTTCACGAGAAGGAGATACAAATTTTAAATACGAGTCAAATTTTGAAGACAAATCATTCCCATGGTTCAAATGCTGTTGCTGTTGCTGTCGTAGTGTGACAACCTGTTATAATATATTATATGTGTAAAACTGATCACACAAAAAACAAAGAACCCATCTCTACAAAAAGTTTGAATTGGATTGTAAGGACATCACTAACCAGGCATAACTAGAGCTATCACTAAATGTGATTAATACCCCCAAAAGACTACTTTATAAACTGAGGAAGTTGTAGAGCATCAATACCTTGCAAACAAAGTAAAAATAGATATTGTGTCGGTTAGCAATAACTCTGTAATTTGTCAAGATAGAGTTGATGGTTCTTGTACACTACACTTCCTCAAATGTGCTTGACCATTGTATGAACTTGTATTGAATTCCAACTTAAAAGTTTCTTGAATCTTGCTCCAGACAAGTAAACAGTAACAAAGGGCAATAGCTCTGAAATGAGTAAAGATAGAGTTATTGTAAATCTTTTGTACCACTGCATTTCCTTCTTGCTGCTTGACCATTGTATGAAGTTGTATTGAATTCCAACTTGTAGTTTTCGAAAAATGCTCCAGACAAGGAAAGTAGACAAAGGGCATTAACCCTGTAATTAGTCAAGATGTGAGTTATGGTTCCTGTGCACTGCACTTCCTCTCATTGTGCTTGACCATTGTAAAAAGTTGCATTCAATTCCAACTAGTAGTTTTCCAATGAGTTGCTCTGGACAAGGATAAGTAACAAAGGGTAATTTATCTTTAATTAGTCAAGATAGAGTTATGGTTCCTGTGCTTGCACTTCCTCTCAATGTACTCGACCATGTGTATAAGGTTGGACACAAATTCCAGCCATGTAGTAAACTGCAACTTTTGCTACTGGACAAGGAAAACTAACAAAGTCGGCAATAGCTCCTGTAACTTAGTCAAGATGGTTTTTTGGTTCTTGTTCACTTTGCACCTCTTCTCATTTCAATTTGTATCATGGTGTTAACTTGTATTGATCTTCCAGGACCAATAGTTTTTAAGTTATGCCATCCTTCCAAGGAAAAGTAACAAAGGGCAATAACTCTGCAATTACTCAAGATGGAGTTTAATGTTCTAGTGCACTGCACTTTACTCAATGATGCTTGATCATTGTATGAAGTTGTATTGACTTCAATCCAGTACTGTTTTAACATAACTTTACTCGGACAAGCAAATAAGTAACTAAAGGGCAATTACTCTGTAATTAGTCAAGATGGAGTCTAGAGTTCTTGTGCACTGCACTTCCTATCAATTTGTGCTTAGACCATTGTATGAAGTCTGTGTATATGAATCTCCAACCGGGTAGCTTCCAAGTTATGCTCCAGACAAGAAAAATGCAACAGACCACCACACCACCATTGAATGATTGACTCCCATACCCCCTAAACTTAATTTGGGGGTATGTAATGGCCTTTGTCATTTTCCCTAATTCATATAGAAATGATTTTTGAGGTGTGTAGAACTGAGAGAAACAGGTGATTCATAACCTGACAGAAAGAAACTGCATAGTGCATGTCAAAGGTCAAAGAAACCATAATAATTGATGGCACATCCCAACAACAATCACTCACTCACACAAACTCCATGGAAAACTTTAGATGATACTGTTACTGAAGTAACATGTTAAAAGTTTCTTAGAGAAAAAAACTTGATGGAAAAAATCAAAGCAGTCGCACATAAGAAAACTTGCAAGCTGACTAACAAGATAAGGAAAGGCCAATCAAAACATTTAATACGAACCTGTATCTTATTTGCTGCTTGTTCGATGGCTTTACTGGTCAGCTGCATCTCGCTGTCGACCATGTCCCCTATCTCCTCCGTCTTCACATCGTCTGATTTACGCACAAGTTCTTCGGTCAGTCTCATCAGCTGCTTGATATGGTCTATTGTCGTCCCAATTACGATGATATGTTCCCACCTAAAACAGCATTCAAACCTTTCCTTAGTTTCTCAACTGAAGTTAAGTATTCTATATTATATGCAATTCATTTATCCTTGATTGTGAAAATGTTACAGTAATCGCCCTTGAAACTCACTCCAGATAGATTCAATTCATGTGCCTTGGTTAGGGACACAAACACCATGGCACATGTAGGAATCAAACCCTGGACCCTGTGCTACTGAGTCAAACACACTACCACTGCTCTTCTGTGGTTCCATGGAACTTTCAGTTTGTTTTTGCTCGGTTTTAACTTTAGCACCTGTTCTATATTCAACATTTGTACAGATGTACTGTTAACTTCCACCTCATTTCTTTAAGGGACCAAGACTATTGCCATCTTTCTAATGCACATAAAATAACTCAAACTCATGACCTAGTTCAATGTAACGCTGGTTTACCAGTGATTTAACTATAGAAGCAGATTGACTTTAATTTATACTGTATTTAACATAACTTTAATTTGCAATTAATATACCAGTTAACTCTTTATGTTAACTCACACCGTCATTAGTTTAGTTTATACTAATTTGTTTTAGCTCGATTGTAAAGAAAGCTTTGAGCTTATCCAGTCACTTTCGAGTTCGCTTCCTGGAAAAACCAGTACTGGTGTCATATGAGGAGGTACGGTTGTAACTTTGATGGGACTCGAACGCGCAACCTCCGAGATGAGCGGCAGACACCTAAACCTCTACACCATCACACCGTCATTGAATGATTGAGTCACGAAGATGTACTATAATTCTAAGACATGTCATGGTCTATTGAACTTTCATCATAAAATGAATAACATCCAGCCTTTGAAACAAGTGGACATGGAGGCGTACCTTTTTCCACTGCAGATAGCACTGTCAATCCACTTTCACCTGCAGATCTACACAGGTTGGCTAAGTCAGTTCCGGAATCGATTTCTGCCGTGGACTGTGACGTTGCAATGCCATGTATCACACAGTCACCAAGGTGATGGGAAAACCCAGTTATACATTCTACCAAATTCTCTACATCTGTAAAGATCAAACAATTATGAATTCTCTTCCAAATTATTAAGAATGTACTATCTTAACAAGCTTACCATAAAGACTTTTATAAAACATATTGATAACTTACGCTTATATATCTGCTTATAGCAACTACTCTTTTCTTAAAACTTTTAATCCAAATATAAATGTATCTACAACATCATTTTCTTTAGATTTAATGCTATTTTAACAGTATTTCAGTTACCATATATCGGGGTTTTTTTTGTGTACATCAAATTTCGTGATTTTGGTCTTAATTTAATTTAAGCGGATTTTTATTTTCGCGTTTTAAACTGAGGGTGAAATTTACCTCGACACCGCTTTATAAACAAAGAGAGATCCCTGTGTGACAGTGCTATTTACCGTTATACCGATATACAGCTATACATTATCATCGTTTTGGGGAGAGTTGGGGCTCAGACCTATTGCCCTCAATCAGTAAAATGATTAGTGCTCTGAAGTTAGTGACCTTCACCACCTAACCATGGAGGTCGTCATACAACAAATTTAAAACCTCGAGATATAAGGTATATTGGACAACATTTCTCAAGTAATCACAGATACACCTATGAAATAATTTGGACCCATATAATAACTGTATAATTATATGTAATTTATGTTCGTGAGGAACAAACCTTTTCTATCTGTGCAGTACACATCATTGGCTGATTGTATTTTTTCCAAACTTTTTATCACAGGCTCGGCTCTCAATAACAGAAATTCTGAAAGCGAAAAGGAAGATTATTTCATTAATACGAAAATTCAATACATGTACAAATTACAAACTTTCACAACTTCAAAATAAAACAACATTTTATAACAAATTTACATACTGCAATGAATTCAGAACAATATGGGGTTATAGAAATTATTTTTTACATTTTATACGAAGTTGGGTGTGATACTAGGTATTAAGCCCTGCTTGCATAAATCTAACAAGGCTATTTCTTACTTTCATGCCCCCCCCGCAATCAGCACTTACTCAAATGCTTATCTCTAACAAGTTTGTTTCTCCAAAAAGCATTAAACAAATAAACTTTTTCATGAATAAATTAATTAATTAATTAATTAATGTAATACATTTCAGAGCACTTTTCAAAACTAAAATTTCATCTAACACAACAAAAATCTCAGCCAAACCAGGAAGTATCCTAGTCCAGGTAAAAGTTTGACCTATATGCTAGAACACCGACCTGCTGTACATCGTGCTGTAGTGAACGTCTGATTATGGAACTGGTCCAACGCATCCTGAATAAACGCCCTTCCTTCTGCTATACTACTGCCTAGAATAAATTGTACACATTTCCTCAATTGAATTAAAAGTCACAAACAACCATTTTTCAACAATAAACAACATTGGTTCAGTGTGTACCCTACATTGAATTTTAGATATTACAGACGCAATAAGGTAAGTATGAAGAAGGGCGTATAAGTCCTTGCGCAATATGATGTTGCAGCTTCTTTGATTGGTGACACACCGCTTTTATATGCCGTAATGGACTCTGAATGCATAATCTTCAGCCAGCTGTCCTGATGTGGTTTGCAAATCTCTAATGACCTACTGTCAGCCTTATGTCTTCCAACCAGGTTGCCTGGATTCTCAAACCATTACTTTTCATGCATATGTTCAAATTAAAACTGACCAATCTAATAGTTGGTAAGATCTATTTTTTCTCTCCAAGCAACCGAGTAACTAACTTAGCAAAACAGTTGTCAAAAATTCCATTTTAAGTCTTATTATTCAACTTGACACTAAAAAAAGACACTCTTCAAGTACACATCATTGTAGATACACTGTCGAAACCATGTTAAAAAATGTGATTTCGATCCCTAAAAGTTCCAAGTCTTTGACAAAAGGCAACACTTTCTTCCAAAACAAAATACAGGATTACTTACTCAGCAATTTTTTATGCAAATCATCCATATCTTCAGTCAGTCTGGTTTCCGTTGATTTCTTATCTGCCGTTAAAGTTTCTAACTGTTGTTTTAACTCTGCTAATCTTTTGTTCAAGTCTTGTTCAGTCTGAGATTTACTCTGCTCTGTTTCCGCTAATGTTGTCTGAAATTTAGAAATAACACAATTGCTTGAATATGTGCAGCTAGTTTACGGAACGTTTAGCTCAATATATTTTAAGACTTTGTAATAAGGGCAGCAAATCAATCTCCAATATATAAAATAATATTAGCCTCAATTAGTGCAAGCTAGTTTTAGAAATAAACCCATTACAATTTCTAGGTATTGTCGCTCTTTCACATGACTGTGTTTTAGTTTCAAGACATTTCTCCCAAGCTTATCAAGTGCTCAATATTTAACAATTTATTATCACCAATATTTTTGTCCTAAAATCAGTAAAATTAGAAACTAAAATGTGAAAGTAAAAAATACCATTGCAGATGGAAAAGTATTGGAAACCTATAAGCATTCTCTTCTTCATTGTTAGAGATCTAAACTCATTCTTGCTTACACACATTTTAAGCGAAGTGCATGTACAAGCATCTACAGACATTGTTCTATGCACATTCTTACCTTAAGCGATACAATCTGAGCCTGCAGATCCTGTTCCATGTTTTGTTTATCTCCCCTTAGAGTGTCAAGGTCACTTTGTAATCCTGCAATCTGATTGGTCAACGTCTCCTCAAGGCCCGTCTTCTCCTCGCTAATTTGTTCCAGCTGCAACATGAAGAGTTTACAAAAGTTAACACAACTTGTGGCTCATTATAAGCAATATCCCGGCACACATCTTCACACTCTGATCATGATCTGCACTGCTCTGTCAGCAAATTTTCAGTCGGTCTCCCTTCAAAAAATTACCGATACTGTCCAGATTGAAGGCTGGACATGCCTATGTAAGCATAGACCTCACAACAATCAGCAGCATGGAAAATTCCTGGAATTATTTTTGTTTTAAACTAAAATGCAAGAAGATCAGACATTTCTAAACTTCACCTCTGAAATGCATACCACAATCTGACAGTGTAGCTATGTAACCTGACATAGCCTACAGACTACAGTGGTCACTAGTACACATATATCTGCCCCTTGAAAATGTGTTAATTTATCTGTGCTAACATCATCAGAAAGGTTGAAAACAGTAACTTCATTTAAATGTAAACTCACGTTTGTTTCAAGGGACTGAACTCTTGACTGTGAAGACTGTAAATCCTTCTGTAACGTCTCCTCACTGTTCTGTACTGACCTCAATTGTGTTTCTAACTCCTAAAATACCACACATTAGTGAAATCCACAAATTTAACATATCGTTCATACAACATTAAAATAATCCATGTTTTCCACCTTCATGTTTATACAAGTGTTGTTTTTTTCTCAGGTCCCAGTCCCAAAACAATAATTTTTGATTGGCTATTGGTGAGCATGATATAAAATATCAACCAATCAGCAGACAAGGATTTTAGACTGGTTTTCTACAAAGCCATAAGGATATGAAAATCAATAGTCAGTAACACAAAAATGTCATTTAATTATCAATAATTTGGAATAAGAAGAGTAAATTCAATAGATTATTCCTGTCTTATGAATTTATCATTTATTGACCTCTCTACACCAACTTATATATAAATATATCAGACGTCTTGTATCTTTTTAGATAATACCAACAATATATTTTCATAAGGAAGGAAATACTACCTGAGCTTTCAGCCATCCTTCGTAAAAATTGTCAAGTTCTGAGGCCTGGTAGTAGAAAGAGCATGGATTGATTTCTTCATACCTTTATAATATCTCATAGTCATGCTCTGGATGTGTATACACTCCTGGGAAGATACCATGCCTCATTATCCATGCACATTCAGTAACAGGGAATAAACATTCACAGTCAATTTTAAAGCCATTCATGGTCAATGCCATTCAAGGACAAAACTGTTCAATAACAAAAAATTCAAGGCCAAAGCCATTCCAAGACAAAACAATTCAAGGACAAAACCATGCATGGACAAAGCAATTCAAGGACAAAACCATTCAAGGACAATGTAATTCAAGCATTATAGCAATCAAGGCAACCATTGAAGGTTACAACAGTAAAGGAAAAACATTTAAAGCCAATTACCATCTTATGACAAATCCAATCCTACAACATATAATTCAAGGACAATACCTTCCAAGGCCAATGCAATTCAAGGACAAACCAAAGATAATACCATCTAGGGTCATCTATAAATAGGCTATCAGGAGACATAAATCAGCCTCTGTCATGTGTTTCATATAACTGACAGAACAAGTATTACACAAAGGGACAGTTAGCAACTGTTATAAAGCTGTGAAAATACAACACAGTAACTTATTTCTAACGAGGACAATAGATTCAGCAAGGGACTTCACTCTTACCTGAGTAAAAGCTGTTTTTCTAATCTGCAAGCTTATCAGCTTGTTCAAATGTACTTTTCAGATAAGAAAGAAACGTTTCAGCCTATAACCTCTTTTAACAAATCTCCTTTGGCATTATATTACCAGGGAAAAAACACTTTAGTAAATGAGAATTACCTCCTCCCTCTTTCCATACATGTCCTCTAAACCATGTAAAACTTACCTGCCAATTTCCTATTTTGTGTAAGGATGGCTGCCAATGTTTCAGTAGTAACTATAACATCTTACCTGATCAACCATCTCCAATTCATGAAGCATTCATTCATGCATACACAATGCACTCTTACCTGTTTCTCTTTCTCTAAATCTGTATTTTTAGCAGTGGTTTGTGCCAACTGCATGGTGACTTCATCAGCAGAATTCTGCAAGCTTTCTTGTATAACTTTTCTTTCTTCTTCCATGCGGACCATATTAGCCTCACCATCCTGGTAAGGTAACAGGGAAAACATGCTGGCATAATGCATATTAATACACATGCATGGGTTATGGTTATGTATTTTTTCTTTTAATTTTGAGGCATTCTTAACACATATTTCAACAGTATTTCAGTTAACTACATTTTGATGGACAATTTACCTACACTGTAACCATAATTCCTGTAAAGGACCATCACTTGACTTGGAGCAATGTCGGCAAGGGGCTTGAACCAATGACCCTAAATCAGTGCTTTGTGTGGTCTCAAATCAAGCTTCTCAACCACTCTAACACAGAATTTTAGATCAGCATGATGTAAAATTCCAGTTCGAAAGTTTTGTCTTGGATGACAAGACAAATTACGAAAGAAATTTCATTTTTTTTAAGCATAATCAGAACCTAACTATTTCTAAATTCATCTCCATTCAAAAATGGAGCATGTATTTTCCACTATCAAACTTATACCCTAAATAGAGTTTGGGGTAGGGTGTATACAAGATCTTGAGCCTAGAAGTTCCATAAGTAAAAAAATTAAATGCAGGGTGAGACCATTTGCTTAAATACTTATATAAATAAGAATTTTGTTTCTCAAATGTGTTTAAAACTCATGTAAGCATACTTCATTGGCTTTCGTATGTGATGCATAATCAAACAAACAAGTAATCATTGACCAATCAATGTAACTCTACCAGATCTGACCTCTTTTTAAACAAATAAGCTAATTGGTTCATTGGTGGAGACATCATTATTAGCAGACAGATTCTAAAATGTAAGATCTTCATCTTTTTGAACTACACATGCAAAACAAAAAAGATTCATAAAAGAACAAAATGTCAAAAGTAATAACTTTGAAATCAAAATCATAAACAAGAGTTGTCCGTAAGACAGGACGCCCAACTTTTTTTTCAAATTGCTCTATTTTCGAAAACTAGAAAAACTAAGCAGTTCAATCAATAGAGGAAAAGTTTGTCATTATACATTTCAGAACTGCGGTACTCCTTTGAGTTTTCTTGTCCACTTTAAAGGCTAAACCAAGAAAAGGGGCATTATTTTGCAAAAGTTCATGCAAGAATTATGGAACCCCATTACTAAGGCCTTCTTTACTGATCCAGAATACCTGTGTAAAGTTTCAAACCCACTATCTGCAGTTGTTGGGAAGATAGCAACTAACATATAACAAGGGGTAATAATTTTAGCAAAATTTATGCACAAGTCATGGGACCTGATGCTATGACCTTGTTTATTGATCAAGAAAAACCTCTGCAAACTCTCAACAATATTATCTCTATTGGTTTTGAAGATAGAACCTTGTTATGAAATGCTTTATCCTAAGGTGTGACTTTGATGCCAGTTTCAGTGGTATAGCTTGTGCAAGAAAAAAGCTACAAACAAATCTAAACATGCAAAAAAACACAAATGAAACACAAATCATATAGATACCTACTCTGTTCTAATAAATGGAACATCATTCAATTGTCTAAGAAAATGATGCATACAAAATATACTGAAGTAAATGCAACTGCTTCTTTGTTAAAGATAGTATAAAAGAAAGTTACTCAAATTTCTAAATTCCCTATTCTCGCAATTAACCTGTATCAAACTGTTAATCTATTAATTTTCGTGGTACGGAAATTTTGCATTTGACAGCAGACTTATTCTACAGTCTTTTAAATAACAAAATGAGAATTCTGTAGTAATAAATGTATATTAAATGAATCTTTCACCAAGTTTTTGAACTAGCAAAGTGAGGAACTGGCAAAAAAAATAGCAAAAATTAGATCATGCAAATATCACTGAATTTACAGTTTAATATGCTATACTAAATCCATCTTTGGAATGTAGACATTGCATATGTCAAACAACAAAGTTAAAGTGACCATCTGAGCAGGAAGAAGTCTCTATCAACGAAAGTGACTGTTTTAATACAAGAATTAAACATGTTGTTTACCAAACAGAACTTATGTTTTTTTTTTCATAATCTTATCTAAGTAAACAACGTTACAATCAGTAAAGTTTAACGTTGTTTCAAAATACATACCTTTATAATTTGTTCTTTCTCTTCCAAGACTTTTTTATCAGCAGCACTTTGTTTACTTATCTCTCCATGCTGAAAACATACCAGTCTAGTACATGTATAATGGCATCTTAAATAAAAACAAAAATTTGTAAAAATAATATTACAAATTCAATCATTGAAACCTGTCATTTATAAGTCAAACGCCAGTGTAAAATAACTCAGAATACAAATAGTTTGTACAGTTGGGTTTAACGACCATTTCAAATGTTTCACTCATTTACAGGCGGGGCTGACTTACTTAACAACATCCCTGGGAAGAACCACAAGGAGTCTTCCATCCTAAAAACCTGTCAACTTTCTTAAATAACAAGCAACTTAAGACATAGAAATAAACAAACAAAAATCAGTTTCAATCACCTGAAATTATTTTTAGTTCACCTCTTAAGACCATTTAACACCCAATGTCATACTGACTCCTACATTTGCTAGGTTGGTCATAGTTTGTCAAGTGGATAGACGCTACTAAACTTTCAGATCTGGCCAATTGTGTAAACTCTAATCTGTCTACGAAATTATTGCCATGCAAATCTTTTTTAACTAATCTCAGCATTACATATCACTTAACAAGATGCAGAGATGGCTATCAAGACAAAAAGTAACAAGTTAACAATTAACAAGACACAGAGTTATAAAATCTTCAGGCCAAGACCAGGGTTCAAACCATTACAGCATCTGTACCCGTAACAAACGTACCTGTCGTAGAAGTGTAACATGTTCATCTCGGAGTTTCTGGTACACGTCTTTCATCTTTTTAAATTTCTCCTCATTAGCTTTACTGTGTTCTGTAAGAAAATAAACTTATCATTAACATTCAATACTGACTATGGCTACCTTTCAAATGCTGACAATAGCTTCTTAAACATTCTGACAATAACATTTAAAGCTGGCAGTCCTTAAATTCAAATGCTGACAATAACTTTACTGCCATTACCATGATAGATTTCAATACTGACAATACCTATCATTCACCACTGACATCAGCTAGTTTTAAATGCAGATAAATAACAAATATGAAATGCTGACATCAGCTAGTTACAAATGCTGACATTAGCTAGTTACAAATGATGACATCAGCGAGTTACAAATGCTGACATTAGCTAGTTACAAATGCTGACATCAGCTAGTTACAAATGCTGACATCAGCTAGTTACAAATGATGACATCAGCGAGTTACAAATACTGACATCAGCTAGTTACAAATGATGACATCAGCTAGTAACAAATGCTGACAATAGAAGACATAATTCAAACACCCACTATTTTCAAATATTTCTAAAAGCAACATTAAATGCTGACATTTGCTCATTTCAAATGCTGCTGATAACTAGTTATAAATACCTATATGAGATACACTTACTTTCAGCCTCTGTGAGTTTTACTGCAGCTCCCATATGCACCTTTGCTTTACTCAGCTCTGACTTCAAGCTGTCATTGTCCTGCAACGCTTTGTCAGCTGACAATCTCAACTCTGACAAAATCTTTTCGAGCTTGGATATTTCATCATGTAGTGATGATATGATTCTTTGGTCCTGTATGAAAGGATGACAAAATTAAAAGCAAGTTTCTTAATGACCTAGGCGCAAGACTCCTTGCTGCGTTTTGTTTTATATTGTGTTTCCACAAACTTCTTTTATAAATGAAATGTGTAAAGAATGTAACTTTGAGCAGATTTCCTAAATAGCATGAATACTTGTAGCATGGAGAGTTTCCAGATTCTAACTTTAAGAATTAGCAGCTGCATTCAATGGTAGAGACAACAAAAAGTCAACACAACTTTCTGCAGCTGTTTCATTCACATCTCTATTTTGATACAGATTTAACATGAAACACTCAAGGATCTGCTAAGAGGACCTTGGGGAAAAAAAAGTCTCCCAAAACTGTCAAACGTCCCCCTGTATTTAATTAAGGAAGACATGATTTAAAAAAAAAGAAAATATTGGGAAAACCGCTCTGGGCATTGAATTATCCGTAAAATGACAAAATATGACTGAGCAAAAAGTGTGCTTTCAACTGTTGTTAAAGGCTATAATCTAAAGGATGACTAAAAGAAACAAAGAGAAAATATTATACCTCTGTTTTGACTCTCTCTAGTTCCGCTCTCAACTGCTGGATTTCTTTTGTTAATCTTTCTATTAGTAAGTCTCTGCAAGTTAAACAGGACAGTATTACACCAACACCAGAGGAAAAGGTGGTAGGTATGTGCAAACTATAGAAAGTAAGATTGTGGTAAAAAAAAGATCCATCAAGGTTGCAGTAAATTTGGATGTAATAAAAGTAAAGACACTTGATCAAAGTGTAGACCAAAACTTAGACAAAGCAACTTATACTTAGACAAATGAATGTCACTAGTAAATCTTAAACATGCATGCGTATGTGGCTAAGACTGTTCAAAGGGTCAAAGAGATGTCACTGATTATTAAAAGCATTGTTGCTAGAAATCATCGAAACACCTTTCGACAATTCCGATATTTAAAAAAAAAAAAGGGCTGAAAATGTTACCTCTAGAGTGTTAATAAGGTTTTCATATTTGGGCTCTGTGACCTAGTTTTTGACCGATAACCCATATTAAACTTGAGCTAAAATCAAGAAACAACCTTTCTGACAAATTTCCAGGTTTAGGCTGAAAATGTTACCTCACAGAGTGTTAATAAGGTTTTTCCACGGGCTCTGTGACTAGTTTTTGACCCCAGAGACCCATATTCGAACTTGAGCTAGAAATCATCAAACACCTTTCTGACAAATACAAGGATATGGGCTGAAAATGTAACATCTAAAGAGTGTTAACAGGTTTTCTCCATATTGGGCTCTGTACTAGTTTTCCAATGACCCAATGACCCATATTCGAACTTTTTTTATAAATTATATAGAAACACTTTCTCATCCACCGAGTTAACAAGTTCCCATTTGGCCTATAAACAGTTGTTGACCAGGGACCCATGTTAAAACCTGAGCAGAAACAACCAAAAACCTGGCTCATGACAAATTGCCAGGATATTTGGACTGAAACGTAGCCTCTAGAGTGTACAGATTTTTTTATTTTTGGGTCTGTGACTTAGTTTTCACGAGATGACCCATATCAAACTCCCGGTATTATGGGACAAACATCCTACCATACGTGACATTGAGACAAAAGTGACCACAGAGTGTTAACAAATTAAATTGCTAAGGGCGGAAAAGGTGATCCTGCCCCCCCCCCCCCCCCCAGCTCACCCTGAGCCAGCTCAGGTGAGCTAAAAAGGTGTACGGCCAACGGCTTTTCAGGGCTACTTTGGCAAATTTAAGCATGTTAAAGGGCAATGTCACTGATTTTTAAAAGTATTCTGCCTATAAACATTGGGGTTATGTTTGGTTATGATTGGATAATGACAGGAAAAGGTGTACTGAACAAAGGCTACTTATAGTACTGATGACAGAGTGCTAATTTGGCTAAGGGCTGAAGTTGTCTTTGTCAATCTGGCAAATAGTACCTGATTAGTACGGAAAAAGTTTAAACAGGTTTAAAAACATCAACATTTCTTACCCTAACCCTGCTGGCGGTAAGTTAATCTGTCTTCACAACCAATGCAGATCATGATCAGACTACAAATCCTATCTGTCTGATCATGATCTGCACTGCCTGCTATTCAGTCAGTAAATTTTCACGGAGCACACCTACTAATGGTGTCATTTAAAGTTATTCAGCAAGGTCAGAATTTAAACAGCAGAGCCTGTGACAAGGTACTATGTGAGGTGTATAAAAAAGCTGGCTTCTTTAAATAGGGTCTTTTTTTACAATAAAAAATTATGGCAAATCTGGCTGATTTGGATACAGCAATATTAGCTGCTAACAAAGTGTTTCATTACCTAAAATACCAGATTATTTTCCTAACAGTCAATCAATGGATAATCTAATTGCTGTTTAAAGTTCCTAACAAGTTTACTGTTAATCGACTGACCTTTCATCAACCTCGGGTGGTCCGCCATTAAAGTTAAAACTCTCTTGCTGCATTCCAAACGTAGCATCAAATCTATCTTCCTGGAAAATAAGCAAGAAACACAAACCATAATTAACAAAACACATTTCGTAATTCATAAATTAAGTTGAAAATACTAGATGGGTGTTCAGTAGAACACTTGTGTCGCCCTCTTATGCTTTGTCAGAATAACCAACAATTTTGTGACAAAATCTAAGTGTAAAAAGGGGCATAACTCTGTCAAATATGACCTTGACCAACAAACTTTGGCGGCATCATGACCCTTATGTCATAAGCAATACAATTTGAAAGTTTGATGAAGAAATCTAAAGAAATGGCAAAGTTATAGCCAACATTAAGTTTTCATGAAAAAATCTAAGTACAAAAAGGGGCATAACTCTGTCAAATAAGACCTTGACCTACAAAATTTGGTGGCATCACAACCCTTTTGACATAAGCAAAATAATTTGAAAGTTTGATAAAGAAATCTTAAGAAATGGCAAAGTTTTAGCAAAAATCTAAGTATATAAAGGGGCATAACTCTGTCAAATATGACTTGACCAACAAACTTTGGTGGCATCACGACCCTTATGTCAAAAGCAATGCAATTTGAAAGTTTGATGAAGAAACCTTAAGAAATGGCAAAGTTATAGCCAACGTTAAGTTTTCGTAACAAAATCTAAGTACAAAAAGGGGCATAACTCTGTCAAATATGACCTTGACCTACAAAATTTGGTGGCATCACAACCCTTTTGACATAAGCAATACAATTTGAAAGTTTGATAAAGAAATCTTAAGAAATGGCAAAGTTATAGCAAAAATCTAAGTATAAAAAGGGGCATAACTCTGTCAAATATGACCTTGACCTACACAATTTGCCGGCATCATGACCCTTATGTCATAAGCAATACAATTTGAAAGTTTGATGAAGAAATCTTAAGAAATGGCAAAGTTATAGCCAACGTTAAGTTTTCGTGACAAAATCTAAGTACAAAAAGGGGCATTACTCTGTCAAATATGACCTTGACCTACACAATTTGGTGGCATCATGACCCTATTGTCATAAGCAATACAATTGTAAAGTTTGATGAAGAAATCTTAAGAAATGGCAAAGTTATTGCCAACGTTAAGTTTGTGTGACGGACAGACGGACCGACGGACAAAGCGATCCCTATGTATCGCTTTTTCTCCGAAAGGGCGACACAATAATGCAACCTGAACATATTTTCTCAACCTAATATTAGGATACCACTACAGGGAGATAGGGAAAAAAAAAAAGTTTTCCAAAGTTGTTAATTTCTCCATTTTCATCCGAGGAAGGTTTTTACAAATAATATGCAAAAAAAAACCAACAAATATCTATTTTCAGGCAAATGACTTCAATCTACGATTCCTTGGCAAGAAAATGGATGAAACTTCTACATGTTTCCAAAGTCTCAACAGAACCCTGAAGTAAGATTTATCCACTACTTCAATATTACAACCATTTTTCTGGTTTAAGACTCACAGAAATTTCCCATGCACAATGATTCACTTTGCTCATCATCTGCAGAACTCAATTCAACTCTTACTGATGCAAATCAAAACCACAGCTGTGTAATTTCTTTCAATTGCATTGGGTCACGATGGGTCAGGAGAAAATGCCCATCACCACTTTGGGTTTGAACCCACAAAAGCACTTGACTTCTTATGGAATGTCAGATTCCATCTAAATACACATCTGTACTGAAATAATGCCACTATTGCATCACAATAATAGAGTGATGGATAATAATATCTCCTAGACAAAACAAAGTATGAAAAACTTACAGAAGTATCAATTAAGTCTGCAACAACTTCTGGTTCTGGTGTTATGGAATCCCTTTCGGGTTCTGGTTCCGGTTCATTTGGTACAACAGCTACAGGTTTCACGTGTTTGTTGAATTCCGACTGTATTAAGAAGTTAGGAGGCTCCTGTGTGAAAAAACAACAAAAAATATAACACTCAATATAAGTTATAACCCTCCATATAGCACTCAATACACAAACTGCATTGAATCTTTTACAACTTTGATAAAATGCTTGTGCAATGACACGAGTACACATTATCAACAGGGCTTAGCTTGGTTTAATATGCAAAACACACCAAATGTGTTAAGATTTATAAATGTCAACATCGCTAAACAACAGCGTTTATTTGTTTCAACATTATTGCAAGCAAACTTCTAATTGTTACGACACAATATTACTTAATTCATGCCCTGATGACAAGTGATTCTGCTTGTAACACCAGTGTAGATCATGATCAGCCTACATATTCCAGCCATAGATACACTGCTTGCCTAGTTAGTAGATCTGCAATGAGTACCCCTTTGAATGGTTCATGTACACTCAACGGTTCAGACAAAGAAAAAATATTTATTTTAAGTGTTCCCTGATGTCAAATTTCTTCAAATTTTATACACAACAAAAACAATATAAGATCGAATTCTTGTATAAGCCTCAATAATTCATCGCAAAAAAAGTCTTAAACAAAAATAAAAACAATAGCTTGCATTCAAATTATAAATCTGCAACTGGGGAGTAACCCTTTTGAATTCGGTTAAGTGTTACAGTAAACTGAAACTGAAAGCTGGGTAAGTCCATTCTATAAGGAACAATTTTGCTGGCCTTAATTCTTTTTTAAATTTGTATCAGTTTTATATGGGTATTACTCTGGTAGTGATACAAAATGTATCACATGATAAGATTTTAGTTTGGACCCCCTTTTTATCTAACCGGCATGAGCCTCTGCATTGAATCAGCAATATTTCAGCAATGTATTTACAGTAAATTTCCCCCCCCCCCCCCCCCCCCCCCCGCAGAGATATATAATAAACTCCTGGATAACTTGGCCGAAAAAGTATGAAACAAGATAGTTAAGCGAACTTAAAATAATTGATGAATCTGGTCTATTTTTACTGTAAACTTTGCTTTTTGATTTTCGGTCCGCTTTGTATTCCATATGAAAATGTTTGATATCGGATATCCAACATTTTTTTCAACTTTCTGGTATAGGTAACAAATTAAAATAGTCCAAAGGAGTTTGTCAGATATGTTACAAGCTCCCTGTATGTCATTTATGAGGAATTGTTAGTTAATTTCACTACATATAGTACTTACATCAGGTAATAAAGGTACTGTGACTAGATTTTTAAAATACTGGAGATTACTGCTTTGAAAGTAGAATTCCTTTAATCTGGAAAAGAAAACAACTAACATCTAAATACAACATTACCTAAGATCAGGAAAAAACTAATGCACAACAGTTTGTAAAAGAGAGAAAAATGATAATTCTTAAATTTCTTCTTCTGTTTTCAACAAATTTCTCCACATTATCATTTGAAAGACATGGGCTTTTTTCTCCTGGAAACAGACACCAGGATAGGACAAGACCGATAGCCAATTTCCTTAAAAAGCAAAACGCTTTTAATTGCAACATCAGTGCTTACTAATAAATCCTAGTCTGCATTATATAACTTGTGGAGTCAAAATTTACCAAATCCAATAAGCTGAGATTGATCACATTGCGAGGGTTGATGGCGAAACTATTGTATCTTCTTCTATTTTTTTTTATGCAGATACAATAAATTCTTGATCAACCCCTTGAAAATTAATTTGGGACTCTTTACATATAACTTCTAGTTCATAACTATGCACGTTAGCTTACAAAATGTAAAAGATGTGGATCTACAATTCAAACATTCACCGAGATTTGATTTCCAATTCACTGTACCGTAAAACATGTACACAGCAAAAATTTTAATTAGTACTTACTTTTTATATTGTGATAAAAACCTGTCTCTGTGACCAGACAGAGTGTCAGGTGGTAGACCTTAAAAAAAAAAAAAAAAATTGTTATTCTGATGAAGGCTTTCACAGAAATGTTAATATGAAAATGATGATATAAAAACGTTGTTGTAA
This sequence comes from Saxidomus purpurata, assembly GCA_022818135.1. Classification (NCBI taxonomy): domain Eukaryota; kingdom Metazoa; phylum Mollusca; class Bivalvia; order Venerida; family Veneridae; genus Saxidomus; species Saxidomus purpurata. The sequence continues at coordinate 30,936,136 of JAFMSR010000007.1, forward strand.
TAATGTTGTTGAATTGTTGAATTTTTTCTATTATCTTTTTTTTTTTTTTTATGTTCTTTTGTTTTTAAAGGTGGTAGACCTGAAATACACAGTAAATATAGTAATGTTGACCTTTATACTTTCATTCATTTAAAGTCCCAGGAGCACAATTACATGTAGCTCTTATTTTACCGAGAAATATCTCGTTCTTACCATAGGAAATGACCATTATTTGTACTAAAAACATTCCTAACTTTGCTATTTAAAATGATAAGCACATGTTAGAAACAGCACAGTATTATTTTTTTTCAATGATATTGAAAAATATAAGAAAGGCTTTCTGGCAACTCTTTGTCATAAAGAAATGACTTGAATATGAAAGGAAGTCATTATGACATCATGGTTTTAGACTGAATAGAACTGGTTTCTACCATTATCATATCAGTAAATTTACTTTTTTCTATATCAGTAAATTTAAAGAGATCCAGGGACTAAAACACTCACTACAGTATAATATGGTTACTTTTCATCTTTGTAAATGTCACAGCAAAAACTTGCCCAGTCCCAGTAAGCTGTATTTTTTAATGATTCAAAATGTTTTAACAACTTTTATACATGCATTTGGTCATCCAAACAATACCTGAAGCAATTTTTTACAATCGAGTCAGCAGTTTAGGTTTTAAGACAAAATTCAGTGGGTTTTAAACTAAAGAACCTGCTAAAAGTGTGAACAACGCATGCAACCCTACACCATTATTTACCATAAAAAAAACCCAAGAGAAGTGAGAACTCTGCCAAACTAACAAAAACAAAAGTTAGCACCAATGATATACAGAGGTTAATGCAAAAAGGTACTGTGGGCCTTCTTGATTTATACTCTCATGGTTCTTTTTTGTTTTAACCCCTCGACATTATGTTTTCCCCTCAACACAGTTTAACTCAACACAGTTTAAGGAAAATAAAAGACCTTTTAAAGGCAGATTCTCAACACAGTTTAAGGAAAATAAAAGACCTTTTAAAGGCAGATTCTAAATACAGCTCATTAAGAACTAGAGCTATCACTAAATATGATTAATACCCCCAAAAGACTGCTTTATAAACTGAGAAAGTTCGTAGTATACCTCGAATACCTTGCAAACAAACTAAAAAGAGATATTGTTCTTGGCAATAACTCTGTAATTTGTCAAGATAGAGTTATGGTTCTTGTACACTGCACTTCCTCTCATTGTGCTTGACCATTGTATGAAGTTGTATTGAATTCCAACCAATAGTGTTCGAATTATGCTCCGGACAAGTAAAAGTAACAAAGGGCAATAACTCTGAAATGAGTCAAGACAGAGTTATAGTTCTTGTGCACTGCACTTCCTCCCAATGTGCTTGATCATTGTATGAAGTTGTATTGAATTCCAACAAGTAGTTTTCAAGTTATGCTCCGGACAAGGAAAAGCAACAAAGGGCAATAACTCTGTAATTAGTCAAGATAGAGTTATGGTTCTTCTGCACTGCACTTCCTCTCAATGTGCTTGACCATTGTATGAAGTTGTATTGAATTCCAACCAGTAGTTTTCAAGTTATGCTCCGGACAAGGAAAAGTAACAAAGGGCAATAACTCTGTAATTAGTCAAGATGGAGTTATAGTTCTTGTGCCTGCCTTCCTCTCAATGTGCTTGACCATTGTATGAAGTTGTATTGATTCCAACTAGTAGTTTTCAAGTTATGCTCCGGACAAGGAAAGTAACATAGGGCAATAACTCTGTAATTAGTCAAGATGGAGTTATAGTTCTTGTGCACGCACTTCCTCTCAATGTGCTTGATCTTGTATGAAGTTGTATTGAATTCCAACAAGTAGTTTTCAAGTTATGCTCCGGACAAGGAAAATGCAACAGACCGACCGACAATTCAAACAATTTATTGTGTAAGTTCATTAGTTAATCTAAGGATTCAAACTTTTCTAATACCAATAGTCTACCCTTTTTATGTGGGTCATCAAGCCGGACAAGGTGGTTTTCTAAGGGTACTCCATCTTAAAAAGGCCACAACAATGCGACCATCTCCGTCTTAAAAAGGCCACAACAATGCGACCATCTCCGTCTTAAAAAGGCCACAACAATGCGACCATCTGTGTCAACAGGCATGATCTAGCGTAAGTTTGTTTAACTTGCATTGCAATCTTTGTAAAATAAAAAAAAGTTTAAACTAAACTACCCTTTTCGTCTGGGTTGTAAGTTTTAGTGTCCACATACATGTATCGCATCACTGTCACATTACAAAAGATGAACTGTAACAAAAGAAGCTTTCCATTTTTCATGTATACATTCAAAACTTTAGGACTTAAAAAAACGTGAAAACTGATGACTTTAAATTACGAACTGAAGTGTGATGAAATGAAATACTGTATGGGATTATTATAATAGTGATATTGTATAGTATGACTATAAATGCCCCTCCACCTGTAGTTAGTATAAAACCCATACCTCGGAAAGCTGCATGTACAAACAATATTCATATTTCTGGTTAGTACAGCTGCTGCAATACTGTGTGTCTTTAAACATGTTTTAGCTCAATATTTGAATAAAACGTAGATAATAATACGAGATGCAACGTGAGAAAACGGGACTTAAATTTTAAATACATGACAGATACGTTTTTTTCAGATCATTTGTTAAGACAATCTATGAAACAGAAAAATAAATAATGTATTGAACTGACAAATATAAAATTTGTAATAAACAATATTCAAGGAAATAGACTGCGCTTACATGTTCTATAGATTAATGAAACCACATTTCCTGTTAGTAAGCACTGACATTATATAGTTTCCTCACAATAAAGCACAATGGGACAATATGTGAATATCTTACACAAAGGATAACCTATTCAAGTTGCTAAACAAGGAAGTCATTCAGCTCCTATAGTTTCTATAATTCATGATAAATCTTTTTTTCATGGTTTTGTCAGACACTGTTTTCTTACAGTCACCAATTTTAAGAAATGTCCAAAACATTGCCAAAAATCATTGCTAAATACCATAAAGTTTGCAAACGCAACCATTTTTTTTTCAAACATTTTTTAGAAAATGCAGGCATGCTATTGGCTTAATGTTTTCAGACCTGAAATTCCCCATTTCTAAGCCATTTTTAGAGTAGACAAAGAAGGAAAATTTATGATTTCATAGCCTGAAATCAAGACTGACCAGGGCTGAAAAATAGCAAGCATGGTAATAACCCGTGCTTTTATAGGTAAAAAGTTGCCTAAGAAAAACATGCATATTATGGAATGTTTAACCATTCAAAGGTATTTTTATGCTAAATGAATTTGTAATATTCAATAAGAGTATTGACATTAACATATTTCTTGTTATGTTTCACTGATTTTCCTTTGTTTAGACTTTATACAACATCAGGTGGTTTTAAATGGCTAAATCTTTAAACATTTTCAAGACAATGTACTCAAACTCTCGTAATAAAAACAAACAAAAATTTAATTTGTGCTGGATCCTGATAACACATAAAAGTTGTTTTTGACGTAACTATCATTAGAACCAGTCCCATAATGCTCCTCATAAACATAAACAAATTTGACCATGAGAGATAGATAAAACGTGCACTAAATCCCAAAATCAAAATGTCTGCTTAAAGACAAATGGACATGCAAGACTTTCAGATATCCGAAATACGGCAAAATCAATATGTTTCGCACCCCCACTCAGAGGGGAGATGGGGTTGGGGTGGGGAATGCAGAAGGGGACATAATTAACAAATATCTGCATGCAGCAATTTTGTGCATCAGACTTCTTGTTATAGGTGACAATTACACAATTCTAATCTGCTCCTTGTTCAACACAAGTCTACAGTTTACAGCAACAGTCAGTAGTTTGCAAACAACATAATTATAATACTGCTCATGTGGTCATATTTTATGGGCATGGAAATTCCGCTGTTTTCAGAAAACTTACTGTTTTATCATCACATTATTTTCTCAACTTCATATTTGTAACTCTACAGGAGTGGCAAAACTGCTACTCATCTGGGATCTAAACTTCGTGATTAATTTTACCCACAAAAATCAGTGCATTACAAATACTAAATCACCTCACAGTAATCCAAGCCAATAAACCTTAAAATTATACTTACTAGAATGTAATTTGAATAAAATTTTAACGATATAGTCATAGAGTTGACATGAATCTTGTATACACAGAATGAGGGGAGCCAGTCGACACTGTCCAGAGTTTGTCATGGAGTTTGCTCTCGCCCTGTCCAGGGAACCAAACACTGAAAAACAAAACAGTTATCCATAGTATCATTAAACCTGTGGAAAAAAGACCAATGGGTAAAAACCTACTGTTGACTTTTATGACAGGTTTTTTTTCCGCAGTTGTTTACTGTTTTTATTGGCTGGTTTATAGTCACATGTGTATTTCTACATCCAACAAATAGTGCACTGTTTTGTCACGACTGGACTTTACCGGCATGGTGGTCTTTATTTGGAGGTGGTCTTAAACGTAAGTAAGACTGTAACAGACAACCAATAAATTCACTAAGCAATAATTGTCATGAAAGGTCAAATCTATTACACTGAAAGTACGGACAGACTCATGACTGGACAAAAATCACTCACTAATGACCAATTTCTCTATGAAATGTATAACAACAATATAACTATGTTATAGACCAACTGCACACAATTCATTCATTCCATTACATTTGACATTTTAATCTTTACCCTTGCTGAGGGAAAATGACTGCATTAGCAACAAGTGTAGATCATGATCAGCCTAAATATCTGAGCAGTCTGCTCATGATCTGCACTGTTCACAATGCAGTCATTAAATTTTCAGTGGGCACCCCTCCAAACAATTAATGGTACTGTACAAAGTGAACAACGGACCAGTCCATTCTAGACATACAGTAGCATCAGGGTTAATAAAAGCTGCAACAGGGTTACCTTGTTGTTGAAGATTCAACACTTCATCCATATAATCCAACATGTCTACACTGATCTCAAAACTGAAAGTAAAAAATATAGCAAATATGGGACAAACTGACTGTTTGGGAGAACTTCCAAAAATAACCCAAAGCTTTTAAGACTCTGCACAGTCTAAATATGTATTTCATGATTCATTTCTTATGGATGTGGGTGATGCCTGAAGCAATAATAATGCTGTTATTTACATGTGGGAGAAGTCCATGGGACGGACTAATACTGGCTACCATCTTCAGCAAGAAACTGCTCACATCTGACATGAAGAGATATATAAAACCCATGAGCCTCAGTCTGTAAGAGGCTGGCTCATACCACATCAGTGACATTAACCACTCAGCCATGGAAATGTGGTCTTAAGAATCATGTTAACTATTAATAAGGGGCAGACGTTTAATTGAACTTAACCATGCTTAAAAAAGCAAAATAAGTCACACATTTCTGAGGACAGCATCCGAGATCCGAACCCCAAGTTCGATGACCACATTTAGACTGAGATTCTATTTTAGACACAAAATTACACTAGTAACAGTGTATAAAATCAGTGAAGAACTTACTAGCTATTTACATCAGTACCACAGATTCTGGCAAACACCTCATCTGTCATCAGTAGGTTTCCTGGTATGTTTGGGTACTAAAAATAAACATGTATACATATATAGATGAATATATTACACTTATGACTGTGTGACATGAGATCATAAAATATTATATTCTAATTAAGGTTCAAATCTTAGCTTCCAATAAATGGTTATTTCAAAACATATCTTAATTTCAACCAATCAGATGACTGCTAACAAACAAAAAATTGTTTACAGTTGAATCAATATCAGAGGTCATCTGTAACAGGCAGCCGCCAGCCTTCAAAAATAAGCAGTCACCTACTATATATAGCCAGTTTTCATGCATCTCTTGGCTGACTGCTAAAGAAAGGCCTGACTGTATTCTATATTTTATAAACAAAAGCTAAGGATTTTTGTGTTTTAATGTATTCAAACAGATGTAGAGGTGTGACCCCTTTAATGACCGATTCTGGAAAAAGTAATTTCGCTATCTGCTAGACAACATAATCTTTTTTCTTGCCAATACCATACATTTTCCTTTAGCCACAAGCTATGATCGTTATCTTAAAGTAAGGAGAAAATCAGTTCCAACAAATGGGCTAGGCAAAGTTTTAATTAAACTGTTCTAAAAATATTTAAGCTTCTAATAAAATATACAATTGTTGTTGTACAAGTTTCTAGCCAATTTCAACCGTATTTCAGTACATGCAGGTGAACAGGTTCTCGAGAATGACCAGTTACTGTACTAAAACCCTATCCTCTATAAGAATTTGCCAACTTTCTCACACAAAGTGTGGTGGACCAGGTAGCAGGACTTGCACCTCCGACCTTCAATCAATGAGAGGTTGCAGCAATTTAAAGTCAGCCACGTTAACCAAGCAACCACAAAGTCAGTTACTTTAAGTGTCAACCATCAAAGTATTATTGATAAGAGGCCCACTCATATATGAATTTCCTTAACAACAGAAGAAAAAAAAATGTTACCTTTTTGTGAAAGACTAATTTCTGGTTTAGCAGAATGGCATATGCTGCAATCAGCCTTCCATAACCATCTTTAAGGTGACCCTGTAAACAATCACATTTTATAAAAAATATTGTAACATTCATATTATATTAAACGGTGCTGATATACTTGCAAAGATTTGAATTATACATGATTTTTTTTTCAATTATAGGTTTTACGACGAAGTTAAATATTCATATTATACTAAACTGTGCTGATATACTTGCAAAGATTTGAATTATACATGATTTTTTTTTCAATTACAGGTTTTACGAAGAAGTTAAATTGGTAGGGGTAATATTTTTACCTTTAAAAACTACTTTCCTTGAGATGACACGTTGTGTCGGATTTGTGCAGTCATTAAAAAAGTTCCGAACATCAATTTAGACACACGTTCTTTTTGTTTCATGTCACTATGTGGTGACTTAGAAACAATGGCATATACATGTACAGTAGAGTGCTAATATTGAGTGAAAATAAAACATATTCAAATACAGTAAACTTCCTATATAACGAACACCTTGGGACCATTATATCCAGAGTATATTATATCCATATAGCATTTTCACATTAAATAAAGAACGGGAAAAAATCGGACCAAGAAAAATTTGTTCTTTACATCCGAAATTCTGCTATAGCCGGAGCCGTTATATTCGGATTTTACCGACAGTGTATAATCTGCAATTCAGTATGTGCTTTTTGAAACAAGTATTCACCCATAATTTTCCTAGCTCTTCCAGATAGGTCCTGTATTTCATGGAATCAATGAATACGTTCCCGTGTCCCTCTCGCAGAAGTTTGTGGAGCACATTACAAAACTTCCAGGATAATATTGGATTTGCTTGCAACTGCATCTGTTTTGTGGTCACGTGCCAAAACAACCCTCCGCCATGGTCAGTGAACGTCCCTATTATTGTATCTTTGAAAGAGTTAAGGATAATTTTGGACAAAGCTTATCTGTAGCAGCAATCTATTGTTTTTGATACATGTGATTATGCATAAGCATTTCCCGTTACCATTAAATTATAATTCAAGCATGTTATGTAATTATGCACATAATTTGTATGAAGGCTTTTCATAAAGAAAGAATATAATGCAGTTCCTAGACAGGCCTTCTTTTAATACCTAAACCCTACATGTGTGCGTAATGGGACCCCTATGTGTCAGTCAAAAATGTGCCAGTCAGCTTAGTGTAGTAGAGAGAACAAGGGAAGAGGTTATTGTGCAATTATTCTTATCTTGCAATCTCCAAAAGCATCTGTAAGAATAGCATTGTGCCACTAAGGCTCATTATTACACCTAATGTAATGAGCTCAGTTACGGTGGTTACTTGTATGCGTCCAGACACTAGTACTATAACACTAATGTTTACATGCATAGCAACTGTTGCAATCCATGCAGTTTGATCATGACCTTAATTGTTTGCTTATAAATTTTCAGTCAGTAAATTTCATTGCACACCCCTCTGAACAATACGATAATCGGAATTGACCAAATTGAAAGATTGACAAGTTCATTCTAGAAATCTTGTACGGTAAGTGTTACAGTACCTACATACCCAGTATACATTTGGGTGCTCAGGTATGTTCGGGTATGCTGTCTGCTTACAATTACTGGAGTTCATGCTGGTCAATGTAGGTTAAGATTATATGGGGGTTGGGGGGGGGGTTAAGAAATTGAATTGCGGGGTATCAAAAGTGGGGTTTAAAGGATCAAAGAAAGATAAAAGAAACAACCTAACAAGACTGTCACGCAACTATGTCTGCATGTATTGACATTTAGAACTGATTATCCCAGGAAGTGAAGTTAACAGTAACGTGACTAGCTCCATGTTTTCTCAACAACTTCTCAACAACCCGACACCTATTATCCACAGGCAACCGAAAACAAACAGTCTTAATTACACTGAACAATGCCCTAAATTGGTACTTAAAACATAATTTACTCAAGTAGGTTTCTAGTACATTAATTTTTGCACTTAAGGAATTAACCTTGTTTATGAAACACTCTTGTATTTTTTACAAAGAAGAATTAGGCATTAGGGGAAGCTTCAACATCGCAGTTCAATTATGAAGATTATACTCAAAATCGGACTGTTGAGTACCGACGATGTTGAAATATAAAATGCTTTCCTCAGGTTAAAGGTTTAAGCTCTTTGCTATCACTTGAGCTTAGAGCAATAACTTACCTACAACATACTTATTTCATTTTACTTTAAACGGGGTCCCCATCTTTATTTCAATAAAAATATTTCACTAGCTTTTGAATGATAAACATTACAAAAGTTAACCAATCTTCTGCCTTGGTATGAATTAAACTATATCTTTTCATACCATTCATTATCATTTATTTACGAATGGTTGTAAACAAACAGGGAGTGTGAGCCAGTGAATGAAAACCTGTTTGGAAAGATACAGAGCACAGCAATAAAATGTATTGAGATACTGATGGTACTAACAAACAGAACACCCCATTAAATATTCCGTTGCCACACCGATAAAGCATAGCATAAAGAGGTGGACCAGGGTGTTCGACGATGACAGAACACATGACCTCCAATAACTGTTATATTACCCTTTAAAATGGGCATATCGAGTTATGATCAAGAATGTGCTGAAAACACAGTGGATGCTTTAATACAATCATTTAAGAAGTGAGTTTAAATAACCAAGTTATTTCTCTTATTGATTGATACAAATTGAGATATACGTAACCGAAAGGGTGATTTTTTAATTTTTGACTAGGATAGTTAAAAAAGATTTTTACAGATTTCCTCTATATATTTTCAATGTGAATGAAACTATTATTCATGTACATATCTATTTTAATTGGTTATAGCTGTGGCAATGTTCATTATTCTAGGAGTATAAATTATTGTTTAACGTTCTACTTGAAATAATGATGGTCAAGGTACATGTAATAGCACTTTAACTAATTTTGAATCCCCACTAATAATAATCACTCATTCACCTGTTCAAATGTCTCAAAAATATAATCAGTACCTGTACAAAGTTAGATATCACAATAATATTATGTTGGTTTTATTTCCCTTCCTTGGGGCTACTATGAGTGATCTGGTGTGTTTTAACCAGTCTGATCAGATACACACACCCACACTTGTAACATGTAAACAACAATGACTAACTTCTTGTATTGCATCTTTGATGGTCATATCTACATGTATAATCAACAGATTGAGAAACATGTGGTTTATTTTGAAACTTTATCTGATTAAAAATAAAGTAACCTCAATAAAAACAAGCATATCCTTTTCAATGGCAGATATTATTTTTCCACAAGTGTATATGTCAGAGCCATTTATCACCTAAAAAATGTGAGCCCCAATGTGAGAAAACCAACTTTCAGCCTTAAGTGACTATTAGATTAATTATGTACCTCTGTTTTTAAAGTCCAATTAGCACTTTGAATACCCACTATAAATAGATAATAAATTTACAGATTGAATAATAACAGAACAGTCTTCTATTCAGTCTTAAACAGTGCTGACATTAAAAATTATACATTTCTTTCATATTTATGTTGTCTCTACAAGAAGAGCAGCATTTCTTCTTTTTTGCAATATCATTGAAAAATATACAGTGCTATATTTGTAACATGTACATTTTATTTAAAAAAACAACTGTTAGGAGTATATTTCAAACAAGTAACAGCCAAATTCATCAGTTAAGATACCTTTCATGGTACAAGTAATTTAACATCCAAAGTGCTAAAGTGACTTTAATTAACCATAGAAAACGATGTGGTGCATGGATTGTATAAAATAATGTTCTTATGAGTTTTGCAAATTCATTTTTCAAACTGAATATTGGTACCTTAGTTTACCTAGATAAATCTATTTCATTTTTACATTCATTTAAGTACAATGTATCTACAAAAGAGTTGAAAGTACATGTATCTGCACATGCACTATGGGCTGTATATAAAAAACTGGCTTTTATTGTACTTTCATAATAGCATTGCTAAATTTGATGCAAAGTGTACATGTATAATAATTATACAGATCAAAGCTTTATCATAAAGGCATAGTAATGTATATACCACATTAATTATTCAAATGGAGCCAATAAACAACAGTATTATAGCATCTTATTAAACATTAAAGTAACTGCCAGGATGTGGAATATTTCTTTCATTTCTTTGAAGTCTGTTGTCTAAAATGGTAACAACTTCATTTATATGCAGTGTGCCTTAGGTTTGTAAGTTCGATTGAACATGCAAAACGTAAACACTCCTCACTGGCTAGACCATTACACATAATGAGCTTGCAGTCAGGTTTGTTCATAAATAATCCTGCAAGTCTTTACTAAAACAGTAGCTCCAGAGTCATGTTCAATAGCAGCACAATATTGAACAAACAGGCATGATATTTGTAAACAAGGTTAGGCAGAAATTTTGAATATAGCAAGAACAAGACTGTCAGATTTCATTCTGAAAGTAACATGCTGGTACAAAAAAAATATCCATCTAAGGGGACATTGCACAATATGACAGGATCTGGTGTTCTCTTTGTACAGGGTACTTAAACCGTAAACTGTTAGTGTTAAAGAATAGATCTGGGAAAAATAACATCATATTCTATTAGCCAACTTTTATCATGCAGAAAGCACAACCTGAAACTCCAAGGAACAAGACATAAATGTATGAGCTTTGGGAACATTTTGGCCACGCAGCGGCACTATGTCAGAAGTTGCCATTCTACACATCTACTACATCCACAGATTCCCACTGAATTATTGCCCTACACTTCATCAGACACTGGTTTTGTTTGCAATATAGTGCAATAGTACACAATCAACAACCATAGGGGTCGCGACATAATCAGAGTGCATGTCATGTCAGTTTTTATCACAAACTATGCCTAATCATTTACTGCATATGAAAATGCATGTCTAAAGAGGGGACTGACTTATTTGTGACAGGTGACAGGCTATTTATCTCCGTGTCCCTACCCTGGCAATTTTGTACAACAATCATCCATGACCTGTAAGGCCTAGAAAAATAGTCTTTGGTTATGGTAGCATGCTAACAAGAATAAATGCATTTAGGTATTTTAGTTTTCAAAACTATCCAAAGATTAAATGTGTATCTTTCTTTTCTGTGGGTGTAATGTAGAGACCTACTTGTCTAATGAGAGTATACTTCAAAATCCCCTTGGTCCAGAAATGGCATAGCAGTAATAATCCCCTAAATGGATTTTACAAGTGGAAAAGCATATATTGAATATAAGAATTTTACTAAATGCTTTACTTGTCTCTAGTTTTACTTTACTATAGCGAATGATTGAAAAAAAAAAAAAAATATTGAAATTACTGTGTAAAATCTATTGAGGGGTTAATGACTACTATGCCTTTTTTGGACCAAGGGGATTTTGAGTGTCTACCGTCTAACAAAAATATTAAACAGAAGGGGTAAACAAATAAAGTCAATGACAACATTAATTTGCGTTGGCCTTATCTAGCATACAACAAGGACATAATTATGCATCATTATGGTTTAATTACTCATTAAAACACTTCACTTGTTAGCATCATGTATCTATTATGTGAAAGGATACTTCTCAGATGTTTTTCCTTGACTGGGGTTTCTTGTGCATTTATGGCCTTGTTTATAGCTACAGTCTGAAAAAAGGAAAACAAAAATTATTGAAGTCTTTGAAAATAACCAATTACAACATTTTTCAGTAGATTTTCCTTTCCCTTAGAATATCATCTTTATCATACTTCCGTCACCCCTCCACTGTCCTCCACTTCCAGTCAAATATCACAGTAAATCATAACCCAAAAATCACGAAGTCTATTTAATTTTGCAGTACATGTACATGTATGTATAAACTACATACTACTAAATTGTTTACAGCGTACCTTTTACAAAGATTCATTTTGTTATATTTGAAGTCTTATCATATAGGGACTTTTCTGGGATAACAAAATGGACAGGGTGTCCTCAGAAAAGGGCAACATCAAGTTTGAGGCAGTGCACAGTTCATAAATCATGTTTGTCTATTTCAAGTTCAGATAATGTACTTTAAAACAGAAAACTTCGCATATTCCAAAGTTTTAGAAGCAATATAACAATTGTTTCCTTCAGAAATCTGAAAAATACATCTCAAAGACTTTTGACCAATTTCTATAATAGCTTCTTCTCAGTCGATTACAGGAAAAGAACAGAATGAGGACCAACAGGGCAGCAGAGGGGAGGGAAAAAAAGGGCAGTTTGCAATGTTACCTGTTTCAAAGCTCTAGTAAAATACCTTGTAAACATAGGTAGGGTTCCAGAGTGGACCAATGGCACTCTAAAGCTTTAGGTAGACCTACAGTATGAGCTTTAAGTTTGATCCAAATTGCTAATTTGGATCCAGGATTAAAAGTGATCACACAGCTGACAGCAGAGTTTACAAAGACAAATATTCTGACAAATTTTTAGGATGATTAGGTCAATGGGTGCAAAACGTGGATTCTAGAGTGTTCACAAGGCTTTTCTATTTGACCTGGTGACCTAGTTTTTGACCCATTTAACCCTGAGTTCATAACTAAAACAGTTTGACTAAATTTCTCAAGATAATTGGGTCAAACAGGAGGATTGTTGAATGTTCACAAAGTTTTTCTATTATTAGATCTGGGGATCTAGTTTTTTGACCTCCCCTGACCCAGTGTCAAACTTGCTTTACAGATCATTTTTCATGATGATTCGACTTAAAATGTGGCTTCTAGAGCATGTAGAGTGTTATCAAAGTAAGTGTGGACAGACAATGGACATTGATGAATCACAATCCCTCACATTTGACTACTTCATGCTCAGGTGAGCTGAAAAGAAAACAAGGTATTCATGTTTACATTTTCAGACTCAAAATGACACAATCATTTTCTAAAATTACCAAACTCGATACAAAATCTAAATAAATGACTGACAACTTAATTAGGCTTACAAAAGCCTTACACTATAATTACTATATCTGAGATGCAATCAACGTATCACAAAAGACTATTTTATCTTTCAAACATATCATCCTGCAGTGTACACATCACACTATGATACATGTACCAACCCAAAGTTATTTAACTTCCGAATGACTAACACATTTCTTAGCCTTTGAAAGCTGCACCTACACTTTATCATTTTGCAACCAACCTTAACTTTGCTTTGGCAAAATGTCTGGCAGATTTTTCTGACACCTTGGAAGAAACCGTTTTTTTTTAATTTGAAACAGTATTATCTGTTGACCCTTTTTTTGTTTTTGGAACTATCTTCATGACCACAATATTTTCTTATATTTAAAACTCCATAAATATATATGCAGCATACATGTATCATTTAAAGTCCCAGGATATTTTTGAATTTACTGATATTGTTAAATAAATATACTGATAGAATAATGATAGAACCATGTTCTTATTCACTCTAAATCAATGCTGCCATATTGATTTCTTAAGTTTTCATGTCTCTTTTTCATGAAAATGAGTTGCCAGGAAGCCTTTTTTTATTTTTTGCAATATGCATTGAAAGAACTACAGCTCTATATTTCTAACATGTAAATCAATTTAAAAAGTAAAGTTATGAATGATTTTTGGTCATTTCCGTTGGTAAGACATCTTTCTTGGTAAAATAACAGCTACATGTATTTGTCAATGTGGTCCTTGGACTTATTTAATATTTAAATCATTCAAAATCCAAACATATTAGGCATTCCACTAAGCTCCCGTATCTTAAATCATCATTAAAACCAATGGTGACATTTATAAAGCAAAACATCAACCTTAACATGTACATGTAAATGGCTATATACATGTACTGTACATCTCTCAAAAGCTTTATGTACATTGAATGTAAATCACAGTACCGATAACTACTGGCTGAGGCTGGTTATTCTAATCACTTTTAATATAGACCGCGTTGCATGCAGTAAACTTTAAATAGGTACTCTTCTGTATTTTCTTTCTTGATTACAAATAAATGCACTCATTACTTAATTATACAGTCATTTTGAAAAAGGAAAAAAACGAACCAACAGACAAGAATGTGGTCTATAATGACACAGAACATTATCATTGATTCCAGGTGACAGCTGACTCATACTGATGCACGACAGCGTGCAATCAATTTCTTTTCTCACCTTTGAAAGATACAGAGACACTGAGAACAAATGACAGCTTCTAAAGACTTCTAAATTAAGAAATTTACTAATTGATCGCAATGCTATTTTAGAGAGAGAAAAAAAACAATTATGTTTATATAATTCTGCAATCTCCTTGTATAACAGAAAAGTGGGTGGAGGCTTTTTACACAATACTTTTAAAATCTAATTTCTTGGAAGTGGTTTAAAGTATTGATTTGAAATTATGCATGGCATTGCAGTTATTTAGCAATATAAGACATGCAATTATGACAAAGGTATTCAACCTTGACGGTTCAGTAGCTATGCACCTAGGCTGTGCACAACTTTTGCACATTGCACGAGGAAATATTGGCGGGAAAGATTTTGTTTTGCTCATTCACCTTTTGCACACATCTAGGCACGTCAAAAAATCATAAATAATAGAACATTCTGAAGTATTATAACTTCCCTAAAAGTTTAAGCTGTGCATTTCAGTCACTCGATAGAATCAGCATTTTCAAATATTTTGCAGTACCGTAAACCATTCCAATAATCTATGTAAAGTTGTTGTTGTACAATTAATGGGTGGATAGAGATTTATTACAGAAGCAGGTGGGGGGTGAACATAGCCCCGTTTTAGAGCGTTAAGCAACAAACTGGTATCTGCGGAAGAAAATGGCGGACATTGTTTTTTTTATAAATGAAAGTAGGGCCATATTTTGACGTGTAAGTAGACTTGTAGCATACTTTGAAATCTTTGAGTACTTTCATCAGGTGAAGAAATATAATCTTCAATCAGCTTTTCGTTTTAGCTTTGTAGGTGCCATACTTAGCCTGTTTGCTTGAACGATTGATGTTTACAAATGCAAAACGATCTACTCCCTGTATACTAACAATTGAAGTATATTCAAATTTCTACCAAATATAATCAATGTAAATTTAATATATAATCAATTCAAATTTAATGTCCTGTAAACCCATTCATTTACCTGTAAAACCACGTGAAGTGCCGCGATTTTACTCCCACGTTAAGAAGTCATTCTCCATACTCGAACACCAGAACACAGTCAAATGAAGTTTGGAAAAAAAAAAATCGTAACACCCAGGACCCACTTTCAAGCATATACAAACTCAATTATTGAGAACATAGGTTTTGGGAATAATTGTGCAAATCGCATGCCATAGCGGCACACATCAAAGCTGTCAAAGTTTCAGGTAACATTAAATTTTAGTTGTTTGCTTTTATGGGTGATGGAAAAAGGTGTTTTGTACAGATATACCAGATCTTTTTTCTTTTTTTTCGACCGGCCGATTGACACTTTAAAAAAAATCCTTGTAAACCAAAAAATAAAAAAGTAGTGGCCTTACTTAAAACAGTAGAACCCACTCACTGAATGCATACGTGGTCATGTAAATAAATAAACTGTCCCCCGTGACCTCAATCGTAACCTTCAGCGATTACCCACAGGGATCCCTTTCCAAACGTTCTTGAGAATGGTCACGTGATAAATCATAATTTATATCAAATCGGCCGATCGGTGAAAATATTGACCTGCCTGAAACTTTAAGTTAAAAAGATAAAATCTGATATTCAAATTTGGTAAATAAAAAGATTATAGTCTGATTAATAATACTCTTTATTGTTTACACTCATTTCTCATGAAATACTGAAATGCAAGTGTGTCAGATTTCTGACTCGATTATTGGTACTGTAATTAAACTTCAGCGTAGCCGTTCTGTCAAGCTTATAAACCGGGTGCGCTTAAGTTGTTTTAGCTACTAACTTAGACGCTAGAGCATAAACTTATTGTGAACGAAAGACGGACATTCAACGATCCTTAAAGCTCACTATGACCACCTCGTGATCAGGTGAACTAAAAAAGCAAGAGAATCCAGTCCATGATTACACAGGCTGGTAACATTTCCTGATCAGGCTTAGAAGCCAGATCAAGCTTTTATTGCTTGATTGGGCTTAAATTTATGAAAAGAAACTAAGATTTATATTAATATTTCAAGAAATATTTAATGAATTGCTTTGAAAGTCCTACATATCTTCAGCTGGTGTTCCCTTGTTATAAACACATACTTTTTATCCAAATAAAACTTACACTTTCTTGCTCAAGAGGCTTTGCTTATTTTACATTTAAAGTACATGGAAAGTGAAAGTAAAAGTGCTAGAATTATGGCGCAAAAAGTGGCTGATTATGGTTGGGTGATGTTGACTTCTAACATACTGTAATGTTGCATGTAACATATTCTATAACTTCAGAAGTTATCTATAAATTACTTATCAAAATATTTATAAAAAAGATAACCTCCATTGATAAATTTAAGCCTGATCGGGCAATAAAAGCTTGATTGTGCTTTAAAGCCCAATAGGGCAATGTTACCAGCCTGTTAAAATCCCATTGAACAGGTTGGTTATAAAGCTATATTTAGTAACGTAACTAAATAAAGTAACCGTTACTAAATTCAGTTATGAAATTATGAACAGGTATTTGTGGTTTCATTCTTTTATTTGTTTTTGAGTATTATTCTTTATATATTCAATTCTGGTTGATGTAAAGAGAAAATCTGCTGTTGCATTTATTGCAAATAAAGGGTAAACAAGGATCCAAAAATAATTTTCCTCAATTTGCAAAAAATGCAACGGTGAAGGTTTTTTTTTCAACAAGCATTGTGAAATGTGTTCACTTTAAGTCAAAAATGCCAATATACTTTAATGCAATAATGTCCGCAATATTTAACAATGTGAAATCAGGCTATTTTTCACAACTATGTTACTGTATTTAGTTTTCGACGGTGTAAGCATATTACGACATAAAACGTAGCTGAGTTAAAATGAATGTCATTTTTGAGACTACTATCTTCTAAAACAATTATTTTTGAATAAAAACAATAACTTTTAAAGCAAAAATCTTCACTATTTACATTTCTAGGTCAGATTCAAGGAGGCAGCCATTTTTCATTTCCCACACAATGACGTTTTATGTATTCGACAATTTCATTGGTTGATCAAAATAACTGTAAAGGGGGCTTAAAGGTCTATAATACGCTTTCATATTTCAAAAGACAACTTCAATAAATGTTTCTGGAAAAAAATACGATCAAATTTTCAGTTCATTGTCATTTCTTTAACTGTAAACTTCGAATAACAGGATTAAATAGAGCCGTTTTTTGTACTTTTTCATTTTTCTATGAAAAGAAGAAACACATCTCACTTGTCTATTGTCTATTGTTCATTAGAGCAGAAATGGCATGAAAAGGTATAATTACTCTTATAACTATAACTGAGCTGCAAATTAACAGTACTCTTAACCTTAAATTAAAATATTAAAAGGACTTGTCAGAGATGTTTTAGCAGTCTGTAACCTTAAGAAGATACTAGTGTGCATATGCACTTTAGAAATACCCTGTACATTTTTTTGACATATCACGTGACCCATACCGGATGTTATGAATGGAGCAGACGTACATACATTTTTGTCTCGATTTTTACATGAAAAAAGTGATTTTATTGAGTATCATAGTTACAGACATTTTGGAAATAACAAAATAACAAGAATTATCTATAATGAATATAAACATCAATTAATACATGTCTTATTTCTATGTTTTGATGAGTTTAACATTTGTGCGGCACAGGGTAGCGGTTGTTTACATCTGGGTAGGCGGAGCTTAAAAAAATCTCGCGTGATTTGTAAAATAAACACCGTCGAATTCATAAGAACGTCGAAAACGTAAGAAGCCACAATTTTGTACGGGAAAAACCGGGTTTTTCCCTTCCTTAAGTTACACGTTAATTAAAAATTATTGACAATGTTGGCAATCGACCGGTCAATATGAGTATTGACCGGGTCAGCGGTCAATACCGGTTAAAACCGGTTAATACTGGTCGATTGAAAAATTATGTCTAGTATACACTTAAATCTTCCTTAGGTTACTATCTAAACTTTCATAAAATCTTTATAGCTTATTCATGTTAATTTAAACATGAAATAATTGTATTTACGTTTTAATATTTTGTTGAGAATAATGTTTTTTCATTGAGTCCAAATGAATTGTACTGGGGTCAATTCGTATCTATAGGTCTAAGAGACTGATAAACTGTCAGGAGGAATGGTATATTTGCTATCAAAACAATGAGACCCCATTGCAGAAGTGTTATTCACACCTAGGCTGTCCTGATACCAATTATCCTGCTACACTTCAAACTTGTATAATTCCAGTATGACATTATGAATACACTTTAAGTAACATCATTAAGAAACATCACTCAGTTTAAAGAGTGTCTTGTCTCAATTGACCAGTACTGACCAAACAGCCCATATTTACCTCACTTCTGAGGTACCTACATTGTATGTAAAATAAGCATTAACAGAGCAATACCTTTAATTATTTATTTGAATTATTTTATTTTATTTATTTGAATTCTTAATTGGATATTTTACCTAGGCACTTAAAGAAAAATATTCAATTGACCACCAAAAATGACCAATTGACCACCAAAAATGATCATTTGACCACCAAAAATGACCAATTGACCACAATAAACCCAACAGCCAATACTAACCTATATTGACTGACCACTTTGGACGTACAATGTATTGACCAGTGGATTTAGCTGACTATCATCTTTGTTTTATCAATTTTAAGTATTTGTTCATTTTTTGCATTTAAATAACCAAAAATTATCAGAAAACATTCAATTCACAGCCAATCGACCAGTATTGACCGGTATTGACCACTTTTGGAGTATTGACCGCTGGTTAAAACCGGGGGTGGTTTCGACCGCCCAGCGTTGATTATTGATGAATTAAGTGTAAAATGAATTTACAATAATTTCAATATATATACGTCCAAGTTGAATTTAGGTTCTCCGATACAGGAGCCATTTTGGATTTCGACTTCCGGTGGTTATGACTTAAACATTTCGAAAACAACTCTTCTCTCTTTTTTCATTCTTCAACAACCAGCTGATAACCGGTTGTTAAACTTAATGATTTTTTAAAAACTTTTTAAAAGAAATTCAATTTAATTATGTAAAAGTATTTCCCCAATTTTGTCAGGAACGCTGAATTGGGGCAGTTTCCCCCGCTGTAAGGGGAGGCTGTAATCGATGCGGTGCATTATTCAAAAAGCGTCTACTGACCACGAACCGAGTGTTGTTTAATGGACGTCATGGTACCATTATACGGAAAGTTGTAGGCCTATATATTACGGGCGAAAGCTCGAAAGGCGCAAAGCGCCCTTCGGACGAAGCCCGACCATAGGTAAACGTATGTACGCGTATTTAATTGAATACTGAAAGCAATAAAATAAATGAATTCACGATTACCCATGGAAGATTTCAATTTGTCCGCACCCATGGACGATACGAAAACATATTTATAACGATGCACCGTTTTTTAACTTCCGCTGCAAATGACCAATCGGAAGTCCTCGGTAGATTCCGTTACCCTACATCAAACGAAGCATTCTGCCGAGGTGTTCCGATTGGCAAATGACGTCATTTATGTGACGTCATTAAATGTCAGCCATTTTTGTTTTGGAAAATGCAACACATTTCCGTTTAATGCAGGTTTGTTTGGAAATATAAAGAGATTCTATTTATGTACACATTCCTAAAGTTTGATACCCTTCCTGTTACGCCATAAAAAGTAACATTTCTTTTAGCAGTCAATACCTTGATTCATGATTCAATGGATATTTGATATCCATGATATCATTATTTTCGTAACTTCAAACGTTTTTGCGACCCCTTGCATTGCCTGGGCATGCTGGGCCCTGAAAATTCGTAACATTTTTAAAAAAAAATTACTGTTATGCTTTCGCCCGATATAGGTTTTGCCTATTTTCATATTATGATAACAATTACAAATTAATTAATGCATTTGGTTTTTCCCCGTGGATAGGTAGCACCTATAGTTATTAACCAACCTGTTGAATAGGTAGCACCTATAACTTTTGTGCAAATTACAGACATTCAAAAGTTAGATTTTTTAATTAATCACACCTCGATTGACGTCAACATCTTGAGAATTAAACTACTTGCATCTCATTAACTGATAACTCCAGCTGATTAAACATGTAAAATTCACCTGATTTTTTTCAAAATGTTCTCTCTCAATTTCAAGTGTTGTCTTGCCTCGTTGTCCTCCGATCACTCTTGGAAGATGTCTTGAAGACATTTTTACGTTCCGTTTGTGCACAAATATCCAGTGTATTACAATATTGTAGCAACTTGTATTTCTAAATATTTACAACTTGCAAAAACCCGGAAGTGAGTTACGTAGCGCCGTCTGTACGAATCGTAAGAACTACTGTACTGTGAAATGTGATTAGGTATTACTACCCGCCGATACACAAACCTCCGCAGCGGTTACTGCCCCTTACAGTATACACTCCCAGCAGCGGTTACTCCCCCTTACAGAGCGGCAGCTCATGTAATCAAATCGCTGGGAGAAGTTTTCATGTAATTAAATCGCTGTGAGGAGTTTGGCCGAAACACATCGGAACTGACCAGATGAAATTACTGAACAACTTTTTCTATTAAATAACATTGAGACTTCATGGTGGTAGTAAAATAATTTAACATTTAGACCCGATTTTAATGGGACCATTGTGCCTGGATCACCCTTGAGAACAGGTGTGGTTCTACGAAATATACGAGAATGTCGATCTTGTAGCAATCTCCATAGTCCAAGCCAGGTTCTTCTTCTTTTTCGTAATGGCTACCATTCAAAACTGAACATTATGGTCATTCCTGGTAAAAAAAGGTAAAAATGTCCAGCTTTCCATGCCACTCAATCCACCTGGTACTCACTTAAAGTTAGTGATAAAAATGGTGCAAAACCTAACACCTTTAAATCCTTATAAAATAATGAGCTAGCAATGGTGTTTTTGTAGAGCTTTTATTAGAATGTACAATACGTTTTAAGATACCTATAGGCTCTGACTAGCTTTACTAGATAGTTTGTTTACATGTGGAGACCGAGGTAAGTCTACACCAAAAGAGGAAAGCACAGATTGCTTGACACACTTCTTATAACAACTAAGATGATAGACAACTGCAAAACAATAGCCCTCCTGCATTTAGCTACAGAGAAAGAAAATCTAGATGGGTGTTCAGTATAACACTGTCGCCCTCTCACGCTTTGTCAGAATAACCAATCATTTTGTGACATACAAAATGGGGCATAACTCTGTCAAATATGACTTTGACCTACAAAATTTTGCAGTATCATAACCCTTTTAACATAAGCAATACAATTTTAAAGCTTCATAAAAAAATCTCAAGAAATGGCAAAGTAATAGCAAAAATTTATGTATAAAAGGGACATAAATCTGTCAAATATGACCTTTACCTACAAAATATGACGGCATTATGACCATTTTGTCATAAGCAATACAACTGTAATTGATGAACAAATCTAAAGAAATGGCAAAGTTATAGCAAACATTAAATTTTCATAATAAAATTCAAAAAACTTCTGGCCTACCATCAAACCATTTACAAAATATCTACAAACAAATCAGATAACCCAATTATTTTAAAGAAACCTGACGGGCAACCCACCTCAAACCAATCTACAGTATAATAGCTCAAAATATTGGTATACAAGAAGACAAAACTGACAACACCACCCACCCAAGTATTGACAAAGTTGATCAACATGTTCAGAATTCACAAATACAACAGTTCGAGTTAAATCTCATTTCAGAACAGGATATACTTAAAGGTCCACTACTAAGCAAAAATTAAGTGACAGTTATTTGAATGACAAGTGCATTACCTTATGCAAGACACTAAATAATGAAGATAGGCAGGTTTAAATTTACAGAAAGTGTTTGGAACACAAAGAAAAGTATGTGTATTATGTTGAAATCTCAGTGAATCGACAAAATTACCACCCAGGTCTTTTTAACTTTCTTCTTAATGCATAGAAAAAAAATTGTACATGTACTGTGATTTATTTAGAATTTCTGCATACCAACTTTCATTTTTTATTAAAAATAACTTATTTCTGTGCTTTTTAAGGTATATTTGAATATTCGCTTTCCTTCGTATTGGTCCTTTAAATCCATTAACAGGTTAAATTCCAAAAGGTTGACTGAAGTTGATCAAATCCCACCTTAAGTAACTTTTGCGGGAAAACTCTCCCTTGCCCGTCCCATCAGAGATATGAACAATTCATTGATTAAGAAAGGTCAATTTCATGAAAATCTCAAACTTGCCCATTTCACCCAAATCTTTAAAAAAGATTACCCTTTTGTTGAGAAAAACTATTAGCCAGTCAGTATATTCCCTACCTTATCCAAGTTATATGAAAGGGTTATAAATGACATAATCACTAATCAATTTTAGGAATTTTTTCTTCCTTTCGAAAATCCTATGGCTGCCAATTAAACTACAAAACCATCATGGCATCATATTCATATTTATCAAATTGGAGAGGGCCGTTTACTGATGTTGCTATAACTCGTGGCCCAATCCATTTGTCAAATCTATTTAAATTGTTTCTGTCCAAATGTTATACGTGTACTTGTACATAGAACAATAAACAGAATTAAACTAAGCTAAACATTACCTCGTCTAATGGAAGACTGGAAAAAGGCCATGTATAATAACGTATTCATAGGAGGTACTCTGAGGGACTTTTCCAAGGTTTAAGCTCCCCAGTGGTGTTTTTGCCACTGACCGTTCCAAGGCGGTGCCCCACTGTGTTCCTTTAATTGTTCGTTTTGTCCTCGTGTGTTTGCTTTGTATGCTAGTGTGTGTTGGTAGTGTATGTGTGTGTGTGTGTGTGTGTGTGTGTGTTGGTGGTGTGCACTTCTGGGTGCTGTGGGGCTCGTTTTGGGGAGGCTGCTTTTTTGGTACATGGCTTTCCCTGTTTGATATTATTTTTGTTTTTAGACTGTCTTCCGCATGACCTTATTCTCCTTAAACTTAAAGCATACAGTCTGATAGACAATGATTGTAAATTTATGGGCAGTTATCTGCAAAAGAGGAAACAAAGGGTAAAACTCAGTAACTTTACCAGTTGGGATGGTATTATTAAGGGTGTCCCTCAAGGATCGATATTAGGGCCCCTAGTCTTCAATATCTTTGGAAATGATATCTTCCACTTCATTGAGAAAGCGGCTCTGTGTAATTATGCAGACGATCTGTCATAAAACACACAAACGGTCAAATCTACCCTTGAGTCTTTCAGCAATATTCTCATAGAATGGTTTAACTCCAATCAAATGCAGGCCAACCCTGAAAAATCCCAGGCTTTATCAGTTGGTGCCAAATACTATTTTGAATTTAAATCCTTTGAAATTAACGGCTACAACATATCTTGTGATGAACAGGTCAAATTTGTAGCAGTTGAAATAGATTACTCGCTAAACTTTGATGCCCGAATACCCAATACATGTACATATGTAAAAAGCAGCAAAAAAGTTAGATGTCCTGCAAAGGTTTAGCAAGATTTTGACCATAGGTACCAGGTTAATTATTTTCAAGTCTTTCATTATTACTGTCCTATTGTGTGGCATTTTTGTAGTAAAGCCAACACAAACAAATTTGAGAAACTGCAGTATAGAGCACTGAGAATTAAGTTCATCATATATATGAGAGTCTTCTGAACAAAGTAAACCTATCCATACTTCATTTGAATGCCGTAGAGACCTTGAAATGCTAAAACAATATCTCACCAAAATATATTCAAGATCTTGTCCAATTTAAAATCTCTGTTTACAGTTGCAAGTATGATCATATGTTGGAAGTGCCATTAGTCAGAACTACCAGGTATGGACAGAATTCCTTTCGTTTTTCGGCTGCATTGGTGTGGAATAGTCTCCCTAATGAAAATAGACAGGTAGAAAACTTTAGATTTTGTCTTTAAATCATTCTTAGGCTACTTTCACCTCTGTAGTCATTGAAGAAGTCCGATTCTGAGCAAATTTTAAGTTGTTGATAACTTTTCAGAAAACCGGAACTCTAAAAAAAACGGACTTTTTCCTTTGCCCAGACCAGACCTGGGTCCAATTACAATTATAATTTAATTAATTATAATTAATTACAGTTTTTCAACTAATTGAAAATTAATTAATAATTGATGCAGAAATCAATTATTTTAATTGTAATTAATTAATTAAAATCCAAAAAATGCAAAATAATTGTCAATTAAATTCAATTACTCTTTAATTACATGCAGAAAAGTGTCACAAACATATGGCAAAAATACAGGTTATTGTGCAGTAGCTGTTATCACCTGGGGGTATAAATTTCACACTTTCTTGTCATCTAAAGAGGTATTAATGTAATCTTGAAGTTTTCAAGTTTTCAAAATTCAATGAGGAATTGTAAATCTGCATTTTTAATATGTCATTGATAGTAACATGATTCTATGCGAAATTTTGAATATATTGCCAAATAATTAAAAATAATTAATTGTTTTTCTTAAAATAATTGTAATTAATTAATTACTTCTGTAAAAAGCATGTAATTATAATTGTAATTTAATTGAAGAATTTCTGTTTTAATTGTAATTAATTAATTACTTTTAAAAATAATTGAACCCAGGTCTGATCCAGACAGGGTCTAGTTTTCAGGGAGTTTACTGTTCCATTAATCAATCATTAAATCCTTCTCTTTCGTATATACTCTAAAGGATACATATACAATTCTCCCCTATTCTTTTTCAGTAAATCTTTCTGACTTACAAGCAACACCCTAACCATGTTTTTCGGTCCGTTAGGAGTTGTATCATTATTTCCTTGTTTCCTATTGTGGCCACATCAATTAAAATCCCACTTTTCTGGTCCACACAAACACCCATACATTTCTTTTCTTAGGCTGTATTTTCCAGACTCCTTGTTAACACTTAACTCTAATCAAAGTAGAATAGATGACCACTGTACGATTGTAGGACATAATCCCCTACGGACAAAATCCCCTTCGAAAAAACTGACACAGGCGGACAAAATCCCCTACATTATTTTGACAGGGGAGGACGAAATCCCCTACATGGAAATGCACAGTGCGGACAAAATCCCCTACATAAAATTGTTCAGGGGGTACAAAATCCCCTACATATGGAATGCCCTTCACTCTGACTTCTGTGTATAGCTTTGTTTAAATTCAGGTAGCATTGATCAGTGCCAATAAAAGAGTTCTTATTTTTATGTTACCTATTTCTTATTAAAAATGAAAAAAGGCAATACATATATTGGGCGAAAGCATAACAGGATTTTCATTTTCATGGTCGGGTTTTGCGCCCTTCCAGCTTTCGCCGGTAACAATGAGATTTTAGATTCAAGTTAGTCACAAAAATTGTCTCAGTGCACCCTTTTTGTATAACATAATTTGAGGAAAGTTTTGTTAAAGTATTTTAATAAGACTTATCAATTTAATTTCAACAGAGAACAAATTGGAAATTAGAAAAACAAACAGTTGTTAATTGTAAAGATTAAAGTCTCTTGTTTACAAGTATATGTACAATGGTCAATGGATTACAAAAAGTTTCTAAGGATGTTGATACATGAACAGAACTTGTAAGGCTAGGTTTGTCAATCAAAAAGAGAAAACACAAAAAAGCCCTTTGTACTCAATATAATAAAGGTGAGAAAATGTCTCTGTATTTCTGAATGCAATTAGCAGCTGTGCAAGACTTCATTAAATGTATTTCAATTGAATGTATCAAAGTACTTTAACAGTGATTGTGATAATTTTGTATGGGAGTTTTGTAAAGAATTAATTTCAATGAATTAGTTTGAAAATTACTTGATATTGAAAAACTGACTATATTAAAATGATCAATTAAAACAAACTAAGAAAATTACAGTACCATTAACAATGGGAAGAAAATAATTTTACCTTCATAAATTGGATTAAATAGTTAAATGGTTAGCAGTTTGGTTTATAAATACATGTATTTGATTAAAGGAAATAATAACATTTGGTTAATCACCTAATTATTAACTCTGTGTGCCATGTGTGGTAAATAAATAGTTGTCATAGTTTTAACTAGTTCCATTTAAAGTGAATAATAATTTCTTGTAATAATTGTTTATATGTCATGTGCTAATAATATTTGCGCTGTGTCTGCTATGTCTTGTGAAAAAATGTTTTTTCAAGAACAAAACATGAATTGTCATTTCATGCAAATTCTGTGTACTGTTTTACATGGGAGACACTCAAAATTCCCTTGGTCCAAAAATAGTATAGTAGTCATAATCCCCTCAATGGATTTTACGTTGTAAATTCAATATTTTTTCCAATCATTCGCTAAAGTAAAGTAAAACTAGAGACAAAAGAAATATTTAGTAATATTTTTCATTCGATATAAAAATTATGTTTTTCCACTTGCAAAATCCATTGAGGGGAGTATGACTACTACGGTATGCCATATTTGGACCAGTGTGATTTAGAAGTACACTTGTTTTACATGGTTTCAAATTTGACATGGGCTTATAGTACCTGTGTTAGTATAACTTACAAATAAAATTTTAAAAAATGTTTGCTGTGTAAGTAGTTATGTATGCACATAAAAGATAAAAATTAAAGCTAGACTCTGAAATTCAAGTACATCTGTACTGCCAATGTTTCAGTTTATATATTGTAATGCATCCAGGGGACTGAAGGGGATTTTGACCACCCTGTACAAATTAATGTAGGGGATTTTGTCCGCCTTATGTTTACACATGAAGGGGATTTTGTCCTCCCTGTGCAAAATCAAGTAGGGGATTTTGTCCGCCTGTGTCATTTTTTGTGTAGGGGATTTTGTCCGTAGGGGATTATGTCCGTATACCCCACTGTACACACCCGGACTCAAACTTTAGATGGAATAAATGACCACTGAATGAATGGTTAGCCTGGACAAGTTGACAGACATTCAGACAGAAATACAAAGCTGAATTCAGTAAATACACAATGTATCATCATTCGGCAGAGGGTATACTTTGTAATGGAGGTATAAAAACTGCAAAGAGTCCAACCTTTGTCAAAGAATGACATATCAAGAAACCACCCGCTTTCCCATCTGCCAGTTCTTTCCGCATCGAAAGGACAGATGCTCTTTCTGATGTCTGCCATGCTCTTTCAAATGTGTCAAGGTGGTCTGCATTGTCTGGAAAATAAGATTTGCATGGAAAATGTTTCAATTAAATTTCAGGTTTTTAACACTGGATCAAGTATATACCAGTCCTGAAAATCTTACGTTTTGTGGAAAAATGATAGCATAAAGCCCAGAATTATCGCATAGTGCTTAAAGCACTGCAACAGTTCCTCATTTTAAAAATCCAGAGGGTGGTGGACCCAATAAGCACGATTACAAACAACTCATTTTAAAAATATTTTGATTAGGGCCCTTCAGAGTTGATCTGGCAGCAGACTTCGTCTAATCAAGGCTCTAAACACAGTACTTAATGCTGACTTTGGATACCGATTCTAGTCCGAACTGTAACTTTGTCATGCATTGAAGGATTTTGAAATAACTTGGCACAACTGTCTAGCACATCAAGACGACGTGTCACGTGCAAGACCCACGTCCCTATCTTAAAGGTCAAGGTCACACTTAGAGTTTGAAGGTAATGGAATCCTGTATATATGCACACATTCGTGTCCGGACTGTAACTTTGTCATGCATTGAAGGATTTTCAAATAACTTGGCACAAATGTCTAGCACATCAAGCCGATGTGTCGCATGGATTTTAAAATTATATACCAAAATTAATTGTTGAGCACATGGAGAGAACAAAGACTGTGAGACACCTCTTTCGGGGGCATTCGTCACTTGTGAGGGACAGCTCTCGTTTTTCATTTGTTTTAAAGTTCGACAAAACGTTGACGAAAGTCTCACAAATTGCATCAAATAACTAATTCTCAATAGCCCCGGTCGGTGTTTTGATAACACGTGTCATAATTGCAAATTGCCAATCCTAATTTGCAAACAGTTTTCCAGTTTGTTGATTCTACGTTCCTGCTGGAAGTTATATTTGTACACTCTGTCATATACAGGAACCGTCTATAAGTATTCCTGGTCATATCACAAATTGCATCAAATAACTAATTCTCAATAGCCCCGGTCGGTGTTTTGATAACACGTGTCATAATTGCAAATTGCCGATCCTAATTTGCAAACAGTTTTTCAGTTTGTTGATTCTACGTTCCTGCTGGAAGTTATATTTGTACACTCTGTCATATCAGGAACCGTCTATAAGTATTCCTGGTCATATCTGCCACAAATGATTTGCTCTGCATCATTCATTTTTCTGAAAATAAAGAAATGCATGACTGTATTATTCGAACGTATCGACGAAGAAAGTATTACACTTTCCATGTTGAAGTTACAACCGACTTCAAAGATTAACAAAAATAGATTATCAAACTAGTAATCTGTAATTTTCTTTATTTTTTGCAAACTGCTCGTTCCTTCGAAAATCGTTTTGACGGTTTGGTAATGATCGAAAATTGAGGTTGCTCAGTGGTAATATAATGAGGTTTATGTAAATATAGCTTTTATGATACGTGCAAAATTAAAGAGTGACTCAAGGTCTTTCAAACTATTATCATACTTGTGCAGCTTAATTTTCAGAGGTTTTCCAGAGTGTTCTCCAAAACTGGCAATTTTCACATAAGATCAGTATCAGTCGATGGTAGTGTACGCTTGAATGCGCTTTATTTGGTGAAAAATGGTTGACTAACAAAAAACTTACCCCACTTTGAAACTATATACGTATGACGGCAGTTGTTGTGAAAATTAGCTTCGGGGATTAGCAAAATTGACGTTACAGACCACGTGGTATTGTCAACCAGGGTCCTTATCAACCTGAAAAAAAAATTGTGCTGCAATCCCAATGACTGACTGATTAATTTGGTGGGGCCTAAAAAATCCAAATCTTGAAAAAAAATGCATTTTAGTATACTATGTATAGACAGTATTGCACAGAGTTATATCTTTATAATGCTTCACAAGTAAAGCAGTAATAATCATAGGTTGCGGAATGTTCTCCGTTGACTCGGGTGAGTGATATACAATGTAGGGCAAAAAGCCATCTTGTAATAAAAACAATTCAGCATCTAGTTCTATTATACTGTACTGTACAGTATTACTTTATGGTACAGTACTATAGGCCTGATCATGATCTGCACTCTTTGCAAAGGGCCAGCAGGGTCGAGGTTAGGTTTTGCATGTATATGTGTTATGTTCAGTTCATCTTTTCAACAGTGTGTGAAATCCCCAATGTATGTGAAGTGTACAGATTTCAGACAGCAAAATTGATCATGTATGATTGCCTAGGGGTAAAAGCCCTGTAATTGATTTGATGGTTACAGTACATGTTATAATGTGGATTGAATGTAATAATAGTGATATTAATTTTAATAAAGGATTAACACTTACTTGGTCACTGGGGGTGAAGTGAGATATAATCTCCAGTCATTGTTGACTTCTAACAGTAATCTTTGAAAGTGACTAAAAAAGTAAACACCTGAATTTGAATTGTAAAAATGTTCTTTCTTTATGCAGACATAGAGTGAGAAAGAAGATGTTACTGCTAGAAAACCACTGATCTACCTGTTGGAGCTGAAGACCTAAATGTGGACCAAAGGGTAACTATTATGTGCTTCATTTATATTTTTAGAAAACTTAATTCCAGCATAAGATTATATATTTGTTACTCTTCAAATTTTCTTCATTGTTCTTATTGT
This sequence comes from Saxidomus purpurata, assembly GCA_022818135.1. Taxonomy (NCBI): domain Eukaryota; kingdom Metazoa; phylum Mollusca; class Bivalvia; order Venerida; family Veneridae; genus Saxidomus; species Saxidomus purpurata. The sequence goes on from JAFMSR010000007.1 coordinate 30,966,477, forward strand.
AAATTAGCTTAGATATGGCAGGTAGCATTGCCAAATGTAACCCTACCAAGGTTATTGAAAATTTACTTTACATCAGCAATACTCTATAACCGGGAGATGAAACTCGCTTATCTACCTATGTAGTATCAATTTAATGCTTTCGTCCACTGATAGCGCGCGTCGATAAGAGCGAACCGTATCCAATATCATATTTTTTGCCTATTTCAATGTAGCATCGCTATATTATATATTAATGAACGAAAGTTTAAAATTTCAATATTTGGCGAAATACATTTACATTTCAATGTATAGGTCTAGATTTGTTTCCATTGGATTCGTTTTGTGAAACAAAAATTGTAAATAATGTAATAAAAATGAGCCCGAAAGACAGGAATTGTACCAGCATTTTACTGAAAACAGTGTTTACAGCTATAAAAGTTTATAATTAATCCTACTCAATGTCAATGATTTTATTTATGATAATTTCTAAAAGACAGAAAATCATAATTAGATTTACTATTTGTTTTACAAAACCATGGTTTTGTTCCAGTACAGAAACTGCGAAAAGTTATAGATTGTTCCTGCTCTACACGGGCTAAAATAGGGATAACTTCAAACATTTTCTTATCTAAAACCATGGCCTTTTTGTATATTACTATTTTTCACGACTGCATCTTTCAGGCTAGTTGATGTCATTCAGACTGTTCTACAATAAAACAGATATTCAACCTGTGTATTGCAGGAGTACACAACTCTGTTAAGGTTTTTGCAAGAATAATGACACTTTTTTGACTTAGGAAATACATTGAATATGAGTAAAATTCATTTTCATTCGTGTCCACTTGTTGACTTAACCGAAAAGAAACTCTGTGAAATTGTTCTTGATTTGTACTTAGAAATTCCTAGTTAAAATCGTGTGTATAACTGGCACTGTCATGCACATATATATAGTATTCAAGAATTTCAAAAATACATGTACAAGAGGTTACTTTGTAGCATGGTCTAGTTGACTTCTACCAATGTTCTTCAAATCAAGCTCCAAGGTTATTTGTCTGTATAATTATAGAGTTACAGGAAAAATTTAAAAACAAATCTTGTGAAGCCTGACATTGACACTATGTGGATATTGATAAAACTTGATAGGAAGCATGGGAATAAAGTGTAATTGTGCATGTCCTTAGAATGTTCCGATCAGTTGATATTTCATCATTTATTACTATTTCAAAGTTTACTCTTGTAGTTCAGTTTTCATCTCTGAACCTTACCCTTTAACTTTACATGAGTGATCATGATCAAGCTTTGTTGTGCATATCATGGTCACATTACAGTCAGTTGATTTTTCACATAATTGGTTACATGTTGGAGAAGACATACATTTTTGTATCAAAACCAGCCATCTGTGGTAGTTCTATACTGTACTGTACAGTGTTACTATAACGTAATAAGTCAGTATTCAAAAATATTATAACACACAGTAGTACTACAGGCCATTGTTGTGCAGAGTGATCATGATCTGCACTCATTGCAAAGACAGACTGACTTGCGGTCAGTAGGGTAAAGTATAGTTCGAGCACTGAGCTGTGAATGTACAATTAGCATATTGTAAAACAATGGTAAAAACTGATGAAGAACATAAGGTCTCAAGGGTGATATTCAGACTACATGTATATGATTTAATTTGTTGTTCATAATCTGTACATGTATTATGTTCATCCAGTTGATCTTTTCAACAATGTGTGAAATACCCATTGTATATAAGTGTGCAGATTTCAGACAACAAAATACATTATGTATGATAATAGCCTGGAGGTAAATTTATAAAGTTTACTGAATATAATAGTTGATTTGTTTATTCTTGATATAAGAGGATTAACAGGACAAGTGAGATGTATTCTCAAGTAATTGTTGCAAATGTTTACTGCTAAAAGTAATCTTCAAGGTCTCTAACAGAATCAAGAGGGGAAGACTGAATTGTACAAATTTCAATTCTTTATGCAGACATACAGAGTGAGAGAAGATGTCAGAATTGATTTACCTTTTGGAGCTGAATACCAAATGTGGACACAAAGGAACAAGGTTAATAATGCACTTTATTTATAAATGTTTTAGGATTAATGTCACAATCAGACATCAGTTCAGTAAAGGGTTGTGGGATTTATTTGAAAACTTCAATAAAGTCTTAAGGGATATCAAAGTGTTAAGTTACAAAACTCTTGACTGAACTTAGGCCCTTTTTAATTTTAAACTTGGTTAAAGTGTTGCATGCATTAAATTTAAACTATGAAGGGATCCATGTGTTGGAAAAAGTTCAGTGCATTACCAGAGCATTGTGTGTCAGATAATTTGGTAATAATCCTGAAGTTGCTGTCATTCGACGCCGCCGAGTATTTGGAATGCAAAATAAAATTGATCCATGGACGCAAGTCTATGAATAGCTTTGTCAAAAGTTAAAGTTAAACACATATTTTTTCTACATTTGAGGCCTCCGGGGCATGAACTTTGATTAATCCACAAGCTTAAAGAAAAGATACGTAAATCAAAAATGTAAATTCTCTTCATTCAGTCTATTATGTGACTTCAATTTCTTTATTTGGCTAAGAGAACAATGGAGAGAGCAATAGTATAGCCACATAAGTATTACTTCATGAGAATGTTGTTGGTCCCTCTAGTTCCATAACTAAGGAACCAATGGATACATATTAATAACCAATTTTGTATTCTGTAACGACAGAAAATTTAGAAACTTGATTTACACAAAATTCTTTTGTTTTGTGACCAGTGCATAAGCAACTCTGGGTATTGATCACTCCCCCCACCACCCCAGAATTGTGCTGTTCCTTTCGAAACATATGGTTTACTCGTTTAGGAAGCACCTATGGATGCTCTTATATACTCTTTATTTCTATTTTCAGGTGAAATTAAACAGGCATTCTGGTAATTACTTACTACTTGTGAGGAGGCAAAGTACAGAGTGGCAGTATGCTAGGTTTATCTGGCTGAAAATTGGCTCTTTCCATTGATCAAAGGCTTGATCTTCTTGACATCAATACAGCCACAGAGGACATGTACACTGTAGAATGTTACAGGTAATGTGTTGTAGTTAATTTGACAATGAAAACAAAAGCAGATTAAATAACATTGAATAACCTTAGCGTTGATATAGGCAGTCAACCCTGGTATTAAACAATAGATCATTTATGGAAGACCTGAAAACTGGTCTTAGTTATATAAGTAGTTTTCATTCACATGTGCTTTTACTCACATGTACATATCCCTTTTGATTATGATTTTAAAGTCTGTGAAGGTGGTTGTAAAACATTTATAGCTATATTTTAGTATGCATACATTAACTGTTTGCAGTTGTGTGTCTTTTATGTGACAATTGTATTGCTACAACATGTATATAAATAAATAAATAAATAAAAATATAAATAAATGAAAATAAATAAAATCAATATTAATAGATTTAATAAGTAAAAATAAAATAAATGAATAAAAAACAACAAAAATAAAGAAATTAATTAATTAATTAATAATTAGATTTAAATTAGGTTTTAAGATAATAAATAGAAACTAATATAAATGAATAATAAATTGTAAAAATCAAGAAATTAATTAACTGATTAATTGATCAATTACTTGATTAATTACTTAATCAATTAATTAGATTTAAATCAAGGTTTTAAGTTATTAGCAATAAATCAAAACTAAAATGTAATATTACTAAAAAAAGGCTCTACAATTTTCACATAGAAAATGCAAACCTGAAACAGTTTCATCAGTAGATCAAGGTGACAAAATGAGTTAAAGACCACTTTGATGGTAAAGGTTATACCTAGGGCTCAAAATGTGATAAAGGGTTATATACTAATATTTCATGTACATTTGTATTACTCTGCCCATGGTGGTCCCAAGAAGGCAGTGTTTGCTTTGTCAGCTTTTTGGGTTCATGGACAAAACATTTCTGGCGATTCTTTAATGGGGCCCTAGCTAGCTAAGCCTAGTTCTCATGGGTTGGTCTGGCAAGAACTGCTACCTGTACTTGCTGGCTTGATTCAGCACTTTAGTAACTAGGACTGTTTAGGCAGAAAAAAATGGTAAGAAATTCTACTCAGAACAGAAGAAAGCCATGTTTTTGAGACAGAATATGACTGGTTAAGAGCATCTTGACACCAGTTTATGTTAATAATGTGTATCATAATGCAAAATTGTATGTAAATCCCTTTTGTTTCTTGACCTTATACTCCCACACTTTGTTTTATTGTTTCTGTTAGGCTGTTTCAAGCTGGGGTTTACCCAGCAGGCTTTCAAGTTCAGTCAGAGTCAAGTAGTTAGTGGCCAATGCCTTGCAAGGAAGTGGTTGAGGTAATGGAGGTAAAAGTGTTATAAACTCCAGGTTTCATGGTGCCATAGCAGTCTTTATATTATTGAGTTTCTTAGAATTGCTGTTAAGACTTATCATTTTTGACCATAAGACAGTAGGTTAATTTAAGAACTGATTAAACCTCTCATTTCTCAAAGGGTAGAAGGGTCATTCTAAGGACTGTTTAGGCAACTCATTTTGACAATAGTTTTTCATAAGGTTCATTTTAGTGTTTGTTCTGACCTATTTTTTTAATAAAAACTTCTTGTTGGTTATAAGGTTCATATTAAGAACAAGTCATATTTTACAAAAGATCCTGTATGGAAGAAAGATGATTTAAAGTACAATGTTTATGCCCACCGTTTTCAACAAAAACATACTATGTAACCAATAATGGCTTTTGTGTACATGAGCCTTAGTTGGCCTTTGGTTTCTCATCATTGAAAATTATTCATCTTCAACTTTGTAAAGTAACAAAATTGGAATATGTTAACAATTCAGTTATGCCTGTATGTACAAATATTAGAAAATCTAAAACTAGCAAGCTTTTTGGGTTAGGCACAAGTTAAGTGCCTTAGAGAAAGATAGCTAGTGGTTATCATCATATAAACTGTGTGCACAAAAATAATGTGATGGTTTTTAGGTCAGTCAGTGTACAAATGTTTTGATCTTTTGTAAATTTTTCAAAAAAGTAGAGATATTTGTAGGTCTGTAATCTCGATCCTTGCTTTTGCAATTTTTTTTGTCATCCCCTGAACACTCCATCTGAATGTGCTTTATGGTAAGTCTGTCTTCAAGTTGGCTATGCCAAGCAGGCTTCCTAGGTTAGGCACAAATTTGATATCTTGGTAACAGGTTTTAAACTGAGATATACCCAGTAGGCTGTCCAGTATAGTCATTTTCCAGTATCTTAGAGCTTTGAAGAGAGAAAGCAAGTGGTTGAGATTATATATAATAGTCAAATGGCAAGATCATTTAATTGTTTCAGAAACTAAAGCATTAATGCCATTTGAATACTCCTGTTAGGACAATTTTAGGCAAATAATTTTTAACAAAAGCTTCACTTTAACCAGTAGGATCATTTAGAGGACTGTTTTGGTCAATCATTTTTGACAAAAATTTCTATCAAGATAAAACCGTGGTTAAGATAACTTTCCTTTAAGGACCATTTTGGCCAATCATTTTTGACAAAAATTTCTGTTAAGCTGCAAGTTTGTTTCATTATAAGCTGCAAGTTTGTTTCATTAAAAGGACTGACCTAAAACCTGATTAACAAAGTGTTTTCATAAAAAAGGATAAAACGTATGCCTGGAAGGAGTTATTCTGTCTAAAAAAGATGTTTAAAAGTAGGCATTTTATGTAAGTGTATTTAGAACAGTTCCGTTTACTTCAATATCAGTTCAGAATTTTATGCATTTCATTTGTACAATGTAGTCAGTAACTAGGTCTTAACACTAATTTGTGACTAAATGGGTTTCCTGCTTAATGTTTGTTAAATATTTTTGACATGCTCAACACAAATGGTAAAGCCTTTACATCCCCTTAATTTCATTGTAAGGATTGTTCATGCAACTTTTTTTTGACAAAAACTTCTCATAGGGTATAAGGTTCATTTTAAGGGACTGTTCTGACTCATTGTTTATGACAAAGACTTCTTGTAGTTTAGTTAGTTCATAATAAGACCAAATCATTTTTTTGTCAAAAAGATCCTGTAAGGAATATATTTCATTTTAAGGACAGTTTATTCTAATCATTTTCAACAAAATTATACTGTAACCAGTAATAGCTTTTGTGTACATGAGCCTTAATTGGCCTTTGGTTTCTCATCATTGAAAATTATTCATCTTCAACTTTGATTAGCAACAGAATTTGAATAATTTTTTTATGTTAATATTTCATTTGTGACTTTTTGTACAAATATTAGACAATCTAAAACTAGCAAGCTTTTTGGGTTAGGCACAAGTTAAGTGCCTTAGAGAAAGATAGCTAGTGGTTATCATCTTATAAACTGTGTGCACAAAAATAATGTGATGGTTTTTAGGTCAGTCAGTAATCAAAAATTTTGATCTTTTGTAAATTTTTAAAAAAAGTAGAGATATTTGTAGGTCTGTAATCTCGATCCTTGCTTTTGCAATTTTTTTTGTCATCCCCTGAATACTCCATCTGAATGTGCTTTATGGTAAGTCTGTCTTCAAGTTGGCTATGCCAAGCAGGCTTCCTAGGTTAGGCACAAATTTGATATCTTGGTAACAGGTTTTAAACTGAGATATACCCAGTAGGCTGTCCAGTATAGTCATTTTCCAGTATCTTAGAGCTTTGAAGAGAGAAAGCAAGTGGTTGAGATTATATATAATAGTCAAATGGCAAGATCATTTAATTGTTTCAGAAACTAAAGCATTAATGCCATTTGAATACTCCTGTTAGGACAATTTTAGGCAAATAATTTTTCACAAAAGCTTCACATTAACCAGTAGGATCATTTAGAGGACTGTTTCGGCCAATCATTTTTGACAAAAATTTCTGTCCAGACAAAACTGTGGTTAAGATAACTTTCCTTTAAAGACCATTTTGGCCAATCAGTTTTGACAAAAATTTCTGTTAAGCTGCAAGTTTGTTTCATTATAAGGACTGACCTAAAACCTGATTAACATAGTGTTTTCATAAAAAAGGATAAAACATATGCTTGGAAGGAATTATTCTGTCTAAAAAGATGTTTAAAAGTAGGCATTTTATGTAAGTGTTAGAACAGTTCCGTTTACTTCAATATCAGTTCAGAATTTTATGCATTTCATTTGTACAATGTAGTCAGTAACTAGGTCTTAACACTAATTTGTGACTAAATGGGTTTCCTGCTTAATATTTGTTAAATATTTTTGACATGCTCAACACAAATGGTAAAGCCTTTACATCCCCTTAATTTCATTGGAAGGATTGTTCATGCAACTTTTTTTGGACAAAAACTTCTCATAGGGTATAAGGTTAATTTTAAGGGACTGTTCTGACTCATTGTTTATGACAAAGACTTCTTGTAGTTTAGTTAGTTCATAATAAGACCAAGTCATTTTTTTGTCAAAAAGATCCTGTAAGGAATATATTTCATTTTAAGGACAGTTTATTCTAATCATTTTCAACAAAATTATACTGTAACCAGTAATGGCTTTTGTGTACATGAGCCTTAATTGGCCTTTGGTTTCTCATCATTGAAAATTATTCATCTTCAACTTTGATGAGCAACAAAATTTGAATAAATTTTTTATGTTAATATTTCATTTGTGATTTTTTGTACAAATATTAGACAATTTAAAACTAGCAAGCTTTTTGGGTTGGGCACAAGTTAAGTGCCTTAGAGAAAGATAGCTAGTGGTTATCATCTTATAAACTGTGTGCACAAAAATAATGTGATGGTTTTTAGGTCAGTCAGTAATCAAATGTTTTGATCTTTTGTAAATTTTTAAAAAAATGTAGAGATATTTTTAGGTCTATAATCTCGATCCTTGCTTTTGCAATTTTTTTTGTCATCCCCTGAATACTCCATCTGAATGTGCTTTATGGTAAGTCTGTCTTCAAGTTGGCTATGCCAAGCAGGCTTCCTAGGTTAGGCACAAATTTAATATCTTGGTAACAGGTTTTAAACTGAGATATACCCAGTAGGCTGTCCAGTATAGTCATTTTCCAGTATCTTAGAGCTTTGAAGAGAGAAAGCAAGTGGTTGAGATTATATATAATAGTCAAATGGCAAGATCATTTAATTGTTTCAGAAACTAAAGCATTAATGCCATTTGAATACTCCTGTTAGGACAATTTTAGGCAAATAATTTTTCACAAAAGCTTCACATTAACCAGTAGGATCATTTAGAGGACTGTTTCGGCCAATCATTTTTGACAAAAATTTCTGTCCAGACAAAACTGTGGTTAAGATAACTTTCCTTTAAAGACCATTTTGGCCAATCAGTTTTGACAAAAATTTCTGTTAAGCTGCAAGTTTGTTTCATTATAAGCTGCAAGTTTGTTTCATTATAAGGACTGACCTAAAACCTGATTAACATAGTGTTTTCATAAAAAAGGATAAAACATATGCTTGGAAGGAATTATTCTGTCTAAAAAGATGTTTAAAAGTAGGCATTTTATGTAAGTGTTAGAACAGTTCCGTTTACTTCAATATCAGTTCAGAATTTTATGCATTTCACTTACAAGTACAATGTAGTCAGTAACTAGGTCTTAACGCTAATTTGTGACTAAATGGGTTTCCTGCTTAATATTTGTTAAATATTATTGACATGCTCAACACAAATGGTAAAGCCTTTACATCCCCTTAATTTCATTGGAAGGATTGTTCATGCAACTTTTTTTGGACAAAAACTTCTCATAGGGTATAAGGTTAATTTTAAGGGACTGTTCTGACTCATTGTTTATGACAAAGACTTCTTGTAGTTTAGTTAGTTCATAATAAGACCAAGTCATTTTTTTTGTCAAAAAGATCCTGTAAGGAATATATTTCATTTTAAGGACAGTTTATTCTAATCATTTTCAACAAAATTATACTGTAACCAGTAATGGCTTTTGTGTACATGAGCCTTAATTGGCCTTTGGTTTCTCATCATTGAAAATTATTCATCTTCAACTTTGATGAGCAACAAAATTTGAATAATTTTTTTATGTTAATATTTCATTTGTGACTTTTTGTACAAATATTAGACAATCTAAAACTAGCAAGCTTTTTGGGTTGGGCACAAGTTAAGTGCCTTAGAGAAAGATAGCTAGTGGTTATCATCTTATAAACTGTGTGCACAAAAATAATGTGATGGTTTTTAGGTCAGTCAGTAATCAAATGTTTTGATCTTTTGTAAATTTTTAAAAAAATGTAGAGATATTTGTAGGTCTGTAATCTCGATCCTTGCTTTTGCAATTTTTTTTGTCATCCCCTGAATACTCCATCTGAATGTGCTTTATGGTAAGTCTGTCTTCAAGTTGGCTATGCCAAGCAGGCTTCCTAGGTTAGGCACAAATTTAATATCTAAAATTTCTGTTAAGCTGCAAGTTTGTTTCATTATAAGGACTGACCTAAACTCTGAATAGGGCAATCATTTAAACAAAGTGTTTTGTTATAGAGAGGATTTCATTTATGCTTGAAAGTAGTTATTCCTTCTAAAAAGATGTTTAAAAGTAGGCATTTTATGTATGTATACTCAGAACAGTTCCATTTACTTCAATATCGGTTCAGAATTTTATGTATTTCATTTGTACAATGTAGCCAGTAAGTAGGTCTTAACACTGGATGGTTTTTCTGCATTAATTTTGTTAAATATTTTTGGTATGTTAATAAGTATATAAACAACCAAATTTATTCATAAAACCTTGAATTTCTAACACTTAAATTCTTTTACCTCTATTACCTGAACCACTTCCTTGCAAGGCATTAGCTACTGGCTACTTGACTTTGACTGAACTTGAAAACCTGCTGGGTATACCCCAGCTTGAAACTGATTAACAGTACATGTAACAATAAAACGAAGTGTGTGAGTATAAGGCCAAAAGACAAACGGGATTTACATACAGTTTTGCATTTTGATACACATTACTGGCATAAATTGGTGTTAAAATGCTGTTAACCGGTAATATTCCATCTCGAAAACATGGATTCCTTCTGTTCTGAGTAGAAGTTTTACAATTTCTTTCTGCCTAAACAGTCTTAGTTACTAAAGTGCTGAATCAAGCCAGCAAGTACAGGTAGCAGTTATTGCCATAGTCAAATTCAAGGATCAGCAGTTTTGTCTGTTGCAGTATCTCAAGTAGTAAGTTCATTTAAGATACTGTTTTAAAGAGCTATTGCCAATCATGTTTGAACAAATTATCCCAATTGTCACAAGTTTAAACGTCATATTCAAGGAACTCAAAAGTAAAACTGTCTTAGGTTACTGCCTTTGAGCGTCAGTTACCCTGAATGTTTAGTGACATTATAGTAGAGCATTCACCTCAGGATCGGAGGGTCCTGGGTTTGATCCCCGTCCATGCCGGTAGTGTCCTTAAGCAAGGCACAGAATGATATTTCCCTATTGCTTAACTTTCTTCAATGTTGATTCCATTTTGAGTGACCTAAGAATTATATGTTCCTGGCTTTTTACTTTCGTAGAATAGACTAAACTAAATATTGTACTTGGACAACTTTTTTCAGCTTCAAGGCCTGTCATTTGCCTCAGTCTGTTGATCAACACTACAATCAGCACTATCGGAGTAATCAAGTGTCAGTATGTTGTGTTGGAATAGTCAGTTCTGCATTCCTTGGCTGGTAGGGGCATGAACTGCTGTCTGGGTGTGTGGAGAGAAATGGAGTGGGCACAGACAGGATTTTTTGTTTCAGCTTCCAGGCCTGCCCTCAGAGATGGACTTCGTCATGGGCAGGATTGTTTATGTTTTTCCTTCGAGAAGCTAAAAGCTTTTTGGAGGTATTGTGATTAAGGTTTGTCCAGTATATTCCATCATTAGTGAAAAGAAATAGCTGCAAGTTCTGATTGCAGCTATTGTTAAAAATTGTTTTTTGTTTGAGGCCCTTATTTGTAGCTAGCAAGCCACAGTAACTGCTCAACATTAAACTACTTTATGCCTATAGTTACCAGTATTCAGGGTAACTGACCTGTCAAGGCAGTAACCTGAAATTCAACCTTGTACTTAACTATATGTTTTTCTCTGTATTGAGACATAGTTTTCTCTCTATGATGTTCTTCACTAGTTGCACTCGGAAAGCATAGCCTTTGTGTAGTTGATATTAAAGCCAAAGTGTGTTGTTTGTTTGCAAGCTTTTTTCATGGAGGATTGAGTCCTCTTTGAGTGGGTCCGGTGGCTAGTGAATGTTGTACTAATGATGGTGTTTGTGCATTACTTTTCTTGACTTCCTTTTTTTCAATACAGATACTATTTGGAACTTAATGGCCTAAAAATTAAACAAGAGAGTTTGAGCCCATGAATGACTCAAAAGTATGGCTTTTTTGACAGATTTTGGAATTACATGTATGAGTATGCTATTTAATTCAGTACATAATGAATACCTAGTGGTCAGCTTTATTTACCTTCAAATGAAAAGGAATGTACATGCAAAGTCCCATTTTCATTGCTCTGCAAATAAAGCTACCCACTAGGGTTTTTTGTTTCAATTTATTTCAGGTAAACAGACATTATTGAAGAGAAACATTAGTATTCCTCTGGACTTTTCAACAAAGAATTCCAGTTGCCCATCACAAGAGACACCTTCGTTAATTGCCTGTTCCGCACCTCCGTAAAAAAGCAAAAGCACAACGTTCCTTTTAGAAAGTTAGTGTCTTTTTTATGTGAAAATAGTGAACATTTGCCAAGCCTGCTTACATTGTTTCAACATTATTGTCACTTTGGCAGTTCAAGGTACAAATGTATTTGAGTGCTTCCATCTGTGAGGATGAGGTTTCTGGCTGTAACTTCCTCATTCATTGAAGCAGTTTGAATTGACTTGGCACAATTGTTTACCACAATGTGACAGCCTGTTGTGTGCAAGACCCAGGTCTGAAGCTGAAAGGTCAAAATCACACTCTAAAACTAAAGGTCTGAAATGGACACATGAGTTCTTACTATGATTTTATAAAAGTTTATCTTCTTTCTTTTCTTGATTTTCATCAAAGTTGTCTGAAGGTACAAGACAATCTATGAGTAGAGAGAAAATCAGCCATGTCAGAATGAAAAGTTTTAATACAAAATCAAAGTATGTCAGAATTTATAATAGTAATCAAAATAAGAATAAAAGTTGTAGGCATAATTAGAAAAAAACACTTTAAAGATTAAATTTTTATGTTTCACTAATTTTATCAGTTGAGACCTGAGGAAATTAAATGGCTCCAGATGGAAAATACGCCTCTATAAAAGTAGCAAAGGAACATAACTCTGCTATAAATACAAAAATTGTGACAGCATTTAGTGGGGAGTGTTCCCCTCAATAAATATACATTCCTGCCAAACTTCAATAAAATCTGAATAAACAGTACCAAGATATGGCTCCCAACGGGAATGTGTGACAAATGGAAGAACAACACCAAACTATATCCCTTCTCCCCCTATGGTGATGGATAATTAGAATAATGGTTGCTAGCATGTCACGGTTCGGACTACAGAGTATGGTAACAAAGTTCCTGCAATTGTAGGCACAAACTTGATCAGGTTGTGTAAAGCGAGTGGTGTACATTGTAGTATACCAGAAGAATGGCAAACTGCTATGGATAGTTTAGATGGTAGTATACCTGTTAAAACAACAAACAATTATGCTATCAGAATACAACCAAATGAGGTCAAAACTATTCATGGTCTTGTTAGAAAGGTAGATAACACTGAGTCAGCAGTCACTGAACATATTGATGCTGCCCTATCAGGTGGTCTTACCATATGCCCAAGAGTGGTTTCTTTAAAGTCTTCTGGTAGTACTGTTAGAGTACCTGTCAGGGTTTGTAACCTTTCTGCCAAGGTCATTAATATTCCGCCTAAAACTCTTTTATGTTCATTACATAGTGTTAAGGTGGTTGATTCATGGAATCCTTCTTCAACGCAAACGTCATCACCTCGTGAAACTTCACATTTGGAGGAGATGGGCGTTAAGATAGATAAGGACAATTTAACTCCAGATCAATTGCTTAGAGTTAAGCAGGTTCTAGGAAACTGGTCACATATCTTTTCTACTGGTTTAACAGACCTAGGTAAAGCAAATATCGTTCAGCATGAAATAAAATTGTCTGACGATACTCCATTTAAGGATGCATACCGGAGAATACCTCCAGGTATGATAGAAGAAGTCAGGCAGCATTTGAAAGAAATGCTTGAAGCTGATGCAATTAGACCTTCCAGTAGTCCGTTTTCTTCTAACGTTGTTCTGGTTAGAAAGAAGGATGGAAGTCTTAGATTCTGCATTGACTTCCGGAAGTTAAACAATAGGACTATTAAGGATGCATACACATTACCTAGAATAGATGATACTATAGATAGGTTAATAGGTTCTAGGTACTTTTCTAAATTAGATCTGCGTAGTGGTTATTGGCAGGTAGAGATGAAGGAAGAGGATAAGTACAAAACTGCATTTACTGTTGGAAATCTTGGTTTTTATGAATGTAATAGGATGGCTTTTGGTTTAACTAATGCCCCTGCAACATTCCAACGGTTAATGGAACAGTGTATGGGAGATTTAAATTTGAAAGAATGTCTAATTTTTCTAGATGATATTCTTATTTATTCCCAAACTTTCGAAGAACACGTTCGCAGATTGGAAGCAGTTTTTGAAAGGTTAGATCAACATGGTTTAAAACTTAAACCTAGCAAATGCGAACTTTTCAAGAATAGTGTTACTTATCTAGGTCATGTAGTCAGTCGGGATGGCATAGCAACTGACCCTGAGAAAATTAGTGCTTTGGTTACTTGGCCCACTCCCAAAAATATCAAAGAACTTCGTTCATTCCTTGGTTTTACTGGTTACTATAGGAAATTTGTTAAGGATTACTCCAAGCTGGCAAAGCCATTAAATGAATTGTTAACAGGTATTCCTACTAAAAAGAAGGGTAGCCGTAAACAAAACCAGAAAGCTTGGCATTGGGGAGAAGCGCAGGATAATGCAGTTAAAATTCTGAAGGAAAAACTTTCTTCACCTCCTATTTTGGCATATGCTGATTATGATAAGCCCTTTGTTCTAAATATAGATGCGTCAGGTCAAGGTCTTGGTGCTGTATTGTATCAGCTCCAGGATGGTAAAGAGCGTGTCATTGCTTATGCCAGTCGTGGTCTGAAGGGGGGCGAGAAAAATTATCCTGCGCATAAACTTGAATTTTTGTGTTTAAAATGGGCTGTTTCAGAAAAGTTCCATGATTATCTGTACGGAAATACTTTCAGAGTAAACACAGATAATAACCCGTTGACATATGCTTTTACAACAGCAAATCTGGATGCAACTGGGCATCGATGGCTGGCAGCTCTTGGTAATTACAATTTCACAGTTCATTACAAAACTGGGAAATCAAACAGAGATGCAGACGGACTTTCCCGGAGACCACAAGTTGAGCCCAAAGTCATTCAGTTCCCTGAAGTGATAAATGCTATTTGTCATGCATCAGTTACTGACTTTGTTCCTCTTGCAGAAACTTTAGGCACTACAGAGTTACAGGAAGATTCCCCTGAAACTTTTCAAGCCACTGAGTTAAGCAATATTGATTGGTCTAAAGAGCAACAGACAGATCCAACCATTGGTAGAGTTACTTCCCTTGTTAAGTCCGGTGTTCTTCCAAAAGGGGACGCCCTTAAATTGGAAACTCCTGAGGTGACTAGGTATCTTCGTGAATGGAAAAAACTTTCATTTACTGATGGTATTTTATACCGCACTTCTACTCTTGATGGACGTACTGTTCAGCAGTTAGTCTTACCATTACGGTTCAAGGATCTTGTATTTAAAACTCTTCATAGTGATCTTGGTCATCAAGGTCGTGACAGAACTCTTTCTTTAGTCCGTGCTCGCTTCTATTGGCCTGGTTTAGAGGCAGATATTGATTCAAGAATCAAGGATTGTCATCGCTGTATAATGAGTAAGACTCCAGTCAAAACTCGAGCTGAACTTGTCAACATTACAACAACACAACCAATGGAACTAGTATGCATTGATTTCTTGTCCTTGGAACGTTCCAAAGGGGGTTTTGAAAATGTTCTAGTCATTACAGACCATTTTACGAGGTATGCTCAAGCAATACCTACTAGAAATCAAAAAGCTACAACAACTGCCAAAGTCCTTTTTGAAAATTTTATCCTTCACTATGGATTCCCTGCACGTTTACATAGCGACCAGGGCCGTAATTTTGAAAGCCGTGTCATTAGGGAACTTTGTAATCTAGCAGGGGTTCAAAAGTCCAGAACCACACCATATCATCCCATGGGTAACGGAGAAGTTGAGCGTTTTAACCAAACTCTTATTGGCATGCTCAGTACTTTAAGTGACGACCAAAAAGCTAATTGGCGTTCATATGTTGCACCATTAGTCCATGCATATAATGCAACTCGTCATAGTAGCACAGGGTATTCTCCATTCTTTTTAATGTTTGGAAGACATCCTCGTCTAGCTGTAGATGCTTTCTTAAATTTACCTTCTTCATCTGTTTCATCAACCAACGGTAAGAAACATTATGTCAATACTTTGAAAGATCGTCTTGACTTTGCATATAAGACAGCCTCCAGTGAGTCTGAAAAGGCAGCCCAGAAAAGTAAGTCTAATTATGACTTGAAGGTTAAAGAAGCGACAATTGATATTGGAGATCGCGTCTTAACATTAAATGTTGGTCTGAAAGGTAAGAATAAACTGGCAGATAAATGGGCCAAAGATCCTTACATAGTGGTAGAAAAACCCTACTCAGATTTGCCTGTTTACAAAGTTGTGAAAGAGAATGGAGGTGGCAGAACAAGGATTTTGCATAGAAATATGTTGCTTCCATTTTCCACTATTCCAACAAGTTCTTCTATTTCACATTCTGTGAAGTCAAACAGTCAAAAGAAAGGTTCTTCTAAGTCTAAGACAGCTGTTGTTTCGGATGAGGTAATTCCTTCATCAGATGGTTCTGACAGTGATGCATCAGATATATTTTTACCTTACTTTTGTAAATATCCTGTAGGAAAACCAGTTGTTAGGCAATCTGTTCCCCAGATGTCAGAAAATACTTCTGAATCCAATACAGTGGATATTTCTCACTCTGATGGTCATACTGTTCAGGTTTTATCTTCAGAAAATAGTTCTTCTGTGCAATCTGTGCAGAATAATACAGGTACTAATGGAGAACAAACTCAGTTTTCCTCTAGTAATGTCACACAACTATTTCCAAGTAGTGACAAATCTTCTGAAGTTGTTCTTTCTTCTCCTTCACATCAAACTTCACATGCAGAAGCTTCTGAAATCACAGTTGAACCACGTACCCGGCCCAAAAGAAATCGAAAAGTGCCTGAGAGGTACGGTGATTATGTCATGTATCAACAGTCAGCGGAGCTTGAAGTTTTCGTTTAAGTGTCAAGGGAGAATGTCACAGTATATTTTTATCATAGTGTATTTTCATTGAAATTACTGATAATTTCATAATGTTATTTCAATGAATAAATCTTTTAAATGTTTTTAATTTTTGTATTGCGAATATTATGCAATATGTATTGCCTAATATGTAATTTTTAAAGCCTTAAAGCTGTTCTGCAGAAGTTGGCTGATTGTAGTGAAGACTTTGGATGAAGTATAGTTAGGGAAAGAAAAGCTTGCAAGCAAGTAGGTAGAGTTAAAGTAAAGAATGTTGTTCTTAAGATAACATTTCATGGTGTGTAGCCTTCATCCAAAGCAAAAGTTACAGTAGTATAATTGTAACATGTAAATAGTTGAAATTTGTTTTCAGCTTAATTCTGGCTGGTATATTATATCAGCAAAACCTCAAAGACATCAGTATTTTGTTTCATTTCAGTGAAATGTTCTTTCTGCTTATCGTTTCGCAAAGTTTTCATCTATCATAAGTTTTGTAAATATTACGAACTTGGTTTTCTGTTTAACAAACATTACAGAATAAACTACTATTTATTACAAGGTATTCAATTGAAATGTTTAAATACTTTTTCATAGTATTTCGGACAACAGTGAAGTGAAATATAGTAACATATAATACTATAATCTGTCAAAACTATTAAAACAGCAAATTCAATATAATGTGAACATAGTCTGTACATTTTGAAATGTCAGGAGACATTTTTTTAAAGCAGGGGAGAATGTCACAGTGGTGATTATTAGTAGTTTTACACCTAATAATATTTGCACGAGTTGTACATGAAATGTGACAACTCAGTCATGTGATCATATGATATCAGGTGACTTCTATTTATATTCTCTTAGTTACTAACAGTGTGTAAAGAAAACATAACAACTGGTGATTGGTTTATTTGTAACACCTGATTAAACATCTCACTCTTTCTCATGCTTGGGGGGAATTTTAAGTTCACACAGTTGGACAGATACCAAGCTAGAGCAAAGATGTAGTTTTTCTAACTACATCTTAGTATTTATTTCTACAAGCAGTTGTATTTTACAGATCAGGATACCCTTTTTAGTCAGTATGACTTGAACCTACAAAGGAAACAAATTAAATATTATAAATACAGAAACTACACTTTAGTTATTTGATTCCTTGTGACCTACCCTCAGAGATATGGGAATGTTTAGTTAAATATATCAACGGTCACAAGCATATTGTGTGATGTGTGATGTCAATATGTTAAATGATGTCATAAATTATGTCATCAACATAATTGCAATTAATAGGTGTTTCAAATAACTACTGGTCAGGTTATTCTTTTGGTGAGATTTTTTTAAGGTCTACACAAGAAAGCAATAATATACAAAATCATTGGGTTGCACCCTCAAGACATTCCTTTTGTTACTATGGAGATGATGAAGTATGAACATAATATGGTAATTTCATTTTTCGAATATCTTTTGTTGTAAGTATTCTTCACAATTTATTTTGACAACATTTCAAGAAAAACAACCTGAAAGTAATAAGGTTTTGATGTCCGTATTGGAACATTTTAAGTGCCACTTGTTTGACTAAATCGTATTAAATATGGTAGATTCGGAGCAAGATATTACCTAACTTTAATTACATGATTTTTTCTATCACAGAAACAATCACTGAAAATCAGATTGGTGCATAATATATAAAAGAGCGCTTAACCTGCTGTGGCAAAAAAAAAAAGGGTAACACATGGACACAAATTAGGTGATTTCAGAGACTGTATACAAAGAGGTACAGGAAAGAATACATTGTTTATTTACTTTTTGGTATCAGGTAATGTATGTGGAATAAGACATTCAGATCACCCTTCATCTTATCTACACCCAATTGTGCATTTTATGAAAAGCACATGAAACTGCTAGATGTTATGGTTAAATTACTTATCTGTCGTAGATACCTTCCTTTCATAAAGACACATACATGTTCTCCATTCCTTTGCAACATTACAGATGTGTATTAAATTCTGATAAAATGTTTTTGATTTAACATCTCAATATTAAAAAAACTACATTTATAACAATATTTTAGCATTTTTGGGGGGAGGTCTTTGGGTTGTCTATGGGTGTCTCCAGTAAATAGTAGGCCAAGAAAAAACCATTTTGAAGTCAATGCGATTTGTTTTTGCCAATGTAATTTTACACTTTTAAAACAGATGTTATGTTTGGTAAATTTTTATTTTGTAATAAAATCTTCTTTAGAGACTATCATTTTTTAAAAAATTACAGAATTTATGACTGCTCCTACCATGAACTTCAAGCAAAATGCATCCCATATAAGGCCCTGCCCTCAAGGAGAGAGATTATAAAAAAGCTATTAGCTTTCTACTCTATCCTGCATGTACCAATGGTATTATATTCATATTTTGTAAATGTTTTGAATTAATAAAATATTGTTTAAACTAAGGGCAGCGCCAATAAAGTTAATGTCTTCTATCATGTGCTATCTTCATTTTTCCTGGATGAATCAGATTCATTATGATTGTCATTCATTAGATCAAATCATTGATCAAACTAGAACAGGTTTCTACTGGAAAATGTTCTGGACAGCGCTTGAAATAGTTCAGACCTAGTGATTGAGAGAATTTTCAACAGTTCACGGGCTACTTCATAAAATATTCCAGGCCCCATGTGGAAGAAATTGTCATGAATTCCATTCTTTGAAGATTTTCTGGACTATGTTGGAATTTAGTACTCTGGAATGTGATCTCTAGTGTGGGTTTTCTTGCTAGATACGGAAAATAAAGCTTACTACTCCAAATTTGTCGTGGAAGTTAATGGATATTTGCATATGAACAGTGCCCTTGACATTTAAATACAGTCTTTTAGTTACACAATGAAGTTACTCTTGTCCTAAAATAGAACCTTTATACACATGGCACATAGTTACTCATAGCAGGTGTCAGCATTAGATGTTAAAATACATCTTGATATTTTAGATGATTGCACTCCACCTATATTTCACTAATGCATATGGCGTTATGAAAGTGGTTCAATCAATGAGTCTGCCCTGCATGAGGTTATGAAATGTGCGGCATACCTCATGATCCAGAAAGGACTTGGGAGTATAATGGGTCCAGAAACACTAAACAAAAAGACACTTTTACTGGACTTGTGTATAATCCGGGAGAAGATAGGATAACTTGAGTACTTTCAAGAATCTTCATACGTTTTATTAAATAGATAGGTTAGCTATACATATTCAAAATTAAAAAACAGAGATTAGCCAAAACAAACACAGAGAAATATTAAGGTATCAAATTCCAGCATAGCCCCAAACATTTTTTGGTTTAAATTACCGATGGAACTATCTGGCATGGAATAAAGTTCAGTCTAGCCAAGATTGTTGAAATGTTAGCATTGAAACTAACTTCCTAGTAAGCATTTCTGGGCTTGGCCAGATCCATTTTTTCATCAGAAACATTTTTCATCACAATTAACACAAAATGGTTGCCAGGACACACTGGAATTCCTGTAATGTGTAATGAATCTTACTACAGTAGCCATGATTACAATGAACAAAATCCTTCCAGGAAAATTGAAGAATTAGTAGAATGCACTAACTTTCTACCGGCTGTGCATAGCCAAGCCGGTAGACTTCAATGAATGAAAATAAATATTTCTGCACTATGTTTTGTGACTGTTTGCTCATTCACTTTTTAGCTCACTGAATTGTTATCCTTTTGAGCAAATTTGAAACTGCACACCATTAGAATATAAACCTTGATACTAGGTGAATCTTACAGGACATTTTTTGAACACTAACAAATCATGAAAAATTGTCAGATGTGTGCTTTGATCTTTATCCTCTATTTGAATATTTGGACCCAGTCTTGGACAATTGTACCTCAGATGAAGTCAGTTCAAACTGAAAAAAAAAAAAATCGTACTGACTTCAAAACGGATCCTTCTGGACTGACTTTAACGAAAGACATGCATATAGGCTACCCGAAGACATACCTGAAAACACCAAAATGTTACAATTGCTTTGTTTGTTGATATTTAGATGTCAAATCAGAATTTCAAACATTTTATCAAAAATACACCTAGAAGTTTGCAAAGAACTGGAGTAAAGTATTTATCTTTATGAAAGGAAGGTTATAATCTATGCTAGATAAGTAATTTAGCCATTGTGTCTAACCTTTTCATGTGTTTTTCAGCTCACCTTGCACAAAGTGTTGGGATGAGCTATTATGACCACACAGTTTGTCCAACAACAGTCGTACATTGTCCATCCAACCACTATTTCTTTCATTCTTTCTGAAACCACAGGGCCAATTTGGATGAAACTTAAGTTTAACATAAAACTCTATCAAAGTTGTTCAAACAATTCCATTTCATACAGAACTCTGGTTGCTATAGCCACAAATGGGAAAAACTTTAAAAATCTTCTATTCTGAAAGCACACGACCTAGAGCTTAGATATTTAGCATGTAGCATTGACTTGTACTAAGATTGTCCAAGTCATGAACCCACAATGAAAATTGACCCTTTCTGCAATTGTTGATGTTGTTTTATTGCCTATGGTAGTCAGGTGAGAGATATAGGGCCATCTTGGCCCTCCTGTTATAAAAAAAGCACACTTGGCCCAAGTTGGGTATAGATATATGGACATTAAGGGTGATATATGCCTTATTCTAAAAACATTTCCTGATATAAAAAAGACAAATTAAAACTGAATGACTTTGTGGCACCTTTGATGCCTCCATTTAATTCTATTTTTGTTCTCTTTGTAAAGTCTAGGGAATTGTCTCCATTTGTTTCCATGTGTTACCTTTTTTGTTGCTACATGTACATACCATGTCTCCAGCAGGTTAAAAGCTCTCTTTTATAGCTTAGAGTGAGCTATAAGGATCACTCTCCATCCGGGGTCCGTCGTACGTCATCAATCCACCATTTCCTTCAAATGACATCTCCTCTGAAACCACTGGGCCAATGTTGATGAAACTTTGCAGGGATGTTCCTTGCATGAAACTCTATAAAAGTTGTTTAAAGAATTTTATTTAACTCTGGTTGCTATTGCAACAAATAGGAAAAAGTTTAAAAATCTCTGAAATCACAAGGCCTAGAGCTTAGATATGTGGCATAAAGCATTGTCTAGTGGACCTTTACCAAGGTTGTTCAAATTATGACCCACGGGTCAAAATTGACCCTGCACAGGGGTCACTTAGTTTTGCATAGCCTTATATAGGAAAAACTTTAAAAATCTTCTTCTCTGTAACCACAAGGCCTAGAGCTTAGATATTTGGCATGTAGCATTGCCTAGTAGAACTCTTCAAAGTTTGTTCAAATTATGCCCCTGGGATCAAAATTGAGCTTGCCCAGGGGGGTCACTTTTTTACAAAGACGTATATAGAAAAAACCTATTTGGTAAATATATCTTCCACCAGGCAAGTGGACTTGTACCAATGTGAGCAATATAGGGCCACCTTGAAGTTGGCCCTCTTGTTTATCCATTAAAATGTACATATTTCACAATAATGCACCAATTTCATTTTCAGTGTTAGATAAGTAACTAGGTTGTAATGGTGTGAATTTATAGTAAAAATCTTTTAATTAGCTTTCAGTTATATCTACCTAAGAATCTAACAAATATCTAATATAATTTACTCAAACAAGGAGGGGGGGTAAAAAAGTTTTGATGCAGACATCATAACCTTTTTAGTTTTAAGTTGTTTATCCTAATTTTTTGTCAAAATGAATCGTGAAGACATCTTACACCAAATGACATTCAAAAAATGAAATTACCATATCATCTCCATAGTAACAAAAGGAATGTATTGAGGGTGCAACCCAATGATTTTGTATATTTTTGCTTCTTTGTGTAGACCTAAAAACAATCTCACCAAAAGTATAACCTAACCAGTAGCTAATTGAAACACCTATTAATTGCAATTATGCTGATGACATAATTTATGACATCATTTAACATATTGATATCATACATCACACACTATGCCAGCAACCATTATTCTAATTATCCATCACCATAAGGGGAGAAGGGATATAGCTTTGGTGTTGTTCTTCCCTTAGTCACACTTTTCCGTTGGAAGCCATATCTTGGTACTGTCTATTCAGATTTTATTGAAGTTTGGCAGGAATGTATATTCAGGGAGGGGAAAGATCCCCACCAAATGCTGTCAAAATGTATGTATCTATAGCAGAGTTATGTTCCTTTGTTACTTTTATAGAGGCATACTTTCCATCTGGGAGCCATTTAATTTCCTCAGGTCTCAAAGGGGTAAATTTCAAGAAACATGGAAATTAAATCCTTTAAGTGCTTTTTCTAATTTGTAAAATACATGTAACAAAAACTTTAAAATTCTATTTCTCTGAATTGAATTGTAGAGTGCTCAAATAATCTAATGATGACCTCTTTGTAATATCCTGGCTGTTACCCCTACACTCTCTGCCCCACCACCACCCCTGCCCACAGGGGATGCCTCTTGGGCCAGATATTTAGATTTTTTTCTTTTTTTCTGAAAAGGGTTGTCAGAAATAAATTGTGTTTGGCACAAGTAATTAACTCCATAGTTTACTCTATAATTGAAAAATAAGAAGATAGTATATTTTTTTCAGAAAATGAGGCCCTTAAGAATGGTTTTATGAGTGCTTTTCTTAAATCTTCCATGTA
The DNA here is from genome assembly GCA_022818135.1 of Saxidomus purpurata. NCBI lineage: Eukaryota > Metazoa > Mollusca > Bivalvia > Venerida > Veneridae > Saxidomus > Saxidomus purpurata. Next base: position 30,989,523 of record JAFMSR010000007.1, read on the forward strand.
GAAACTTAAGAATTTTTGTCTACTAAAACTAGATAATGCTGATTTAATTTAACTTACAACAATTCAGTTATTGTACTGTAACTACTAGAAAAAATGATCCCCCTCAGAGAAGAGGCCTCAGTGGGATGGTGAAATTCTTTTCAGAATTTAATTATGTTTGGCACAGCTTTGTAGTCTCTATAAACATTGGAAAAACAGTTAGAAACTGGATTTGCTTCATTTGGCAGGGAATATAAATTAACTAAATTTGCTTGTTTTCATTACTTTTCTCAACTCCGACAATTTACTTCGATATTGTATTTCAGATTTTCATTCTGACATGGGCAAAATTGCTATTTACTCATAGATTGTCTTGTACCTTCAGACAAACTTTTATGAAAATCAAGGGAATTTAATGTAATGTTGAAGGTTTCACACTATAGCCAATTATCTACACTGATTATGTACATAATAAATAGTACTTTTTGATCAAGTTTCAACACAAAATCTACATTGTACTTAGAAGGGCTGTGTCATCTTCTTAAACTCTTTATCAGCTTTTCATGCCTTTTTAGGAATCCCCTTGTGTGTAATTTACTGGAATGGATTTCTCAGGGAATGGAACATAAGATGGAGTCTGATTTGTTTTATGTGAGGTTTTTTTGAGTCTGATTCTAAAGTGGCAGGCGAATGTTGCATGTAGCATTTGATTTCTGTACCGGTATATCCTGAGTGTCCTCTCTCTTCGTAAGCAATTTCTTCAGTACTTGTAGAGTTATGCTCAGGACTAGAAAATGTAACTGAAAGACATGCTATACTAAGTATTTCAGAAAGAGTGTCTCTATTCATTATCTTGCTTAAAAGAAGAAAAGTAACACAATCTATTCAAAACAAAAGTTCTGTAAATTTAAAACAATAATTTGAATATTGTAGCAAAGGACAGAAACTTTGAATTTAAAACATTTTCACAAGTTTTCCTCATTTTGAAAGGCTGCTCGCTATACTAACTGTATTTTTAAGGTGTATGTGCTCCCAAAGGAAAATAGGAAAGCATCAGTCAGGTTTATTTTGGCACTGACAGACAAACAATCACTTGTGGGATATAGTAACGGGCTCTGTTCGTCTGTCACACTTTTGTCCGGAGCATAACTCCAAAAGTACTGAAGGGAATTACTTGAAACTTTACACACAGACAGAGGACATTGAGAGGTAGTGCAGTGCCCAAGAACTATAACTCTGTCTTGCCTAATTTTTTAATTACTCCCCTTTGTTACATTTTCTTGATTTTTCTTGTCCGGAGCATAACTCCAAAAGTACTGAAGGGAATTACTTGAAACTTAATACAGTGATAGAGTACAATGAGGGAAAGTGCAGTGCCCAAGAACCATAACTCTATCTTGCCTAACTTTTTAATTACTCCCCTTTGTTACATTTTCTTGGTTTTTCTTGTCTGGAGCAGAACTCCAAAAGTACTGAAGGGAATTACTTGAAACATAATACAGTGATAGAGCACAATGATGGGAAGTACATTCCCAAGAACCATAACTCTACCTTGTCTAATTATACCCCGCCAATTACTATATTTTATTAAATTAGAAACTATACCATATCCATTCCTCTCACCTCTAATTTCTTGGTCATAGAAAGAGCACTTGGCGGGGGGATGGCCATGTTTAACATGGCTCTTGTATAGTTTAGTTTTATACATCCATTGTGATCGGATGTACTGGGGATCTCACCTAAGTTAAAGGACTAGCCAAATTGCTTTTTAATTGTCAAATTTGACAAATTTAGAGCTTTCTGGTCTTTAAATGAAATTATTCTTAAAGTTATCTTGTCTAACCTTGCTGTAAATGTTTGTATTTTTAAGTGTGATAACTAGCCAAGTTGCCCTAATTATTTGGGGGTTATTGCTGAAATTGGACCAATTTACAGTTGTCTAATCTCTAACTTCCACCATTTCTAACCAATCTTCCTAGTTGCCATGGATGTTTATCTACACAATATCTCATAACGTATGATAAAAGTCAAATTTCCCCAGTCACTTTTGAGTTATTGCTCTTAATTGCAAAATAATGCTACCTTCCAATGAAATGTCTGAACTCTGAAGTAAACTTTGTGTGACCATTTATCAGCACAATGTCTCAGCCAAATTGGATAACCAGCCAGATTGCTAAAGTCAGTCCAGATTTATTATCTTTAATGCGATGTAGGCCATAAAACTTGACAGGTGTATTTTGTGACAGTTTGACACTCTTGTTTCATGAAATCACTCGGTAATCAATAGAACCACATGTGCACAACTTCTCATGCTGACTAACATTTCTGTAGAAGTGTCAAGTCTGTAGATTAATTCTTTAAAATCTAATCATTTGGATGGATCAACAACTGAAAATTTTTATCTGTTAAAAGAGGCATCTTTAATAACTAAATCTGTCAGTTTATAGCGCAAACTTTACATACAATGTATTTTGTTTTCCAGTAACAGTAATTTATTGAACCAATGAATCACTTATTAAACTTATTTCCTTGTGTCTTTGTATTTTCAGATATTTCACATCACTGAAGCCTGGTGGACTTACAGTTAAAGTGCCAGTTGCAACAAAGTTCTGACAAATATTTTTGAAATTTATTTGTCAAATTCAACAATATATTATACTGTGTTTAATAGAAAGTGGTATGTGCATAAAAGATACACGCCACTTTCTTAAGTATGCAATTGAAAGATTGTATCCAGTTATAACTTAAATGAAAGCTCTCATTTAAATTGGGTCCTCAGATTATCAGTTTGACACCATTTCCCAGACTTACTTTTTAGCCATTAGGATCGCTCACTGTCTGTAGTATGTCATCTGTCTGTCTGTCCATCATTTCCTTCAAACGACATCTCTGAAACTTAATGGACAGGTGATGAAATTTAACAGGGATGTTCCTTGTGTGAAGCTCTAAGACTGGAATGTCTAGAGCTTAGATATTACGCATGTAGCATCTCTACTAAGGGTGTTGAAATGTGTTGAAATCAACAATAAATCATACTGGACTAAGAAACTGTGTCTAATAGAAAGTGGAATGCGCATAAAAGAAATGCTCTACTAATTATCATTTTCACACCATATTTCACAAGGCATTTTCCAGACTTGCTTTTTATGCCCCCAAAGGTGGACATATTAGAATCACACCCTCCGTCCATCCGTCGGTCTGTCTGTCCATATGTCTATCCTTACATTTACATGTCTGGGCTGTAACTCTTTCATGCATTGAAGGATTTTAAACACATCAAGACGACATGTCCCACGTCCCTGCCTCAATGTTGAGACACACGTAGAGTTTAAAGGTAAAGGAATCCTGTATATATGCACACATTTGTGTCCAGACTGTAACTTTGTCATGCATGGAAGGATTTTAAAGTTACATGACACTAAGATGAGCACACGGAGAGGACATGGACTGTGATAATTAGTTCGTTTTGGCATTTGTCACTAACTAGGGACAGCTCTTGTAAAATCTATTCCTTCAATATAATAATGAGATTTATTAACTATAAAATTGGCCATTTGGTTTCAAAATGTTGGTCTGAAACCAAGGTCAGGTGGTCTTAATAGCGGAACTTTACTATAACCAATGGTAGCCAGGTGAACAATATAGAGCCATCTCCAAAAATACTAACAGGACTGGTGTAAAGTCACCAAACCTAGCATCTTTCTAAAAATAGAAAATGGCCCTGGTCCACTGCACGCAAAGGTCACTGTTTCTAAAATAGAATAAACTTCGGATGAACCACTTGTTGGAAAGTCATCAAACTTGCTCTGTAGCATCCTTGCAATGACTCCTTGTTAGCTCACCTGAGCACAAAGTGCTCAAGGGTGAGCTATTGTGATCGCCTGGTGTCCATCGTCTGTCTGTCATCTGTCTGTCTGTCCACACATAATCTTGTGTATGCAATAGTGGCTGCATTTTTCACTAGATCTTCATGAAACTGGGTCGGTATGACTGCCTTGATAAAATCTAGGTCGAGTTTGAATATGGGTCATCTGGGATCAAAAACTAGGTCACAGGGTCAAATCATAGAAAAACCTTGTGTATGCAATAGGGTTGCATTTTTCATTGGATTTTCATGAAACTTAATCAGTATGATTGCCTTAATTAAATCTAGGTCAAGTTTGAATATGGGTTATCTGGGGTCAAAAACTAGGTCACCCTGCAAATAATAGAATAACCTTGTTTATGCAATACGAGGTTTCATTTTTCATTGTATTTTCCTCAAACTTGGTCAGTTTAATTGCCTTGATAAAATCTAAGTCGAGTTCTAACATGGGTCATCTCGGGTCAATAACAAGGTCATTGGGTCAAATCATAGAGAAACCTTGTGTATGCTATAGAGGCTACATTTGTTTTCATTGGACCTTCATGAAACTTGGTTAGTTGGTTAGTATAATTGCCCTGATCGGGTCAAAAACTAGGTCATGGGGTCAAATAATAGAAAAACCTTGTGTATGCTAAAGAGGTTGCATTTTTCATTGGACCTTCAAGAAACTTGGTCAGTATGATTGCCTTGATGAAATCTAGGTCGAGTTTGAACATGGGTTATCTAGGGTCAAAAACTAGGTTGCATTTTTCATTCTATCTCCATGAAACTTACAGGTGACATTTACAACTTGATCATCATGTAAATTGGTCATAAGGTTTGCCTTGTCAAAGTCAAACAGAATATTAGTGTTTATGATATTAGCATAGAGTTGAAGTTTGATCACATATTGTCATAAGTCTCAGGTGAGCGATATAGGGCCATCTTGGCCCTCTTGTTTCGAGTAAGAAATGGTTCCAGTCCACTGCCCTCAGGGGTTTTGAGTCAAATATCCTAGTTCAAAGTACAATTCACCTTTTCAGCTAGGTTCATTATCATTAGGTATATTATCAATTATGCCTGTCTGTAAGAGAAATACTGGTATAACTCATTTCCTACATGTGCTCAAAGAATCCGCTGTGCTTTATGCTCCTTTTTTTACCATAAATTTCACACAGAACAAATCATTTATAAAATGACCTAAATTATGCTAAGCATTTTAAACGGTATTATCACATTTAGATCAATCACGTGATTGGTTCAAATAAAACTATATAATTTCAATGGAAATCATTACTCCCTACTACTGTTACAGAACACAATCGGACAAAAACAGTTTTAAACATTTCATATTGGAATGTCCTATTGCAAATAAACATACTGTCTGGAAATAAATTACAGAGAAAATCTCAGCCCTGTTGTACCAAACCTTAGTACAGACACTCAAGTTTTGGATTTATTGAATACAGCATTTCTTTCAACAAAATAGGCAACATGGAAATAATAAAATAAATATATTGCCAATAGACCCTGATAAACTCACTGGATCAAAGACCTAGGAATATTTCAAAATACCAGAAATTGTCAATAAGTCTGTGATGATGCAAGGGAAATAACCCAATTTTGCTTCACCAAATCTGTTAATTCGGCTTTCAAGCAAGCGTGATATCCTGTAAGTGTGTACTTTCGTCTGTTGCGTTTTCAGTTGCAAACCAATAGAGACCATTAGGGACTATATTTTTGATTGTTTCTGTCTGCATGTGTCCTGGCTGGAACTTCTAAATGCATATACCAATTTTCAAATAATGTTACGCAGTTATTGCACAGAACACAAAGGCGTGGTAGGTACCACACACACAGAGTTAGCTTTAATGTCAAGGTCACACTTGGGGCTTAAAATCTGTAAGGTAAAGCATTGTACCAATATTTCGTGTCCAGGCGGTAGTAACATGCATAGACTGATTTTGAAATAATTTCATACAATATTATTGTTGCCCATAACCAAGGGTGTGTCATGCATCACATCATATTCTGGGGTGATACATGGTTATATACAAGTTCTTCGTGACTGGTGACTTTATTTTAGGGTCAAATATCATAAAAGTTTTGGTACTTTTTCACTGAAATTTCTAAGATATATACCGGTATGTGCATTACAAAAGACACTTTTATGAATCCAATTATAGTTTTACGTTATTTTAATTCCTTTAAACAGTCAATTAATTAATCAGATGGACAACAGACATTGGGGAGCAGCGACAAAATAGGTTATGATGTAAAGCATGTGCAAAATAAAAATACCTGTAGCATTCTAATAAAATTTAGTGTACAAAAGTATAGAGCTCTATATTATCATTATTTCAGTATATTTCAGTTTTTGCCAGAACATAATTCTATCAGGAATATTTTCCAGGATACACTGGAATTTGTGTAATGTTTAATAACCATGATAACATACAAGATGAACAATGATTAAAATGAATTGGATCTTTTCAGAAAAATTGAAGATGACATTAGTAAAAAATAGCAATTTCTCAACCTCTTTGTACATAGTCAGACAGGGATTCAGCTGTAACAAAATGACAACAAATATTTCTGTACTGTTAAGTTGCTGTTGCTCACTGCTTTTTTACTCATTCTTCATTGCAAAATGTTAAAAACTTGTGCTATTATCTTTTGAGCAAACTTGAAACTGCACGGTGTGAGAATAAAAGCGATTCTACCTTGTCAATTTTAAAGGAAATGAACACTTTCTACCTTAGTATCATGAAAACCAGCCAGAATGTCTGACTTGATATTTTCATGTCCTCACTGCAGGACTTTTCTCACCACACACTGGAAGTACAAGATTTGTTACCGTATATGAGGCACCTTTAGCGTGGTGCATTTTGAGATAACTTAAGAACTATGTTTAGAGACAAAGGTGGAAAGTAGGGGCATCAGTGTCTTATGGCGACTACATGCAATATCCATGAATAATTTCCTTGAAATCTTTGGGGAAAAGTTAATCTCATGTAGAGACCATTGCAGCAATTCAGTTGTGGTCATTCTTGTCTGTAGGTGTGGTTGATGTAGTGCTTCAACTCTATCCTGTACAATGTTGGGGATCAGCATTTTCTTCAGCTTTTCTTCAAACAAGTGACTTAATTAAATTCAGTTGTATACACACCCTATTAAGGTCTTTGTAAAACAGAAAGGTTCCCCTCAACAAGCAGGGTCAATGTGGACCTTAGGGGCATTGGGCATGATTTAAACAAAAACTTGGTAGAGGTCCACTAGACAATTCTACACACTAAATAATAAATATTTTGCCTATTGACCATCTGGTTTTGGACAAGAAGATTTTTACATGAATATGAAACCCCTTGAATGCAGTGAATTTAGACCCCAGGGACATCATTTGAACAAACCTGGTAAAGGCCCACTAAACAATGTTACTCATCAAATATCTAAGCTCCATCACTTGCGGTTTCTGACAAGATTTAAAAAACTATCTAACTCAAAACAAGAGGGCCAAGATGGCCATATTATGCTCACCTGGCTACCATTAGCTATAATACAAAAACAAAGGTGTTTTAATTTACAAAGCTTTTCATAATTTAGCTCCCATGTACTTATCAAACCTCATAAATGATACATAATTTTGCAACTGCAAATTATAATCTTCCTTCCGAAAACAAAAACGAGATTCCTCATCAATTAATTAAATCGCGTTATATAAAATACACTTTCAAATCTTCTACTATGGTTGTCTGGAACGAAATCCCGGTTCAAATCCATACCTGTGATAAATTATACACGTTTCACAAACACTACAGAAACTATCTTTTTGGAAAACAACTATTATTATAAAAAGAATGGTTATATCAAGGATGGTATATATAATAAATCCTGGTTATATGAAGTAATCCAGGTAACTCGCTCACAGTGTTCATTCTTCCTTTAAAAATGGATATGTACATTGTATATACCAGGCGCATAGGAAGGTTACGGCAGATGTTGATTCACTAAATGGACAAGGGTCTGGGCGCCACCGTGGATCTCAGCGGGTCAAGGGCAGAGCTTTGGAATGGGACCCAGGGGGGCGATGCTACCAGCCAAAAGAATGCTTTTGGGAATTTAAGAAAAAATTAAAGCTGTTTGAAATACTAAATTTTATATGCCTAGGCATGGCACCAAGCAGATCCAGGGAACAGCCTTTGGGTAAGAAATCAGAGAGTTAAGTCACCTGCCGAAAAATGGCTTTTAGGAATTTAAACAAGACTCTGAAGACTTTTTTAAGTAGATTTTACTTTGAGCGATTACAAGAGCTAGATTCAGTTCATTTCGGAAAGGCATCACCTTGTTTCAAAGGGGTTAATCATCCCAATCATGATGGACGTCATGACCGTAGGGATCAATGAATTTATCCTCGTTTTCTGTGATCATATTGCCCAGGGTACATCCACCGAGAGCTCTACTATACCCGGAAAATATCTTTACACTAGTAGAATCTAATGTAAAGGTCTGAATTAAATCTAGAATTTTGAATTAGTATAGATCTGGGACGAATATATTGCTCCAGTCTAGATATAACATTTTAAACAATAAAATTAAAATTAAGATATATATAATTCTGAAAACAACATCGCTACCTCAAAGGTCAAGGTCACACTTAGAATTTTTAGGTAATGGAATCCTGTATATATGCATACATTTGTTTCTGGACTATAACTTTGTCATGCATTGATTGATTTAAAAATAACTTGGCACAAATGTTCAGCACATCAAGCCGATGTGTCGCGTGCAGGACCCATGTCCCTACCTCAAAGGTCAAGGTCACACTTAGAGTTCATAGGTAATGGAATCCTGTATATGCATACATTTGTGTCCGGATTGTAACTTTGTCATGCATTAATTGATTTAAAATAATTTAAATTTGGCACAAATGTTCAGCACATCAAGACAATATGTTGTCTGCAAGAACCATGTCCCTACCTCAAAGGTCAATGTCACACTGAGCGTTTAAAAGTAATGGAATACTGTATGCATGGTATGTCATGCATAGAAGGATTTTAAAATAACATAGAACATTTATTGAGCACATGGAGACGACACAGACTTTGAGACAACTCTTTTTGGAGCTTTCTCTTGTGATGGGCAGCTCTTGTTTTCTTATAATTTAAATCCATTTTTTTGGTCAGAATTCAGAATTTTGTCTAGAAATCTTGATTCCTGTTTAGTGTATTTATACAATTTGTTTGTCAGGAAAATAGCTTTAAGCTGATGTATTGTTAAATCGTATCGGACGTAAAAATAACATTTGTTATATCCTGCATCTTGTAGTGACATTTGCTTAAATCTAAAGACATCGTCAATTTCTGCTCCCATAAAGATCATGATCCTCCTGCAGGTGAATTGAATCTGCCTGTGAAGTTATATTTCTATAAATAACGCAGTCGTCTGCTGGAAGAAACAGACGCGTGTTTCTAAGATCTATATCATTTATGTAGAGCAGGAATAGAAAATGTGACAGGACAGACCCCTGTGTTAAATTCCGGTCTACTTTGTGGCTGACGTGCCAAATGAAATGTCTACGTCCCCGCAAGGTCTTTCAAATGGTACTACTTGAAAGACGGTATGACTAAATACCGAACATGACTCATGTTCGCGAACATGAGGGGTAAATACCGAACATGAGTTATAATTTTTTTATTAAAGTGAAATATTATGTTTTTAATGTTAAAATTCATTAGAAACACTAAAATACGTGTGCACACCAAAAAGAAATTATATTCAAGCACATTAAAACTTTTAATTCATACAATTTCAAAACGCGTGTCCTGGCTCATGTTCGTGAATGTGAATGAAAAATTAATTTTTATTCTTAAAATGGATTATAAATACAAAAATACACGTGCACACTAAAAAGATATTATATTCAAGCACATAAAAGCCCTTAATTCATACAAAATTAAACCGCCAAAGGAAGATAGATAGGTAGATAGAATCATAAACGCAGTAATATCCTGGGATAACAATGAACAAAATCAGAAATGCAATATTGGAATCTACGGTTAATTATTTCCGCTTCTCTCCGGTCATTACGTAATAAATAGCTTTGGTTACCGATGATTTTGTTTGTAATTGTGCTTATTGGGTCCACCATCCTCTAAAGAGGCTATAATCGGTGCGACCCGATTGGTTACCAATGATAATACATTTAGTACATTATAACCAAGACCACCGAGATTACTTCCCTTGTTTTGTTCAACGTCATTTGTAGAGGTGTAGCAACTGAAAACGAAAATGTAGACTTTTCCCCGAAATAACCATGACGTGCATTAGGTGTAGTCTATAAAAATATGTTTCAGCTTCGACAAAACACAGAGTGGATAACATAAAATTTGGACTTTGATCTTTGCTGGGAGTAAGGAAAGGGTTAGAAGAACAACATTTCGAAAGTGATCGAATATTTAAACAAAGTGGAATGAGAGTTTTGTTGCTTTCCCCGCTTGTGAAGTTTTCAGGAAATCTTGTAACTATCAGAAGGATAAAGTGAGTATGATGTCACAGGGCGAGTCAATAAGTACTTTTAAAGGCAGTGACTAGATAGCCAGATAGCCAGTTTATTAGACACATAAATGCTTGAAATACAAAACATAGCCTTTTAAATACCATGTAGTTAGAACGACTGTTCATCTGTGCATCTATCCTTTTTTTTTCAGAGCATAACTCCAAACGTTATGGAGGGAATTTTTTTAAACTTCATAGAATGAAAGAGTACAATAAGTGAAAGTGCAGTGCTCAAGAACCATAACTCTACCTTGTCTAATTGTTTAATTATCCCCCTTTGTTACATTTTCTTGATTTTTCTTGTCTGGAGCATATTGAACTCCAAAAGTGCTGAAAGAAATTACTTGAAAATCAATACAGTAATAGAGGAGCACAATGATGGGAAGTGCAGTGCCCAAGAACCATAACTGTACCTTGCCTAATTTTTTAATTATCCCCCTTTATTACATTTTCTTTTCTTGGGCATAACTCAAAAAGTACTGAAGGAAATTCCTTCAAATTGCAAATAATGAGAGAGGACACACAGGGAAAGTGCATTGCTCAAGAACAATAACTCTTTGCTTTTTATTTTTAGAAATTGTCTCCCTTTATTGATATATCTTGTCCATAGCGTAACTCCAAAAATACTGAAGGGAGTTACTTAAAACTTCATGCAGTGATATAGCACAATGATAGAAAGTTCAGTGCCAAAAAACCATAACTCTTACTTGCCTCTTTTTTGAATTATCTCCCATAGTTACATTTTCCTGATTCTTTTAAATTGCAATCAGTGAAAGAGGACATTCGGGGAAGTGTGGTGATTCTTCATAATTGTGGTCACTCCTTTTATTTGCCCCGTAGATGGCATGATAGGGGTCCAGGTGCATCCCCTAACAGCCTTACAAAAACAAAAAAATTATTCATATAATAAACAATTGAATTTAAAGATTGCTTACAATTTACAGTCTTGCGCATAAAGTAAGAATTTGTCAGATACAATTTCAGTAACACAAAGTTAATTAATTGGAAATCATCAAAATTTACAATGAACATTGGAATTTAGTTTATACTAAATTATTTTAGCTCAATTGTGAAGAAAGCTTGTAGCTTATCAAGCCACTCTCGAGTCCGCTTCCTGGAAAAACCAGTACTGGTGTCAATAATATATGAGAAAATACGGTTGTGACTCCAGTGGGGCTCGAACCCACAACCTCCAGGATGAGCGGCCGACACCTTAACCTCTACACCTCCACTCCCCTTGAAATTTGCAATGAACATTTCACTTAATTGCCATATAAAAATCGCCGCCCAAAAGTGCTTAACCTTAGAAATATTATACATGATATGGAAAGAAATGCCCAAATCCTGCAATGAACAATTAGGTGTGATGAACAGTTTTGATAAAAATTACTCCATTTAGTGTCCGTTGAGCAAAAGTAAAGTTTCCGAAATATAAAATTTAGTGTATGTGCTGACGTTTACAACTGTACCCCTAAATAACCAATCCTTCAAATACTACTAACTGATATAAGATAGATGCATTCTTTACACAACCCGGTTTCCATGACAGGTTATGTCTGATGACCTCTGTTTTAAAGCTTCGAACTTTTCCCTAATATAGTTTTATTTCTGTGCAGTATTTTTATACTATGAACATTTTGAAGGATTTTAAAATAAATTTGAACAAATGTTCAGCACATGGAGATAAAGGTCAAGGTCACAGACTGCGGGACCACTCATGGGGTACGTTTTGAGATTACGTGATTTTTTTCCCCAAGTCTGGACACTGCACTTCGGGGGCATTTGGCTCTTACAAGTGAAAGCTCTTGTAGAATGCTGTTATGGGGCTGTTCTGGTTTTATGTCCCAGAACCTTTCAGAGAGATAGTATGACATCATTTCTTTTTGAAGAATTGATAGATTGTAGTATGAGAAAGAAGCTGGTTATTTGCACGGTGAAGAAAAGTAGGGCGACTATGCTTCTGGCTTAAAATGAATAGATCAGGAACGTTCTGTGTCACTTAACAACAAATTTGCCTATCTTGGTTAATTGAGATCAAAACCATTGTGCACCATGCTTTGTGCTTTGCATTGCATCTTGGGATTTGCACTGCATCTTGGTGTGTTAGCAAGGATATAAATTGTAGGGTAATAAAAAATAATTCTAGTCAAATGTATTTGACGTTCTTTCTATCTTAAATCAGGGATGAATTGGAGAAGCACAAAATACAATGTTTTCTGAAGTGTTCCCTGGAACTAGCTGAAGCAACGGCAGTAGAGAGTATTTTAGAGGAGTTGTCCATTGACATTGTTATCGCAGTGCATGCTTTTAAATCTGGAAAACTTCTAGCGGGTTTGTATGAATCGTAATTTCTATGGTTCAGTGCCCTTTATTATGATACAAGTAAAATCTGTGGATATGCAGTCAAAGTGCTTGTATTACTTATTACATTGCACACATTAAGTATGATTTATCACTTTGAATGCATGTAAATTTTAAGACTTGGAATGTTGCGAAGTTTATAAAAGTCAACATCTTGGGTGTTTACTAGTATCTTTGTGGGTTTTCAAATTTTCTTCAAAAACAATAACACAATGTAAAGTTAATAATATGTGGGCTTTAGTTTCTTGTAATGATAAAAATTTAATGTTATATGAATGACATATATTGCACTTTTCATTTCCCTAGATGTTACGAAGCCATACATCTTAATCCTTGGTGGTACAGATGTGAATGAGCTCAGTGCAGATGGGGAGAAAATGACTGTTATGACCAGAGCTGTTAATGCTTCAAGGTGAGTAACAGCTAAGTGCATATGCACTAAGCTTATTGTAATCTATTAGCATATTAAGTGCTTGCATATACAGGACCTGGTATTTCAGAAGAGTTCTGGCCTTAGTGCACTCAATAGTGTTTTCAATGTTAATAAAGCAGCTGATTAAACTTATTTTATGTACAGTTAAACCTGTCTTAAGCAACCACTCAAGGGGTTCACTAAAACTTGGCAACTTAAATCAGAAGGCTGCTTAATAAAGCTGTTTCTAAACATGAGATTGACTGAATTTGATACATCAGTATTGACTACTTTAGACAGCGGGCTGCTCGGTTAAGGTGGCCATTACAGTGGTTTCAACTGTATGTTAGGGCTTACAACTTATATAAACTACTCTCACTGACAGCTTGGTTGTAATCTGATATTTATTTACTAACACGAAAGAACTTTTGAGTCAAAATCTGCTGATAGAGTTTGAACGCGCATCCTCTGGTTAAGGAATCTGCTTCTATACGGGACAGGTTCAAAACAGATTCTAGCTTGTATTAGTCATCTTCTATAAGGCAAGTAAATTTAATGGAAATGCATGTTAATTTATTCATTTACAGCAAAATGTTCATTGTTATATGGTGTTTGAAAGGTATAATAAAATTTGTTAAGTCAATGAGTGAGGCTTTGAAAAGATATATTTGATAAGTTATTTTTTTCAGACACATAGTTGCATTCAGTGAGTCGCTAGCTGAGAAGTTCAGGTCTTGTTGGGTAAGGTAATTTGTCATGATCAGAATAATATGAAAATGTAACATTGTAAAACTTTCTTTTGATTGTAATATTCAACAAGTTGTCAATTATATGAATTAATATAATATTATTTGAAAAATCAGCTACTTTCATCTTGTCATAAGTTTGATAGTATTTTTGAAATGAGCATCCATTACAAATCTGTATTAGCACAAAAATTAGTGGAAACCAACTGTTCGGTACCACATTATGAGATGATGAAAAGAATGTCTGAAGAAAAATTATTAGTTATCTTGCAGTATACCATAACCATGATAACTGTTTGCTTTTGTTAAGTTGAAGTCAGTCGTATCAATTTTAATTTAAATGAATTTGCCCAAACCACTAAATTTATTTGAAAATAAAATAGCAGGATCAGCAAATGACTTTGAGATAGACAGGAATTTGACATAGCAGTGTTGTAGATAAAAAAGATTTCACTGTATTTGATTATACAACATTGCGTTCTTTCTCTCCATTTCAGCCAGCATACGACCAAAAGAACATTTCAATTATCCCACAAGGTAAGGCTACAGATTACTGCATTGTCACAAATATTCATCTTTAATTGGTATAAGTCATTGTCTTGTATTGTGACTTATCTGTTCTTATGCTAACTACAGAAAGAAATGGAGAAATATTTAATTGTATGGCATTAATAGTACATGTAGTTCCAATAATTTGGATAACAGTGGTTCCTTGTAATCTGTGTATTAAACACTATTAAAATATTAATAAATACAATTTCCAACAGCAGAAATAAACATTGTCTTACACTTATAAAAGAGACTTTGTTTTAATACAGGAGTAAAAGTTTGTCCAAGCAATTTCTCCCTTAAAACTTACCTTGAGAGCCATGGCAAGACTTCAGCTGAGGTTGAAGCAGAAGGTGACATGCCAGGGGATATTGTGCATGGTAGTGAACTAGATACTTTACTGCACTATCTGGACACAGCTGAAGCAAAAATCTTCACCGTTGTGGGCGGTATAAGGCCAGTGAAGAATCCTTTGTACCTGATCAAAACATTTTCAGGTAAATACATGTTTATATTTATGGTTAGTAAAACCATGCCTTTTCTTTGCTTTTTCCCTATTGTTTAATACTTAAGTTAACAATATCTGAAGTCACATACCAGCTTTTTTTGTATGAAAGGATTATACTGTGCTGGGTCTGTATTTTGTCTGGTTACTTATTGTAAAACAGTGCAGTATTTACATACATTTAACCTTGAAATTTATTGTTGGTTACAAGTGATGTTATTTTTGCATACTTGAATTGATACCAAATTTAATTCTGATTTATTTTATTTTATATATTTTCCTCTAGATTATCACATATTTAAGTTAAGGAAAATAATCTGAATTCTCATTCATTTCATTGCTGAAAGAGCATATCAAGGGTTGACCACAAAACTGTTGTAACTTACATGAAATAAAGAAGGACTTGTGACAGTTTTGCGGTCAACCCTCGATATATTTGTTTTTGTCATCATGGATAAAGTAAATTTATTAATTACACGGCAGAGGCGAGGATTGGATCATGAATCATATGGCAAAATTGCCTTGCAGCGCAAATCGAAAGCAACATTAGAGTCTAATTTGTTTCTATTTTCTTAAATGATAAAATATTTGTCTTTAATTTGCCATCAGTTTGAGTCATAAGACAATTATACTGGACTGAAAATTGTTTGGGTCAGGATGAATTTAGCACTTGAAAGGGTAGGAACACTTCTGTGGATATCAATCTGTTAGATTAGAATGAACACCTACCCTGTGGGCTGCCAGTGATTCTGCCTTTGTGACCAGTGCAGATCATGATTCTGTATAGTCTGATCATGATCTGCACTGTAAGCCATTTAGTCAGCAAAGTTTGATTAAGCATCCCTTTGAAAATTTATGGTTCTGTGGGGCAAGTCCATTTTAAGCGTAAATATGGGTCAAGGGTTAAAACTATGATTACTACGTGTATTTGCAGATTGGAGATGTAGCAAAGACAGACCGGACTACTGGTTGTTGTTTATTGGTGCAAATGTAAGCTGATTCAATATTGATACAAACATTCATAAAGAAGGCTGCAGGTATATTATTTTGCTGCTGCCAGTCTGTTTGCCAGTGATACCTTCGGCTAAACGGTTCTGAAGCAGGGACTCAAGAACCATTCAAACTTCTCTTTTTCTTTGAAATCATAGATATAATTCAATCATATATACATGTAGTGCTGTCTATTGTAGTAATAACTGCTTACAATATTGTTTCCTTTTACAGCAGGGGGATGACTTTTTCAAAAGATTTAAGGATGAAGTTTACAGGTATAATTATTTTAATTTTTGCTTTCTCTTTACATTTGTCTTGTATGTCTAAAGCTACTTTTAAATTTGTTTATTGGAATTCTTTATGTATATTGTCTTAATTAAATTTAGATACTGCTACATAGTGTGTGATGAATTTTTGTACCACCCCCTTACAAAACTATTAGAGGTTGGCTTAAAACTACCATCTTGTCCCCCCCCCCCCCCCCCCCCCCCCTTACCATCATAACCTCCAACAGGAGTACAACTCTGTCAAGGTTTTGACAGAATTTGGCCCTTTTATATTAGAAAGGTATGAGCTTTGAGTTTTTCTTACCCACCTCACTTTTTCAAACATTGGAGGTTGTTGAAATAAATATTGTGACCATCTGCTAGATCACAGAAGAGTACAACCTGTCAAGGTTTTCGATTATGCTCCTTTTCTAGAAAATGCTGAATAGGGAAAATCCACTTATTGCCTTAACCCTTTGAGATATTGCTTTGAAACTTTGAATGCTTTTCCCCCCACTGAGCGAGAGGTCTTGTCAGGGTTTGTTTAAATAGGCCCTTTACGCTAGAATCTTGGTTAGTTGCCGCCTGTTGGATTTGTGGATCTTGTTCCCGCCACGGGGAATTCTGTCGAAGGATTTTTTTGAATTATCCCTTTGATTGACTAAATAGAAACATCAGTTAAAATTTTCATTCTTGTCCACTTGTTACTTAACCATTTGAGATATTACAAGTACTTTGAAAGTGGGTACTAGTCCACAGAGCCTATTGTGAAAGGGGAAACTCTGTGAAAATGTTCTTGATTTGTACTAAAACCTAGTTGAAGTCTTTTCCCTTAACGCAAGTTTTGTTTACAAAAACCGCCTACTGACTTTGTTGTCTACCTACTGTATAGGCCACCAGTTGGACAGTTAGTTATAGTCTCAACTCTAAATTTCAGTCCCATGGTTGAACATTTTAACTCGGGGGATTATAATCATCTTGTTACAGTAAAACAAACTGTCACATTGCTAAAGTGTCTGTTGATGTGATGTTGTGGATAATGTATATATTTGTTACATTTACCAGCTGTCCTGGTGTAGTATATATCCCTGGATTGTCTATAGAACATACCCATGCTGTTGTACGCGACAGTTTTGCATTGGTAAACAATTCGGACAGTGAGGGAATGGCGTTGGCAATTTTGGAGGTATTTATAGCTGTTGTTATACACCTATAGTCTACGGTAAGTTTACAAGCAGTATAATTATATGGGTCGTCACAAATATTGGCATATGCACGTCTTTCAATGTTGTGGTTGGCAAGTTGGTTGACCCAAATTGTGGTGCGAATGACTTCTGTGGTATTGGACATAATGCAGTGTAACTTCGTACACATGATAACCACCAAAAAAAGATTTGTGTGACAACTTGTTCATCCACTGGTATAGTCACTGCTGAGTTATTGCCTTTGAGTAAGAAATCCTTAGAGAGTTTTCCTTACAGTTGAACTCAAACATCACACAAGATAAAAAAGAAAGGAAAAATGTGCTTGACACAATTTTCTTGATTCCTTTCTAGATAATAATGAACAGTTTAACAAAGTTATTTTACATGTACATAAAATATGTTTATAGCAAATCTTTGAGCATATAAGCAATAAGTAATCTTGAAAGCTGCTATTCTTGGGGTTCTTTACTGAACAAAACAAATTTTGGAGGTCAAGGTCAAATGTTGTCATTTGAATTCAAACTAGTGACCTATGGATTGAGATTTTTCCTCTGTACCATTACACTATAGTTACATTAACTAGTTTTGATATACATATATTGCATTCAAGATTTATGGATAAAACTTTAATGTTGTTTCTCCTTGTATGAATTGTGTAAAACTGTAAAATAGATTTCTTGAATTTGGCAGGCTATGGCTTTGAAAACGCCAGTTATAGCAAGAAATATTCCCGGGAACATGGCCATTGTTGAGGATGGTCACACAGGTTTTATATATGAAACACCACAGGTAAATTTCTTACTTCTTTTTTTCAGTATTTTGTTTTAAAATCTGACAAAATTGTTGTTGTAGCATTTCTTAAACGCTCTGCTCTGAAATCACTTGACTGTGTTGATGAAACTGATTGAATGAATTGATTGAAATCCCCTCAAATGAAAAACCCGGGGGGCGGGGGGAAAAATTAGGTCATTCTAACAGGCTTGCAGTTTACCTAAACCCAATCCCCAGGTTAGTTAGAAGCCAGTTCTTACTAAGATTTCAAATTATACCGGGTCTGTCCCCGGGTTCTTTTTTTTTTTTTTTTTTTAAGAAACTGCCTTAACTTTCTACACAAGGCCTTAAACTTAGACATTTAGCTTGTAGCATTTAGGACCAAGGGCTCAAACCCATGGCCCTAGTCAAACTACGGGAAACAGCCGACAAGTAATAGACATTGAAATGTTCTTAGCATTGTTAGTCGGTCTCCATATTTAACATGCCCCTTTTTTAAAGCCAACGGAGGTGGACAGTATAGGGGTTCCTGGCCCTCTTGTTTCAGTTAATTGACAATATTGTTGTTGTAGGGTTTAACGCCTGCTCCAACTGTGTTTTATGTCATGCTAACTGGTATTACTAACATACCACTTGAACAGTACTAGACATTTATCCTGTAAAATTGCCACTCCCCCCCAAAAAGACCCCCCCCCCCCCCCCCCCCCCCCCCCCCCCCCCCCCCAAAAATGGCAGAATAATAAGACCCACTTGTCCGCGTTTACAATTATTTCATGCTTGGTTCGAACATGCTCATTTACAAGCTATAAATTGCTGGCGCGCCTCAATTGTTAGTTTCGAAATCATCATCATTAAGCATTGTAATCATCATCATTAGCAGCAGCAGTAGCATAACCAACAATGCCATTATCATTATAATAATTGTCGTCATCCCCACCACTATCATTATCATGTCTGAGGTTATACAGAATTTTAAATCCTTTTGAGTTAATGCTTATGAATCAATAGCTTTCATCAGAACTTCCCAGGTCATGTAATAGTGGACATTGTTGTATTGAGTATACATGTATGTTCAATCAGTATAATGCAACCAATGCCTGTGTTTTCTTAACAGCATATTTTTGATTACATATGTTGTACTTTATTGGGTGCAAAAAGATCATTATATCAGAGTTATGACATTCTTGCACTGGAGGGATAGTTAGGTTGTATCAATTAAATTTTTTTTTAAAATATTAAAATTAAAAAATTAAAAAAAAAAAAAAAAAATATAAAAAAAAAAAAAAAAAAACCACAAACAAAAAAACCCCCCCCCCCCCCTCTTTTATATTAAAAAAAAAAAAATGGTATATAACAAGCCTTGAGTGCTGAAATATTTTTGCCTCTGAGACCATCGTAAATTATCATTCGTTAGAAAAACTCGAATCTTTAGAGTGATTTATATTCCGGTTAGTTTTCATGGACTTTTCAATTAACTAAATTTACGTAGATAACATTATTCGGTATATATTTTAAATTTGCAGCAATTACATCCCTTGGAGAAAGTTGTATATGAATAGCTTGTTGTCCGGTTTGAAATCCAGATTTTCAAATGTTGAATTTTTGCAGAAATTTCCCACAAAGCTGAACTTGCTAAATCCAGATTTAGTTAAATAAGTTCCCCTTCAGCACCATAGTCAGACCATTCAGTAGAATATGAAGAGAAATCCTATGTCTCATTGGTGAAGAAGTATTGCTGAAGATAATCTACATTACAGTTTCTGTAGGATAATGTGAAAGTGATGTAACAGATATGATCACTGTACAGCCATTGTACCAAAAAGATAGGTCTTGCGTGCATGAGCTATTTATAGCCTTAAAAATATCTGCTGTATTTTTGCAATGAGAGTGGACTCCTTGGCTATATGACTGTCACACTACCCTGAATCAACTGTACTTGTACAATATGTTAAACCCTTTGGTGCAAAATGCATGTCTTTCAGGGTAAATCCATTGTTTGCATAGAAATCCTCTTACAAAATGGCTTAATGTCTTTTTTATTATAGAGATATTTTATCATAGTTAATCTTACATACAATTATGTAATAAAATCTTGCTTTTGTATAATAGTATAGCACATTATTATACAAGATTTGATTCTTGAAAGCTTTAAGTTTACAATGAGAGCTAGGTTAAACCATCTCTGAATAAATATAACATCCAAATAAAGACAACCCTGGAAAGACTTCAAGGAGAAAAACTGTTATTAGTTTATAGTTGAACACCACCTGTTAATAAGGCATGCTTAACCTTCTTCCAACCAGCGGTCTTTGATTGCAGGTTTGACAGTATCTTTTTTAAATCATCAGATTACAATGAGAAAAAGGGCGGAGATCCGGTATTTTCGTCTTTCATTTTTCATGACTTTTAGGGTGGATTGTTAAACAACTGTGTCTGTATCTTTACGTATATACAGTAAAACTAGTCATACCGGGCACCCTTTGGAACCACAATATCATGTTGTTGATGAAACCATAGTTTTTCATAACACATTTTAGGTGTTTAATGTATAAAAGTTGCACAACAATTGTCCTTTGACATATGGAGCCTAATGCTCGTTGAAGTAAGCATTTCTAATGCTATAAAAAAGTCAAATGTTTGTTTTGGTATCATCTATGAAATGAAGAAATACATTGAACATTTAATCAAAAATTCTCTGTATATTTTTCTATTAATTTTTACTTTTGGTGAAGGAAAACACAATGTTTGCCAATGTATTTTATTCACTTACTTTTACTGTAGAGTGACAGATGTATGTATCACATATGTTTTATGACATGTTTTTAGAGACATTTCTTCCAAGTGATATTACAAGATTGAAAATGTTCAAACTTTACAAATGTGTCCACAAACCTATATACACATGGATTGGCAATTTTCCTCTACTTAACAATTGGTCTTGTAAACAGCGAAATTTTTCAAATTATGAAGAATAACTTCAACCCATCAATTATTGTGTATTAACACAACCTATACATACCTTGTATAGGTCGAATTAACCGAATATTGCTTAAAAGAACTCATTTTCAACCGTATTTTTATCAATATTTATTACTCGATGGTTTGTATTTTTTCTTTCTTTATGTAACGTTTCTCATATTTCATAGTTTCAACGTGTATAGTTTTTCATAAAACAAGAAGGAGACCAACGAAAATATCTGAAAATCACCAAGAGCTTGCAATGGATTATCGGTAAATTCTTTATACGTTATTGCTTTGTTGATTTTTAGAAGTTGCCAAATCATTTGTATCTATGATAACCATGATATGTCTTATACACAAGGGAGATATCAATTAAGGGAAATATAACTTTATCATATTTGAATCTATTTTTACAAACACTTAAATTTAGCAGTGACTTACCTGAGGCAGCCATGATTGATGTATTCTAGTCTATTTTAGATAAATATATCTTTGTTTAACAGTCACCTGCCTTAAGAAGGCACTTTAAAATCATAATTCCATAGTTGACTCATTGTTAACTTAAAGGTTTTACATTATTACATGTATGTTCAGTTATAAAAGTTGCTCGTTCAAAGTTGCTGGTCAAAAATAAATTTTCACGAAAATGATATACATGTATATACTAAAACTTAAAGAAATTGATAGAATCAACATGACCAGTAAATTTCTAGGTATTGATTGGAGGAAATCTTTTGAAAAGGTTGGTTAGATTGATTTTATGACACCACTACACTGTATGTTTATATTGGAAGTTCAACACTTTATAATTTAGTAGCGTATAATTTCAAATGTACAGATATCCTTTTCAGGAATTTATTCTTTAACCTTTTTTTTTGACTATTCGTTCTAAAATGTGTTATTTTCAGACAGTTTGAAGAACTTTATATTTTTACCAAATCTGAGAGAGAGCAGCTTTAAAGGGGCATTGCCTACATCTAGTAGATGATATTCTCCGTACATAAATAATATAGACAACAAACGTAAAACGATAAATAAGTACAATTTTGAAGAAAAACATATTTCGAAAAATGTCTCATTTTAGAACAATCAATATAGAGATCTCCTTTTGTTATAAGTATCTTGTTACTGTACAACAACAACTTTATAAAGATAATTATGTTTTACGGTACTGCAACATATTTTAAATTGCTGATTTTACCAATAATGACTGATATTGTGTAACTCAAACTTTTAGGTTAAGTAATAATCTTGCAGATATTCTGTTATTTATGCTTTTCAACTTATTTAATGTGACACTAGATTTAGGGAGTGCCTCTTTAAGATTTTTCCAGTCATCTACATAGAGCAAACATGTACTTCTTTGCATTCATGCTGTTAGACGTCACGTTGGTCACAGAAATGAAGGAAGAAGTCTTTTTGTAGATCAGGGTATAATAAATTCAGTGTAATATATACTATATATATGTTCAATTGTCTTTCCAAATGCTTCAGTCTGTTGGTCTTGCATAAAAAAATATTTAATCATGTCTCTGTTAAGTTTGCAGTTGTTAATTATTTCTGTGATTGTATTTATTTGTGCTATATTCTATGCTGCCAAATATTCATGTCTTTCATGTGATTGTTTTAATGCAGTTATTGATTGTTTTAAGGGTAAAGGCAATGTGTTTATTTTGTTATAGTGTTGCCTTTTTTGACTAACTTGAATCGTTCTTTTCGAATATGTATTCTGCTTAAATTCAGTTATTTTAATGTCATGCACTTGTGTAGGTTAATAGTAAGAGTTGGAAATACATCAACCAACCATGTCAAAGTTGACAACTGCTGTTATTTGAAAGTTCGACTCTCCACACCAAAGGTGTTTGCTTAAAGCTATTTGTTCATAGTATCTGGTGAAATTTTTTAATTTCTCCAAAACGATATAAGAAAACATAAAATGTAAAAGTAATGCTAGATTCAACAACACTAGTGAAAATCAATGTCTCAATTTCAGAAAAGTTGTTGCAAAATATTAGCGAGTTTGGTTTGACAGCACCATTACACTCTTGTTTAAATTTTTGGGATTTCAAAACTTTGCAACCCTTTTATAATTTTGTAGTGTATATTTTCAAAAATACAGAAATAGTTTATAGGAATTTGTCTACCTTCACTCTTAAATATTTGAATTTCAGACAGTTCAAACAACATTATTTTTTACACCAAAATCTGCGGGCAAGTAGCTTTAAACCAGTAGGTCAACGGAAGCTGTAGAATCTAGGAGTTGATAAAATTAAAACGATTTTACAAAATGCATAAAAGAAATCAGTGTTGTCTGTTTTCAACAGTTTCCTTAGATGTTCACATTGTACATGTAGCACCAAGGTAAAATTTAACCAATCAGTGTACAGTACTAGGTGAATGGTGCAAAATTTATCAGTTATTCTCCACAATTGCTATATATGTGTACATGTAACTTTACAGTATTATTTATTAACTGGTTAATGGTCACAAGACATTAATACTGTGGTTTTAAACTTGTGATAACCCTTCCGGTTGTTAACTATTTTGTTAACATCTCTAGCTTTCTTTACCAGATAATTCTTTTTCATTGTTTTTAGAGATGTCTAGATATTTTCATCAGTCCCATATGCAGTATAATACTACACTAATGTCTTTTGAAAAACTTGAATTCTAACACTTTACAATTGTTATTATATTTTGCCTTTTCAAAAACGAAAAAGGTTTCCGAATTCAAATATCGTAATTTTCCAGAAATGTCAATTCAGTGTACAATAAGCAGCCTATTTTGAATTAAAATTGAAGAAATTTACTTCCAATGATGTGCAAAATATATGTCTGATTTTACAACATTCAATAAAGCGAAAGTAGGACAAAAAGACCACCCAGGTCAGCTAAGGAAGTACTTCACTCGTTTTCATGCAGCAGTATTTCAAATAGGAAAATCCCCTTTGGTTTTTTTAAATTTTTTAGGACCTTTTTCAAACTTTTTTCCCCCTTTACACCCCCATTTATCAGACAGTTTGGTATTGATCTGTCCTTTAATTATCAGACTGTTGATTT
The DNA here is from genome assembly GCA_022818135.1 of Saxidomus purpurata. NCBI lineage: Eukaryota > Metazoa > Mollusca > Bivalvia > Venerida > Veneridae > Saxidomus > Saxidomus purpurata. The sequence continues at coordinate 31,013,730 of JAFMSR010000007.1, forward strand.
TGTCTCAATTATCAGACTGTTGATTTTTTCTCAATTTCAGACTGTTGATTCCTCTCAATTATCAGACTGCGTATCAGACTGTTGATTCATCTCAATTATCAGACTGTTGATTCATCTCAATTATCAGATTGTTGATTCATCTCAATTATCAGACTTTTAATTTGTCCTAATTATCAGACAGTTTATTTTGTCTCAATTATCAATTGGTCTTAATTGTCAACAGTGTATTTGTTTCAATTATCAGACAGCTTATTCATCTCAATTATCGGACAGTTTATTTTGTCTTAATTCTGGGTAATTTAAGATTTGTCTTAAACCTTGCTGTTTATTACTGCATATTTTACAATCTGTTTCTTATGTAACCATGTTGCAATAGATACTAACATGACATGTACAATTTCAGATGTAGATATTCTTTGTTATAGTTGCTTCTCTGTGATACATTTTGATTTCCTGTTTTGATTTTTTTCTTTTTTTAACTTTTATATGCTCCCCAAGGAAGGTTTAAAGTTATCGCACTGTCTGTTCGTACTTTAGTGTGTCCATTTGTTAATTCCTCACTCCATCTGAAACACTTCTTGACATAGTCATAACTTGAAAATAAATGCTTTAAGAACTGAATGAAATTTCACGTCCATGTTTTGCATGAGAAAGGCTGGTATCTCCAAGGTCAAGGTCACATTTATTTAACATACAGTTTGCATGCACAATCATAGATTATTATATGCTAATAGGAGTCTCAGCTTTAACACTTAAGCTGTTTAAGGGAATTTAGTAAAGTTCATATAAATGTTAAGCATGCTGGCATTTGGTATTTGAAAGTAAGAACGATAGCTCCAAGGTCAAGGTCACAGGCAAGTTCAGTTATTGTTTGCATTGTATGTTGTAAGTTACCTTGTCAGCATTGAGCATGATTATTACTTTCTGTCATGAGCACGCAGTTGGGATGGAAATGTCAATCTCCGAGGGTAACTGTTATGGCGGGATTGAGGCTCTGCCGAGTTACCGTGAAACAGTTACCGGAGGTGACGCATATTTTCATCTGAACCAAACGTTTCATGATAGAAACTTTTTCAAGCAATTGATTTCTTAATGCACACTTACTGAAAAGATGCAATATCATATAAAAACAAATGATATTCAGATGCTGTGTTTGGTAAAGTGAAGTTACAATGTTTATTACATAATGTCACATTAAAATGTAATTCACGAGAGTTGTCTAGCACAGGGGGTTCCAGACAGGTTTTCCGGCATGGGTAAAATCACTGGAAATGCCAATACAATATTGAAGAATATCATGCTATAAACACCATTTTTTAAGGATTACCAAGTCGGTGAGCATTTGTCATTTATCAGTGAAATTTCTTCTTAAAATGTATCGTAAGAATCATTAATGTAAACAGCTAATTTTTCAATATTAGTGCAATTAAAGATATTACTATAGTATTCAAGATATCAATAGTTTTAAATTGTTTTATAGAAAAGCTTTCTTGTGTAGACTTTGGCTGTAGTTTAAACAAGTTTTGAAAATTGATGACATTTTGAGAAACCACAAGGCCGGCAGGCAGAGCTTAGGTATTTGGAATGTTACTTATCATTGAGTAGTAGACTTCTACGAATTATGTTTAAATCGTGACCCCTTGTATTATAGGCTAGCCAATGGTAGTCAGGTGAGCGATATAGGGCCATCTTGGCTCTCTTGTTATATTGTTAGATCTCTATACAATCAGTATTTTATGTGTAAACAGCTTTTCTGGTGAAAGTTTAAATTGTATTTTCTGAAATCCAAATTGAATTAAATATTAAACGGTTTAGTGTTATTTTGTGAATCCTAGAAATGCAACCTTCAGCAGATATGTGGCCGTAAGTCGAAGAAAAACAGAATTTGAAATTTGTTTGAAAGTTTGCACTGCTCCCATTTATAATGGAGTTGCAGCACAAGTATTGCAAGTGTTCTGGGATGCAAATTAAGTACTTTACTGTCTACACTTATGTAAAAATTCATAGTCTTTGACTTTTTTACTACAAAACTGCTTTTCCTAACACAAAGTCCATTTCTTCAATTGTAAGTACATGTACTCTTATGTGAGCTTTAATTTTGACTTATGTGAGAGTTTGACTTGAACGGCATGGTGTAGTTTTTATGGTTTCTTATAATTATACAGTACTTTTAGCTCGCCTGACTTGCTCAAACATGACTGGGAATATAGATCTGTGGTTCAAGTGTCAAGTTGAGTTACTGGCAACTGTATTTACAATTTCTTATAAGGACAATGCCCCGGAAACCACTTGTTTTAAAACTCCATAACAATCCTCCTTGATTTATGTAGCAGGTGAAAGAAAACCTTACCCTGTTAACGGCATTGTACTTTGTGATATATGCACGAATAAAAAGTTTTTATTCGTGCATATATCACATAGTACAACTTGAAACTTTAATTATCTGCCTTTTTAAATAGAAAATATAACAAAATGCTGTGTTCAATGGCAGATGATTCCAAATCAAGGCCAGTGACATATCAAGTTTGAAGGCAAGGACTATTTTTGGCCCTATGTACATATAGGAAAATGTAACAAAATTCCTTCATGAAATTTTCCTTTACATTCACTGATCTTTACCAGAATAAACGTAAGAAGAGTAAAACCCTTCTTGTAACAAATGATTTCTGTCTCTGCGACAAGTCTAGATCCTGATCTTGGGTCGTATTCCAGTAGCATCTTGAGTGATTTTAAGTATTTTAACTAAAGTCCAAAATATGTAATTATTATTTTTCGCTTAAAAGTGAATGATTGTGTGTAATTTCATCATCATTGTAGAAAATGGTCGTGGAAGGTTTAATAATGTTCAACATGCTGCAATGCACATTCTCCTTTTTAGATTATCTTCTTAAGGAAATAGTGTTAATTTTAAGTAAAATCGTGATTTTACTTAAGAGGCTAATGGAATATGGCCTCTGCACTACTCATTCAGCCAGTAGATTTTCAGCGAGCAAACCTGTGAAAAGGGGACAGAATTTCTTGAAGAACACGAAAAATTGGAATTTAGATAATCGGGGGTTTAGCATTTCATTTTGCTTTCAAGAGAAATTTATGTATTCAAATATTCCCGATGAATAACTGATTACCAAACTTTTGCATTATTAAATAGTTCCGATCAATTTACAGCAATCTATATACTTTTCTTTAAAAAAAATTTTTTATAAAACCCCCCCCCCCCCCCCCCCCCCTACCCCCCCCCCCCCCCCAAAAATTTTTATTATCTGCGATCTTGTATAAACCGGTTCTAAATAAAACCTGTCCCGACCCGACTAAACGCAGTCTGAACATGAGCCATATATACCATATACATACGTATTTGTAAATATTTCCAAAACAAAATAGGTTCTACAACATTTTATTTCACTATAAAATATGCAAGTTAATTACTATAGATGACACACATATATATATAAACTTGTGTCTTTGTATTAACATAAAGTTTTTGTTACCTTGTGTAGAGTCGCTAGTTTATTTCACTAAACTGTTCGTGCAAATTTAAAACTTCATTGTTTCTGCTAGCATGGAATTGGTATACACTGTCTTACATCTTTACCGTTTGTTAGTAAAACTTACAGTCAGCTAAGAATCACCGTAGAGGAATACTACTTGTAATTGAGATTACCATATTCTGCAGTCGCAGTAATTTCAGTATATATAGTTCAATATCACAGAGACGCTTGAAAGTAGTTCCAGAAATACAGACGCTTTAAAGTAGTCCCAGAAATATCCATGTATTTGATAATGATCTGAGCATATAACTATTTAAGAATTTGTTTTACAAATTAGAAAAGAATTCTGAGCAAAGTTCTAAATTGTTTGCATGTTTGTCATTGATAACATCTGCAAATTCTGCTTTTCCCATCTCCTTAAGTGCGCGCTCTAGATCTTTCACTTTGTCCTTGTCCTTTGACCCTGCTCTCAGCGTCTTCCAGGTCAGCAACAGCCTTTGGGTGGCTTCGATTACAAGGGTGTCGTTTACACCAAGGAGACCAGTGGTTGACGCTTCGTTTGTGGCGTTTACTATTGTTGTGTTTGGTATATTCAGATACATGCAGAGCACAAGTCCATTGACCTTGTCTGCTCCAACCTCCCGTGCTAGAATAGCCAAGCTTCCATCTGTAAGAACTGCTGATTCCTTGCCCTTTCCGGCTGTTGATGCTGAAAAGACAAAATATTTAGTATAGATATACGATAAATCGTTACCGTACAAATTCGTTGTGTATAATGTTATAATAAATTCACGTTTTTGCTACCGCTACTGCCAGCTACTGCTACTGCCAACTTCATAATTATAGGTTCGTGATTATGGTAATTGAATGTCCGTTTGATAGTCCATTTTTTTTACGAGTTTGTATACGCGAAAAGTTGTCGGCAAATTTGTTTAGAAACCACTTTTCAAGACACTGGACGTTTTACATTGTAAATAGCCACTCATTAAAACAATAACCCAATTGCTTTGATATTTCATCACCAAAGTGCACGGTACAGTTACAGGTTTTAGTGCGTTCATCACCAAAGTGCACGGTACAGTTACAGGTTTTAGTGCGTTCATCACCAAAGTGCACGGTACAGTTACAGGTTTTAGTGCGTTCATCACCAAAGTGCACGGTACAGTTACAGGTTTTAGTGTGTTCGCCTAAGCATCATTGGATCCAGGGCTCAATCTTCAAAAAATGTTGTGGTAGTATCCAACATGGACAATACATCTTATTTCATATTGCCTCGCCCCCACTCCCTTCCCGTTCCTTTAAGGTTGATTTCATCCGAAATGAGTCTCGAGAGAGATTAAACTAAGTTGTAAGTACTTCTTTCGCAATCCAACATAATAAATTAGTATAGAATAAACATGTTCCTATACAAGGAAGAATGAATCTTCCTTCATTGAGGAGAGACACAATGTAGTTATAAAATTAACAATTCCGCCAAGTGCAAAAACCTTTTTAAAGAATTCACGTACAAAATACCGCCAAGAGTAAAAAAAGAAGCAATTCTATAGTTAAGTACTAGCAGTTGGATGATACCGTAGAACGTTTCAATATTCTACGGTACCTATATGCTTCGAATTTCATATAGTGTGTTACCTCTTGACGACGCCCTGCTTGACTGAGTGGATTCACGCGACACCGGCCGATCCGCCGACTGCTTAGAACGGCTTTTATCCGGTTTCCTTGGCATTTCTATGCACTAGTGAATTGATGCTTAATGTACAATTTGAAACTTCTTTTTGCAGATTTTATATCACTGCATGCACATTTCAGGCGAAAGAAACACGTATTTTGTTTGATATATCCAACTAAATTCGCCTCTAAATTTTATCGAAGTCTCTCCTAATATCCCCGTTGCCAACATATTGAATATCTAAACATTTCAGCCGGGACAATAGGCAATTGTGCACTTACTTTCAGTCGCTTCACTGATCGAAATTAGAGTAGTGTACATAATTTGTAAAAGCTAATGCTTTGTCTAAGTTGTTTACATACACGCGACTGGGTTTGTTTAACCGAGATCTGAGTAAACATTTGTTTTTTGATTGTTGTCTCATGATAATTAATACATTTGCCGATAAGGCCATTTAAAAACATTGGATTTTGTTCCTAAAACCTGGGATGAATATATACTATCGGGATTGGAAACGGCTACTGATACGCTAATCCATTATCGATTTTTATTGCCGTCCGTGGCCGCCATTTTGAAAGATAATTTGCATTTTTTCCCGTACACATAACAACAAAATACGCCAATTTCAAGCACTTTGAAGTGTTTCAAACACTAGAAACATTACATGTCATTGATTTGAAATTATATTTTTCAGCACACGACTTGATACAAAGTCAAAACATACTGCGAAATGCGACTGGTCATTTCAAATCCTTTTTCGAATCCGTTGCCATTTTTGAGAGAACGTTCTTGAAATACAGATTTAATCACTAACAAACGGTGATAAAAATATTTTACAGTACATAGAATGAAATAATTATAAAATACCATATCTAGTATTTCATTGTCAACATTTGTTGAGTATTATAGCTTTGCTTTACGCTTTCTGCCGCTTCTATTTCTAGATTCAAGATGGCCGCTTCCAGTAAGGAGGCCATGAATTTTGCGAGATTTTGCGAGATTTTGCGTCGTTTCACACTCCGTTAATATTATTGCTCCAGCTAAAACCAATTTGATACATATTTGTTTACTCTTAATTTCTATTTACTGTCCCCAAGTAAAACGTTTTGTACATTCCGTATACATGTATACATTTGTTATATTTATTATGAATTGACATTTTAAAGTGAAATACTTTATCTGTATGCTATTTTATTTACAGTTAAACGTCGATTTTAGTTCGAGGAACCGGTGGTTCGAGCTGCATAAACTCAAACAGTTTAACCCAGGTTTTATATTTTTCATACTTCCAAGAATAAGTGTGTACTATGTATTAGATAGAGTACTGTTTGCGAGAATAATTATGTTATTTCGAGGGGCGTAGCCCCCGAGAAATGACGTAATTATTTGAGCAAACAGTCACTCTATCTGATTTGTATTATGGCACGTTGATAATGGCACGTACACCATCATGTACATTTTGATTGACAGCTCGCAGGCCCCGAAACATCGTGTGACGTAACAAAATGGGTGGGATCACGTTAATATTGTTTGGTCACTCTGATCTTTGTCAGTTCCCTTAAAAAAAGAACGCTAAGAAAGATAGATGAACTCTGCATTATGGATATTTTAGAATTGCAGGATATTGTTTTGTTACAGATGGCTAATGAACTTGAATTCAGTCAATTAGAAGATTTAGACGATATCATTCTTTCACAAGTTCTTTTAGACGCCGACGACATCATGCTTTCACAAATGAAAACTGCATGATGATAACTGCTCAGGACACTCGTGTTTCGAGTTCGTGTATATGTATGTCCACCCTTCCATTCCTCTTAAACATTTAAGTTTAGGTCAATTTTACAGAGCTACATCTTTCTTCTTTGGTAATTGTTGCTTGTTTTTGTTTTTGAAAAAAATCTGAAAAGTGTTCTCTATTGCAGATAGATCATGTTCTCTATTTCAGATAGAGCACGGTCTAAGCTCCGCCCCCATACACAATGCAAATTATCACAAATACAGTACAGTGTTGTCCTATACAAATATGCAGTAGCCATGATACAAACAATAAGATTGGACCTCAAAAATCTGTCCCAGCATGAAAAATAAAGGTAAAATCGGCGAGTTTCACGCAAATTATTGCTTTTAAACATTTTTTCCCCTTTTGAACAGCTTTTATCCGGTCGGCCTAAAAGCCGATTTACGATACCGGTATATCTGATGTTATAAAACGAAACACATTTCAAAATGTTTTTTATCATTGGAAAGCTGATAAAACGCAAAATGTGTTTATTTATTTCAATTTGAGTCAGAAGTAAATCGCGGAGACATAACTTGCACTACTTTTCTTAAGCTTTTAGCGGCAGCATGTCCTTTCGAAAAATCCGTCACTCATTAAACATTATATCCCTTTCGTGAAAAATTGTAAATGTATGCCAATTTACTACTAATTTTTATCAACATTGTAAAGAAATACAGTTTACCTCTAATTGTTCAATTCACGAGGTGCTAAACCATGCTCCGTTCAACATTCATAACATAACATGTTCTTATACGTCCGATGTGCAACTGTTTGCCGGATAAATGAGACTGACACCTTTTATTGTTCGAGCGAAAGGATGTAATTGACAATGAAAAAGATCTGAAGGGACCGCCAGACAGGTTCGAGAGAGCGGGGTCCGAAGTTTCAGAGGTGGCACACTATAATCTATATAGAGATTTTGCCGGGACCGTCGACCGAGTTCGATGGATCGGTTGTATTCGAGCGAATGAGGTTCGAGCGGACAAAGTTCAACTGTATTTTCGATTGCGGAACAAGCTCATTGCTTTCGAGACTCACTCTAGAAGGAACCACGGTGAATCTCAAAGAGACAGAGACAGAGACAGACAGACAGACAGAGACAGCAGAGGCAGAGGCAGAGGCAGAGGCAGAGGCAGAGGCAGAGGCAGAGGCAGAGGCAGAGACAGAGACAGAGACAGCAGCAAAGGCAGAGGCAGAGGCAGAGGCAGAGGCAGAGGCAGAGGCAGACCGACAGAGACAGAGACAGCAGAGGCAGAGGCAGAGGCAGAGACAGAGACAGAGACAGAGACAGACCGACAGAGACAGAGACAGCAGAGGCAGAGGCAGAGGCAGAGGCAGAGGCAGAGGCAGAGGCAAAGACAGAGACAGAGACAGCAGAGGCAAAGGCAGAGGCAGAGGCAGAGGCAGAGGCAGAGGCAGAGGCAAAGACAGAGACAGAGGCAGAGGCAGAGGCAGAGGCAGAGGCAAAGGCAGAGACAGAGACAGCAGAGGCAGAGACAGAGACAGAGACAGAGACAGAGACAGACCGACAGAGACAGAGACAGCAGAGGCAGAGGCAGAGGCAGAGGCAGAGGCAGAGGCAAAGACAGAGACAGAGACAGCAGAGGCAAAGGCAGAGGCAGAGGCAGAGGCAGAGGCAGAGGCAAAGACAGAGACAGAGGCAGAGGCAGAGGCAGAGGCAGAGGCAAAGACAGAGACAGAGACAGAGACAGAGAGAGTCAGACAGACAGACAGACAGACAGACAGACAGACAATTAAGTGTCTCGCCTAAGGACACTTCTGCCTAAGCATTCGTCGGGCATATAAAATACTTGTAATTAAACATATATTATCAAATACATAAATGAACTAAATCATCATGAATCCGTGACCAAAATAAAAAAAATCCATCACCAGTAACCTCAACAGTAAAGGGTGCCTTTGAAATAAAGTTCGTGTCTAACTACTTTAAAAATGGAATTTACACGGTAGCATTATTTTAATTAAAACACAACTTCACTTTTTCGTGTAGCAAAAACTGCAATAACATTTGAATTTATATCTGTATATACAAACACAATCTATATTTATATTGTAGAACTACAGTTTAATGTGCCGTTAAATCAATAAATTGTCGATTTGTTTGCAATGTATAAATATAACAATCATAATACACCGACGAAATTTAAGTGTTTTAAACTTGAAATAAATGGTTTAAAAAGTTCATTGTTTAAACGGAAATTGAATTAATCAATGTATCAATTACATACCTTCTTCGGCTGGCATTCTTAAACAATAACCTTTCAGTGAAATATCAGTTTAAAGCAGCACTTTGTGACTTTACGAGTTTGTTTACACGCCAAGCAAACTATACAACGGTTGTTAGATGTATAGAAAATTGAATTTCAATAGGATTTGATCGATCCGGCCCGTTCTCGTCTTTAAGTTAGATTATCTCGATTTAATTTGTCGCCCTTTATTCAAATATCGGAATAAAACTGCAGATAAATTCCGTCTTCTTCTCTATTTTATTTATTGTGCATAACACAGAAAAGCAAAATCTCGGGTATAATTAACCGATAAAGTCCGCTATTTTGCACGGTGACATGATTGTGCACCAATTTCCTTCTAAAACTACGATAAGACAGATACAGAACACTAAAGGAAAATATTGATAGCATCAAAGAGATAATAGAAACAAGGAGTACATATACGATGCGTAGCAATAAGAACAAAATATATAGTGTCTTAGAAAGAAGGACAAATACAGTATAGAAATAATGTTAACGTATTGCATCCGATTTTGTGGGATAATACGAAAATTGCGCATATACTTTATTCCTCCCTACTCTTTGCGGATTAATGGATTTTATATTTTCTCTCTCTGTCTCTCTCTCTCTCTGTGTCTCTCTTGCATGAGCTCTCCTGCCTGCCTGCCTGCCTGCCTTTACTTACAAGGGGCTCCATCCTTATTTGGCCGTTGCTTTTACTGCCGGCCTATCGTATCGTATATTAGAGCTTTATCGTTGGTACCGGTTTCCCATATGATCAACACCCACAGCAGAGGTTAGTTATTTTAGGTTTCGGAGGATAGTGCAAGATACAGAAAGCGTCCCAATTCCAGAGACACCCTGGTTCTTTTAGCATGCTAGGTGTATAGCACCCATACATGGGACCTCGGTTTTAGTCTCATCCGAAAGACTGTTAGTAATTTTAGTTGGTCAGCCCCAGGTCGAACCCCCTACCCCGAGATTACAAGTCTCGTGCTCTACTGATTGAGCTAACCGGGCCGGCTTATTGTACGGTGATGGTCATTTAAAAGGCTGATTGGTTTTGCAACTTTTTACTGGTGGATAGAAAAATTGAAAGGGTAACACAGGAAAGGGGTGCATAGTCTGTATTTATTTGTAGAAAGAAAATATTTATGAGGCATTTTGATTTTTCTTACATCGCCTTTTACGTCTCAAACTGCATCGCTCATTTAATTGAGACAGTTTTTGTGCACCAAATGTCAGTAACACACCCTACACTACAACGGCAGTGTATCTTTTTGTATTGGAGTTTCGGTTATAATTTCCCTTTTGAATTTCCTGTATCACATTGTAACATAAATATGCTGATAGGCAATAATGTATATCCAAGAATTGATTTCTAACAATTGAGTAAATATCATGCCTTTTGAGTAATGTATGTCCTTTTATGGAACGAATTTGTGCATGTCGTATCTTGTTCACGATATTGGAATCAGGTGAGCTTGCAGGAGAATTTCATCAAATACAGCAAACGCCAACTGCAGGCTGCTTTGTCGGAAACAACCAGCTCAAGACACTCAAAATCCCCTTGGTCATAATCCCCTTGGTTCAAAAATGGCAGAGTAGTCATAATCACTTCAATGGATTTTACAAGTAGAAAAGCATGTATTGAATAAAAATTTTTACTGAATGTTTCATTTGTCTCTAGTTTAACTTTACTATAGCGAATGATTAAAAACATATTAAAATTATTGAAATTAAAATGTAAAATCCATTAAGGGGATTATGACTACTATGCCATTTTTGGACCAAGGGGATTATGACCAAGGGGATTTTGAGTGTCTTGAGCTGGTTGTTTCCGACAAAGCAGCCTGCAGTTGGCGTTTGCTGTATTTGATGAAATTCTCCTGCAAGCTCACCGCGATTCCAACTATCGTGAACAAGATACGACATGCACAAATTCGTTCCATAAAAGGACATACATTACTCAAAAACATGATATTTACTCAATTGTTAGAAATCAATTCTTCGGAAATACATTATTGCCTACTATGCACATCTTTGTAACAATGCTGATACCAAGAACTTAAAATGTAGCAAATATATAACAGATAACATGATAATTAATACATTTGCCGATAAGGCCATTTAAAAACATTGGATTTTGTTCCTAAAACCTGGGATGAATATATACTATCGGGATTGGAAACGGCTACTGATACGCTAATCCATTATCGATTTTTATTGCCGTCCGTGGCCGCCATTTTGAAAGATAATTTGCATTTTTTCCCCCGTACACATAACAACAAAATACGCCAATTTCAAGCACTTTGAAGTGTTTCAAACACTAGAAACATTACATGTCATTGATTTGAAATTATATTTTTCAGCACACGACTTGATACAAAGTCAAAACATACTGCGAAATGCGACTGGTCATTTCAAATCCTTTTTCGAATCCGTTGCCATTTTTGAGAGAACGTTCTTGAAATACAGATTTAATCACTAACAAACGGTGATAAAAATATTTTACAGTACATAGAATGAAATAATTATAAAATACCATATCTAGTATTTCATTGTCAACATTTGTTGAGTATTATAGCTTTGTTTTACCCTTTCTGCCGCTTCTATTTCTAGATTCAAGATGGCCGCTTCCAGTAAGGAGGCCATGACTTTTGCCAGATTTTGCGAGATTTTGCGTCGTTTCACACTCCGTTAATATTATTGCTCCAGCTAAAACCAATTTGATACATATTTGTTTACTCTTAATTTCTATTTACTGTCCCCAAGTAAAACGTTTTGTACATTCCGTATACATGTATACATTTGTTATATTTATTATGAATTGACATTTTAAAGTGAAATACTTTATCTGTATGCTATTTTATTTACAGTTAAACGTCGATTTTAGTTCGAGGAACCGGTGGTTCGAGCTGCATAAACTCAAACAGTTTAACCTCAGGTTTTATATTTTTCATACTTCCAAGAATAAGTGTGTACTATGTATTAGATAGAGTACTGTTTGCGAGAATAATTATGTTATTTCGAGGGGCGTAGCCCCGAGAAATGACGTAATTATTTGAGCAAACAGTCACTCTATCTGATTTGTATTATGGCACGTTGATAATGGCACGTACACCATCATGTACATTTTGATTGACAGCTCGCAGGCCCCGAAACATCGTGTGACGTAACAAAATGGGTGGGATCACGTTAATATTGTTTGGTCACTCTGATCTTTGTCAGTTCCCTTAAAAAAAGAACGCTAAGAAAGATAGATGAACTCTGCATTATGGATATTTTAGAATTGCAGGATATTGTTTTGTTACAGATGGCTAATGAACTTGAATTCAGTCAATTAGAAGATTTAGACGATATCATTCTTTCACAAGTTCTTTTAGACTCCGACGACATCATGCTTTCACAAATGAAAACTGCATGATGATAACTGCTCAGGACACTCGTTTTCGGTTGCGTGTATATGTATGTCCACCCTTCCATTCCTCTTAAACATTTAAGTTTAGGTCAATTTTACAGAGCTACATCGGTTTCTTCTTTGGCAATTGTTGCTTGCTTTTTTTGTTTTTGAAAAAAATCCCCTGAAAAGTGTTCTCTATTGCAGATAGATCATGTTCTCTATTTCAGATAGAGCACGGTCTAAGCTCCGCCCCCATACACAATGCAAATTATCACAAATACAGTACAGTGTTGTCTCTAGTTTAACTTTACTATAGCGAATGATTAAAAACATATTAAAATTATTGAAATTAAAATGTAAAATCCATTAAGGGGATTATGACTACTATGCCATTTTTGGACCAAGGGGATTATGACGAAGGGGATTTTGAGTGTCTCCCAGCATTTCACTTGCTATACATACACATAAAACATAAATCATTCAATTAATTTTCATTACTACATGGAAAGTTGCCTGTCTATTATTCAAGGTTTCATAAACATTTTCATTCACAATACATTAACATGTGACAGATTCTGTCATTTCTTCTGAATGAAGTCCACACACTTCTTTTCTTACCATGGAGTTACTTTATATATACTGAACAAAATAAGTAACTTCCGATTTCTATACATATTGTTTTAATGTTATAAAAAGAAATCAACATGTCCAATACCCTACATAAATCATGTTCGGGCGAACGATTATGTGTCAAATAAAACCAATTATAATTAGATTGTACGCATTACACAAAAAAGAAAAGGTTAAAATCGAATTTCTCGTGCATGCACGGACCAGTATAATTCGTGTTTATAAAATCAAGTCTTTCGACTTTGTTGTCAATAAGAAAAAGATGCAGAAACAATATTTTTATTAAGTTTTCTTTCTTTTTGATAAGCCTAGAATTCCGCCGAATTTACGTGAACGTGCCATCGGCATACTGAATGCTGGTATGGTGACGAATGAGGTTGTTAGGGTTGTTGGCAATTCTAGCCGTGCTATTCGAAACCTTAGGCAACGTTTTCAAGCAATAGGGCGTACGGAAGATTTACCACCTAGTGGACGTCCGCGGGTCACAACGCCTGGCCAAGACCTACTTATTTTGTTCAATATAGAATATGTTTTCCTTTGCAGTAAAGTAAGTAGTCGAACCAGTTATTTTTGAGTCAGTTAAGACATTTGATAAAACACTTATATGAAAGCATTCCATAACAAAAAATAAAAGTGATCTTTCTGGTGAATCTGCACTTGACTTCCTTATCAGACCCTGTAACAGCAGTAAAAGAAACAGATACTCAAAGAAAATTTGCGATGAAGACATTTTTCTGACACAGCATAACTTTCTTTAAACACTTAAGCTCTATTAAACTTAAATTAGAAAGCACTATGTCGTGTGTTGATAAGCACCAAATTTAACATAGTTTTACCAGACGCTATAAATTATCCATTTACTTTTAGTTAAACTATCTCCAACATCAAAGAAACAACCATGAAAAGTCAATGGTTTGCTTACTCCAATACATTGTGGGTAGCATATGTCATTATGATCGAAAAAGAGGTATATCATTGAAATGATAGTAGCTAGGTTTACAGAGAAATTTCAACTACATTCCTGACATCACATGGAACCGAGAAAGAAATAGAAAGAATAGAGACACGCTCTACTCGCATGACGTTTACGGGACCAAATACTACCGGATATCACAAAACAGCTTTCCACCATGAACACACCCTTTTTTCTAAATGGCAAACACTTTATGACTATTTCAAACATTTCTTCCGGGATCAAACGTTCTAAACATTCGTTTCAGGTGAATAACAGTACTCTATAATTATGCGGTTTTCTTTAGACATTGAATGTTTTTTACGTGCACAGTGGTACGCCTGACAGTAAAATGATACTCTAAGTCAATATGATTTACGTAGCAATCTTTGACAAGTCTGTCATGACAACAGACATGGAAAACATATCGTTCATGCAATATGGAATTCTTTAACTTCATGTGTTTAGAATAGTCGTTTAATCAGAACAAAGAATGAAATTCTATTTTACTATTTAACAAGAAAACGTAACTGCGGTAAATACATTTTAATTATTTGAAAGCACTTAACCAGATAAGTTTCAAAATGGCGACGGGTGGTAATATCTCTAGGACTTTAGACTACGGAAACGAACCCTTTTATGATTTTCCATGCTCTTTATGCGAAGGAGAAGGGAAGCATATGGAGGCTGTGAAATACTGCGAGGAATGTTTGGTTTACCTGTGTGATCATTGTCTCCGGAATAAACACAACAAGTTTCCTCTTCACAAGAGACACCAACTGTTGGATCAAAGTAAATTTTCGTCCGTGAACAAGTCTGCGCTTGTGTCGTTTCCGACAAAACCTTGCCAGAAACATCCCGGGGAGCTGATAAACATCTTCTGCGGAAATCATGATGTCGTCTGCTGCAGTGTCTGCAAAGCGCTCGAACACAGGTACAGCTGTTCTTATTCAAGTACAAAAGCATAGAAACAAAACGTTTGATATATTTGTCTGGGTAGACGGGATGGTAACATTGTTTAACCTCCATGATATAAAACTTTTCTACTCAATTTAGCGGAGACAAACCTAGAGTGGGGTGAAGCACTGGTCAACGAGATGGAAAAACGAAAAGAACGGGCATGTCATCTGCACATCGCATGCTTTGTCCTTAGAGTGTTCAAGCGAGATAATGGTGTCTTGCATCCAAATAATAATTTCATTTTTAATATTTGATCTATGTAAATGCATGTATTTTACTAAGTGAATGTTCTAGGTAAGTTTGCAAGCCTTAAATTAGTCCCCTTTATTGTACTAATGTACATCTTATTTTGTAGTAACTGTGCTAAAACACACCACTTGCCCAACGCCGCAAAAGGTATACAGACAAGTGAGGAATATCATAGTATTAAAACTGGAACCAGAGCTTTTATTTCGGATTTAGACAAGATAATAAGTGAACGGGAAGCGGATATTTTCCGCATTGCAAAAGAGAGGCAGCAAGTGCAGCAAACCATTGCAGATTTTCGTAATAAAATCAACAATTATTTTGACGACCTCGAGAAAAATAGTCTTGCAGCGCTCGATAAAAGAGAAACGACTATCGTACATGATATCAAAAAGGAAAAACAAGATCTTGAATCAACGAAATCAAAAGCCGAGGATATTCTTAAACAACTTGAGTTTTTCAAGGGAGATAATGAATGCGATCTTTTTGTACAAGTTAAATCGGGCTTTCAGTTTCTAACTGACGCGTCAGAGAAGCTTTTTGATATAAATCGGACGTATGAAAACCCTTCAGTTCAGTTTGAAATCGACAGAAGTATCGAGAAATACATAACTTCCTTAAAAACACTCGGGTCATTTTCAAGTACCAATGGCGAGGCAAATCAGCCTTTGTTAGTTTCTGTTCCACACTTAGCGTCGTCAGCTTCGCTGTTTCTGCCTAGTACACGAAAAGAACCATATCAATTAACCAAACATTTCACATATAAAACAAAACCCTGTGGGAAATGTTATGTGAAAGAGAAATCTGATTATGACAAGTGTGATATATTTAGCATTTGTCAATTGCCAGACGACACTTTCCTTGTTACGGACGCAGGAAATAAAAAGCTGAAGAGACTGGATCAGTCTCTTAACCTTATTGATTCTGTGCAATTATCACATAGCCCTCACAGTGCGTGTGCTGTTGGTCCTGGTCTAGCTGCTGTGTCCGTGTGCTCAAACGCGAAAATACAATTTTTGTCTTTGGGTAACAAACTCAAACTGGCAAATACATTTACTACCGGTAATTTCTGCAGAGGAATTGATTCTGTTGGTAGTGAACTATTTGTATGCAGTGGAGATCCATTTCACCCTTCGTCAGGCTGTGTAGAAGTGTATAACAACGCGGGAAAACTATTACGCACTATTCCGCAAAGTTTATCTTCTGTGTCGTTGTACATCGCGGTCAGTGATGACGGTGAGCATCTCTTTGTTACCAGCTTTAATAGCGATAACGTGGCCATGCTTGATTTGAACGGAAATGTAGTCTACAATTTTAGCCACAAACACTTGAAAACCCCAACAGGAATATGTACAGATGGTAGAGGCCAATTGTTTGTATGTGGGTACAAAAGTAACACAGTTGTACAGCTTTCTCCCAAATATAAGAAGATAGATGTGATTTTGAGAGAAGCAGATAAAATAAAGAAGCCAAAAGGAATCTGGTATGACAAAGAACTGTCGAGACTTTTGATTTCATGTGCTAACTCCAACGAAGTGTTAGCTTTTACATTGATATAAGAAATCAGATTTTCCAGGTGTCCCTTTGCAAATAATACTTTTCCTCAAATCTACATTTAATAGTGATACATACCACCACGGTATACACTTATCCCTCGAGGACACGATAATTTTGTCCTTGGAATAAATTGTAGATCTGTCTGTCATTTTCGATATGTAATCGATTTGAATGGGAATGATATTAATTCATTGGTTAACTTGTTAACTCTAATTCGCTGCCTTTGATTGGGCTTCGCAGGACAGCGAGTGCTGCACAAAACAACAGTACGGTTTGCTTTATTTATTTATTTGGAAATACTTTAAATCCATATTCTGTAAACTTTCTGACATTTTAAGTTGACACATCTCTAAGACAAACGGAAGTATTAAAGTACATGTAAATGTAAACTGTTCCCAAAGCGTGTCATTGAACCGAAGAGACTTCTAATGATTTTAAAGAGCTGAAACCGATTCTTCTTAGTCAGTTTCAGAAGTATTTAGCCAGTTCCATATCTTAGCCTAAAATTGTCCATAACGATGAGCTCCTCTAAGCTTTAAAAAACTATCCTTGTTGGATCATTGATTTAGCAAGATACCTTTGCCTGCTTTAGCCTGCCTCAAACTGGTTTAGCCAAAATCTCTTATTCTACTCGATCGAGTTTCAAACACCAGCGTTTAGATTGCTTCGATATATATTGAATCGTGATCCAACTTTCCATAGAGCCCCAGTAATCATGTTTTTCAAGAAGGGGACTTGATAATTAGCTGAAAAAAACTTAAGCTATAACTTTAGAAACAATACAACCAATGACCCATATGACATCAGAAAAAAGCAATATACATATGTAAATGTAATGCTATACGACATTTTGTTATGTTGCAAATGCACCCCCGTTTCGGGTGAATGTTCTTTTGTCAGCGGAAAGAAATGCTAAATGTTATCGCATGTTTTCACCAAAGAAATAAAACATACCTTGTATTTTAGGTCTTTTTTTCATTGAGCGTAAGTCAGCCGGTATGTCTTACAGCACACTCGTTCGAAACTCTTTCATGGTGACGGAGAGAACGGCGATGATGTGAAAGATCATTATATTTTTAGTGGTTATTTAAACAAGATGAATACATATGACATTATTTAAGACAAACAAATTGTTATAGATCTAAACGAAAATCAGATAAGAGTATTTCTTCCATTTCATGATTATTGAAAAAAATTCCAAATGGGAACGGGTGGTAGTGTTTCCTGAACATTAGATGGCGGGCATGAACCGTTTTATGATTTCCCATGATTCTTTATGTGAGAAAGAAGGGAGACACATGGAGGCTACTAAATACTGTGGGGATGTTTAATTTACCTGTGAGATAAACAAAGCAAGTTTCCTCTTGACAAGAGACTACAACTGTAGGATCAAAGTAAATTTGCAAAGTCTGTTCGTGTGTCGTTTCCGACAAAACGTTACATACTAAACACCCACGGGAGCTGATATAATATCGTCTGCGGAAATCATGATGTCGTCTGCTGCAGTGTCTGCAAGGCGCTGGAACACAGGTACTGCTACAATGTTATAATGACATAATGTCTGTAAATATGTTTGTCATGAGTCACAGAAAGAACATAAGTGCAATGAGCTGATACAAATCTTGGGTCAGATAGATCATAATAGGCTCATCAAAAAAGTAAATATATTCGATTGATGGCAGTGTCAATTCAATGTATATTTAACCTGCGCCCAATTACCATGACTGTCAAATTGTCGAGTAGGTTATGAATTTCTTGGATTTTCTTGATGACCTGTTCAATCGTTTTTAACTATTTAAAGACTACGAGAGTACTAAAGACATTTATACCTATGGCTTTATAGGTCTTCTTAATTGTTCACATTATTTTACATTTCAGGCGTTGTGGAAAAACTCAACATTTACCCGACGCTGTCAATGGTGTAGAGACAAGGAGAGAATGTGTAAATTTTCTAACCGGAATCAGAGCTTTAATTTCTGATTTAAATACGACACTGAATGACCGAAAAGTTGACATTTCCCGCATTGCGAAAGAAGCAAGATGTGAAACATACTATGATTGCATATTTCCGTGAGACGATCTACAGGTATTGTGACAATGTTGAGAGAAACAGTCTTGCCGAGCTGGACCACAGAGAAAAGACAATAATAGTAAAGGGTATCAATAAGGATAAGAAGTTTCGTGAAACTACAAAATCAAAAGCCGAGGACATTCTTAAACAACTTCAGTCATTAGAGGGATAAACCGAATGCGATCTTTTTGTGCATGTTAAAATTGGAACACAGTTCAGTAGTGATGCGGTTAATGAACACTGCGACATACCAAAGCCCTGTATTCATTTTGAAATCGATAGAAATATCGAAGAACACATTTCTTCCTTGAACAAGTTTGGGTATTTTCAAGTTCCTGTGTCGCTGCAGTTCAGCCTCATATACCAAAGTCAGGTCGTCAACAGATGCACTTGTATTACGGAATAAATCATAAGACCTGTTTTAGAAACTGGTGTAAAACAGACAGTCGTGCAGCTGTCTTCTGAATACAAAAGAAAGAAGTAATTGTAAGAGAAACAGACTGGATAGTGCATCCACAGGCAGTGTGGCATAATCAGAGATTTTCGAAACTATTTGTGTCATGCAATAACTCTGAAAACGCGATAGTACAGCTGACCTTGACCGAAGAGCTTGCCACGTTTTAATTATACATGTATAAGCCTTCAGAATGACTAATAATAATGGTCAAGTGAGATACTTCAAATAAAACGAATGCTTTGAAAACATGTAAGAAACAACTTACAGTGAGTCCTTTTTTCAAATAAGCAGATGGAAACGTAAATGCACTGCTTATTTTACTGGGACAATAAACATTTAAGATCTGTTTGACTATATTCAAAAGAAATGAAACTATCATAATAGTTTCATACAGTTGTATTACATTACAACTTTGGTTCTTTTTAAAAAAAATAATACTAGGGGAGGAATTAGTATTAAATTTCTTCCTCAAATTACGATGATCATTTTGAAGGGTGATATCGCTATAAATCCCTTAAATGATTTGCAATAAATATGTAAAACTTACTACTAGTATCTATATGCATGTACCATGAAACAGAATTGTTATTAAGGTATTTGTATCAAGTTTTAGCTTGAGAGGATTGTATGAGAACTCATTATGTATTGTATATTTCGTGAAATTTTCAGTAAAGCACGCACTCTTTTGATTGAGTGATATACATGTATATACTTGTTGAACGGATTAGAATATGATCTTAGTTTACAACGAACTTACAACGATTAGGTTATATTACATTCACAGTTCAATGTGCCTTCTGATTAGTGCGTACACAATGAGAAACATTAACTTAAATTTTTTTTGCCTGATTTACCATAAACAAGAGAGTTTGAAACTGTCAAGTTTGAACAACTCGACAGCTTCCATACACTACAAAGGCTTCGTATAGCAGTTTACTGACTGACATCTACGGGTTAACGCGTATAAATCTACGTGTTGTTTTATCATATCTTCGGAACTAGGTCTACAAAAAATCGATCAAATTACTAACAGATACTAAGCTTTTCTGAGAAATATGACTGATGAACCTTTCAGATATCTACTGATTTATTTATAGATATCTATGGTTTAACAATATGAATACTTCGCTTATAGATTATAACGTTTTATCTTAAGGTATTGTAAAGATATAGCCTTTGTCGTTCAATGCCATCGTATTAGACATGGCAGGAATTAGTCGTTATCCGAATTATTCTTCCATCGGAAAAACCAAACTGCCAGTACACAGAACTGATTCATGATATGAAGAAAAGCCAACCTTAAAAATGCTATACTTGCATCGACGCGGCGTCACTGCTAAACTACTTCAACATAAGCAGAGACACAAAGAGCTTAAGAATAACGTAGCTAGAGCGTTCAAATAAGGATGGAAAGCCCATGTGTTGGAAGTAAGGGGAAAACGTCCGACCTAGAGCTTTTCAAGCTTTGCTAACAGCGGATGATGTACCTGTAGTAATTGCTATAGCACGTAAACAGCAATGCCGGTCCTTGCTATACAAGCCAATTATGAAGTGTCATATCATGTGGCTGTTGTTAGTTACCGGCGAACGTTTGCCTGTCATATTAAAATTTTCGTATGAGCTAGGTAACGGTCAGACGTGTACCAGTCATGTACATTTGTCTATGCTGTTAGTCTCAGGTCACACGTTGACCGGTACTGGAAGGATCCAGGCGCACGTTTACAGGCATTTTACCGTTACCACTGGAGAAAACTTGTGTACTAGCCTTCTACAAATACTGCCAATGTTAGACGTCAGTCGTACGTTAACCGGTCCTCTCAGACTTAAAGGTCCACGGTCCTCTATCATTGCCGCTGGTAATAGGTTCCGTGCGCACGTTAATCGGTGCACTACCATTGTCACTGATGCTAGCCTAGGTTGAAATATCAATTGCCCTTGAGCATTGATCGATGGTGCTAGGTCAAGTCTAACACGTTTACATGTCATCTTCCATTGCCGCAAATGCTAGGGGACGTTCAGACGTATGTCAGTCTTCTTCTATTGCCGCTGTTACTAGGCGCCAGTCGTACGTATGCCGGTCCTACTACCAAAATTGAAAATAAAAATTTATGAGGGTGGTTTAAGGGTTGAAATGTTCATGGAAAGAAGCTGTATCAGGTGCTTCTACTGAATCAGATGTGACAGTCAGTGCAGAAAAAGTACGGTGTATGACACTTTGTAATAAGAAGCAGTTTAAACAATCTGTGCGTGAAATAAAGTTTTACCAATGTCTTAGGTACTGTTAAACAAATCTGCTGCTTTTCATGTAAAAGCATTCATCCGAGATATATGTTAGTTATATGTTAAATAATGCGTCTGGCATCATTTACTACGCCATATATAACCGCTATATATATGTAAAATATCTAGTTTAAATGTACATAAGTAAATACGTAACTTAATTTCAGTACATAAAAAACCTTCAAAATCGAAAGATAAAATGTGGTCACGGAAAATATTTATAGTTATAGGAAGTCATTTCTGTCAAATGTTATCTTCTGGAATGAGTTTCTCGTTTGGAATCTTGTACAGAGAAATAAGACTGGAGTTTAATTCAAGTCAGTCGGACGCCGCTTGGACGGCATCTATGTTCAACTCGTTAATAGGATTTGTTGGTAAGTTGTTTCCCTCCTACTTACGAGTGGGTGGCATCACTGACTACAAAGAGCTTTAGCCTCTCAAAAAATAGAGGGACTTTAGTTCGATATGTTTATCTTCATTTTAAGTGTCCCCTAATTTACATGTCAATGCGTCATAAACAGTGTAAATAGGGTCTGGTATAGAATTATCAAATTCATGTCGTCTATTCATTTTCATACTGTTCATATGTGAACAATCCGAGATATTAAGAATATAGTTTAAACTTGAGGTGTGAATCTTTCAAAAGAAGAGAGGACATTTCATGCGTGTAAATAACACTGTGAAAACTACTTATGTATCGTACCAATTCTAGTGTAAAGTACCTAAACAAATACCGGTATCGTCCTAAAAGGAAGAAAAAAAAAAAAAAAAAAAAAAAAAAAAAAAAAAAAAACAAAAAAAAAAAAAGGGAAAAAAAAAAAAAAAAAAAAAAAAAAAAAAAAAAAAAAAAAAAAAAAAGGGGGGGGGGGGGGGGGAAAAAAAAAAAAAAAAAAAAAAAAAAAAAAAAAAAAAAAAAAAAAAAAAAAAAAAAAAAAAAAAAAAAAAAAAAAAAAAAAAATCTTATTTAACTGTTGAGGGACGTCGGACTCCTCATCCGAAGGTCGCGTTTAGAATCCTTTTAGCGGAATTTGACCAGGGCCATGATAATTCCGTCTGTCTGTGTAGGTGCTTGAACTAGTAAAATCTCCAGCAAAAATAAGTCGTGATGGTTGGTTTGGGAATCTTGAGTCACTGATTTATGTAAAATGCAAAACAACTTTGACTTAATTTAAAATGACAATAAAATAAGGATGCAATAAATATATATAGCAAGTGTGATCTTTATACAAACCTACAGTGTATTTACTTTTAAAGGCTTTCCTCTTGGTGTCGTTACCCAAAGGGTTGAAGAAAGATGGGTAGCGGTAGTGGGTGCGATCCTACTGGCACTCGGGATGTTGACCAGCATGTTTGCAACTGAAATGAGCACAATTTACATAACGTACGGCCTGATCGCTGGTAATATGTTAACTTCTTGTTTTTTATATCTATTATTTCTTAGTAAAACGAACTTGTCCATCTTTCAGTTGAGATAGTACCATTCATCATTCAAAGGGATGTCCATTGAAAATTTACTGAAGAAATAGCGAACATTCCTGAGACCAAAATAAGACTGCACTATAGTCGCAAAGCCATACCAGTTGCCACTTATAGGGTAAATGTTTAAGTGTGACTCACACTTAAATGATTGCAATTGATGAAATTGTATCACGCGTTCCCTTGTACTTACAATGTCATAAGTAATCCTCTATAATTTGTAACTCGATATGTATAGATCAACATTGACCAGTAGACCATAGCACCACTTGTAACTTAATGGTGTACAGCGGTAAACGCAGCGGAAAAAGTCACACCTCGTTAACTCTTACTAAGCTCTACAGCACAATCTGTATCAGAATACTGACCTGTAATTAATTGTTAAATATTCCCATAATTGATTGACATTTTCTCTCTCAGGTTTAGGTGCAGGCACAATACATTATTGTGGAAATACAATTCTTGGCCCGCATTTTGATGACAGATGGCGACCTGTTGCCATGACGGTAGCCAATGCAGGCATACCACTAAGCACTCTGATTTTACCACCTGTCATGACGGTACTTATTGAGGAATTCAGCTGGAGAAAAACATTTATGGTACTGAGTTGTATATCACTAATTGGAATACCCTCGGGACTGGTTTTATTTCCACCTGAACAAAGCCGAAACGAAGAAGAAAGAAACAAGGTTAAAGGTTAGTTCTATCACCTTTCTTGACAAAGTTTTACATGTAGCTGGTAAATTAGTTTATGATACTTATGGTAAAGCAACTGTTTTCTTCATCAAGGACCTATATACATTCCAAACAATTGATAATTGATAACGTTGAAGAAGTTGCGCTCGGCAATAGATGTTTTAGTCTTCCGATTTGCGATATTCGGCAGGTTCAGAGAGTCTCGATGTCACGCACCTGTCTGTGGATTAACTCGATATTTGAGATCGTGTCATTGGAAGTTTTTCTGCTTGGTAATTGATTTCTTTATATATATAGCTTTATCTATATATTTATAATTCTTAAGCAAATCTATCCGATTTAACTCAGTATGGACGACAGGTGAAATCTCGCAAAAATCTCGCAATATGCGGGAACTCGATGTTTCGTAAAGGAAAATACAAGCGTTGCCAATCCATGTGTATATATATTCGTGTCGTCAAGGTCGATTAAAGATGCAAACAACTAAGTTCACGAAGTACATAACGGACTTAGTTGTTCGAATCTTTAATCGACCTTGAAGACACGAACATCTATACACATGACGTGCATAACATATGACGTCATCTAGTTAATTGATCAGCATCCTTTTAACGTTTGTTTGCAGTCGAAATTTTGGTGTTACATTAATATAAGAAGCCAATTTAACAAATTTGAGAATTACAGGATCATAATTTTAATATTTTACCACCCAAGAATAGGGAGGACTGAAAAAATTAAAGGAGTAACATCCACCATGTTTCTCGCGACAAGTGCTTAGAGTAACGTCCCTTAACAGTGTTGTCCTATAAATTGACTGAGTATAGTTTTCTTATTGTTTTTTAGTTAAGACTATTGACTATTTTATCTTACAGAACAAGTAAACATTAAAACGTCGGTTATACAATTGCTGAAGAATACAAACTATATGCTGTTCTTTTTGGCTTCGTTTACCGTTTACTTCGGGTTGTTCGTCCCTGCAACTTTTTTACCAGACCTCATGTATGAAGCGAACAGATCTTCCACTGATGTATACGTCGTCGTAATGGTTCTTGGCTCCTGCGATTTTGTAGGAAGATTACTATTTGGGGCAATAGCTCACAGGGTACCAAGACATTTAGCTTTTGTGCATAGTTTTGGATTCTTGTTGTTTGGAGCCAGTACAGTTGTTATCATATTTGCAAGGTCGTTTGTTACATTCATAATTCTGACAGCGTTGCTTGGACTTGGGTCAGGTATTATATTTTAACTTGATATAATCATACGATATTTGAAGAACATTTCTGTAATTCTTTTCTCAATGGCTTGGCCAGCAACACGCTGACGGTGTCAGACTAAATGCACATTCCTGAAATACTTATGCTGTCTTCTAAATGTACTATTCAGATTTCAAATAATACGATTTGGAGACAGGTTCCGTGTTTAGGTTCCGTGTTTCATATGTGTTACTTTTGGTTTTGTACTTATATATAGCAATATGGTTTTAAATAGTTTCGTGACTTTTTATTCATTATGTTTGTCCGACTGTACCGGTGTTATACGAACGCCTCCAATATCCGTCTACAAGTATGTCAGTAAACAATCGTTTAATAATAGCTTGTCTACGTTCATTGTTTCGCAATTTCGTCCTTTGTTTAAATTTAGCCCTTTTACGTGTCTGGTTAGTTTCCCTGTGTAGTTGTTATGATACACTTTCATTTATGTGCAGGAGGCTTTAACGGTCTGCACGTTGTTATGGCGACTCATGTGGTCAATGTCAAGGAACTGCGTCTGGCATATGGACTACTGATAAGCATTGGCGGCTTTGCAATGTTGTCAGGGATGCCTCTTGCAGGTACATTTAGAGAATTATGATCGTTTTTTAAACACATATTCAAATGTATTTTGGCTTAAATGAAAACAAGTTATGCGTACGTTTCTTTTCACCTTAGATGATCTTGAAATTTATTGTGTATTTGGTATTCTTTCAGGGCTAATCACAGATTCCATGGGGACTCAAAGAGGGGCATATGTCTTTAGTGGTTGTCTGTTTTGTTTTGGGGCAATTTTGATATCTATTATTGGAATTAAAGAAAACCTAGGAAATACCGCGAGCTATGCATTTGAAGATGACAAAAGAGATGTTAAAGGAGAAAATGAACTAGAAAAACATGAAAAGTTCAGCGTTGAAAAAGGCACACAACTGTAGAGTTAAAGAAGATTAAGGACATGCTTAGTCAAAATATTGATAGTTATATACCATTTACACATAAGAACAGGGAACCTGTCTTATTAACGGATATCATTTTTATCATTGGTGATATTGCATAGATTAAGTACATACTAGTATATATGTGCTGGTGCATATTAAACAGAACATGCAAGGTATTCGGCTCTTTGTGATAATTAAATTAGTTTCATTCTAAATAATAGTTGCAAGAAATAATATTTCTGCAATTACTTGACACTGCAATGTTCGTTCTTTGACTGACGTTAGTGCAAATGTAATTACATTTACATGTTGTTTTCTGCTCGTATAGATTTCTGTTGTTATGAGGTTGTTGTCTGTTTCTTTAAGATATTTTTTGTTTTTTTGTAGCTGTCTGTTATTGTAAGGCAATGTTCTGTTATTGTAACGTATTTTTATGCGCACCACTAAAGTAGTTGTAAAAGATCTAAATGTTCTGTTATTGTAAAGTACTGTAACGTCTTGCTCTCTCATACAAGTGCCACTGAAATGATTTTCTTGCTATGCAATTATTTGATTGCTAAATCTATATTTGAGTATACAATGTACTACAAAATTAATAACTTATTGTTGAAATTAGACTATTCTATGTATTTTTGACATTTATGTTTTAGTTTAAAATATATTGTAATTGATTTTTAATGGTAATGCTGTGTTCAATTTGTTTCTATTGCGGTAATTACATTATCAGTCTTCTGACTAATGAAATGCTAAAAATAGAAAACCCACTACACAATATTGATAGAACACACAAGTGTATAAAATACGATAATAATGTTCCGTAAAATGGTATAAGGAACCTAAATTGGTATATTGAAGCAAATAACTTTATGTTTCTTTTGAGCATTACATGTGTGCCTACATGTATTATACATAAACGGGTACATTGTGTAATATGCATGTGATATAGTTCTGACATTACAATATAACTGAAAAATTCCATACCAACGTTTCCCTCCTTTTTGTTTTATACGTTTTCCTTTTATAAACATTACTATAAGATTTCAAAACTCCAACAAAAAAGGTAAAGAAAGATAAAGCGTTTTTACATTATACAATTACGACAGAAAGCGCATTTATTAACACTTATAATATAAACTCAAATTTGCAACACAATATGGTTACAATCGTTACAATTCAAGATTTAAAATAGAATTCGATTTAGTCTTGGACGTTTAAAGACATACGGAATTTAACAACTGTTTGGGAAAATATCATTATCTATTGAAGTGTCATTGACCAATC
Organism: Saxidomus purpurata; assembly: GCA_022818135.1. Taxonomy (NCBI): domain Eukaryota; kingdom Metazoa; phylum Mollusca; class Bivalvia; order Venerida; family Veneridae; genus Saxidomus; species Saxidomus purpurata. The sequence goes on from JAFMSR010000007.1 coordinate 31,041,113, forward strand.
AAACGGCTTGAACTTTCGTGGAAGGGTAACCTTATATGTTATTTGGTTTTTGAAGTGGTATATGGGGATACATTACCTGCCTAGACTTATAGTACCCGAACCGTTCGACCCTATGTCGAGGCGGTCAAAATATCCCAATATATCACGTCAAAAAACGAATAACGATTCTATTACCTTTCCCTTTCATAAATTTTAAAAGATTCCGTATCTTTTTTTATTTAAGCAGACCTTCAAAGCCCCTTATGATAGCATAACCTTGCAAGGGAAGTTACATGTGTTTGAATCACATGTTTTCCTCACCTTGTGACATTTGGCGCCTTTTGACTGAATAAAATTAATTCTAGCTATGAATCGCTTTCATATATTAAAATTGCACCGACTATCTTTTTTAAAGGTGGTTCTTGTTTAATATCAACGTGAAGATCCAAGGATCTATAAGTACATGTATACGCATCCAGTATGAATATATTTCACTAAGTTAAACACATCTTGGTGTTTTTGAGACAAAAATACCAAGATAATGAATCAAAAATGTATATTTCAAAATCGATTAACACACGGTGGGGATCATGTGATCAAAATAATCTCTAAACATAAGTAAATTTATGAAACATGTTAAAAAATGATGAAAGTTGTTTAGATTTAAATATGAAATGTAGCCTATCATATGGTGACATTAGCGTATTCTAGAACTACACAGGTCTCGATCATAGTCTCCTTCCGATTGTGTTTAACATTTTAGGACACTGAACTAATTTATTTTTGAAGTGTTCCGCACAACCAGAAAGTAATTGTCATTGAGACCTGTGTAAATCTAGAATACGTAATTGTTGTCATAAGATACTAAGCTACTTTTTATATTTATAGCTGGAATGCTTTCATTATTTTTCAACATTTTTCATATATTTACTTTTGTTTAGAGACTACTTTGATAATGTGATTCCCCACCGTGTTACAGTAAAAGACAGAATATGTTAAAACAGTTATATGATATAGATCAGATTGGGCAGTTTGATAGGAAAGTGACTTTACGTATGTCATTGTAAGACATCACTATGTGTAAGCAAAAGGATGTCATGTTACAAATAAATTATAAAGCGGAGTTGACGACCCAGGATCCTCAATTGGAATGGCAAATACAATTTCCAGATCATAAAGAAGCAATACTAGACCAACTGTATGAAAAAAGAGTGCCGCGGTGACGATAATAATGAAACATCTGTGCACACGGAATCAAAATTAGAAACCAAAACGCCATTTGAAAGGAACATTATGGAGTAAAAGGACGACAAAATATAATACTTAAACAAATAATTCGGTTACATAGATCAATGATAGATGTAATATGAGTTTTGAAGGTTTAGGTACGAGTCCCGTGTTTAATTCTCAGTTGCAACATCATTCTTAAAAAATACTACATTGGGAAATGATTGACATCAACAATAGCAGTGAACGTTTTAAGAGGCACTCCATTATCTAGCAGATTATATTTTCAAACGTAGATATTGTGTTTAATGAACGTAAAATGATACATAAGTTTAATTTTAAAGAACAACATATATCGAAAAATGCTTCATTTAGCACAAATCATCAACATACATTGTACATGTACTTATGTATCATTTTACGTTAATTGATATAGAACTCGTTTAAACGTTCACTGTTACTGTTGATGTCCATAATCTCCAAATTTAGTTTTATTTCTAGCATGATGGTTTCCAATATATAACTGATGAAACAGAGAATAAAAATTTCTCACAGTTATGAGTTTCTGATGAAAAAAATCAACTTCTCCAAAATGATAAAATAAGACATAAAATGTTTAAGTAATGGCTAAAATCAACAACACAAGTACACTTATACACAGCAATTTGAGAAAATCTGTTGAAACTTAGATTTTTAAAAGCGTTTGCAACGCGTATCATTTCAAAAATACAGAAATACCTCTCTTGAATTTACGCTGGAACCGTTTTATTTGATGACTCGTTCTTAAATATGTGCATTGCAAACAGCTCGAATAACTTCGTTTTTTTCCCACCACAATCTGAGAGCGAGCAGCTTTAAACACGGGATTCGTAGATTGATCTGACAGTTGCAAAATTTCATTCTGTTATCTGATCTGGCGTTAATTTTGCAAACATCTACTAGTAAGCTCCGCTTCTGTTTTATAATTCTTTATTTGTTCTTTTATGTCTGAATATGTAATAACATTCTTTGTTTAACTCTTTTATTTTGTCATTCCTGTAGTCCTTAAGGTTCCTTTGACTGTGTTTTAGTTTCTTTTTTGATTCCGTGTGCACAGATGTTTCAGGATGTTCTCTTGTTTCTTGCAGTTGGTCTAATGTTGCCTGTAGCTGATCTTAAAATTGTACATGTATATGCCTTTCAATTGAGGATACTTGGTCGGCAACTCCGCTTTATAATTCATTTGTAACATGACATCCTTTTGCTTACACATGGTGATGTCTTACAGAGACAAAAGTTTGCACACTTTCCCATCAAACTGCCCAATCTGATCTGCCAATATCTCATTTTCATCCTCTATTTTTTCTACATGTCTCTTCAGTAACTGGGTTTTCTTACAACTTTTTAGTCCCATTGTAAGTGCTTTTATTAGTGTTATTATATGTTTTCTCAAATATGTCGTTTTAAAACTGTTTCCGGTTATACATATTATTCTTCTGTTGTTATCTCTGCACTTTTTCTTGCACTCTTCCTACTTTATGTTCAAAGTTTTGCTGTTCACTGAACATAGCACAGTATATGTACCTTTTAGACATATGTATTCCTAAAACATTCATTGAAAACTTTACCCCGTCTCGCTAACCTCCTAGCTGCAGAAAATAGCCCTGAAAAAATATTTTGTTCCTGCAAATTTATTTAGTTCTTAATGAAGTTTACATGCCTGTATGGTTATCCTTTTAACTTTGTAAAAACATGGTATTGATAACCTGTGTCAGCTAACCTTGAGCTCATATTTATTATATTTTTGAAAGGCAGGTATGTTCGTTTAAGCTAGGCGCCGCTTGCTCATATGACTCGTAGAAATATCATTATACCCTACAGTATCGGTGCTGTACACCATAAGGAGATTTTGCGGAGATGTGCCCATTCCCGTATCCGAACTCTAACATAACTATCTGCTTCTTGGATTACTAATGCATCGCTATACTAGCATACTAGATCACAACGTGGAAAAAGCTATCAGTTTGTATGCGACGGCGAAGCACTCTGTTTTTCTTTTCAATTTGCACTATTTGAACTTAAATTGTCTGAAAAAAGTCTGCATAGATAAAGTGTCCCAAAACTAGATATTTACAGTATAGCGTGATCACAATTTTGAAATACAGTGTTACTTAAGGAAATAAATAATATTTTTCGGTTTCAAGAATGAAGAATGGTTTACTTATTTTTGTGTTAGCGTTATTGCATATTTCGACGGCAGTGGACGTACATATCTACGTAAGTCCTCAAGGGTCTGACCAAAACAATGGGTAAGTGAGTAAAACGTTTTTGTTCCAGTTAGTATGCTTGCTTAAATGATCGTCAAACTAAATGATATATATGATTAGGAGGTGTTAACATTTGATATTTTAACAGTGCAACGTTGATAGGTGTGAGGGGATGGGTGGGTTTGGGTGGTGTGGGGATATTGCAACTGTATATATCCATTGGCCTTAGAGCTTGTAACAGGTCAGATAGTAAAATTATTAAGGGATCATATGATACCAGAAAGTAATTTGAACTTTATCTAGTTGTTATGTACACGTGATACTTATCAGACAGACGATAAGACAAGTGACAAGCAAACATAAAATGTGAGTTTCAATCATAAGCTTCATAAATTGAAACATTATTCTCTATATCCTTAGGATCTTTTCCAACTGTTTGTCTCGTTGACAGTTTTTTTAAAACGTAGTATTATAATGCGTTTCTCAGTATGTTAAGTGATGTAGTAAGAAGTCAAATTATTGACCATTATAATGTTAAGAAAGCCATGGATTAATTATTTATACTGCCTAAATAATAACAACAATATATGAATATGCTTAACCTTTGTACTCTCATTGAATTTTCATATTAATAGAGATCAAAGCGCCGTGAGCGCTGAAGGCCTGGGGGCTATAGGTTAACTCCCCGAAAAACAACTTTTGACCTACGTGTTCTGCGTTGAATCTTACCTAAAGCGCGGGTCGAAATGTGCAGAGGACGAAATTCAATATATGACACAGAATGAATGATTCACAAATATATGGGTGACAGGGAAGTTTGTTTTATTATGAAATGTACGTTAAATGAAAAATAATCACATAGTCAACATTATAAAATGTTTAAGCCAGTACAAATAATTCGATCTGCGCTTTGTACAACTTCAAGCGATATGATCTGATGATGTGGATCGAAAATTATTGTGTACCAATGACAAGACCTTGAAACAGAAATAAACAAAGCAATACCAGCAATGAAATATAAATACAGTACTGTACAATGTGTATAAAGAGGAAACCAAAAATGATTCTGGGTTACCTTGTAGTTGTAATCAGTGAAACCGTTCACTGGGCCTCGACATGCAGCGTCCTCGATAAATGGCGGGTGATTTTGATCACGTTAGTTCCTTCTCGGGAATGTACGTAAATTATATCTTTTTTTAGAGAAATTTATTTTTAGGTAAATATATATGTAATCGTTCGTAAATAACAAAGTTGTCAATGAAATAACATTGGAAATTTAAAAATCAAACTACAAACTCTTATATCGAGCTTCGTACGTTTTCGTAAATTTCCGTAAATATCCGTACTTTTCCGTGATATGCATATAATTATCTTCCGTAATCAGCTAACAGCGATTAATTTCTAAAACAGAAAAAATGTTTGTAATGCGCCCGTAAGCTATATACCTTCCTGAGTCGTTTGAAGTTTTATGTACTATTTTTATTTGTAACATGTTCTTATCATATGCGGCATTCAAACAGAAGATTGATCTGGTCTGTCTTGCACTACTTTCGCATAGCGCATGTTTACAGTTGTTATTCGCACATAGCACGGCTAAAATTCTTGCAGGGTTTGAAATGTGGTATACTAACTTAGGCCTTGGGGACTTTCAGTCCCCAGGCCAAAAATGGGTAAACTTTTTTTTGGCTATCCTAGTCAATATTTAAAAAAAACCACATCTTTTATGTTGTGCATATTTTAACTTATATGCGTCAATTAGAAAAAAATATATAGTGTAACTCATTTTTTTTCTTCATGTTTTCAGAAATTTCACTGTGTTTTCAGGATCATTTCTTACCTATACTCGATCTGGCCGTTTTCAAGAGTTATATAACTTTAAATAAAATAATATATTTTTTAAAACTATAGGAATTCAACATCAACGGCAGTAAAATCTTTAAAACAAGCCATGAAGTTGGCGACCTACACCTCAGATGACAAGACTTGTAAGTAAAATACAAAGTACTCAAAGATTCGCGTTTAAAGTTACGATTCAACAGGTTGAAAGTGTCAAAAATATGTAACAAGTATACATGAATTATTAGATGCCCTTGCAAGCAAACACGAAGAATTTAAGGCAAAGCAAAATGCCTGGTACAACCGTATTTCTGCCTTACAAATGACGTTTCTGGCAAAGACCGTTACTTCACTCCTAGTCCCCGTAAGAAATTGCCAATTTTCTCAAAGGACATTGTGATCGGTAGCGACCTTCATTCAAATGACCTTCAATGAGGATAAGTCTGAATAATTTTAATAAAGCTATTATAACCGTTCGTTTATGGAGTCGGGTAAATTGCAAAGAACGAAATACTTGTTGCAATGAAAATGGCAAAATTATGTTTGGAATACATGCACTAATAGTTCAATATTTATCCCAAAATCCTGTGCAGAATCCAACTTGTTCATGTGCAGAATGCCAACAGAAACCTGTTTTCTATTTCGACTTTAAAAGTAGAAGTTTAGAGTAGGGACGAGAGTAAGAACTTCTGAAAATCAATCGTTATTAATCTAAGAAAATTTTATTTAGTGACAAGATAAAGTGTGGTTCATCGATGTCGATGACTCATTTGCCGATGTTCTGTTTTAAAGTTTAACAAAGCAGTTTATTGCATTATACCTGGTCAAGTATGTCACATTTTTTTATGTTTAGAAAAAAATCAAACCGCATGATGATTTTATTTTCAGTCGTATACATCGAGCTGATGGCAGGATATCATGATCTCATCAATACCTTGGCTATTACACGTAACAAGGTCGTCATCAGAGCTTACAAAGACCAGGAAGCACACGTGGTAATTTAAAAGCTCTTGTAAATATATAGAACTGAAAACGGATAAGATCCGCTATTTTCAAGAAACTACGCTCCCTGAATGATAAGTGATCGTTATATGTGTGCATGTAATAACACTTGAGAAGTATTATTAACCAGAGTAAGGAGGGACAAATGGATGCCCTCGGGTAAGATAAGCTTTACTTTGCGGTCGGCAAGAGTACAATAAATAACTACAGACCTTACTAGGCTTTTAACCGACTATGACCACGTTTTATATTGGCGTTTAACCGACCAGGACCACGTTTTGTGTTGGCGTTTAACCGACCATGACCATGTTTTATGTTGGCGTTTAACCGACCATGCCCGCGTTTTGTGTTGGCGTTTAACCGACTATGACCACGTTTTATGTTGGCTTTTAACCGACCATGACCACGTTTTATGTTGGCGTTTAACCGACTATGACCACGTTTTATGTTGGCGTTTAACCGACTATGACCACGTTTTATATTGGCGTTTAACCGACTATGACCACGTTTTGTGTTGGCGTTTAACCGACTATGACCACGTTTTATGTTGGCTTTTAACCGACCATGACCACGTTTTATGTTGGCGTTTAACCGACTATGACCACGTTTTATGTTGGCTTTTAACCGACCATGACCACGTTTTGTGCTGGTGTTAAACCGACTATGACCACGTTTTGTGTTGGCGTTTAACGACTATGACCACGTTTTGTGTTGGCCTTTAACCAACTATGACCACGTTTTATGTTGGCTTTTAACTGACCATGACCACCTTTTATGTTGACATTATCACATTGTTAATGGTTCAGTGTAAAGTCAATCCGTTGTTTTTTTTATATGTTACAGAAAACGCGATATTATAGTTTTTTCCCAATTATGTTTGAGTGTACGATGTGAGAAACGTCGATTTTAAGAATGTAGATATTTTGCACTACTATGACTCGTAACAATGTAAAGCAGTGGGAGACATTTGCGTTTCAATCTGCTTAGATAGCCGTTTGTAAAGGTAATGTAAGATAATTCTGATCTTTTATAAGAGCTGTAATAAGTTTTTAACGAAAGCGTCAAATTTATGTTGTCTGAGTAACATAAGAAGGACTGTTTCTAATTCAGTCAATCATACGTTTTCACACGTCTAATGTATGATCTGTGTTGGGATTTATTATTTGAACTCTTGCATACACTTTATATGTCATTTCTATTAAAACGTTTTATTATATGATGTATACATGTATCAGACAGGAGGAAAACGTGTGCCAAGTACTTTGTTCAAAGTTGTTACAGACCCTGTAGTTCTGTCTACAATTCCAGTTAAAGCACATGCACATGTAAGTCAAATATACAGTGTAATATAATTTATTTATGTTCCAGCCTGTTAAACTGACCATAATACGGTTGTACAACACACTTATTTATGCATTATATTAACAAACAGTTTCCATAAACATGCGCTTAAATTATTTACCAGATATGAAATAATGTCACTGTGTTGGCCATGCAATGATATCACCGGCAGCTTCTGTTTTCATAAGCCGTTTTCATATATTCAGTGATAGTATAGTTTCTTTCTCAATTTGAAATCTTCGGTGAATGATTTAGTCAGTCATCATATAATTACAATACTTCATATATAGTCGTTTAAACGATTTCACAATGTAAATTATCATCATGCGTAAATTTTCCCTTCATATTTGATAGAATGTAAAATGTTGAAGTGCTAAAATCAAGCAATGAAGCAGTTACTTATTGCTATTTAAAATGTTAAACCAATAGACAAAAAAGCGTGAATAGGTTAATTTAATTACAGGTCCGCGTGGCTCATCTCCCGGATATAGGTATATCAAACTATGGAACTATGAAACAATATGGTGGATGGGCTCGCTGGACGGCGCCATTGGAAGTTTTTTACAATGCACAACCGCTTCATTTCGCCAGATGGCCAAACGAGGTGCAACAATTTCTTACAATCAGAAGTACCGTTAAATGAGACTTTTTCAAAGTGGTTATACTCGCATTTCAGTAATGCTAACATATATTAACTTTTAAGCAAAACAATTATTTGGCAACCATATGTAGGTTTTAGTCATTACATCACATTGATGCTTTGCCATAACGTGTACATTTACTCTTAACACAAACATTTGAAAGAATGTTAAGCTGAATTGGATATAACACTCATATGCTTTACTATATATACTCTGAAACAATACATTTCTCGCAATCAGACGTAATCGAACAATATACATAACAATAAACAAGTATTCATTTCAATGTATTATTCAGGGTTTCATCAATATTGTTGACCTTCCCGACGGTAAAGACGGTCTGCGATTTGTATACAACGCCACAACTCCCCAATCCTGGCAAAATGAATCAGATCTTTGGGTTTATGGATACTGGTAATGTATATAATTGGTTGCAGTACGTCAGAACTGAAATAAAGATATTTGCTTTGGAGACTATAACCTGGCAAATGTATTTGTTCCGATTGTCTTTAGCTATTCAATTTCAATTTTTACTTCAGGCTAATTTTGAAGTTTTGCATTAAGAGAAATATATGTTATAAGGATGATGAAGAAAATATTTCATAATGTCTGTAATTGACTTATTGAATTACTTCAGTAAGATTACGTCAATATGGTTCTTGCCGTGAATAGCAGATGAAATTTAGAAATTCAACAGGACAAATCTTGCTATAAGTAAAGGCTGCTATGACAGTGTCCCTCAACAGTTACAGTTTATCTACGGGTAAAACGTAACAAAGTCGAATGTTTAGTGACATAATAGCCAAACGACAGTCTTGCAGTGCATCTTATTTGATAACATAAGTTTTTATTTATAAAGTATAAATAATCACTTCCAATATGAGTTTGGCTGATATTTGTCTTTTTTTACGTATAGGTATTGGAGCTGGGCTGATAGGGCGATCAACGTGAAGTCTCTGAACATTTCGAATAATACTGTAACACTCTCAGGACACTATCATTACGGACTAAGAACTGGTAATAAATTTTGGAAGCTTTTTGGTTTTAGTTAAGCAAAACACATTTCGACAGAAATCTTCATGAAAAAAGACATAAGTTAAGCATCAAGGGTAGATAAATGTAATGCTTTTTATATTCAATATTGCCTTAACATTGCATTAATAAAATTAGAAAAAGTCATACTAAACAGGTCTATACACTAACGCTTTAATCCAATTTTAAAATTGCTATCGACTGCATAATCTGGAAATTGGAGCTTGTTACGAGCTTCGTTATTTGTAGCAAATAAACTGAAAACATGTGTATTTTTTGTTTGTGAGAAAACAGTGAATTGTTCTCTTTTAGGTCATTGGGGTGAGCCGAGTGCTGGGGGTACAAAGCAAGGCGGTTACTTTAGATTCCTGAACGCAATGGCGGCACTCGATCAGCCAGTGAGAGCTAATGACTTAACACTTGATATATCTGCATAGGTCACACTTTCACATTTTATTATAGTGCAGCAGTGCAATTAGCTCTGGTTACCACATAATTTAGACATGGGTTATGCAGAGTAAACGTTCGCTAATACTTCACAATATACTAGTATATAAAATATAACAAATTTTAACTTTGCTAGGATGATGAAATGTTTTTTTTTTGTTCAGTCTCGAGAAATAATAAGCATTGAAATGACAAGTTTAGTGGCCTATTTAGAATACAATTGTATCGGCTCCTTTGCAAGCGCGGCTATCAATCTACCCTGAAAAATATTTCTTCATCTGCTTTTCTGTAAATAGCTGTTTTTCGGAGATACCACCAGCATAGGATTACCGCCAGCATAGGTTCCACCACTCTACATGCATTTATTTTTACGCTTCACGTGGTTAAACAGGTTAAAGAGTGCGATTAATATACTGTTTTCTTTGATTTTCAGGGAGAATATTATATGGACAGGGAGCATGGGAATCTTTATGTTTTGTTCCCAAATAGCGACGGTAATGCTGCCGAAACAGACGTCATTTATGTGTCACTGATTGATGATTGTATCCAGTAAGGGATGTCTTACAATCAATTTAGACCTCTTAACGTTATTTATACTCGTTATAATACTGACTTAGTTCTACAGATTATCAAGATATTATTTTTGCACGTCCATATCTTAGGTAGAAATAGAATGATATCAAATGTCAATAATCTTATCATGCATACTTATTTATTATCAACGATTTAGATTAATCATGTACTGTAGTAACAAAGTATATTACAGGTTCATGTAGCAAAGAAGTGACGTGATATTTGTACTGTTCCCTTTTAATGATTAACTGACACTGGACGCCATTTTGAAGTAGTGGCATGTGTATTTATGCTAAGATTCCGATATGTCAAATTCAAAAATGTGTGTTTTATAATTGTTTCTTTTACTTTTAAAAGACGAATGATATCGCATTATGAATTATATGGTAAATTCGACGACGTAATATTTAAATTTTTTAGAGTCAACCAACACAAACAACAAATAACTCTAGAGGGATTCACCTTAGAGGCATGTAGAGGAAACGGTATCGTAGGAACAAACGTACATAACATTCAGTTAAGGAGACTTGAGATAAGGAATACAGGTCTAAAGACTTGTTTTTCATCCCATAACTTTACATATGGCAACCACCTCAGTTATATTGTAATTATATCGAAAATAATTAGTTTTTATCTCTCAAAGTGTACTCATGAATTCAGTGCTATAATGGCACTCCAAATTTCTAGTCGATGCCTATAATCTGTGTAAATGTTTGTACTTACTGTATGGAAAGATAAAGTCCTAATTAGAATAATGATCACACGCGTGTATACTTTAATGTACAGAACACTGTGTTGATACATGTTGAGGTTGCGTACTTGGGGTATGAAAATATTTTTTTCTTTTTAAAGGCAGTGCTGCTGTGAGGTTACAGAGCGATTCCCGTGATTGCTTAGTTACTCGATGTCTAATACATGAGACTGGTGGCGGATTGTTTCTTTATGGTACGTTACCAGATATTTTCATTATCAGATTTAGAAGTGCTCGGGGTTTGATAGATTCATTGAAAGAAGACATTTTTAAGATAACTATCTTAAGTAGGAAAGAAAAATAGTTTGTATAAATGTATTTAAAACAATAAAAATGCTCTATTTCAACTAATACTTTCAGACAAGTGAACATGTCAAGACTCTGAAGGAAAACAAAACGTCGTTTAAAGTCTTTCAGAGGTGTTTGATAAATATGGTACAGAAAACCATTACTTTGCGAACACCCCACCCTTGCATCTGTTAACTAAACGATGCACACAGAAAGGTCGTAAGATCGATCTTGTCATAGTTATGCTAAGTATCGTTTTACATATTTATGTATCTTTAGCGACAAAAGATTGATGTTGCTGATATGAATATACATGCACATTGTTCTTAAAATCGGACATAAAGATAAATTCATTACATAATACTTTCTATGATACATTCATTATTACAAATGTAATGTAATACTTTGTTCTATGTAAGGTGGAAACAGAAAGAAACTTGAGTCGTCCGGGCATGTCATTGAAAACAATGAAATGTTCCAGTTTTCTCGTGTGGGGGCGGTAGGTTCTCATGGAATTAGTGTTAATGGTGTCGGTCACGTGGTGCGATATAATCATTTATATTATGGCCAGTGGACAGGATTATGTTATTATGTAAGTATGAGCATTGTTTCAAATCTGTATTTTCGGATGTTGAAAGCCAAGTTTTAAAGGGAAATGACATACTACAAAGCAAGAAAATGAAAAATTACTCAGTGTCCAACATGACACCCGTAAAAATAGACGAACACAATCTACATAGCAGAGACAATAAAGTACATTTATGAAGTAATTCTATTTTGTTAACATAGTAAAACATCATCTCGAATAGTTCGATAAATAAATCGATTTCGTTGACGATGATATGACTTCATAGCAGCACAAGAAAAAAATATATTAACAACCATGTTTTCAAAATAAATGTATCTATAATACCTGTTGTTTGTTGACAGGGAAATGACATTACAATGGAACACAACTTAATTCACCATGTCTGTCTAAACGCTTCAGACTGTGGGGCTTTCCATAGCAGCAGGGACTGGACAATCGTAAGCATTATAACTCTTGAGTACAATTATTATGCATTTGACTTTCAGTTCCTTCTGTCACTGATTACATTACACAAACATCTGCATTTTAAAATGTAATTACATATTACATAACTTGTGCTTGAAATTTTCGATGTATAATATATCTAATTATATTTGCGAATTTTCAGTCAAATCGTGTATAACTTAATATCTGTTATGGCACTCGACTAAAATGATTTATGCAAATAAAAGAGTATGATCATGATCAAATTTCTATACAAATTTACAAAACTTATTATGTCATACCCATGATAGTTTTATTATGATATTAAGAAGAGGTTTTCGTAATTTTAAAAGTTGAAATGTTGAAGTCTACTCAAGCTAGATGTTTTGAAAAGAAACAATAACATGGCTTTTTACCAAGGCTTCTCACAGGGAATTAAACGCTTTCTAATAATCTTAGAGCAAGCATCGCACAATTAGCAAACAATTATTTCGACAGTGAATGACAGAACACAAAAAACCATATGCGTGTGTCAAATTCTTAATAAAGTTGTTCAGTTGGAGAATATTCCTTAAAAAGAAAGTAGAACTACCATCGGAAAACATATACAATTAACAGTTAAAAACCTGCAGGAGGTCTGTCAAAATCAATACCAAACGGTAGGAAATACCTTTTGAACTTTTTGCGTAGACGACGACTCTTGCTTTATTATGAAAAAGATATTAACTACTTTAGCAGTATGTATGTTTGCAGGATGAAAGCTTTGAGGGGTTGGTAATTACGTTCATTTGATACATTCCAGCTTTCACTTAATCGAAATCTAGAGACACAATAATTTCTATATAGGTCCCAGCAGAGATTATTCGACGTAAAAGTACACACGGCATATCACTAATGCATTATTGTGATTCTTAAGTAAAACAACAAATATAACTATGTATCTCCATAAGTCGTGGGGAGGGGAGACATTTCATATTGTCCTTTTTCATTCCCATTTTCCCATTTAGATGTTTTAAGCGAAGTCATTGCCCTTGATACGTCTACTTTTACGATGTCTGTGTTATTACTCCTAAACCACTCTTTCCAGTTAAACCAAATCACACCTGAGTGATAGAATTTCCCATGTTGCACATTATCAGTCCTTCCGTTTCAATGACTTTAAAGCAGAGTTATTGTCCTTGATTTGTCAAATTGTACCATGTCTGTGTCTTTTCGCCTAAACGGCGCATGGTTTCCAACCAAAGTGTGCATAGATCGGCATTGATTTAGTCTTCACGTTACAATGTGTCGGGTTTTTATCGTTGCCCTTTATTTAATATCAAGTTTTTTTATGCATTACTTTATCTCGGTTACCACTAGGTGGCTTTAAGCTCCCCAGTGGTGTTTTTGCCACTGACCGTTCCAAGGCGGTGCCCCACTGTGTTCCGTTAATTGTTTTTTGTCCTAGTGTGTATGCTTGATTGTATCGGTATTGTATGTTTGTGTTGTTCATGATTGACTGTGTGTGTGTGTGTGTGTGTGTGTTCGTATGTGTGTGTGTGTGTGTGTGTGTTCATTTGTGGTACACATCTGGGTGCTGTGGGACTGTTTTGGGGAGGCTGCGTTACTTTGTACGTGGCATTCCCTGTTTGATATTATTTTTGTTTCAAACAAACTTGACATGAATGATCAGTGGTACAGCTTTGCACATCGATTGTATGTGCTGGTTTACTGTGTCGCTCTTTCTGTATGTAAAGACCCATGCGGAGGCACTACTGGGGTGGTCGGAGACATATGTTTTTGCAGAACAAAAAAACTCCAGTTATTAACGTGTTTAATTAAAACAAAAAAATGTGTATCTTTATTTTTGTTTTTAGAAAGGCAACGTCATCCGTTATAACATTGTTCACCATATTCTACGCCTAGTTCCCGGCGCAAATGCTCGTGGTGTTATGCTAGATGACCAATCTTCGAGTACCAGAATAACCAACAATGTTTTCTACAACGTATATACTTTTTAGAGATTGTTTTTATTGAAGACCGTGTTACATTTTGAGAGCACGATATGCTTTGTATTTTTCATTTGATTTATGATATGCTTTGTAGATCAAACCTACATTATTTTCTAAAAGCAAGTATTTAATATCATGCTAAATGTAATACTTAGATGACGTGTTGCGTGTAGTTTTCACTTTTTTGTATTGTATACAATCATCATTATTTTGTTATAAGCTATTTAAACGGCTTCGATTGAAAGGTTTCAAATGACACCTTTTTATGTCTGTGACAGAATGACGTGCATGTTGACATTGGTGGTGGGCGATTTAATGTAATTGCGAACAACGTACTGTATAATGCAGCAAGTATGAGCATACAAGTAGATAGCAGAGGAACATCACATCAGAGTGATCAGACTCTCATTAACCATTTGCATGTGAGTATTGATTTGTTAGAAGGAGGATCTTTTATTTTGCCTAAACTCTTCCTGTGGGAAATATTCTGATACCTCGATATGAATAATAAGCCTCAACATTTTTGGGTTAAGTTGTATAAATGTGCAGCGGACATGAAGGTAGAGGCGCACTAAAACAAGTTCATAATGTATCAGTGAAGGAAAAATTCAGGTGACAAAAGATTAACAGAATATTCTATCAGGACTTGGCATGACGGGGTATGGAATAAACATCAAAGTGCAATGATTATCAGTCTACGAATTACCCGTTTGTCACTTAGAAAGTCGCTCATGTTCGAATACTGAAAAAGATGTAAATATTATCTCGAAACACGACATGATATCTTCATGAATTGCATGACAAATGATAATTAAATATTTCGTTTCTTTACTTAGATTATTTATGCTAAATAGTGTTTAATGTTAACTTTGGTAGAACGAACAAATATAAAAAGTTATGTTGTATTTAGATGAGGGCAGACCGATTGCACATAATCTGACTTTTAATAAATAGTATATTTCAATCCTTTAACTGATTGTCATGTTTATTAACTTGTTTTAGGCTGTACCTTACAATAGCTCTTTGTGGACTTTACGTTATCCAGAGCTGTCATACCTTAACTTGAAAAATGCCAGTCTACCAGAAGGTAAGAAAAAGCCGTTGTTTTATTATTTTGTTCATGCAACAATCCACTTCTGATCTATCTAGTTATGTTCATAGGATTTTAAGTATTCAGATTCACGGTAAATTAACGAGTAATATAGTCATTCAGATTTGTCGGTTTACACGTTCTCATGCACCACTTTATATCTATTTACGTCATTGTCCTGCTGCTGGTAGGTACTTTTGTTATTGTCACTAGTGCAGACCGTGGTCAGACTGCATATCCAAACAGTATTATTTAAAAATATTATCGTTACAAGTACTATTCAGCGAGAACCCCATTGCATAATCAAGAGTTCCATTTCGAACTGTCAGCTGGCAAAGTTAAGTTTAGAAAGTTAGCATGGTGAGGGTTAAATTAAAGTCACAAAGTCTGTTGAGATTGAGATGCAGCTAAAATACTTGCATCTATAAATAAGGCTATTCACAATACAGAGAAACATTTTGTATCAACGAACACAATTCTGTCAAAGCTCAACTAAACTGAGTCTAAAGTTTGAGGTCGGATGAACATTCTATTAAAATCTTATCAGAAATCTGTAGAGGATTTTGTTTAAATGGTTTAAGTAGACTCTTAGGACAGATTTAAGTCAAGATCAAGATCTATTTAAATCGAACTTAAACCCTGCCATGCCTAAATTGTACTACACATTGTTATAAGCAATTCTGAAATGTTTTACAGGGAATCAAATCGTTAAGAATTTGGTTTACAACAGCCACCATGTAGACTTTGTACACGGACACAGTAATGATTTAAGCAATCCTAGTTTCTTTAATATCTCAGATACAGGATATGTAAGTATTTTCTTTCCTCGCTAAGAATTAATTGGCGAATTGTGTTATATGTATTTGGTACAAAAATACTTGTTTTTCAGTCATTTTGGTTTAGTTTAATGTAAAAAAGATGGTCAAATGTATGTGTTAAGTAACGACAGGATAGAAACAAATGTCGCCAGCTGTTACAAACACTTGGAAGCTACTTCCCGTAGCATTATTTATGTGCATTTAAGTCACGCTCAGTCTAGTTGTCTCTCAAGCTTTTCAACCGAAGCAACTGTTTGACATTGTGTAGTTGTGTCATTGCCTTATTTCATACTCTCTCCGTTCACAGTCCCTTGGTAAGACCGACCACTTCAATACCGACATTGGGGATTTCAGAGTTAAGTGCTATGCCGCGGAATGGGCTAACCATGTAAACTTTGAGCAAGTTCCTTCGCCAGACAGTGTTGGTCCACGGATAACTGTCGGACCAACGTATCTTCACAGAGGTAATTGTTTGCATACTTATAGACATCTTTAATGTTTAGAAGTGATTCATACTTGTTGCTTACGTTTGCTTCACAAAAAGGTTTTGTATAAAACATACATTTTTACTACATGCAATGGATTTATAACAAAACTGCGTGATTCTGAATGACTGTGTTGAAGTTTCTTAGTGAAAACCTGTCATTGCCTTTGTTTTTTTAAGAATTTAACAAATGTTTTGTAGCAACAAACACATCAATAATTGAATATAATATTACAAATGTAACATATGTATGCTATGTTCTACTGTAATAGGTCTTTCAAACTTAATCAACCTGACACTCTCCACCGGTGTGTGTAGCACTCATGCACCGGCTACAGACACGCCGGTAGCGGCGTATCTTCCCGATGGATCTCGGATGAACGACCTTTATAATGTTTCTAAGGAAGGTATGTGATTCATTCTTTTGTGTTTATCGACATGACTATTCCTAGAAATGGCACATTATTAGGTTGTAAAATTGTAATACCACAATTTTTGATAAACGTTAACGATACAACAAATTACCTTGCTTAGACATGGTAAAATCTCAATTTAGGATCAAGTCAATTAGAAACTAGGTTAATTGCTGTGATACATGTACATATGTTGTTTTGACATATATCCTACAACAATATAAGAGGGGTATTTGGAGACGTTGCGAAAACAAACTTTCAGTGGCCAAAAGTGTGTGCCAAGAATAGAACCTTTGGCCGAACGCTAAACTTAATTTATGTTTTTGATACACAAATCTCGACAGGTAGAATTTAAATCACATGTTAAACTTTTGTCCGAAAGCTCTTCTAGATGTACATTTTGGCACCAGTCAGGTATATATTTATCATTCTTTTTTAAATATTTAGGATGTTGGTTAAGTATCAGTGGCTGTACTGATCATCCAAATGCTGTTGGAACGTACAGAGATACGTATGGTGAAACACACGAACATGCCGCAATCAACGAAACAAAGTGTTTCCAACGGACAATTGTACAGTGGCAATATTGTGGCTCACATAATAATGAACAAGTAGCAGCTATCTACGGTCCCTCGGGTAAAACTACATACACTGAGTAGAAAGCTCATTATGCCCCACCGAGTAGCTGGAGGGGGACTATAGAAATGGTCTCCGTCCTTCCTTCCGTCCGTTACATTTTCTGTCCGCATCATGAGCCATTAACACTGGTTCAAGGTCAAACTTTAGGTCAAAGGTTTGAGTCTTGAATTTCCTGTCCGCTCCATATCTCCTTATGCCTTTGAAGGATTTTAATGAAACTGTGGTCACCTCATCAAGTTAATGTGAAGAACCAATGATAAGGTTAATGATAATCTAGGATTACAGTTCATTGTTGTAATTGAAAGTTTTGAAACAAATCTCAAAGTTTCGGCTTAAATACATTTATGATAAGTAAAATTATGGAAATAAGTTAAAAATAGAATAAGGAAATAAAGAGGTGGGTTTGAGTTAGGGTCATCACGGGTTAAAATCTAGATCACTATGTTAAATCATAGAATAACATTGTATATGCAACAGAGTCCGCTTTTTCATTAGATCTTCGTAAAATATTTTCAAATTGAGATTGTTGATTCATTATACTGTAGGTTGAGCACAAATATGGGTCACATCGAGTTTAAAACTAGGTCAGGATGATCAAATCATTTTCCTACTAGATATTTATGCATCTTGGTAAGAACGATTGTCTTGATGTAGTCTATGTCGTGTTCGAATATAGGTCATCTCTGAAGCAAATCTAGGTCACCAGGCCAAATCTTCGAAAAATCTTGTGTATGCAATTGAGATTGCAATTTGCATTGGTCAGAACGATTGCTTTTATAAAATCGAAATCTAAAGCGAGGTCGAATAAAGTTTATCATGGATCATAAACTAGGTGACCTGGTCAAATCTTAGGAAACACTTGTTTTGAAATGTTGACCTACTTTTTGTCCTTTGGAGCATCAGGTGAGCGAAAAGGGTCATCACGACCCACTTGTTTTAGATCTCTAAGACTATCAGAAGTTAATAGATGTGTAAAGTTTTACTCTTTCCAATGAGTATTAGAAATTTATTTCTCACTAAGAAACAGCTGGTGAAAAATACTAAATTGCGTACAAATTTACGGATGTCAGTCATATCCTGAAAACAAGCATAGTATAGTTAACATTTGTCTGACGTTGCAACATATCTTCCTAATGGATAACCCTTTAGGGATATAATTTTAGTGTTTTTGTTTCAAAAATGATCAAAGTTATGGATTCTCATCATATTCAGGTCAATATGCTGAATTACAGACGACGTCATTTAAGAGAAAACATTTGGAAATTCAGATGCATTATTTCTGCTCTAAGAATCGCTAAATGTTGAAGTAAAAAAGGTAAAAATATGTGTTTGTGACATATACAAGCGATAAGCATTTTAAGATTTTCTGACCACCTTTAAAATCATTTCGAGCCACGAAGTTTTAGCAGCATAATTGTGTAGACTTGTGTGAAACGAAAGAATAAATAGTATTCATGGCTAAAGAGTTGAAAGCATTGTTAACTTTGACCTGTTTAACTAACTGGCTAGGAGCAACAAGAATCGCTGGAGATGGTTGTTTCATGGCAATGTACGGTTGCCCAAAACACGGTGGACCGGCCGATGGTCATGTTATGCACACCGGAAGAATAGTTAGGGATACCTGGGTAGAGCAACATCAAAATGGTTCGCATGATGAAGAAAAATGTTTGTCTCGTGCCGCTGCACAATGGAGATACTGTGGATCCTCTAGAAATCACCCTATAACATCAATATACAGACCCACAGGTACATATATAATCTTTCGAATACAAAAATGTTGTAAGATAAATATACGTAGGCCTGGGGTTGAAAGTTTACATAAATTGGCAACATGAATATGACATCGCTGAAAATGTGTTGTTTGTTTTGCACTTAAGGTAGAATGCGCCTCAAATTTGTTTCTCGCAATTTTCTTCTCAGATTTGAACCATTTATATTTCAGCACATATCCGATTGCAAAGCTAATTCCCTTTATTAATATCTTTTTAATGTTTGCAGTAGTGCTTCAAAAATAGCTTCTGACGTCACGTTTTTACCGACTTGCTGTAATCTAGTTTTTATGCTGCAGCGGTTTGGCTATGAGATATAAAAGAGGACTCTTAACCTTTTCTAGTTGGTTTATTTAGAGCTACAAACTAATATAAAACTCGACGTAAAATGTTTGATGTTGTAACCGATATGCACAAATCTGTGACGTCTAAATTGAAATAAATGATTATATTAGCGCAACTATGAAGAAATTTTGAAACTTATCGAGTCACTCTTGAGTCCAGTCCCTGGAAAAACCAGTACTAGTGTCATATGTGTAGATGCTGTCGTGACTCCAGTGGAGCTCAAACCCACAACCTCCGGGATAAGCAGCAGAAACCTCAAACTCTACACCACTGCTCCTGTTGTGAAAATTACATTTATTGTATTTGACATTGTAAAAAGGAGGAGTCATCGACTAAAGTTTTGTAATTTTACGAATTCGTACCTCTACCCCAAGCCTGACATGATCATTCCAGTACAATTTATCAGTTGTCCTTGGAATAAAAGACTCTTTTATGCATAACTTAATACTTGATATGACATTGTTTATTATAAAATACTAAATTAAATGATTAAATATATTTCGTTTGAATTTCCGTGAGATGACAACCGACAATATAAAAATTATAACTTTCATATTATTTACCCTCTTTTAATCATACGCGAAACATGCTCGAAATAATGATAAAGTGCGTAGCATGTAGGAAAAATTAAAATGAATAAAAATGTAAATTCAGTGTTTCGGAAATTTACATGTAGATAAGAAAATATTTGGGAGAGCAATTGTGCATTCGAAAATAAATTGAAATGTGATGTATAAACAAAAAATATATTCTTCACTTTATTTCTTAGTATTTTTCGAATCCTCTATTAGAGTTTCTAGCTTAGAATAATTTGCGATTTACTTTTATGTGTGCGAACACACCCAAACGCCACATTTTCACCTCTTCGTCATCCTGGAATGTCATTCATCCGTGGAATCGAATTTTGCGTAGAGTTTTAAAAATGAGAACAGGTAGATGGATAGAATTATAAAGGTCTGTTGAGATTGAGAGGTCTTTTTTCTCTTGAAGTATTTTCCTTTAAGAAAATATCTCTATTAAAGATTTGTCTCAATAAAAGTTCAAGGGAAGGTGAAGATGTTGTTAAATGTCCTAAATATATGATATTGTAAATTTTAAGAAATACATGTACATATTGCCCAAACAAGAAAGAAAAACAGTTAAACAGATACAAATTTACTACGTTAGGAAAAACAGTTTACATGTACTAAAATTGTACATGTTGTAAGTAAGTCAATATGCGGCTAACAATTTTTGGCCTGGGGACTGAAAGTCCCCTAGGCCTAAGTTAGCATACCACTTTTCAAACACTGCAAGAAATTTAGCTGTGCTATGTGCGAATAACAACTGTAAACATGCGCTATGCGAAAGTAGTGCAAGACAGACCAGATCAATCTTCTGTTTGAATGTCGCATATGATAAGAACATATTACAAATAAAAAGAGTACATACAACTTCAAACGATTGCAAAAAGGTCTATAGCTTACGGGCTGCATTACACATTTTTTTCTGTTTTAGAAATTAATGCGCTGTTAGCTGATTACGGAAGATAATCATATGCATATCACGGAAAAGTACGGATATTTACGGAAATTTACGGAAACGTACGGAGCTCGATATAAGAGTTTGTAGTTTGATTTTCAAATTTCCGATGTTATTTCATTGACAACTTTGTTATTTACGAACGATTACATATATATTTACCTAAAAATAAATTTCTCTAAAAAAAGATATGATTTACGTACATTCCCGAGAAGGAACTCACGTGATCAAAATCACCCGCCATTTATCGAGGACGCTGCATGTCAAGGCCCAACGAACGGTTTCGCCGATTACAACTACAAGGTAACCCAGAATCATTTTTGGTTTTCTCTGTTATACACATTGTACAGTACTGTATTTATATTTCATTGCTGGTATTGCTTTGTTTATTTCTGTTTCAAGGTATTGTCCTTGGTACACAATAATTTTCGATCCACATCATCAGATCATATCGCTTGAAGTTGTACAAAGCGCAGATCGAATTATTTTTATTGGCTTAAACAATTTATAATGTTGACTATGTGATTATTTTTCATTCAACGTACGTTTTATAATAAAACAAACTTCCCTGCCACCCATATATTTGTGAATCATTCATTCTGTATCTTATATTGAATTTCGTCCTCTGCACATTTCGACCCGTGCTTTAGGTAAGGTTCAGCGCAAAACACGTAGGTCAAAAGTTGTTTTTCGGGGAGTTAACCTATAGTCCCCAGGCCTTCAGCGCTCAAAGCGCTTTGATTATACTGCGTTGACCGTAAACATTTTAGCACTTCAGCTTTCATAACTCTCCCCCAACAGCCCCATTTCTACTAATACCACTCATGTACAGCTTGTTTGTTGAGTCGTAAGAATTTGTTGAGTCGTAATTTTAAAATTATAGCGAACAATAAGTTTAAACTAATTCATTTTACATCGTCTGTACAAAAAAGGGATAATGGAGGTCGCCTTCAAATGCCACTGCTTGAATTCGAACCCACGACCTACGAGTAAGTAGTATGCCGCTCTGCCCTACGCCACGGAGCGTCGTTTATAAATTTATTGCACAAGAAAGATGCAAACACGTTAGTAGAGTGATGTAAACTAGAGTTTGTAAATGTACTGGTGCACTTTCAGCAGACGTTTCCGTTGAAAAGATGTTATGGCAGAATGCGTCTCAAATTTATTGCTCGAATTTTCTCATGAAATTTACATTGTGCATAAAACAGGTCACTTCTCATTGGAATCCGATTAAATGTTGTTTTGAAATCTCTGAGAGTTTCAATGTTGGTGTGGCTCAAGCATGGCCACTTCTACTTCACAGGCTGTTTCATGCTACAGACAATATGAAATAATAAGCGTTTTGCACTCAGGTCGTTCTACACCATGATATAGAATTCATTGAACACATTTTGACGCTTGCGACGCCAGTCGCAATTTTGTGACGACAGAACAAAAAATCTTCTAGTGTTTCCTGAAATTTGTTTTCATAAAGTCAAATGTTTGAACGCCGCCAAATGGAGTGGGGGTTGCGATAATTAGTAATGTTGGATTTAATTTATGGTGATTAACCAAACCTAATCTTTTTGCACTCTAATTTTGTATATGGCTGACCATTTGTTAATGTTTAATGCTAAAAAAGATGATTCTACGTCAAGTCTATAGGCATTGTTTCCTCTGTATGGAAATTGGCTGCTGTCACATTATTGAATTATCAAATCATTGAAATAATAACATTTTTTTTTATTTTCCTATGTCTAGAATTCTAACATATAAATTTGCTTCAATCTATATTATTCTTGTACGAAAGAAAAATTATTTCGAAAAAAAAATACTTTATTTGAACCAACTTGAAACTACCGTCCTTACTAAAAATAATTTCGTAGCCATTTGTTTTAAATCGTTGTCGTCCAGCGTCCTTACTAAAATCGGCTATTTCCGTAAAATTTAGACTGGTTCGCGATCTCAAATCAAAAGACCGCTTGTTACAAAAGAACACACTGTGAAATCAGTCTACAGTCTAAAAGTAGTTACGTCACCCCATGGACATTTTACTTACTGCATTCCAATATACACGCCGCCTCCAGGACGGCGTGTAATGAAAAAGACCATTGTAGAATGGTTGCAATAATGAGTTCAAAATACATGACAGGTGCTATCCGCACTGCTGGTGCCGGTTGCTGGATTCATGTTCAGAAGTGTTCGAAACATCCCGAAACCAAGTCGATGTTTTATGATGCTTGGGGAGCAACCAATTATCAGACAGGTAATTCCAGCTGTAAAGTATGTTTGTTAAATAATAAGTATATTTTACCGTAATACATAGCTGGAATAATTGTACAACCATGTTTTATTCAGAGTTTTATTCTTGTACACCTTACCTGCAAAAGTATAGTATTTCAACCGACCTTTTTTAATTGTTGTTCACACTGTTACAACTTATGTCAATTCTAAACGTCTGCGATATGCGTCTGTTTCGCGATATGCGTCTGTTTCTTAAATGCGTACGTCTGATTGAATATTCTATACATGTATATGACTTGATTTATCCACAATCATTCCAATATCAATAATGGCGATAACAAATGTGATCCAATTACTTGGTAATCTTAATTTAAAAATATAAATATAATTAATATCTTTTGCGGTTGATTAGACTTAAGTTGATTGCTAACACGGAGTTGATGTTCGGTAAACTAAGTTTATAAACTAGTCCAGATCATGTTTATATGCTAATATTAAAGTCTACTGTAGACATTTGCAATAGCATGCGATGGATATGGTCTACATACAACAACTCAAAGTAAATTGTATAAAAACAACACTTTCTAAGTTCAGCTCGCTGGTATTCAGCTTCGAGTACTCTGGTTCAGACATCTCATTTCACTCTACAATACCGGTATGTGCGTATTACATGTACATGCAGAAACTCAGCTAATACAATGCAGCTAATATCCTATTTTGTTTAAACTGATATAGCATGGACTGTAGCTCAAATATTCCATTGAACATGTATAATATTATGTGTATCATGCGTTTTCGTATTCATACAGATGTGATCCCATACGCATGTTTCCATCAATCGGAGTATTACTGGATATACTGTGGGTCAGATGGAAAGTATCCTGTAACAGCCCACTACCGTCCATCAGCCTCTAGCAAGACATTTCCATAATTCATAGTTCTGCTGCGCCAGTTAAAATGAATTCAGACAATACTTGTTTTGAGTGTTTTTTATTGCCCCGCGCCCCACCTAAGGAACTTCGGGAGGCAAGTAGAAATCAACTCGTTTGTCCGTCCGTCTACAATAGCTTCAAGGGACTTCTTCCCTTAAACCACTTCATGGAATATCATCAAACTTGGAAGGAGCATGCAGACTTTGAGGCCCCAAATGGGTCTGGTTGACCGAACCTCATTGCTACATGAACTAAAAATATGAACAAATCTTAATGTCTTTGGCGTGAGCCATCGTCTAATGGACCTCTACCATATTAGTTCAAATAATGCCCCTACGGTCAATATTGGTCCCGCCCGGTAGTCACTTACTTTATATTAAAGGAAAACCTCTAAAATATTGTTTCCCAAACCACAGAACCTACAGTCTAGATACTTACTATGTAGAATTGTCTAGTGGACCTTGGGGTCACTTGAAATTACAATCACTTTTTTAAGGAACACTTTAAAAAAATTTTTTTCTCTTTAACCACAAGGCAAATAGCTTTAGTATTTTGCAAGCTACATTGCTTAGTAGCCGTCTATCAAGATGGTTTCAATCACGAAACCCCAGGTTTGTAGCCTGAAGCATTTCATAGTGGACCTTTACCAAGATTGTTTTAATCATGAATGACCGCTCCTTGGGTGTCACTTGATTTTACAAAGGTATGTTGAGAGAAAACTTCAAAATTCTTGAAAAGGCTTTACACGACATCTCCTCAACGAACGACTTGTCAGATTAAACATTTTTACACAAATATTCTTCGGGTGATGCTAAAGCCCTTCCGCTCCGTTTGACAAGGTGGCCGCCAGAGCCCAAATTAGAATAAAGCTTTCGACAATATCTCGTCAACGGCTGGTAATATTTTATAATACTTTCACATAAATATTCCTCGGGCGACCATCTTCCAAAATTGTTCAACCAGGGCTAAAATAGATCAATCCCTAAAGGACATATCTTCCTAAAATGCTGATCAGATTGTGAAATAAGTTGGCACAAATGTTCTAACCCTCTACCACAATTGTTCAGACTGTTTTGATTCGTTGCACAACATGGCCGCCAGGGTTAAAAATAAAAATAGTGTTTAAACGGCCTTCTTGTATAGCACCATCTTTACATATTATCTTCTGCTGAACCACAAGATCTTAAGCTTGGATATATCGTACGTAAAATTGCACATTATTTGCCCTCCCGGGGGTAATTTGTTATACATATACTTCAACAGGAAAACATAAAAAATTCTTCTTCTCCAAAACCACTTAATTTAGTTCTTAGATATGTGTGTGTAACATGTACTAAATTGTTTGAAATTATGCCCCTAGGTAAAAATTGACCACTCACAGCGGGTCACCGGTTTCAATATAGATAAAGGATTTCTCTCTCGAAACCACAAAACATAGAACTTAGATATCTTGTATGTAACATTTGCTAGTACACCTCTATCAAGTTAGTTCAAATATGGCCCCTGAAATCAATATTGGCCTTATCCGGGTCGTTATTTGTTTTACATAGACTTATATATGAAATGTTTTAAAATCTTTTTCTCAAACACTACATGGTTAAGCTAAGATATAGTGTGTGGCTTTATTTAGTGGTCCTGTATTTATTTTATTCAAATTGACCACACCCAAGGGTCACCGGTTTTCATGCATACAATAATACAGGCAGGAAATCCACTTCCACACCAAATTGCTGTGGATTCAAATCCTGTCAGCTGCATCTGAATTTGTCTGCAGATTTCATAGTTCATCCTTTGTTTTGACTCAAGTACTCACACTTAATCTTGTTAACATGCCTAGAGGCCTTGCAGTATAAAATTAACCAACCTTCGGAAAGGAAAACAAAATAGCCGCCTTCGTAACAGTCATCAATTTAAATGGGTACATTGTACTACGAGGGATGATTCATAAGTAATGCAACTCACTGTGTAAAATTTTATAAATCAACATATACATGCAATTAATCAGTGCATTCCTTAGAAGAATTCCCCTTTTCCCTTCACACAAAGTTTCAGTCGTTAAATTCAATTCTGAAAGCATTTTTGGAAATCGTCAATAGGTATGTCTCTGAGGCACTGGGATATCACTAAGACTAGTGCCGCACGGGAGCCATAGCGTCTACCAGTTAAAACTGATTTCAGGCGAGGAAACAAAAATAGTCACACGGTGCCAGATCTGGCGAATACGCAGGATGCTCCAACACCCGCACGTTCTGTTCGGCCAAAAATCCTTCTCAAGGTGGGTTATGTGAGAGGAAGCATTGTCATGCAGTAGTGAAATGTTCTTCATGCCGTTTCATGGTCTGCGCTCTTTGAAGAAACGGTTCAATATTTCTTCAAAACGCCTGTTTTATAGAATTTAGCAGTGACACTTTATCCTTTCGGCACTGGCACTTGAATGGCAGGTCCATGAATTGAAAAGAAAACACAGTGTAACACTTTCGGCACCGTTGCTGTTCTCTTTGCAAAACTGGTCTCCTAGAATGTTTCGTTGCCCATACACGATTGGAACACTTTTGTTTGGGTTTAAAAAAGTGTACCCAAGTTTCATCACCAGTAATTACTTCAGAAAACCTTTTATTGTCATATTTGGGGTACAGCTTCAGTAGCATTTTTGCCTTCTTAATACGGTCTCGTTTCTGCTCTGGTGTCAGCAAATGTGGTATCCAACGTGCACTAATGTTCGTATCATTTAGTTTCTTCCGAAGTATGAAGTAAACTCGTGCCAATGAAATCCCGGAACGACGGGCGAACTCTCGTAAAGTCAATCAGGCGTCTTCTTCAATTAATTCTGTGACCTTTTGGACATGTTTCTTAGTGGTACATATTTGAGTCGTTCAATCTTCGGAAGGTCTTCTAATTGCTCCAAACCGGATTTGAAACGAGACATCCATCTAGTCACCGTACCATAAGACACTTCATTATATCTGTAAATGTTACAAATCTCACGGAATATGTTTCGTTCACTTATTCCAAAACTTGTCATTGCTTAAAGGTAAGCCCGAATTTCTAACTACATTTGTATTTATCACTTCGTAATCCAACCATTTTTACACGTAATGTAATGACTAGGCCTTTTTAAAAGTGCTCGTATGCAAAGGTTATTCAAAATATTTTCGTCAAACTACATGCATTGCTAGTCAAAGAATTGAATGTGTATTACAAATGGGTAAAATGCATTTTTTTCACGAGAATTTCGAGATTTTATAAGAGTTGCATTACATATAAATCATCCCTCGTATTAGTCAAAACAGAGCTGTAAGAATAAAATGATTTGACAGAAATGTGAAAAACAAATTCAGCTTAAAATGGGGAATGTAACTGAATGGAGCATTGTGTTCCTGAAAAGGAAAATAAAACTTGTGTAAGCTCAATATACATGTAGTGCTGAGATAAAATAAGGAAATCTACTAGAACATGGTAACATTGTAATACCGACACTGAGAAAAAGTCCTAACATTGGGCTAGAGAGCATTAAAATTAAGTTAATAATATTGATAGTCTGCTGCATGATATTATTCAAATGTTTGTCTTGATAATTTTAAGATCAAGTTTGAAACTTGGTCACCTGGGGTCATTAACTAAGCCACAGGGTCCAATAAAAGAAAAGCATTGTGAACACTCTAGAATCCACATTTGATACTCAATGAATCATCTTAAAAAATAGTCAAAATGCATGTTTTAATGAACTCTAAGTTAAGTCAAAACCTGTTCACGAGAGGTCTAAAACTAGGTCACCATGTCAACAAATAGAAAAACCTTGTGAACACTATAGACGCCAATTTTTTTACCAAATCGTCTTGAAAAGTCAGTATTTTTGTTTTGATGAACTCTAGGCCAATTTAGAAACTGGCCTTACATTGTCAGAAACTAGGTCACTATGTCAAGAAATGAAAATTGGTAAGAATATTTGTCTTAAAAAACTCTAGGTCTGGTTATAATTTGCTCACATGGGATCAAAATCTAGGTCGCCTGGTCAAATAAAACAAAACCTAGTGAACACCGGGTCAATAATGACCATCGTAACCTGTCCAATATTCTAATCTTGTCAAGGGGTTTCAGAAGATTGTACCAGTAGTACTCTATGCTTCCTCTAGCCACCCGGTATACATGTATATACATTTTAAAAATAAACTTTGTGTTTTCATGAATTTAATGAAAGATCTTAGTACAAGTATTTTATTTTCTGCATTGAAAAGTCATTTTACTGATTAGAAAATTAATATCTTTAGAATGGTTCATAGTACATGTACATGCATTACATTACGTATGAATTATAGGTTATTCAGGGTTTGACTTCAGGGTTTGACTTTATCACCCCTCTTCAAGACATCCTATCAAAAGCAGCCCATCCGAGTGGTCACGTAAAGCAGGTGGCTGTTTAATACAGATTATTGAATATAAAAATGGCAATCGGAATAAAACAATATTGAATACTGCCTGCTTAAGGCAGGTGACTTCTAAACTAATGTGATCACTAACACAGATTCAGCTGTACATGTACATATCTTTTTATCATTTACTACAGACTGCAGAAGTGCAGAAGTGAATGAAGTGCAGTGATTCATAGAAGTGTTGCCCACTGATGCAGAGAATGTTGCTCAACAAGCAGTGAAACAGAAGAAACAAAGCAAAGCACAGAAAGAAAAGGGTAGGTTTAGAAAATATTCATCTCAAATCCCTGGCTCTTGATAGGCTGGAAGCGAGACTATTGTTAAAACAGACCTATCATATGCTAGGGTTTTGGATATTGTCAAAATTATCAATCATATGCTAGGGTTGAGGATATTTTCAAAACTGACCATTCATATTATGCTAGGTTTTAATAGATAAAATTTATAAATTAATTACTAAACACCGTCAAACACTGCGTTCACATACAGCCAGACTTATTATTAATTAAATTATTCCGGCTATGAGAAAAAGCAGCAGACAAGGTACACAACTCAGCTTATATTTAACTTATATAAATGCAACGCATTTGTTAAGTGCGTAAGTAACGGACAAATGCATACATAATGTAGACATACACTTATTAAAACAATTCCCAGGTTGGATCGAAAGTTTCATGTATCGCTTTGGAATGGCCAGTTACCGAAATACACCGGGTTCAATCCCGACTAGTGCCATGGCGGTTGTGTTCTTTTAGACAAGACACAGATATATCCATATTGCTTCTCTCTCTTAGAGATTGATTCCACCTGGAATGTGTCTCGAGGGCGATACATTTAAGTTATAAGAAGCTGCTTCCCAATCCAGAATAAATAAATTAGTATAAAATAAATAAAAGATATTGGTAGCTGGGTTTGAAGATTGGTCTCAAAAATATCAATCTGACACATTAATTGTGAAGTGTTTCAGGGTGGAAAACATTCCCTAGAAACCAGTCTCCGATTTGAGATATCTCGGTGTTGATTGGGTAGAAGTGAGTTTATCTTCTACACTGACCAATCAAAAGCAAAAGATTTATTAAGAGGAGCCGCAAACATTAGTTTCCGTTTACTTCATATGAGTACAAAAGTTTTATGCAAACTTATATATTCTCAGTCATGTGGCTGTCAATTGTAGGCGTTCATGTTTGTGACTTGGACCATATAAACTCCCAATTTGAAAGCCATTCTCACATTGTTTAAATCTGTATGACATACCGGCAATTCGTATTTGATTATGTAAAGTTTAAGTTCTTGAAATATATACCTCTCAAACCAGTCTGTAGACATCCACCAAGGGATGTAGTAAAGGTGAACTTTTCAAGTAAGGGACTACTTAAAACAGGTGTATTTCATAAAAAATGACTAATAAGGACTCAGAAGTATGTGCTGTATAAGACAGATGGCTACTTAATTAAGGTGACCCCTAATACATTTAAAGAACATGTTTTATGCTTTAGGTTGTTCTAAGTTGTTTCATAGAAAAAGTCAACATATAACAGTTTTCATCGTTTATTTGGAACAAAACCATATTTTTCATTTAATTACTTGTTTGGACACAGCACATTTTCCAAGAACCTTCCGTAAATGTTTCCCGCTGGATAGTAGTTAAGAACTAAATAAGGTCCTGCCTTTCCAACGCCAATATATTTAGTATCCTTCCATACTATTTGTGTGAAGTGGCCTAAAATTGAAATATCAAGTTCTATGGTAGTTTCTAATACAGGTATATATATATTCGGACAGTGACATGAGAGAGTAGTCTTCACAAATTTTTCAAAAACAAATTTCTATAGCCCTACCCCATTGAAAAGTCAGATTTCCAAAACAAATGCAGATAATTGGTTGAAAAATCAAGAATCAAGATTATTTATTGACATGGATCAATCTTGTGCTTTATTTGGCACCATGGTATCATAACTGTCTTTTCCATCAGTTATTACCTCCCTTCAAAATTATTTCAAAAAGCAGATGCATATTGTATTTGCATGCCGTGATATTGTCTTGTTGCCAAATATTAATTTAGTTCAGATGCTGAACTGTTGCTCAACCAACTGACTTTCAAAAGTTGAGGGACAGTTGAGGGCTACCTATTTGTATTGTATTGTACAAATGCTTCAGAGTTGAGCAAAGTAGCTCAACTGCAACCCCCTATTTAAAATCGTTAAATACCACATAGCCCACAACTGGCACCAACTTAATTTTCTGTATGGATTATCAAATTTACTAGCATCGCAAGAGTTCGCTTATGTTAATTTTGCAACTTTTAAGTTGTTTAAAGATTTTCTTCATACCAGTTTCTGGAGGTGGGGAACCCGTACTTGAACAATATCCACCGTCTACATACA
Source organism: Saxidomus purpurata (assembly GCA_022818135.1). Lineage (NCBI taxonomy): Eukaryota > Metazoa > Mollusca > Bivalvia > Venerida > Veneridae > Saxidomus > Saxidomus purpurata. The sequence continues at coordinate 31,072,527 of JAFMSR010000007.1, forward strand.
TGTTGGCCTCAGCTTGAACCAAGCTGTCTACAGCCACAGAACCTGTTTAAAATATAGAGGTTGAATAGGTGTTTCAGTCATTTAATAACCTGTTATGGGAAAGTTGATTATATGAACAAACCTGTGTTCATTATAAGAGACGTCATAAAATTATATATAAAATCGAGCTTCGTAACAATAGCAGAAATCACTTAATTATATCAATGTGGTATCATGGCTGTGTTCATCAGAACAGAGGCCGAAGAATCACATTTATGAAACGGCTTAATATGTTCATCATGACAGAGGTTGTATCTTACGTAACCTGACACACGTATACTCATGAATATCCAGACCGACTAGAAGTAAATGTAGCTGACCCCCGCATATGTATTTGCAGACCTGAGGCCAACATGTCAAATGACTGCACTCAATACTGGACATTGGAAATCAATATTTATTCAACTTTCAGACATTATTTTTTTTTTAATAGAAAAAATACTTAATGAATCGGTTTGCCCAAAAAAATAGGGGAAATTACAATGTAAATCGCTGATTTGATGCGAGAAAATTTGTAACCAAAGGCCCACCCCGTTAGCAGGGGTGTACCAATAATGCATCAACACATTTTTGTTTCTTTTGTTAGAAAACCTGTGCCATAATACAATGCCCCCCTGAACGAAACAATGTTTTCTTGAAAGCAATTTCTTTTATCTCCACTGGAGTGCAGTCGCTTTAAACATATTGTTGTTTAAAACAACTAAGCGGCAATGCTCCTGAGAGAGCACTACATTATTACCCGAAAGAAGAAGAACTAAGTTCAGGTGCAATAAATCTTCGGGACAACAACTCTGCAGGGCGTGCATTTGTTTACATGCAGGCTTGTGAATAATGTGGAGAGACCGTTTGTTTTCATGTTCTAAATGTCGGTATCGAAAGCTATCTAATGTCTAGAACTCTTGTAAGGTCTGGCTGTTCGTTCAGAAAAAATGTCACGTACATCTATATTTCATTTATTGTGATGAAGTGTGCTCAGTTTCATTTTATTAGCTCATCACGAATGTTAATGATTTTGACTTAAATAGTATAACAATTTATGATGTATAATACTTTCAGTAGTATCTTAGTTACTTACATATTAATACTGAAACAAAATACTAAATTGTGTGACATCACTCATGGTAGAAACCTCTTTCACTATTGTGTCAAGATACTGTACCTGTTTCCGACTGGTCACCCATATACTTCAAATTTTCACCAAAACCATACCGCAGAAGCTCAGAATTATGTGCGAACGTATGTGTAGACTGTAACCTGTCTGCCCATGCCTGGGCATCACTGCTTATCATCAATTCGATTTTGAGAGGTTCAACCTGAATTTACATTTGACAAGTCTATGGTTTAAAGCATAACATGTGTATATGACACAAAGTGAAAAAGACATACAAACTTTACTGTGCTAATATCACTTTGTTTTGTTGAAATTTCCAAGTTTTCACAAACGTTGATGATTAAAAACAACCTGATTGAATAAATATCCACTGTTTCTACTAAGAATCAAAAGTGGATTACATTTGTATACGTTGAAAATACATGTACAGGTATAAAAATATTTAAACTTACACCATACATTGCTCTGTAATAATTATGCCTCGCCAGAACATCATTGATGAATGACTCTGATGCCTCCTGGAAAAGAATTCAAGGATTGTACAGTCAGACCTGTGTAAGAGGTCACCTCAGTTAAGCGGTCACCTGCATTAAGCAGTCAATCTCCCTGTTGGTCAGTTTTGCTCCACTATTCGAACAAGAGGCCTAAAAGGGTCAGCATCGCTCTACTGGATTGAGAAAATAATTCATGTGGCCTTAAGAAAAAAAACATTTGTTTGGCTTTAAAGAAAATACAATTTTTGGCGTAAAAAAATGTTGGCCTTAAAAACAAAATATTTGGCCTTAAAAAATAGATAAAAGTGTTCAGGGTATCACACAAGCAAGGTAAATAACTCTTTGTTAGAGTTAGTCCAAAGTATAGCCATTGTTGGAATTTTTGTTAAAAGTTTGCATGCACGCTACTATCATGCACATATATGGGATTTATTTAAAAACTTAACTCAAGTGTTCAGGGGTATCAAACAAGCAATGTTGTCTTGACTGAATGTTATCCAAATTATAGCTCTTGCTGGACTAAGAAATTTGGTTAAAGTAATCAAGGGTATCAGTCAGTCAAGTTGGATAACTATTAACTTAATCTTATTACAATTA